>JAUPFZ010000024.1:1222500-1837500 GCA_036937285.1 Euphydryas editha
TGTTTTAACAAACACTACTCTACTAATAAGGTATTTTTTTCTGCTAATTAGGTGTTATTCTATTGGTGGCGAGAGAGAAACAAAACGCCTACCTCCTACATAATATATTGCTTTGTTTCATTGGTAGATTAACCTGTTTATTATAAGCGAGTTAAGCGACACGTGCTTTATCATAGCAGGTTTAACACCGGATTTAATAAACTTTACATATTTAAATATAAAACATGCTTTGACTCCTCATATATTGTATATTTAAAAACAATAATAGTTATAATTAATCGAATATTTGTCTAAATCCTAATAAATCAAATTGTCGTGATACACGCAAAACAAAATGGCGTATCTGGTTTTCGCGCGAAAACTCGTCGAATTTGTGCGCATTTAAAATTACTACGACATTGACTGTCAAGGACAATCTATAGAACTTATATATCTTATATATAAAATTCTCGTGTAACGGGGTTCGAACTTGAACTCCTCCGAAACGGCTTGACCGATTCTCATGAAATTTTGTGAGCATATTGAGTAGGTCTGAGAATCGGCCAACATCTATTTTTAATACCCCTAAGTAATAAGGGTTGTTCACCCTTAAAATTTTTTTTTTAATTTTTGGACGAAATTTTTTGTTTTTATTTTTTTATAATGTGGCATTAAAAAATACATACAACCCTAAATTTTTACTTTTTTATCACGAATCCCTATTTTTTCATTATTTAAAGATTATTTATATGGCAAAACAACGTTTGCCGGGTCAGCTAGTACGAGTATAAAATAATGCTTATAAATGTCACAACATCTATAAAAAGTTAATTAATAAAAATGTTGGTAAGTTAAAAGTATAATTTATAATTTTTCACTGGTATGTAGTAAATATAATAAAAAATGAAAGTAGGTTTCAAAAATTTACTACCCCGTTATAAACCTAGATGTTCTAGTGCCAATAAAATATTGTCCCTAAATTTCTAGAAGATTCTCTTTGTATTGGAATTTGATAAAATATAAATAATGTTAGTAAAATTTTTAAAGATATCAAAAGCTAGAAAAGTCAAAATATCAACTTATAAAATACGATTTCATTAAAATGCCACGTGTGTTACGAACCGGCGTCAATGCATATAAAGCGCCACATTAGCTACCAGCCCCGATGGCTGACGTTTTTAAACCTACACTAATATACATACACTTTATTGTATGTCTCCATTACTTTGTATACGACCACTTTATTGTCTGTATTGAGTTTCTTGCTTGATGATATGATAGCCTCACATTAACTATGTAATACATTTTTATACAGTAACGATTTAAAAGTTCTTTTAAAGCGTACTCTCTAAACATGAATCAGTGGAATTTCACTAATTTTAAGTGAGTATTAACTTTTTATCAATTGGAGAATCTTACTACGCAGAATTAGCGACTAATCAATGTATGAATATGTGAATATCAGAGTCCACTGATTTATTCATTGAATATGTGTGTATTTGTGAGTATTCACGAACTTGTTATTGAAATTTACTGATATTTAGTGAATACAGCTTCAATCGACATGTTAGAAACTTAGTTTAAAAACTTATAAATTTCTAAAATCTAGAGGGTACCTACTCTTTGAATTTAACGTGATCATGTCGTGTGACAATAATAAAATTATAATTAAGTGTAGATATAATATTTTCTAAGGCTGATAAGTTTTATTTTTATTTTTTATTATACAATTCAAATTCTAACTTTGTAATGGCAAAACTTTCAAAGAAATTAGAATTTCTTAATTTCCATTATAATATCAAGGTCGAAAAACAAGTTGTTTTATTAAAAACGATTGATTTGAAATAAATAATATAGATATTTGTTGATATCAAACAACTACGCAGTTACCTACCACCAGGTAAATGCGTAACGCATTTGTTTATGTAAATTAATTAAAATTCGATTAAATTAATCATTCTTATTTATTATACGCATTTTATATAAAGTTGGTGAGAAATATTATGGTTTACTGTTTACAGACAGAAAATGAACAATGAACACCTAATTTGGAACAGTTATCTAAAATTGTACAAACATGTTGAACTAATAATGCACTATTAATTTAAATTTGTACAAAATTATACACATGAAATAATTAAATATAACACTTTTAAAATATTTTAGTACTCCGGAGGTACACGACACCAGTTCCAAAAATTTTTTTTGATGATCCCATTATAACTTTTTACGATTTTTACAGTGGTACAAAGCATAATATCCCCATCCTAACAGTTACGGAGAAACATATAAACTTTAAAGATAACATTATGTCACTAGTCCGGTCAATTTAGACCAAAAAATGAGGGTGAAGTTACTTAAAGTCCGAACAAGCTGAATTTCTGTGAAGTTGTTTAAAACGTAATTATAAACAATGTCTACAAGTTCCTCATCATTCACATTTAAGGAAAAAATTTTATTCAAGGTCAAAGGTCAAAAAAATGAGTTTTTCGCGATTTTCAGCAAAACGGTAAGTTTTATCATAAAAGTACATCAGACAAATTGTAGATCATAAAATTATCTATAAAAAATGTATCAATACTTTTTTTCTTACGAGCCACCGTTTCTGAGATATAACGATTCAAAAAGTTATAAAAGTTGTTATCCTCATAATATGCATGAGTACGCTACGTATATACATCCAGAGTTGTTTTATATTTTATAATATATATATATATATATATATATATATATATATATATAAAATATCATATATAAAATATCATATATAAAATATCAGGTAAAATGAAACCCAGTCCCTTAATCTGGTCATCAATCATGGTAATCGAGCAGTCTATGATGAAAGCTATGAAGACAGATGGAGGTATTGCTCGAGGGAGAAGTACAAAAGAGAGCGTCATCAGTAAATGGGTTTATAGTACGCATGCTATGAATACAGTTTGTAACAAATTAGAAGATATCGCTAATGTTAGGATGGATACGACCGAGCAGCATGTTGATGCAAGTGATTCACGAGTAAAAAAAGATGCTAAAGACATACGAAGACTTTTAGAGTGGTTCTCAACGCATGATCCTTTTCCAGAGGTTAACGAAATTGTTTCTATTGCGAGTGGTGTCGTTGGTGACGATAAAATTAATTGTTATAAAGCTCGTGAAGTTGGGCTTGCTTCTATGGCTAAAATGACAGGACTGAAATTCAATAATATTAAATTAAAACGTGCTGATAAAGTTGTTCCTCTCTTAGCTATGACTAGTTCCGTAAAAGTTTATGAAGAAAAAGTATATATATATATATATATATATATATATATATATATATATATATATATATATATATATATAAAGTATGTGATACGACATCTGCATTTTACAGGAGGGGTAAAACAGCAGTTTTCAAAATGTTTGAAAAACAAGATTTAATTCAATGTGCTGAAGTTTTTAAAAAGACTAATTCAACTCAACAAGAAGTTATTACCAACGGCATCCGCTTTATTCTTTCTATGTATGGAGCTCCTAAAAAAACTACCTGTTTAGATAAGCATCGATATGCATGTTTTGTTAAAAAAACTAAAAATAAAAAACAAGTTCAATTAGCTTGTCTTCCTCCAACCTCAGTTGCTGCTCACCAACATCTTTTTCGAGTATATTACCAAGTTCAAGTGTGGCTTGGTAAACAGCTAGACCGTACAGACTGGGGTTGGAAGTTGGTCAACAATATATTAGAGCCAGTTCAAACTTTACTTCCACCTGCGCCGGAAAAACTGCTGAACACTATTTTTTGCAACTGCAAAAAGGGATGCAGTGCTAAATGTGGTTGCAAAAAAGTCGGACTGTTTTGTTCTTTGGCATGCACAAATTGTCAAGGCCGGTCGTGCTCTAATATTGAAACACAAACAATGGAGGATTCGTTTGACTCCGACGAAGTATCATGCGATACATCGCTATTGGCGCAATTTACTTGCATCCAAAATGAAGATGAAGAAGAAGCAGGAGAAGAAGAACAAGAAGAAGAACAAGAAGAAGATCAAGAAGAAGAACAAGAATTTGAAACTTACGAATAAGACAAATAAACTTCAACACTTTTTTTTAATTTACATCGCTTTTATCTTTCCCAATCTTTGAAAATTTCCGTTATTTTGCAATAGTTTTACATTAAACAGGATCACAACTGACCCGTGGAGTAGCCCTACTGGGGAAACCACGTTAAAAAAAACGCGCTAAGTACACTACCTCATAGGTGGCGTGGAAACGTGTGCATATTATGACGATAACAACTTTTATAACTTTTTGAATCGTTATATCTCAGAAACGGTGGCTCGTAAGAAAAAAAGTATTGATACATTTTTTATAGATAATTTTATGATCTACAATTTGTCTGATGTACTTTTATGATAAAACTTACCGTTTTGCTGAAAATCGCGAAAAACTCATTTTTTTGACCTTTGACCTTGAATAAAATTTTTTCCTTAAATGTGAATGATAAGGAACTTGTAGACATTGTTTATAATTACGTTTTAAACAACTTCACAGAAATTCAGCTTGTTCGGACTTTATGTAACTTCGAATGTCTAAATTGACCGGACTACACTGAAAAAAACAGCGAATATAAACTTCTTTTTGCACTTCTGTAAAAAAAAATTAAAATGTGACTTAGTTCGTTTACCTCCGGACTACTGATTCAAGGCTCAGAATTCAAGACTTCTCAACTAAAGAAGGAAAAGCAATTCCTAAAGATGAAATATAATCGACTGATTTAATTTGTAAGTAAAGCTTTCATCTTAGCGTTTAAATTGTATTATTTTACTTGATAAAATCTGAAATGATATTCATAACCATAAGCTATATTTTCTAAAATAAGAAAAATATATGATAACGATGTTTTTCAGGAAACAATAATTTCTATATCACGAATAAATAAAGAATAAATAAACAACACCAAACGATATAAGGTCTTATCGCATTTTAAACAAAATTTTCGACGTAATCGTTTCATATATTTTATGTAAACATAAAAATTTGTTCGTCGTATCAGCTATTGGATACCTATCTTCAGGCCGACCGCCTGGGCTATGTATTGCTTGTTTCATGGAGTGGCCAATTATCGCCACGCTTGGCAGGCGGATTGGTGCACAGTTATTAGCACCATTATGGCCCTAGTTTTACGACACCTCAACAAAAAGGAGGTCGGGAAAATTTTTCTCTGTCTCTATATTATAAGTTTGTAATTTAGGTTTGCTTGTAGCGACACAAGAAATGAACAGAAAATTACAATTTTCATACGATCAATTTTTATTATGGGGTCAGCTTTCCTATTTATACTAAAACCCATCAAATATAATCTATTTACGAAACGTGATCCGACCTAATTAGGCAAAAGTAAACTAACTTCTTGTCTTCAAATTGAAGTGAATATAGCAATACCAAGTTACAACTTGTTTCACTTTATATGTTTTTTATTTTTATTTTATCGGTCATTTCATAAGTAATCGTATATGTATAACAAAATTGGTTTTTAACCATGAAATAAATTATAAATAAGCGCTTCAGAACCCACCCGCCCATCCTCCCCCCTTAAGGATGAAAGTTGGGTCACGACAACCTCCATGGTCTATACATAGGAATCGAATTTACAAACGCTTCGTCAATTCATCATCAAATGATTATTATTAATACTGTCATATAGTCGTAGTTTGGTTTTTTATAAGTAATTCGAGTATAAGTTATAACTTTTATTTTTATTATTATTATTAGGTTTAATTTTTATTATTAGCTTTTAATGTACAGGAATCGGGTCATTGGCCTACATATGTTTCAAAACAACGTCGTGTTTTTTTTTAATGTTATATCTAGCCCTCATGCACATTGTTTGCACTCCTTTGTTAATGTTTCATATTATCCTTAATTTATTTCAATTTTATTATACTCTCGCATTAACGAATTACGCTTTTTATGATTTTACAATTTCTCGTATTAACCTTGCAGTTTATTGTATTTTTTCAAGAGTTATTTTTTTTTTAATTTTCGTATTTTTTTAAGTACAAATAATTAACGTCATTATTGTTTACTACTAAATGTATTGATCAATTTAATTAAAAATTAAAAAATAACGAAAGTAATTTATTTTAAAATATTCCATGTAATGAAGCACAGCTGTTCAAAGGGCGTTTATTTTTGTATAGAGAAAGTAGGACTCGAGTATTATTTTGTAAGTACATTCACCTCAAGGAGACAGATAAGTGACCTCTTTCCGTTGTTCTAAAACGGCCTATGAACTATGTGACGATAGCGTTAAGATCCAATGTTGTCCAGGAAATATGAAACGACAACAAAACAATATAGAATAGATAAGAGAAACAAGTATTAAATTATAGACTAAAACTGAATTTATAGACTTCTATAAGCTAAATCTTCGCTGTAAAATATGTAAAATAATGTATCTAATTTAAAAACTGAAATATCTCAAGTGCTAAATTGGCTTGATTACTGAAATTATGTGAGACGATTTTTTTGTTCTCATGTCAATGACACGATTCTATATAGTATCAGTTTCAAGAAGATTTGCTTATGTAACTATCAAACATTGTTAATATTATACAATTGCCTACAAATAAAGGCCGTTGCGAAAAAATTACGTACAATTTTGGCTACCAACATTACAGACACTTTAGGTTGGTACCATTACAGACATTTTAGGTACCAACTTTATTGTATAGGTTTCAATATTAATTTGATTTGTCCGATTAAAATCAAGTTTCCATTTATGGAAAGCGTGGCGACTAATAACAAGTAATCATTATAAGATACAAACATATTCTTAAGTGAATAAATATTGAATCTATGAATTCTATTTGTTCAGATCTCAAGTGTTTCTCGAAGTAATTTTATTATTAGCTACATTTTCACAGCGTGAGTTGAAGATAAAAATATAATACCAACATTCATTGACCAGTGAGCATAACATATTATGTATGTATTTCTAACACAAGAACACTATAATCTTAATTTGAACCCACTAATGATTGAAACGAGCATTTCATTATCACCTTCAAGAAAACCTTTCGTATTACAATGGATTAAGATGTAATATCACTTCCATCCAACCTTGCCGTATTTGTTGGCGCTGGCAACAGATGCCAAGAAACCCGCTCAAATATATTTGGTAGCCATATTTGTTTTAATCCTATTATCGCTGAACTTGTAAGGCAACTGAAGCGAAATCGTCGCTTCATTTTATGTTTTGAGAGCGATCAGTTGGGCGATTTGTCGAGTGTTTTAGAGCACGCATCGTTCGCGTGTCGAGAGCGTGATCAGGTGTGAACGAGATGGAGTAATATGTTAGAGAGAGATGTAAAGAAAACATCTGGAGTGGAAGGACGTCTTGACTCTTCTGATTTTAACGTTTTCTCTTGATTTTTTGGTTTTGTGACTGTTTTTGTTCGCTTTGTTGTGTCCGTCTATCGTCTATTTCGTATCTTGACGGATTACTTTCTAATAATAAACGTCATTAACATTTATTCTTCACGGAGTATTATTTTTTATTTCTTTGTTCTCAGTATTTCGAAATGCACAATTATCGTACAATATTTATAAAGTGAAGTTCTGTCATTTTTTCATTGTAATTTACCAAATATATCGTAAAATCGTAATAAATATATCTATAGGATTATAAAAACTTTTGAAACTGACAAAGAAAAGTAAAGGTATGGTGAAGGTAGGTAGAAGGAAGGTAAAGGTATGGTGAAGGTATGGTGAAGGATGATGATATCTCCGGAACATAAGAAACGAGACAGTCCTAACATTATAAACTAATCTAAAACTCATTTGTATTCCAAAGAACGTTCAATTTCGTTGTAATGTATAAATTACTAGAAAAACTTCAATAAAAAATTTCATATTATCGCAAATGTCTTTAATATCGGAATATGTAAATGAATAATGTTCCTTTAATAATAATTTAAAAAAAAAACATCAATAAACTTTAATATTTATTACGTGCGATAAATTAAACTTATATACTATAGTTTATAATACTATACATTATAATTTCCGAAACCTCATAAAATGTACAATTTATGGAAATACTACAGACGTTACTTATTGGGTAATATCAAGTCAAGGTATCTCAGTGTTATACGGAGTGTTTGAAACAAGATAATATTATTATTTGAGTATGTAACTTCACCAGTATACGAGTAAAGAATCTATATAATGCATTGTCTATTTCCGTCAAAGTTTTTGGAAAACAGAATATGCATCGAATGAAAAATAATCAAATTGTAATTTTTTTTTTATTATCTTTCAAATGGTTATCATTGTTGTCCAACTGGAAAAAAATGGGCAAAAGCCTGCTAGAATCTCTAATGTCCGCTGTTCTCCTCGTTTTACTAATGGACATTTTCTAACAAGACATTACGCGTTTGCCATTCCAGCACCTTGACTCTTCCAAAATTTAGTAGGTATATAGAACAAATAGTATATATGAACCCAAAAAAAGAATACTCATTTAATATGAGATTACTCTCTAAACAGGAATCAGTGGAATTTCAATAATTTTATGTGATCATTCACTTTTTATCAATGTGAGAATCGTACCATTTAGAATTAGTGACTATTCAATGTATGAATATTTGAATATTTGAGTCCACTGATTTGATCATTGAATATGTGTATTTTTATTAGTGAGTAATCACTAACTTGTTATTGAAATTCAGTGACATGTAGCGAATATACCTTCACTAATGTTATTAATGAAAATTCCACTAATTCATGTTTAGAGAGTAGGTTTCTAGATAATCTTTCCGCCATAATATCTAGTTCACAAAAATTATCAGTCAAATTATTATCAACCTAGTTGATTAACTTGTACTGACCGTGTTCATTATTTTTAGTATAACCTTGTATTTCCGTATGAAAAATAGTGGCACAAAAAATATTAAAATAATTATTAAACAAATAATATTTTTTGACAAAAAATATATAAACTCAATTTTATTTCCAAGTGTTTCATAATAATTATCTTAAATAATGAAAGAGTTATCGCTCTGATGAGTAATGATTATTTTTAACCCTATCAACACCATGTACTCTTACAATAATTAATATTATTTACATTTTTGTATCATTTTGTACATTGAAATGTATTTTTTTTTTCAAAATATACATTATAGATATCAAATGACTTAGAAAAGTAATTGATTGGAAACAATCTGTAGTCATCCCATATCTAGGCTTTAAAAGCCTTTTCAAATACAGGAGTATTCGTGTAACAAACAACGAATTTTTAACACTAATATTTGTAGTAAGTCGCCGTTCTAGACTATAATTATACGTAAGTGCAGTTAAATTAAAAGTATAATAGGTATATACAAAACTATCTGAAAAATATTTTAAGCTTGCTGACTGCTGTCATAGCATCCAATTTGATACAAACATTAGCAAATTACTCCTACAAATGTTTATATTGGTTTGTTCCGGTGCGAGGGTCGAGACTCGAGTCTGCGACATAGGACGATTTTATTATTGCCCGACTGTGGCGAAGTAAATGCGGCGTATGCTTATGATGATCGTATTTCAATTGTATATCAATGGTTGATGAAAAACTTTCTAATAGTTTTGACAGTTTTCATATATGTAATACTAGTTAATATCCGTGACTTGTTTGTGTTGCTCTTATTATGTTAACAATGTGTTAAATATAGGTACTTTGCTTACAAAATTTCTTTGTAAACAATGTTACTTTAATACACATGAACGCATGGTGCTTATAAACATCGTTGTTTCTTTAACCTTAATAATAGAAGTAACACGTAGAAGACTTAATTATAATTTATCCAGAAGTTTTTTCATGATACTCGCACAATGCCAGAACTTTATTATTTAATTTTTATAGATTAATTGTTGTTTGTCAAAATTACATCACAATGATTTTCCGATGGAGTCGCAGTCGCTGTACTAACTTATTTAACCGAGAATATAATCGTGCTCCATTTTATTTTATACGTGTGACGTCACAACTACATACATAGTTAACTATGTTAGCCTAAGTTTTAAACAATGCGGTTTAGCTTAGACAGGTCGTTGAACTTGCTTCGAGGATATGCGTGCTTTGCCTCAATAACACACATACATATACATACATACAAAGTGTGTAGTAAGACATATTACATACTAATACGGAACGGAAGAAAAATACAGACGGCCGGCTGGTCGAGTGGTCAGACAACTGGACACTTTACGCAGCGGTCGCGGGTTCGAATCCCGCCAGGTGCAGATAATTTGTATGACGAATATAGATGTCTGCACCGGGTCATGGATGTGTATTTATGTATATATGTATTTATATCTTAAATTTATTTCCGTTCCTAGTACCTGTAACACAAGTTCTTACGAACTTACCACGGGGCTAGGTTAACGTGGTGTGATTGTTGGTTAATATTTATATATTTATTTATTTATATTTATATCATTTTTTAAATAATGTTATTGTATACCATTAAGGTTTTTCTAATTTACTTTATCTATATATCCACAGTGTACATATAATATACATACATACAAAATATATTTTCTATTATATGTATGTTCGTCGATAAGTGTATTTTAATATATAGCCCATTATATTTTTAGGTGAGTAAAATAGGGTTATAATTAACAAAAGTTTTTATAATATATTTCTTTTATAAAACTTATCAAGATTCACGTTTTGTTCCTCGCTTGTTTTATTACAGTCACATAGATTTAAATATTAATTTTATTGTCTACGTAATAAGTGATATTATTCTACAAATTGTCCGCCACGCCTACTTATATTGTTTTATGGTTCTAAAATTATTTATCATACCTTTAAATAGATATCTTTAGATCAGTTTTCGTTTCAAAAACAATATTAATAGTATTATCTCATGGTAAAACTGACACTTATAACGTTCGACCTAATCTTTAAATATGTATGTTAAACATAATGCCTGTGTTTTAGATAACAGCCGATCGATATACATATTTTTGTAATAAATATACTTATGAATAATACATATATAAATAAATATATATTACATCCAGTATCGGGGCGAGAATCGAACTCACAACCGTGGAGCAGAAAGCGGGATCACTGCCAAATGCACCAACTGCCAATGCACCAGGCTAGCCTGATTGTAATATCTATGCATCTAGATTAAAGTAACAATTATGAAACTGAAATAAATCTATTTTGAAGATCTGTCTTTCTCGCCTTGAGCAGCAGTTGATTTAAAAGTGACGCTTAACTCGGTTGATACACAATCTTAGACTTGTAAAATCGATGGTCTTTAAGATCTTAAATAGGGTTTAATATAAATTAATATTAAGAAATAAAATTTAGTTCAATTAGTTTAATTTCTTTATCACTATATTTCGTAATTAGTCAGTATCTTATTGCTATAGGATTTATATATATCTTATTTGGATAAAGGACTAATTATAAAGTTTTTCTTAAATACAATATTTTTAGAAGTTGTAATTACATTGAACATCTCGTCCAAAGTTCAACAATTATCACATCCTTATTGAACGATAACGTCGATTGTTCTTCAAATCTTTTAAATTTATATAGAATTGATAAGATACAGCGTAGGAATCTTGTATAAGTACATAAAATTCCTAGCTATATCTAAGATACTATGCCTTCGGCGTTCCACAAGGCTATGCTATAAGTCCGCTTTTATTAAATCTTTGCTAATTGCCCTTAATTGTTGTTATTATATTTTAAATAAGGGATGTAATAGCAGCGGGTAGATACATTGATTTTAATATTGATATACGTATATATATGGATGAATTGAAATTGTATATTAATTCATTAGATTTTTAAGCGGAAATGGGAAAGTAGATAGAACATGACTTCAAAACCGGCTCTCTTCAAAACTTTTAAAATCGTTGACGGGAGACAAAATATTGAGGAACATTGTGGGGAAAATCGTAGTTTGAAAAGAAATTCTAATGCATATTTGTTGACTTGAGGCACGGCGTGACGAATTATGCTGCAAACTTTTTCCTTAATAGAACGTCTTTGTTCAGAAATCGGGCGCTAAAAGGATGAGATGGTGCAGCTTTATGGGGTACAATGCAATTTTCTAAATACGTAGCTAAACACACATGCACACACGTTCCAGTACAAACATATTTATGAGTCGTCGACGTCAGATGTGACCAGATAACTGGTGAAAGTCGTTCTTATAATATGATTATATGTCTGGACAAAAATATCTAAGATTGATTATGATAACGCCGTCCATTTACCCTTTAATGTTGTACTGTTATATCATATAATTAACCTATTATTCATTATTACATAATTAGTGTACCTATGCCAAAAAAACGACTATTTTTTTTACGATACTGTGAAAATATCATTCAATATGATAAAGAAAAATGACTGTGAAAGTTTGAGCGCTTAATAATAATAATAATAATAAGTGATGTATCGTTACGACTATTGGTTTTTTAACAGTAATTGCATTTTTTTACTCAAAACTCGTCAATTAATTTTATCAATATGAAAAATTTGAGCGATGCATATTCTTATATTTTCATAATTTTTCTTTATCATCATGAATAATATTTTCACAGTATCGTTAAAAAAATTGTTTTTTTTTCGACCCAGTCTAGTATACATAATATAATAACAAAATTACTTATTTACGATTACAAAAACATTTTAACTCATTAGAAACCTCTCACTTTTATAAATAATCCTCACCCAAAATCTTTTAAAACTCACTTATAAAAATCGTCTCTCTCAAGACTCACTTATAAAGATTCCTGTGTAGAGGGACCGGAAACACACACAACACATAAGCACATACGCCCACATCGCGACAAACATGTATAGCCTATACAATTATTTGTCACGTACGGGAATTGAACCCGCAGATAATGCATTAGCCAGTTGTAGTGACTACTGCCAAATTCGTTTTTCCTCACTATTAATATGTACTAAATTTTACGTAATACTCATCTATTTTAGTATGACAATTTGTTATTCAAATAATACAGCTCTTTTATCTCTTCGGTCAATATAAAAATACCACGAAAACAGGATAAGCATTTATTTTTTTATATATATTTCCCGAGGTTTATGACCTTATTCGATAGGATAAACTTAAACAAACAAATAATTGGATTGTATTCAGAAATATAAATAATAATGATTGTTAATTATGTAAAAAATTAAGTTAATTTTACGACAAAATTCTTTGTTCACCTTTTGTTTCATCTGAAATCAAACAATATCATTATTGGCTTAAACATCTTATTAAAATACGAACAATAGTTGTTGTAAATACTTGTTTAAGATTTTGACGTTGCTCTTCGTAACAACGAACATACGTACAAATAATTTATACATATAACTTCCTTCACGACGGTACCGCGTGCTCTCTTAATAACGCTGTTTGCACACACCTTGTACTGTATACATGTGTTAGGTTGTGTGTGTAATGGATGTGAAATATGTTAAGACAATAATGTCTTAAGACGCAAAGTTAAAAAAAAAAATGTTTAATAGAACCTATTATTTATTGTCGATATAAATAATCAAAAACGTGGAAATATTGAGAACAATAAAAGCAAAATAAAATGTTAATGTTATTATTTTTTAAATAATTAATGTATATTCCTTGTAATTAAAATTATATTTTAAAATTGCGACCATTGGTAAATTAACTATCGAATGAATGTTTTAAATAAATTAAATGCGACTGAATAAAGTATATATATAAAAAATTAAATTAGTACACATTTATACTACTGGTATTCAATGAGCCTTTACGTGTTTATAAAGAGCACTTTCTAAAAAAATAGCCATTCAAAAGATTTGTCCAATAAGGTCCAGGTAGATAATGAATCCTGAGTTTAACAAACGCGTTAGACAAGCAAACTAATATATAAATACATAATATGACATAAAACAAGGAAAATAATTAAGTTATTATGAATAGGATAACTTGCAGCTTCATCACTATTCATCATTGTTATAAATAAAAATTGTTTCTAGAAAACACAATATTTAAGAATTGATTAAAGTTGCAATTAATTATGTGTAATTTATTTGAAGAATACCTGGAAATATTATTATTTAAATATGATTACAATATACCACTGTCATTATACAGAATGAATTTAACCATTCCACACTCATATAAAAATCATCCAATTGGGAGTCCGTTCTTTTGGAATTAGAATGATATATATTGTTTAAATCTGTTTACAAAAATTCACATGGTTAAATTAGTCACATAAAACCCAAACTTCGTAACTAACAAGGTAACAAACATAAGAAAAGATAATATTTGCCAAGTCCTAGTCGCAAACTCACAGCGTAAATATGATCACGTCTTTACGGTGCGCACGAGTTGGTAGCGTGCTACTCCCGTGTTTCAGACTAATTTAAGCCCACAGCAAATAAGATTAGAGTTTGAAATATAAACACACCTTGTTTATGTACATTTGAGATAGGTTCGCGTGCGTCTATAATGTATTTCTGTGATTTTCGACGTGCAAACTCATTCTATATCCTTTATAAATATTTTTAAGATGAATTGTTTGGATTATATTATTATTTATTTAATTTATTTACGCCTTATTGTACACCACGATATACAAATAATAATAATACAGACGTTTATTCTCTTTTATATACATTAGCTTAATTATGTTCGTCCTGAACTATAATATAGATCTGTTATTTTGTATATAATACGTAGTGATTTTTTTCATATTTAACTTAACTATTGATAGCGTATAAATATATAGCGTATAGCTCTTACGAATTAATTTTTTAATTATTTTACTTGTATAGATACATTTTCCAATATAATCAAGACTAAAACTTTGTTTGTTGCTAACTATTTTACTACTAATCTTGTCTAACAGCCTTTTTATTAAAAAAAAGTTTGTAGGCTATATTACATAACGTAAATACTTTAAGCGTACCAGTAACATAATATATTATCAGCAAGTGTATTGAAATTAAACGCCGGTGAAATCACGTATAAAGCACAGTTATAAAATAATTTACAACGACTTTCTTATCACTGTAAACAAATGACGCGTGTCAATAACAATGTATCAAATATTATGAGTACAAGGGTATGTAATAATAAACGGTAATAAAATACAAACACAAAAACAACAGCTGAATAACTCGGTTCAATAATCTTACAATTTTAAAGTATCTAGTTACATTAGTAAACAAAGATGTAGGTAATATAATTTACCAATAGTATCTCAATTGAGTTTTCTTGTAAACATAATTCGATTAATTTATATTATGCACTTCTTTAACTTTAAAATGAATGCAGATATTACTACCTATAACTATAAAATCAAATAATATTAAATATGTAATATCCGGTGTGATGAGGACGAAAAATCGGTAGCGTCTATCTAGACTCAACTGCGCTTGATAATTTTTTTTCATTGTTTTTACTAAAATGTCTTACAATGCCTTTTAACTTTTTTTTTTTAATCGGTCGACTTAAATCCTGTCAATAATGAATTAATTTAAATTTCCCTATAAACTCAAGGTATTCAAGTGCTGATCTTGTGAAGGTATGTAACAAAATCTATTTAGTATCAACCCTGAATATCGTACGTATGTTTTCTTAATGATTGCAACCTTAGATACTCGGGTAATTGAATAACAAAGAGTCTACCAAACATTGGGATAGGACTTGCCATATTAAACATTGTGTATGAATGAAAATATGATATTTTATTTTATCAGGAAAGCATACAGTGATAAATTTTAACAAGCTTTAAGACTTAAAATCTGTAAAGTCAGGTCTACATTTTTCTTGAACTTACTGCACGACTTTTTTATAATATATAACTACTTTTAAAGTCTTAAAAGCGGTCATTTGACCGCTCTGGTAAGCTCAGTGTTAAAAAAGAAATATCTAAGCATCATTTAGTTGCTTTCGCAATTGCAATAGGTATGTCTAATAATATAATTTATATATTACTTATTCTAGTGAAAACTAATAACTAATCTTAACTAATCTTTATATTCCATCGGTAATTGATAAGGTAATTATTTGGTAGGTATTTAATTAAGCAAAAAGTTTTGATCTATGATTAGAAAAAATGGTTACAAAACGATATTTTATAAAACATATATTTTATTCACTTTCACTAACGCTATGACTACACTAAAGCTAACGCCTGACTCCTAGTATAAAATTATAGTGTATATACATAACGGCACGGCTACACTGATGATATTCATATGGAAAATTCGATAAATGAATTAATAGTCACGTTAGTTCAGTCACGAATTATCGCAATAATTTGACAATGCCATTGATCAGTGCATTATATATTTATTGACATTATATAATGAATTTTAGTGTAATTATATTTTACTTTCAATAAGTAAGCCAAGGCCACTTTGACTTAACCGTAGTGTAGCCGCAGCGTAAGTAAATGTTCTTGAGCAAATTAGATGTTGCGAACAAGAACCTGATGGATATCCATCAAAGCAGATGTAATTATAAGCTATAATTTATCCTTATTCCACTTATGTCTAATTTAGGTGTCACGACCTGCAGTTTCACCAAAACTTTTAAACATTATACAAATTGACTGAGATATTATAATAGTCGCTGCTGGCAATATTTAGCTTGCTGTAATTAGAATAGTCGCTGGCCGAAATTTTTAAGCTTTTACGTAATCAATTTCATGTAATTTCATTAAAAAAAATTGAATAATAATTTATTTAAAAAAAAATTGCAATTAATATATAAAGTTTTCTTTTTGTATTTCAGGTGTGCGAAAAACTCGAAATAGGCGCAGAAGCTGACTACTTCGGCCTCCGTGTTTGTTCCGGGTCCGGTCCGGGAAGATGGCTGAATCTCCGTAACCATATGGACCCACATCGCATACCGAGCAGGCGACTCGACCTTCGCGTCAAATTCTGGGTACCTCCACATCTCCTCATAAACGAGCCAACGAGACATCAATTCTACCTTCACGCGAAATTGGACCTTATCGAAGGCCGATTAGTCGTAGCCGACCAAGAAGTCGCTAGACGCATCATCGCCTACATCGCTCAAGCGGAGACCGGAGACTGTGACCCCGATGTCCCTTCACCCGTGTACGCTGAATGTCACAAAATCGGACCGCAGGGTGAGAAACCGGATGATCACATGGAGAAAATCATCGAGTACCATTGTGAAATCGCTGGAATGAGAGCGTCACAAGCTGAATACAGACTATTGAAGGAGATATCGAAGTTGGAATCGTTTGGGGAGGAGTTGTTCTTCTGCAAGCCGGTGACACAGAGCAATAATGCGTACAACTTGTACAGTCACCTCCTGTACCACAGACAGCAGGCCGAGGAACAGCCGAGGGCGAGAGAAGAGCAGGAGATAGACGGTGGGGCGACAGTCGGGTGTCTGACGACGGGACAGAGTGGAGGGGGTTGTGGGTGTAGATTGAGTACGTGTGTGGGTGTTGGACCGCACGGGATCGTCGTGTACAGGCCCGCTTGCAACGGTGAACAAGAGATCGGTGTTGAGAAACAAAGGTGAGTTCTATTTGCTTTTTGGAAGATTTTTTACACCTTTATACAAATAGTAAATACATAAATATAACTTAATAAGCTTAGACACTCGCAGTTTAAAAACGGATTATTTTTAAGGAAGTGGTCAAGACGAGACTCAATCACTCTCGTCTTGACCACGGATCATGTAATTGGTCCGAAATATGGACAAAAATCGACAAAAATTGTATCGTAGTATGTATTTGTTTTTATCCTTAAAAAATAAACTATAAATATAACATAAGACAGAAAAATAATATTGAAAAATTATACATCAATAAAATTGAAAGAAACCATAACCGAAAAAAGAATATTATTAAAAATCGGTAAAAAACATAGATATAAAAATATGTTCCATAAAAGTGCAAGTAATACAATGTCTGACTTTACATTAGTTACGCTGTTTCGTAAAATAAGAGGTAAACCAATCCCTTATATATTATCACCGATATTTTAAAAATATGTAATACTTATTTTAATCATAAATGTCATATGACCCGTCCAACGAACTTTAATGTTTTTAACAGATAATTATTTAAATCGTTTACCGTAGGTAATTAATTTGATAAAATTGTTTTCAACTAATAATTAGGGATAATCGATTTTTAAACATAATGATTAATCTTATCGGTCTTTCAATTGACGTCAATGTTGCTAGTCACGATAAAGTACTGACACGACTATTAGTTTAACACGAAGAGCAGTTTTCAGAAAAACATATGAAATTGACTGAATCAATATTTCGTAATCACTTCAACAAACGAGCGAGACTGCAATACACCTATATACCTACATGGTATGGTACCACGTATATTTTGCTTTTGTTGGTAACTTTCACCGTTCTTAACTCTCGTCCCATGTGGCATTGCCAAAGTAATAATATTAATTTGGGATAATTGAAAAAAAGAGTAAACAATAATTTTTCTATCATATTTTGTATGAGATATTAAAAAAAAATGAATCCCAATATTAAATTAAAAAGATTTCTTTTTGATTATATTATGCTTTAAAAACAATGTTATCGTGACTGCTCTTCATAGATATGTTTAAAGATTCTTTCATATTTGACATTATCATTTGTAATTTATATCACATATCTACACCTATAAAAAACCTCTGATGCTGTAAAAACAAGGAATGCCTACATTTTTAAATATTTATGCCAAAAACAGATAAGGCCAAAAGTTCAGTATCTTAGTAGGTACAATTTTTTTTTTTTTCAGTCATAGACAAAGGATGCGTTCAATTTACAATTACGAAATGAATAGGTATTTCGATACCAATTTTTTTTTACGAAATGAATAGGTATTTCGATACCTGTTTTGATAATAGCTGTTGCCTCAGACTTCGTGTGGAAATCTAAACATATTTTTCCGGGATTTAAAGTAGCTTTATTCATGACTAACTAATCCCTGTGCCCAATTTCATCCGTTCAGTAGTTCTGGCGTTGACAAACGTCCATCCATCCAAATGTCTGCAATCTGCATTTGTAATAGTAGAAAGATGTCATCGTTTGACATCATCGTTAGATGATCAGTCGATTCAAGATGTGCTAATCACTGTGTGTATTCATTAGTGTTAAAAATATTAATATTATGATTTAATTTTTATTTTTATTTAAAACAGAAACTATAATAAGTGCTTTTGTTTAGCAGTAATACTCAAATCAAACTGTACGAAAAAATTGTGACATTATTTTGTACTAACAGACTGACTATAATACATCCAATGTATTATATATCTATTAAGTTTTCAAGATAATTATATCATTAAAACTCGAGAACAATTAGTTGATGGTAAATCAAATTAATGCTACACTTTTTTTTTTTTTCAAAATAATAACCGCGGGAACGTAAGAAAACAATACATTTGTTGTTTTGCTTAAAATTTGTCGGAAAATATATCTAACAATAAAATGCATATGTTGTAATTATCACGTATACCTACTTATTATTATTTTGTTGATATGCACTAAATTGTATATTGACATGCACATTTAAAATTCAACTACGCAGTTTTAGAAAAAAAAAATATCTTCTCATATTATAATCATATCCTATTAATATTATAAATGCAAAGATTTGGATGGATGTTAGGTACATAGTTGGACATCCAGAATTACACATAGGCGACCATTTATCGCGGGTAAACAAAACAAAATCGTCTAGTTAATACAAAAATAGATAATAAAAATTATAAGTTATTATTTATTATTCCAGTATCCCCTACACCGCTATCCACCGAGCGCAACCATTGCGACGTATCTTCCAGCTGGCTTACGTCACGGGAGAAGGCCACGAAGCAACAATGCACGTCAAAATGGCGACGTCTGGACAAGCGGCGGCTCTTTACCGCGCTGTCACTGAAAAACACGCTTTCTACTGCTGCGAAACCGTCAGGACCGATGTCACTGAGCAGTTTATTAGAGATCTGAAGGTTGGCATCCTTTTTTTATATACTACTAGCCAGAGATGTGACTTATTTAAGATACAAGTATCTGAAATACAGATACAAGATACAAAATACGTATTTTGTATCTTGTATCTAAAATACTTTTTTAAAATGTATTTTGTATCTTGTATCTAAATACCTTTTGTTGGGTATCTTAGTATTTTGTAAATACTTTGTTTGGTAAAATACTTTTAGTAATAGTTATTCTATGCATTCATTCACAAAATATGGCATAATCCAGTGATTTTAGGCATTTTAAGCCCCAATCTGCGGATAAATTCTAAGTGAGCTGAATTTTTGTATACACTTTTATTACGGCGTTGTAATGAAGATGTGAAAAATCGACATTGTAATCGTGCCGGCTAAAAAAAGGTTACAAAGGTCAAAAGGTCACAAAAATAAGTTTTGTTGCAAATATCTCGCGACCTATTGCTCGGAGGTCATTCCAGGTCATTATAAAAGTTATTCATCATAAAATTATCTACAAAAAATGTTTCATCCATTTTTCTGTAAAATTAACCGTTTTTGGAGTAGAGCGCTGAGAAAGCGACTAGAATGTACTCACATACGGTTTTATATACCATACACCAAGGCGTAAACTTTATTGATTTTTATTTGGAGTTTTAACACAAAAACTTTTATTAACTATTTGTGAAACTCTGACAATTATACTGAGTCAGTTGAAAAATATTTCTTGAGTCTTTAGACTTTATTTTATTAGTTTCATGCTCTTCAACAGTTGATCAACCAATGATGAAAATAATAAAGATTTCGATTTAAATATAGGAATAAGACCACTCGACGTTTTGTCAGCAACTGTTAATGATATAAAAAACTGAAGATATCGACAATTATTGACAAAAAAAAAATTATAAGTATACTTACTATATATTATTTTTTCTGTATTTATCATTCAAATAAAAAAATATTCACTCTTAAAAGAAATCTATTATTAAATATCATGGATTATTCATACGGGGAAAACCATGTAAAAAAAAAAACGAACCTTGGATTCTTCTCGAGGTAGGTAGTGAGGAAAAGTGCATGTAGTCGCTTTCTCCGCGCTCTACTCCAAAAACGGTTAATTTTGGAGAAAAATGCAAGAGGCATTTTTTGTAGATAATTTTATGACAAACAATTTTTATAATGATCTATATTGACCTCCGAGTAATAGGTAGCGTGATATTTGCGAAAAACTGATTTTCGTGACCTTTTGACCTTTATAACTTTTTTAGCCGGCAAGATATCAATGTCGAACATCTTCATTACAACGCCGTAATAAAGGTGTATACAAAAAATCAGCTCACAAGGAATTTTTCCGCAGTTAAAACCTAAAATGACTGGGTTAAGTTTCTATGGTGACATTAATTTTAAATGTTTTAGAGGATTCTGATTCCTCTATTGCAAGTGGCGAAACCACAGGCTCTACTGGTAATACCGCTGACTAAAAAACACTGCAATACCTTAACAATAAAGATACCAACTTAAAGAGTTTAAATGCTTACTCTACAATCAGAAAAATATTTTTCAAATATAACACCTGTTTGCCAAGTTCTGCTCCTGTGGAGCGACTCTTCTCTTTTGGAGGTATGATTATCAGGCCTTATCGAAGAAAAATGAGTGATAAAATGTTTGAAGAACTGGTTTTACTTAAGTCTCAATTAAAACCTTTATGATACAATATTTTATATTCTCACTTTTACGCGATCAACGCGATATAGGTATTTGTAAATAATTCACGTAAAAAATTAAACTTACTTTAAATAAAATGTTATTTTCTTACAAAAGTATTTGTATCTTTAAAAAGTATTTGGAAGATACGTATTTTGTATCTAGTATTTCAGATACTATTCCAGAAAGGTATTTGTATCTGGTATCTGAAATACTTGATTTTAAAGTATCTTGTATTTTGTATTCCAGATACTTTGTATAGGGTATCTTGTACATCACTGCTACTAGCTTATGCCCACGGCTTCGCCTGCGTAAAAAAGGTATCCTATGTTACTTCTAATACATTCAAGAATGTGTGTACAAAGTTTCATGATAATTGGTTAAGTAGTTTTCGCGTGAAAGCGTAACAAACAAACTTACTATCGCATTGATAGTATTAGTATGATTTAAATAGGTACTTTACCAATTATATATCAAATATCAAAATGGTGGATTTAAACGAAAATTTAACATCTATTACAAAATGGCGGCCATCGTATATTTTTTTTATTTCTGATGATGTCATTATACCATATGCCACTGAACGCATAGCGGATTATTTATAGCTAATAATTAAATATTTTAAACATATGTTTTTTTGTGAGACGCATATTTAACAAGTATATTAGTTAACTATATATCATTACTCACACATGTATCTACTATTATTATATTATAGCTCTAAGCAGTTACATACATAATAGATATATTCAAATTATATGTAAATTAATAAGTAAACTGCACTCCTCGGTTTACGTATTACATTATCGTATCGAAAAAAAAGACTAATGTATAAAATAACGATTACAAACTCAATATAAGAGTACTTATATAAAAACATTATATATGGACATGAATTTATATAAATGTACGTTCTATTAAATAATATGTAATCGTATGTCACAAGTCGAGACTATGTTATAAAAAATTTGATCGAATAAGAAACCTGTTTGATGACATTATTAAATTAATTTTTAATACCACGAAAAAAAAACTAATAAAAATAGTATATTTCTAATAAGAAAAGACCTACGAATTTACATGCAAACTGGAATGCGCACGTGCACTCAAAAAAATGTTCCTAAGAGTTGGATTGCATCTCTTTCTACCGTGGATTCAAGACAACTAGTAAAAAAGAGACCAAATACCAGTAGTCAACGAAATGCTCGGAACGTTTTTATTTTTATTAGCATTTTAAATTAAGACTGTTATAAGAAATTAATTACTTAATCATGGCGGAAGTGTGACAGATATATATGTATAGTACGCTTTATTAACGTACGTAACAACTAAAGGATATAAATTATATAATATAATACATTAATTTGTTCTTTGTGGTCTTGTGTCGTAATTTAAACTCAAAGGATATAAAATTATGTATAATGGCATTCGAAGTAAAGTTAAAGGTTATATGACGTCATCAAAAATCAAAATGGCCGATGTCCCCAAACGTTTCGAAAAGACAATTACAGGTTATAATACATTATACACTTCATAAAGATTTAATTTTGTATTGTTTGTAAAGTTTAAGCTACATATATTTTTAAATATATGTACATAAATATGTTATGCAAATACCGTGAGTACGACGCTTCGGAAAGTTCAGTCGGTAATGTTAAATGCACTGTTCAGAACGTAATAATATTCGATATTCATAAACGCAACTCGGTTAAAAAATTCGTTTAAATCAAATTTTGTTATGGTAATTTTGTTTTTTATTCCATTATTTTTTATGGTAACATTGATCCGCCGTAATGGGTTTTAGTGACATTCCTTATGGACTATAGAAATTCAGTGTTTAATGTAACATATTTGGATAATTGGGTATGCACAACCAGAAAGATTTTCTCCTAAACTTTAAAAGTAAGCGTTTTCAGTTAGGTCATCCGCACTGAGGTCCTCTACCTGTTAGATTCCTTACTCTTCATATATCCTCTTCTCGTTCAGCTCCTGAGTCGTGGTGATTTATATAGTATCACTCAATAAACGTTCGAACAGGAAAAGAGTTACTCAAATACACCATGCATTTAACCACTATGATAAGTCAACCATGTAGTCGTACTAGAGTAGGTTACTACTAGTAGACTACCGTATTCAGTAGTTTTAAGGTAAAATTTTAAATATCCATTCATCCATACATTGGTTATATGCGCGGGAAAAATCTTCACTTTTTTAAACGTGATAACGTCTTATAAATCGATGAACCGGCTGCACGCACGAAAAAGCATGACTCATTGTCACGTTCCGCGAGCGAAAGCACGGAATAAGCGATAGAGAGCCACGATCGGCCTAAGTGTTCGGCTTGTGATGCATCTATTTATCTTTCTTACACTCCATCGGAAGATGCGTCCGAGTAGAAGAGAAAAAATATTTGAATTAAAGAGTTCAAATAAATGTTAATTTATGGAAAATATTGTAATTTTCAATTAACTCCTTCTTTGTACTATACAAAATAAGTAATAATTTTTCAGTGATAATAATTCAATTCAAAAAAGTATACAATTTTTCATCAATGTTTTCTTATGACGTTATCACGTAAAGTTATCGTCCATAAACCGACTTTACAGACAACCAATTTTTTATTTTAAATACAAGAATAGATTTTCATATAGTGTCGTTCGTCCCCAGGGTACCATAGCATCGATATTCAACGACTCGTCGACGCTGGGCCGGCGCTACGTGTTCGACATCCGGCGCACGTGTCGCGAGGTGCACGACCGCGCGCGGCGGGACGCGCACGCGCGCGCCGCGCACGAGCCGCGCGCGCGCCGCGCCGCCGCCCCGCACGAGGTGAGCCCGGGGCCGACCCGACCGTGCTCCACTTACCGGTGGGGCTATTGCGTAACTTGCGCGATCGCGCGAAATTGCTGTGGTGTCATACTCTTATTTGAAAGGCCGGCAACGCACCTGCTAATCTTGTGATGTAACGGGTGTCTATGGATGTCGTTGTCACTTACCACCAGGTGACCTGAGTGTCTGTTTGCCTCTTATTCGTTAAAAAAAATCAATACTAGCTGAGCCTCGATTGGTTACGTAATAATTCCATGGGTTCCTCTTCCCTGGGAGAAGGGTACGAGCTTAAGCCACCATTGCGTTACACTGCGTAATACGCGATGTACATAGCTCGGTATATCTTTTGAAACACGTCCATTTCTCCACTTTTCTATTATTTATCATCGTGGTCAGCACAAAGAATTTTCGCACAAAATAAAAACTCGACGATGGTAGCCTGGATTTATTACCAATTCACCCGTTCGGTCCACTGGGCGAACAATCGATTATTAATTGAAAGACTAATGTAGTTTTCTTTGAAAAAAAAAAAAAAACTCTTTAACTAAAATATGTCTTGTCTATGGTCCAGGAGTCCCGGCTGCGGTCGCGCTCGCGCTCGCACAGCGGTGGCGACGTGTTCGCGTGCCGCGTGTGCATGGACGCGCCCATCGACACACTGTTCCTGCCGTGCAGACACGTCGTCTGCTGCAGCGACTGTGCCCCGAGGTACGTGACGTGTTCCGATCGGATGCTCGATATCCCTAATCATACTTCATATAATATTGATGGGAAAGTAAGTTTGTTTAATATGCTTTGAAGTGAAAACTACTTAACCAATCATCACGAAACTTTGTACAAATATCCTTGAAGGTATTAGAAGTAACATAGGATACTTTTTATTTTAAAATATAATATTTTTTACGAAAGATAAAAAATTGTTTGTCACAAAATCTCAAAATCTAGATACTTCAACGCCATCTAGCATTCCAGTAATTGAATCATTTCTATTGTAATTGTGATACTTATTTAATGGCTTCAATGCGAACGAAGCCGCGGGTAAAAGCTAGTTGTATATAACTTAACCTTTTTTTAGTCTATGTAACCGAATCAATAAGAGCTGAGTTACTCCATGTGACTAAAAAT
This sequence comes from Euphydryas editha, assembly GCA_036937285.1. Classification (NCBI taxonomy): domain Eukaryota; kingdom Metazoa; phylum Arthropoda; class Insecta; order Lepidoptera; family Nymphalidae; genus Euphydryas; species Euphydryas editha. Next base: position 1,248,131 of record JAUPFZ010000024.1, read on the forward strand.
CACGATATGATAAGGCACGATTTTATTTTGTCTTATCAGGCCACAAATGTATGATATTATACTAACAGCCATATTTATATAGCATGGTGATATTTCAAAGTCAAGCTAGACAGAGTAAATTAGGAACTATGTCATGTCCCTATTGCTATATTTCATGATAATTATGAATAAAAATAGTTTTTCAAATTATTTTCTCAAAATAATGTTGACGTATAGACACAAACGCTAGACGCGTATTTATTTATAGGACACATTTCATCGACACGTGTTAGCTACTAAATATTAAAACTTAAGACAAAACGTTTTTTTTTCTTTTCAGATGTGAACGCTGTCCCCTCTGCCGCGGCGAAATAGAGAAACTAATGCACATATTCCTACCAGTTGAATACGAAAAAAGTCCTGGTGTTATAATAAAATAACGGTTCACACGCGATATTTCGCTTTAACGAAACGGAACTTGAACGCAGCGAAAACGTCAAAATTTTCGAACGAAAATTTTCTTTGACGTGTTAGCCATTTTGGCGCGAAGGTGACTTGACATTGACAGAAGGTGCGCGCGTAATCGTTTTGCTGATTTGTGAATAAACGGCCTTTTTGGACAATAAAAGTGTAAAGTGTGTGTGTGATTGTCTAGTCAGAACTTTTGACGTGTTAAATGTGCATTTTTAACTTTTAATTTGTCTTTGGAATGTTGCTCGACTGCAAAGTTTGATCACATTCCACCATTGTATTCAATTGTCGGTACTTATTTCTTAGCATTTAAGAATTACTGTATTTTATGACTTTAAAAATGGAAAATTAACAAAAAACCCCAATACTTACATAATGGCTAAGTAATATTTCCTTCGTTTTAGAAGGCGCTATCAATCTATCTAACTTAGAAATGTATTTGTGATAACATTAACATTCTATCTAAACCACAAGCGTCTTCATTTTAACAAAAAAAAAAAGAATTTAATTTAATTGAAATAAAAGATAGAATAAACATTACCAAATATGTTTTGTTATTTAAGTAAACAATTGCATTTGTATTACACGATTTGTATTGATAGTTATTGATAAATGTCACTTTTAAATATCTAAGTTAAAGTTATTGTAAGACCTGTGGTCTGTAAGTTATTTGTAAAATGCAATAAAAATATAAAAAATTAGAATACTGCCAAGTATCTTGTTTTGTTTTTCTCAACAATTTCAAAACTTACATCAAGTTTAAGACCTCTTTTGTTCAATAGTTATTTTTTTTTTACTATTGAATAAAATTGGTTTGGATTATTGAATTAAACCAACCAACCAATTATTTAAATAAAACATGTAGCAGCTAGAAAAGTTTATGAGAGCATGGTTAGGCTCTTTAAAAATAATAAAAATTATATTTCAAATTATTTAAATTAGTCACAGTAGGATGACCGAGTAGAAGTGGATGTCCTGATCAAGTGAAGTTACAACTTAAGAAATATTTACACTAGAATTTTGGGTCCCCAGGACAAGGGATGATTTGTGTTACTAAAAATACCCTAAGAATCAAATTTACTAAGAACTCATAGAAATCCATTAGTGGAACAACTTGAAACAACATTCTGATAATTTTGTGACTTAGGGTATCATAACTTGCTACAGATGACCTTTAGCAGACAAATAAATATCAAAAAACAATTTAATAAAATGCTGACTGACTAAATGTTAGCTGTATGACATTGTCATTTGATGACATCCATATTGAAGGGTTAGCGAATAGGCTCAGCTCTGCAGCGTGTGAAAAAAATTAGACTTCTTACTGACGTAGATACAGCTCGCGTAGTATATTTTAGTTATTTTCATAGTATTATGTCCTATGGAATCTTACTATGGGGAAATGCAGCTACCGTTAATACTATTTTTGTCCTGCAGAAAAGAGCTATTCGTGCAATTTATAGTTTAGGTCCTAGAGTATCATTAAGAGATAAATTTAAAGAAATAAAAATATTGACTGTTGCTTCTCAATATGTGTACGAAAATGTTATGTATGTCCACAGTCAGTCGAGTCAGTAATTCTTTTTATGGACAATGTATATGCTTATACAACAGGCTCCCAGAAAATGTTCAAAAAGCTTCTATTGCCAAATTTAAAAAAATTGTGAAAGAACGTTTGTGTACCAAAGGATATTATTCTATTAACGATTTTCTAGAAGACAGTACACCTTGGGAATGATGTGATTTTACTTACTAGATGATGATTATATTATATGTCAAAGGAATAGTTAACAATTTGGTATTAGGAATCAAGTTGATTTGTGTTGTGATTTTGATCTATAACAAGCTAAAATGATGTAAAAAATTATAGCACTACAAATTAATATATTGATGCACAAATTGAAAAAAAAATTATATATGCTACTCTCTGATCTGTTGTTCCAAACCTCTATTCTTCACCCAGACATTGCGTTTCATTTCAAAATCGAAAAGGTTATTTAAAATCAAAATTAGTACAATTTAGAATTATTACAAATGCACATAGACTTCTCATTTTGTTATATCTTTTAGGGTCATTACATAATAAGATTTGATCTGATCTTGCTAAATATTTTGTTTTGTTACTCTTTTTAATTTCAGGCCCAGTATGGGAAACATTACATGAATTCAAACGCGTTTCGCGTTGCTTACTTCGCTCGCGATGTCTGACGTCGATATCCCAAACAATTGGTTTATTAAAATAAACTCACAATCAGCTAAAAAAAAAACGCACCTTTCAAAAAACCTACTTCAAACAACTTAAAACTATATTTGGTATCAATAATGAGGGTAATGTTGGATATCATTTGAAAGGTGATGAAATTGAGAGCCTAATTGAGAGCACAAAAATAATTCAATTAATTGTTTTTCTTTTATTGGAAGAGCAAAAAAAGAACTATACAAAACAATAAAAATCCTTACTTAAACCTTAATTTAAAACCGATTATTTACATTAAAAAAAATTTAAATTGCGTGTACTAGCGTACACTCGTAAGAAGTGAAACTTATAATAAAAACAGTTTACTTTTTATACGATCGTAATTATATGAGTCCTGTGTTTGCGTTCGGACATATATTCGAATTACCTACTCACTATAGAATACATCATACAATAACTGCAAACTTCTATATAGTGATACTTAAGTTCACTCAAGAATCTTAGAGATTGCTAGCGCAGTGGCTGCCAACGCGAATTGAATTTCGTATATCGCTCGAGAGCTGCAAGTTCAAAACCCTGCGAGAGCCACATATTGTAGCATTCAAAATTTGATTTATTTAGTTTAACTATTTATTTATATATATAGGATTTCATCTACTACCACTCGGAATCTTCCTTGCGCATGTGTTTATTGACAAACGACTGAAATACGCAATAATCAAGAACAAGATGGCGCGTAACGAAAAAATCTTTCCAACCCCGATAAAGAAGTTTCACTTAAAAAAAAACTTAATTAAACTTAATTAAAGAAATTATCTAAAATCTAGGTTTAAAAACGTTACGTTACATATCAGCTACTTGGTCGCTAACTATAAAGCCTCATAAGAATGTTTAGGGCCACTCGGCGGACGATGGATAGAGTTATGTTCGGCGTCTAGTCTCTACGCCAACGAATCCGTAATGAGTATATCCCTAGAAGAGTTTAGAGTGAAATAGCTCAATAAGTCGCGAGTCTGAAGCTGCAATGGGCAGAGTACTTAGTTCGAAAAACTGATGGTCGTCGTTTGATTAAAAGTCTATACCGGATTTTATCGCGTTTATTTAAAACTTTACAGTTTTACAATATTTTAAATTATTTCCCGACGTTTCGGACCCTTTACAGCGTCCATGATCTCGGGGGACTGAGGTGGTGGGTGTCCGAATAATAATAATAATAATAATAATAATAATGATACTCTTTATTGTACACCATAATAAAAACAAATACAGTATTTACGCAGTAAAAGATGTACAAAGGCGGTCTTATCGCTAAAAGAGCAATCTCTTCCAGACAACCTTTGGGCATAGGACACGATATAATAGCAGCGGTTAGGAAGTGCACAAAGATAAGAGAAATTAGACAAAACAATATAACATAAGTAAACATACGAAATAAAGCAAATATCAAAATATACATGTATACACAAACACTTAAATATACATAAATATATACATACATAAATAAATACATACATACATATATATATACATACGAATATACATACATATACATACATACATAATGACTAAGAAATTCATGGTGTATTTAGCGACAAATAGTGCTGCTTAAGACAGCTCTTAAAACAAGTAAGCGATTGAGCTTGTCTTATTGGAATCGGAAGAGAGTTCCACAGGCGGACAGCTTTGACGGTGAAGGAATTAGAGTAGAAGGAAGTTGAGTGGGAAGGAGTTTTTAAAAGTAAATTTAAATCTGACCGTAGGGAACGTTCGTGGGAATTACAAAGAAAGGTGAAACGTTCTTTAAGGTATTTAGGAGCATCAGGATTAAAAAGTATGTAGTAGAGAAGTGAAAGCACATGCGTATTCCTGCGAAGGCGAATTGGGAGCCACTTGAGTTTTTTGCGAAAGTCGGAGACATGGTCATATTTGCGCAAACCAAATATAAACCTTATACAAAGATTCTGAAGGCGCTCAAGCTTATTTAGTTGCTCCTCTTTGAGATCCAGAAAACATGTATCTGCATAGTCAAGGATTGGTAAAAGTAGCGATTGTGCTAACGCAATCTTAGTAGGCATAGGAAGGAAGTGTTGAAGACGTCGGAGTGAACTTGCAGCTGCAAACAATCTCCGGCTAAGCTCAGTTAACTGAGTTGACCAAGAGAGATACCTATCAAATATTACACCTAAATTTTTCACACTGTCACTAAAGTTCAATACAGTATCATTGAAAACTACAGGTGGAACTAGTGACCAATCTATACAACTCACCAGTTTTGGACTACCCACAATAATAACTTGAGACTTTGAAGGATTCACTTTTAACCCGAATGAGCTGCTCCATTTAAAAATATTGTTCAAGTCATTATTCAGTAGATTTATACTTGCAGATAGATCAGCCAGCTTAGAGTGTGTGTATATTTGAAGATCGTCTGCATACAGGTGGTAGAGAGAAGAAATATTTTTACTGATAGAGTTGATAAACAACGAAAATAGGAGAGGGGACAACACGCCACCTTGCGGTACGCCAGCAGTTACGTTAGCCCAGTCTGAAAAAGTGTCTTGGACTTGCAAACGCTGCCGACGCCCGTACAAGTAACTATGAAACCAGTCAATTACCGATGGAGATATGTTAAAGGAACCTAACACAGACAACAATATATCGAAGTCAACAGTATTAAAGGCATTACTAAAGTCTAGTAAAGCCAAAACCGTAAGCTTTCGATCATCCATCGCGTGTCTGATGTCATCTGAGATTTTGACGAGTGCTGTTACCGTACTATGACCCTTACGGAAACCGGATTGATACGGATTTAGGAGATTATTAGAGGAAAGGAACGATGATAGTTGTTTATGTACAAGACGCTCAAACACCTTGGACAAAAAAGGCAGGATTGAAATTGGACGAAATTCGGAAAAAGCAGATGGATTAGGTTTTTTCGGAAGGGGAATAATTTGGGCGTCTTTCCAACTGGAAGGAAAAGTACTGGATTCAAAGGAATGGTTAAAAATGTGAGTTATGACAGGAACAACGTAGTCTATGATAGGATGGATCATTTTACGGCTGATGGAATCGCAACCTACAGCATTCGAACAGATAGCAAGTATATTCCTTTTAACATCACATTCCGATAGTTGACACAATTCAAAATTTGGAAAATCGAAAGGAGTACTCGTGGCTGAAAGATTACTAAGCGTTTTCATCTTAGTAGCACTGTCAATTGTACTAGAAGTAGTAAAGTAATTGTTGAGTCCATTAAGATCAACAGAATTTGCAGAAACTTGTTGCTTGACTTTGCCTACTCCAAGTGACTTAAGGAATTTCCACACTTTAGCTGAATCTTTTTCTTCGATTACAGATTGATGGATATGGCGTCGTTGTGCGTCTCTACACGCCATGTTGCAGCGATTTCGAACCCTCCTGTACTTTTCCCAATTAATCGCACTAGGATTAAACTTGTATTTTGATTTCGCTTTATTTTTCTGCTCCTGCAATGTTTTTATTTCAGCTGTCAACCATGGAGCGGGTAGATGCTTAACACGCACCGGTCGGATAGGGGCGTGGCGGTCAAATAGTTCAGTAATGAGTGAGTTAAACATGGTTACTTTTTCATCCACCGCAGACGCGTCAAATACCATCGACCAGTCAATCCTAGCAGCATCTCCACGTAGTCTTTCTAAGTCCATGCCACCAAAATTGCGCTGCAGAAGAATCCTTGACTTTGCTTTGGGAGGGCGTATTTTGTATGAGAGAAATATGAGATCGTGGTATGAGAATGCGTTGGCTGAGCATTGACCATGCTTTTCAACATGGTCGAGTGAAGAAACAAGAATTAAGTCAAGGAGAGAAGGAGAACAGTTAGGAAAAAAATGGGTAGCTTGTAAAGGCAGGATATGCATGTTAGTAGAACTTACGAGGGAGCGTAAACGGGAAGACCTTCCGTCGCGTTTCAAAAGGCAAGTGTTAAAATCACCCATCACCACCGTGTGACTATACTGAGGTGTATACAACTCCAAAATACTTTCAAAGGAATCATAATAGTCAACAGTAAGCGAAGGATTATAATAAACACCCAGCAGTAACTTGCTATGTGAGAGACTGATTTCTATGAACAGATGATCTGGATGTTGACCATCATGAGACATAGACTTATGGACGATCGTATAGGGGATATAAGAGCGCAGGTAAATGGCAGCGCCACCACCAGGCCGTTCTTCACGATCATTTCGGATAAGATGGAAACCAGGAAGGGAGTAGGAAGTTGAGAGAAGACATGGTTTAAGCCAAGATTACCAATACAGTACAAATACGAAATATATTTAAATTATCACTTTTTTACTGCCCTCTTAGTGCGAGTTGTAGCCATCTGTTGCTTCTGGTCGACCGTTTTGGAAACTATGTTTTGTTCTTTTGCAGGAGATTTTGCAGAAGCCGTATTTGTTATACTCTCAAGGTCTGCGAGGGTCTCCGCCTTGTGGTGCACCCCGTCCGAAGAGACTATATGGATAACGCCATCACGTGTCCAGCAGTTACTTATGCCATAGCGTTGTCTGGCCTCTAAAAACACTCGATGGCGAGTCTTAGTCAGAAACTCAGACTGTGTGATACCAGTTCCCTTGAGTTTTGTCTTCGCAAACCAGACCCTATCGCGAACAGTAGTGTCATTAAATTTTATGACTATAGGCCTAGGCCTTTTGTCATTTGAGCGACCAAGACGGTATGATGTTTTGATGCTACTACTCGAGAAGTTAGTGAGATTAAGGTGGTCTGCAACAACGGAGGTAACCTTTGCAGTAATATCCTTGGATTTTTCCTCGTGAATGCCGTGTAACAAAAGCATCTTGCGTCGATTATTGCGATTGCGTTGCGATTATTATAATATTCGGACACCCACCACCTCAGTCCCCCGAGATCATGGACGCTGTAAAGGGTCCGAAACGTCGGGAAATAATTTAAAATATTGTAAAACTGTAAAGTTTTAAATAAACGCGATAAAATCCGGTATAGACTTTTAATCAAATGAGTAAAATTCGCGTAAATATAAGAGAACAGTATGATGGTCGTCGGTTGTCTAAGATGGTGGAATGTGACGAACTGGTTACTCATGCTAGATAAATTATCCGCCAAGCCGCATTGAAGCAGCGCAGTGGATTAAGCTCAAACCCTTCTAATAAACGGAGAAGAAGCTTTTGCACAGCAGTGGGACGCTAACAGGTTGATTCGGTTCTGTTTAGTTTAGATACAATTTAAAGGTGACGTCGCTTTCAATGACAGTTCAGGCAAAGAGCCTGATACTATATGGTTAGCAATTTTGGGTTAAATTACATTTTATATATTTTTTAATTTACCCGACCAAAAATATTTCATATATAGGTAGGTATATATATAAGAGAGTACAAGACCTTAATTTAGTCGATTCCATATCATCATCACGAATTTGGCCATTTTATTTATCTATTCGAAAAAAAACCTTATCGAAGAGAGTTCTATAACATGTCTCAGCGATCCGGATTATCGAGAAAATAAGGGAACTGATCAATGATAAAAATTTGATGGGAATATTACTTTATAAAATATAAATTACCTACTTAATTACTCTTATTATCTATTCAGGTTACTAGTCCATGACTATAAGGTATATCAGTTTATGTTTATTAATATGAAACAGAGATTGTTTGGTACATTTTTAATTGTCAATTATTATAATATTTCCTTAGTTTTAAAATATGTAATTCACTATTAACATTACATAAATTGATAAATCAGCATATTCTTCTATATGTCTAGCCTGTTGGCGCAGTTGGCAGTGACCCTGTTTTCTGCTCCAGGGTTGTAGGTTCGATTCCCACCCCGAGTCTGGGTGTAATATATGTTTGTTGTATATGTATCTTTCATTAAAAAAATGCATATCAGTCGGCTGTTACCTAGTTTGTTGCCTACCTTAGGGACAGAGCCTCGCCTCTGTGAGAGTGTGTGTCTTAAACATATATAAACAATTTAATCGTATTGCTTAGATAATTTTATTATTGTACTAATTATAAAATAGTGGACTTTGATTTAGAAATATTTTCTAACTCGATTGATTGATTGGTTTTATGGCTTTCGCTTATGCCAATTTTTTAAAATATAACTTTTTAAAATCGAAAGTGACAACTCCTCTCTAAAAAAAATAGGAGAAATTTCAATTAGAAACACACAACAAAATTATTACCCATCACGACAAACCACGACCACTGTGTGAACTATTAGTCACGTTCGATTATTATTAACTGAAATAAGAAAACATTTCGAAGTCTATACATTTAAAATAAACTATTAAATGCTGAACTGAACTGAATCAGCCTATAAACATCCCACTGCTGGGAAAAGGCCTCTTCTCCATGTAGAAGAAATGTTGGAGCGTAATCCACAACGCTGCTCCATTGTGGGTTGGCAGATAATTTCCCTACCAGGAGTAACGATCGTTGCCAGGTGTCTATGATAACAACCGGGACCGACGGCTTTACGTACTCTCCGAGGCATGGTAGGAAAACCCACAAAGACATAATCAGACCGGAATTTGCATAAGTACAAATATCTGTCACGAGCGGGAATCGAATTCACGACTGCCGGGCGAGACCTAAGGCGACTACTCGCACCACTACACCAAAACGGTTGTCACCACGAAGGTTGTCACACCAGAACGGTTGTCGATTAAATGCTAGTAATATTTTATTATTAGATACCCTTAATTTTTCAGTTACTGTAAATTACATATTGTGTCCATTCCAGATAAATAAGTCCGTTGATTTTGATTTTAAAATTTTTCTTCGGATTATTATAGGGGTGCTTTAACCGATATTGATGGAGTGGACGGTGCGGCAGCGCGGAGTCCTCAACTTCCGACTCGTGCAAGTGTTGTCGGGGCATGGCTGCTTTGGAAAATACTTGCACATTGTCGCAAGGAGGGAGACGACTCCGGGCTGCCACGTGGCTGCCACCACTGCGACTGCAGCGAGGACTTGGCGCAACACACCCTCGAGTCGTGCCCGGCCTGGGGTGAGCAGCGCCGGGATCTCGCTTCAGTGATTGGAGAAGAGCTATCGCTGCCGGCCGTTGCGCGAGTGATGGTCGGCGGTGATAGGGCCTGGACCGCGGTATTATTATTTTTTAAAGTAATAATTAAATTTGTATAAAATTTTATAAAAAGCGGGGTATGTAAAGGTTTAAAGATATTTATTCTCATTAAGAGAACATTATCACTTACACAGGGACGGATTTAGGAGAGGGTAAGCGGGGCAACTGCCCCGGGCCCACAAATAAAGAGAATCGAACATCATCAATCAAATATATCATCAATAAACGAACATCAGATCTTCATTATTATAAATACATATAAAAAAAAATTTTTTAGTATTACGGTTTCCAAACTTATTATACTTTACCGTAATCGCAATCCTATAGATATTTTAAAATTAACGAAATTTATAAAAAGTAAATAACGTTTCCTATAAAACTTCTCTCAAGACCATTCTTTTATTCGAAGTATTCACTTTTTGTTTTTATAATCAAATTGTCATTAATTTTATGTTAGAACTAAAATAACAAATATTAATGGAATAAAATAAACTGAAATATATAAGTACGTTATAAGTTAATAATAACAGTTCGATCCAATATTAAGCGTACTTTTTATTGGCATGTGACGTTGTAGTTTTACAGTGCTATAGTCTATAGAAATTTCAAATTTACCATTCAGTCCTTGAATAGTCTGTGATTATAAACAAATTGTCTATGCGATTCTGGCGGGAACCTTGAAAAAGCGCGGTTGACTTTCAACTTTAATTTTTCTTATAAAAAGTGATTTTTTATAATTAAAGTGAATTTAAATATTGCTATTAGCTGCTGAAAAGCACAATAGCAATGGAGGTAAACGAGGGGGGCGGGTCTCACCCGCCCGCCTCAAAAAAACGGTCACGGCCTACGGATGAAGGAGGCGTAGGCGTAGGCTCTGGACCATCGGGCTGCGGCGATGAGCGAGATGCTTATCTACCGTACTACAAACCAAATTATAAAAGACTATATCCGGAAAACTCGACCAACACAGACTTTAAAGTGTATGTGGAATCCACAAACGACGATAGATTGGGCAACAAGAGCCCTATATACTTAAACCATATTTTCGCAATGGATGTAAAAGGTGTGACAGGTATTCAGAGGGTGAATGCAAATAAAATAGCAGTTATTTTCAAGCAATATAATACGGCCAATAACTTTATTAATAACACCACTTTCCTCACAAAATATAATATGAAGGCGTTCATACCGGCAGCGCAAATTGAAAAAACTGGCATCATTAGATTTGTTCCAGCGAATATATCTAACAAAGAACTTTACACAAGACTTTCTTCAATTTATGAAATAGTGGCAATAAGAAGGTTTTCAAAGAAAGTAGGACAAGAGCGCATTCCATTGCAGACTGTAAGCATCACCTTTTTATCTAATGTACTGCCTAATAATGTACAATATGATCTATTCTCGTACAGAGTTTTCGAATACATTCCACCATTACTACAGTGTTATAGGTGTTTTAAATTTAATCATTCAGCAAAAGTTTGTAACGGTAAACAAAGATGTAGTATTTGCGGAGGTGAGCACTTGTATAAGGAATGTGATAAACCAACAGAAATCAGCTGCATAAATTGCAGTGGATCTCATCTTGCGATATCTAGATTATGTCCTATTAAAACAAAGAAGATTATTGAAAAGAAAAACAACATATCTTATGCAAGTGTCGCCTTTACAAAACAAGTCACCACCAATGAAAAAGATTTCCCTCCACTCCCATCACCAAAATCACAACCTGTAAATAGTAATGTTAGTGTAAATAAGTCTGTAAATATCTCTGCAAATAAGTCTGTACAAGATGTAAATAAAGTTAAAATAGTCCATTCTAAAGACCTTAAAAGTCAAATAATTTCCGACAACGATGTACTTATGGCCCTAGTACAGACGTTGGTGGAATTAGCCAATAAAGATGACAGTACACCCACTAATCTTAAAACTATTAAAGATGCATTAATAAAAAACTTAACATAATGGATTGTGTAGGGCCTAGTTCTACACAATCCAAGTTACGTATTGCGCAGTATAACATTCAAAGTGCAAATAGTAAAAAACCTTTATTAATCCAATTTTTAAAACAAAAAAATATTGATATTTGCCTTCTTAATGAGACATGGTTCAAAGATAATAATTTTAAAATACCAGGATATAATATTTACAACAAAAATTCAAATAATGCACATAATGGAGTTGCAATACTGATAAAACCATACCTTAAGTATAATACATTAAATACCATATTTTATGAAGACATTCAAACAGTTGCTGTATCTGTATCAACAGGACATAGTAGTTTAACAATTCTCTGTGTATACTGTCCACCTTCAAGTGGGCGTATTAGAATTAATAGACTCCGCTACATTATTAATGATCTACCAAAACCCATATTTATGAGTGGTGACTTTAATGCTCATCATATTGCATTTGGTTGTCAGTCAACGAAAGGTAGAGGTCAGGAGTTATTTAATTTAATTGATGACTTAGATTTGTGTATTTTAAATGATGGTAGACCTACAACTATAAATCGCCCTAAACAAACTGCTTCTGCCATTGATGTAAGCTTCATCAGTGGCAGCCTCGCACCACTATGTGATTGGTCTGTACATGATGATACAATGGGAAGTTACCATTATCCAACAATAACAGAGATTTCATTACGTATAGATAAATATCATCTTAATTCCCCTGTAGATAGGTTTATATATAAAAAAGCTGACTGGGCAACATACACAGCTCTTTCAAAAACAATGTTTAATGATTTCATACTTCAATCACATGATCCTATTTCAACCTATAATAATTTCTGTTTTCATTTAGATACTCTTAAAGAAATGTCAATTCCAAAGCTCACTAAAACAAACACTTTCATAAGCAGGCCACCATCTCCCTGGTGGAATAGTATATGTGAACAAAGTGTTATTGCTTCATATAATGCACTAAAACTATATAGAAAAGAGCCTACTATTGAAAATTATATTAATTACAAAAGAAAAGATGCCCAGAAAAAGAGAACAATTTTAGAACAGAAAAGAATTGGATGGAATAATTTATGTAACACTTTTAATAGAAATACTCACATAAGTAAAATTTGGAATTTATTAAAAATGTTTAAAGGCATAAGACCTAAGAATAAATCATATACAAATGAGTTTATATCTCCACTCTTAGATAAATTATCAGATAATAGCAACTTAATTGAAGTAGATCAACTGAACATTCTTTTTGAAATCAACAATCATAACCCAAATTCTAAATTTTTACTGGATCCATTTTCATGGTCTGAATTTTTAACAAGCTTGCACTCCAGACGAAATACGACTCCTGGCTTAGATGATTATCCTTACATCGTAATTAAAAACTTAGATGTATCTGCCCAAAAGTTGTTTCTTAGCATCCTCAATTTGCTTTGGCGTAATAAATCTATTCCACAGTCATGGAAAACACAGTGTGTTGTCCCAATACTTAAGCCCGACAAATCTCCTGAGCTTGCTAGTTCTTATAGACCAATTTCCTTGTCATCCTGTCTTGGTAAAATATTCGAAAATATGGTGAAAGTCCGTCTTGACTGGTATGTTGAATCCAAGTGTTTCATTCCACATATACAATATGGCTTCCGTAGAGGGCGTAGTAGTGCAGACAGTTTCACCTCTTTAATCTCTGACCTGAAAAATGCAAAACATAGAAAATTAAACACTGTTTGCGTATTTCTAGACGTTCAAAGTGCTTTTGACAGTGTTGATCCTGGTATACTAGTTCAAATCATGTCTAGGTTGGGTGTGCCCGGGCACTTATGTAAGTGGATTTTTAATTTTTTGAACAACAGAACAATCTATGCTAGGCATAACAATATTTTATATGGACCCAAATGTGCCTCAAAAGGCACAATGCAGGGTGCCACACTATCACCATTACTATACAATATATACACAAGTGAAATTTGTAAATATGTAAATAATAGGAATGTAAATATTTTACAATTTGCTGATGACATTGTTTTTTACAGCAGTAATTACAACTTAGAGATTGCAATAGATAATATGAACAAATCCTTATTTCAACTATTACAATATTATAATGATCGTTTACATTTAAAAATTAACCCCTCTAAAAGTAGTGTTATGTTTTTTGGCAATGAAACCTCAAATACAAATATTATTTACAACAATGAAATTATAAATAGAGTCACTTCAAAGAAGTTTTTAGGAATAATATTGGACCCAAAACTAACTTTTGAAGAACATATTAAATACATATCCAAAAATGCTCACACAGGACTAAATATTATCAGATCACTTTGTGGCGTAACATGGGGTGCAGACCCTAAAATATTGTCAATATTGTATAAAAGTATTGTTAGAAGTCATTTAGATTATAGCTCCCTTGCTTATATGAATAGTTCTCATGTAAATAAATTAGATATATTGCAGAATAAGGCTTTAAGAATAATATCTGGTGCTATGTGCTCAACTCCCATAAGGGCCATGGAAGTTGAGACAAAAGTGATGCCTTTGATTTTGAGGCGAATCTTACTTGCTGAAAGATACTGTCTCAAACTAATAGCATCAAACAACACTCAAATAATAAGTAAAATTGTACCTTATATAGATAGAACACCAAGAAGATCATTAACAACAGCACAAGGTCTATTATGCGGTAATTCTCCAACACTGTCCGACATACTTCTGGAAATAGACAATAGCTTTTTTAAAATTAGAAAACAGTTTCCATGGCCATGTTACTCTTTCTCTTATCAGTGTATTTCACATCCAATTAATGTAGTCCAACAGACAATAAACAATAATTCGGAAATGCTTCAATTTTTGGAGGAAAATACAATGTACTATGTTATCTACACTGACGGGAGCAAAGCAAGTGATTATGTACATGCTGCTCTATATGATCCACAAGCAAAATTTTCTTCAAGTTTTATTCTGCATGAACCCTGCTCTATATTTACGGCAGAGGCATATGCGGTGTATCAGGCATTAATGCGTATTCGCGAAATCAATAACATCAAATATTTTTTAATAATTTCTGATTCCTTGAGTTTGATAACAGCTTTATCTACCCTCACAGTTAAATACAAGTCTAATTATATCCTTTATTTCATTAAACAAATAATTTACCAATACCACAATAAAAATATTCAAATTTTCTTTCTATGGGTGCCTTCCCACAAAGGTATCTCTGGCAATGAAATGGCTGATAAAACTGCATATGAAGGAGTTAATGCTGTTGATGTTAGAAATACAATGTATGTTCCTATGTCTGATTACTTGCAATGTATTGACCAGAATATTCAAAAGTTGTGGTTAGAAATGTGGAAGAAAGATCAAGATACGAAAGGAAAATGGTATGGAAGCATACAAGAAAGCTTACCTGCAAGACCTTGGTATCATCGTATACAAGATGCTACTCGAGACTTTATTACTATCATAAATAGACTGCGTTTTGGTCATAGTACTGCACCGTCACACCTTGCTCGACTCGGCATTATTGCGAATAAAACTTGTTCACATTGTAATTCAAGTGATGGAACTGTGGAGCACATTATTTTCGATTGTCAAAAATTTTTGATTGACAGACTAGTGTTGGCCAGTGAACTTAGTGATGTTGAAAATAAGTGTGATTTATTGTCCCGCCCGCCGCCATTAAAACAATTATTACAAGACGAACATACTTACAAGCACATCTACAAATACATAAAGAATACAATTAAAACAATTTAATGAAATATGCTCAGAGGCGTATTATTACGTATATATGAATAATAAGAGTTGACCTAAAGGTTGTAGATACCAGGTCATAAAATCCCAAAAAAAAAAAAAAAAAAATTGTCTATGCCAAATGTGGGTTACCATTTTATGGATCCTTCAATAATTTCAGGGGATTGGTTCAAGTTAAGAAATAAAGAGAAAAATAATGTTGTCTTGTACAACTATGAAACAACTAAATTTGTTTATATAAATACTATATATTGTTTTAATTGACATTTTTGATTATTGCAAATTTTACGACCAAGAAACCAGAAAAAAGAAGAAAATGCAGTTGTGGATCTGGGGAAAGGAACTTTTTCACTTTATATGGCAACATCGACTAATTCGCATGAACGCAAGATGGCTGCCAATTTGTGTGAATGCAGGGACGAGTAGAAAAGTGATATACGTTTGTTAGGTGTTATCCCGTCTATATTGTGATAATAACGCTACGAATATTACATTATTTAGTGTATGTGTTTTCGTGGTAATCGTTATGAGTTATCGATGATAATAAAGTCGTATGTGCAATATTACGTTAGAAGTAAGATAAAATGTTCTGTGTTGAATTGTGATTATTATTTAAGCTGTGTGAGTCGTTATTCGGCTGTAGTTATGCTTGTTATTGGATGATACTGGTGATATTTTCATGTAAGTATTTTTTCCAAATCTTTACAATATATGATAAAACATAGCTTACAATTTTCTTAGGCTCGTAACCTAATTGACTATATCAGGTAATCATTCGTGGCGTGGCTTAACTGGCGCCGGCTAGCCGGTCATGCGTGTCTCAGCTCACAGCTGTTGAGTTCACATGTTACCAGTAGTGTACTTTTATGCCTCAGCCACTAACATTGTTACCCCTATATGGTACACTTCGGAAACCAGCGTTCCTTTGTTATAAACCTTATCGTAAAGTGAAATGCCATTTAATGTCGATCTTATTATAGTTAAAAAGGAAAATTATGTCTCAGTATTTTTCATTTAGACATTTATTTCAAAATTAATTTAAATTACGACGTTATCTCATAAATGTTATTGGAATATTCAATACCGGAGAATAATCGAATATTTAATATCTGTAACAGGTAATTATTACTTTAAATCGTTTCTTATCAGATATTTTACTTTACAAAACATACAAGTGTAGATCTTATAGAATGAGAAATAAATTTTATTATGTCTAAAAAACAGAAAAAATTATAATTTTTTTACGAAATTTTATAATAAGAATATGTATAGTGAAGATAAAAAAGATCATTTTATGATAATAATATTCTATCCAAAAAAAAACGACATTATTTTTAAGAAGCAATTAATATTATTAACATAAAGGAAGTTATATCTTTAGTATGATTTATTGATATATGAAATGTCAGTTTGTATAACAAAAGAAAAACAAGGAGATAAATATTATGTATAAATATTTACATTTTCTTGTGTATAACATAAATCAACTATATACATTAAATAATTAATATATGAATTTATCGACAGGTACTGCACAAGTTTAATGTAGACAGTCTTAGAATGATCTTTAAAGATACTTTAAATTTTTAATAAATAATATCAATGATATTGTCATAATGCCCATGAAAAGTTTTAGTTTGTATCTTGTGTTGGCTAGAGTGATGTTAAATGTACTGGATATAGAAACTATGAAAAAAAAACTTATTACATCTATCTTTTAGAATTTATAAGAAATTTTACTTATGCATATGCAGTTTTACTACACTATTTTAGTTACTCCGGAAGTTTCGGGATGATTTTTTTAAAGGTTACAGACTTCCTAAAGCAAGTTATAAATTTAGAATTGCATAGATAAATGTAGGTAATAAAACATTCTATTTAATAACAAATAAAGAGAAGTTTGAGTATTATCTAAAGTATTATTTTTATACAAATATGGCATAATTTTATGTATGTATTCCTCTATCCCTGCCTTTGGATGGAGGAATAAATTTAAACAATTTTTTGACTTTTTTACTTCTTCAAGTGAATAAACAGTTTTATGTTTGGACAAAAGCTTCTTTCATTGTTTTTAATGTGAAAAATATCTTCACCATTTTGAATATATTATGAGTAATTATAACATTTATTTTTAAAATTAACATATATCAAGATTCAAGAGTTCTAAGATAATTGTTAAAATTGTTGTTGATTAACGCCGAGTTGCACGAACAATTTTAAAAACAAATTTAAAATTTAAGTGTTTATTAAACTTATTTAATCACAAGAATCGTGATTATCTGTTGCACGAAACCCACATCTGATTAAGTTAACAAAAAAATTTAGTTTAATTAAAGACCTATCTAACGGATGATTAATTCCAACAGCTTTAAATTTATCATGAGATCAACTAATTTTAAGATTAATTGCAACTTAACTAACGGAAAGTTAGCGACGGTTTCGTGCAACTCGCCGTAAGAAACTTATCATTAATAAATAAAAGTATTAACAATATCTAGGAATATAACTTTAATTAGTTATATAATACCTTTTAATACATAAATATAATATGTATATATTCAATGATCCCAATGGTTAAGCCATTAATAGATACTTAAATTTTAATTCCAAATGGGTACTTAAGATTGTTATTGTCTAATACTTGAATAATCTCTATTCAATTATGTAATATGTGTCATGTATGCATCTATTATTTTTATCTTGAACAGTTAGCATTTGTTCTATTCAATTAATAATTTCAAGAAGTTGTACTGGAAAGGGAAGTTTGTGTGATAGGATGAATAGTAGTTATCAATAGTAGGATATGTTAGTAGTAGAATAAGGATAAAATGGATGGATTGCATGAAAGGTGACCAATGGAAGGGTGGAAATACTAATCAGTTTCTTAATGCTACTCTTAATTTCTGCTGTCTTGTCATTTATTCTTTCTATTACACACTGTGTTGTGTAATTTTTTTAGTTTAAAAGAATTTTTAAAGTAGTATTAGGGGTATTAGTTCCAAACAAATTTTTCCTATCGATGATATATGTATAGATTTATTGATAGTTTAGCACTTTGTTGCCTTGACGTTTTTTACATTGTGCAATGTTGTAAGATTTATTAATAGTTACAGTGCGAATGACATATGAATATTTATATAAATGTGATAATTTTTACATTTGTTTTTTGTATTATTCGTGTAATACTTTTTGAGCAGTTAAGTGATCATACTTATGACTTATAACACAAACAATGTCCAAGCAACATCTTGTTACTATTATATGGACAGTAGACAGTGTAAGTGTAAAACAATACATATAGTGGTAAAACAATTCTCAATACACAATTTAAGATCAACTATTTCTATCAGTATCAAAATACGAAAGTCACGACTAAATTAATAAAAAAAAATTGAGGAACGCTTAAAGGTGACGACAATTCTGGTGTAGTGGTGCGACTACTCGCCTTAACGCCGCGCACCGGCGGTCGCGGGTTCGATTCCCGCTCGGGACAGATATTTGTATAAATATTTGTTACCGGTTTGGGTGTATGTCCTTGTGGGTCTCCCCACCAAGCCTCGGAGAGCACGTAAAGCCTTCGGTCCCGGTTATCATAGACACCTGATAACGATTGTTACTCATGGTAGGGAAATTATCCAACAACCCGCAGTGTGGCAGAGTGGTGGATTAAGCTCCAACCCTCCAACCTCCAAGCCTCTTCTCCATATCTATATATGGAGAAGAGGCCTTCGTTCAGCAGTGGGTGGTTAAAGGCTGATACAGTACAGTAAAATAGGAATTTCATTTGATATCTGAAAACAAAACTTCTTTAGTAATACTGCCTTTGTAAGGAAATAAAAATTAATTGTATTGTTACAATAAAGTTTGTTACTTAATTAAAATAACAAAAATAAAAGAAAGAGAAAGTTGTTTTGTTTGTTATTTATTTTTACCCGACTGCGACAGAATGAGGGTTATGTTTTTCGAGTGTATGTATGTATGTCCATTTCTTTGGCACGCCCTACAGCCCAAACGGCTGGACGGTTTTTGACATATGAGGTGTCGTTGGATTTGTCTTAATTGTAGTAGTGACATAGGCTATATAATTCAAAATCAATTTCAAAATGGCGCCCGCAAATGGCGGAATGAGGGAGGGGAGTTGAATTTTTTTCTTACTGTAGCAATATGGGTATCAAATGAAAGCTAGTAAATTGTTTTATTCTTTTTAGTTTATAATAAGAGTATTTTACGCAGTCGGGTTTTTTAATTTTTTTAATTATTACTTTTCAATCTGATTTTTATTATCAATAAGAAAATTGATGTTAATAATAAAATTCTGTTTGTTCTGACTAAAGATTAATCTTAAGGGTATATCGGTAGTGGTCTTAAATATCGTTTATAACAGTCATTTACAGTAATACGCCAAACTTACGCGATTGGTTGGACCGATTCATAACAGCGTAAGTCAAGGTAGAGCATTGTATAAAAAATAAAATATCCCATGCGGCTTTATCCTTTACGTAGTACGATGCGTAGTGTAATAAAACGATAATACAAAAAAAAAATGAATAAAAAACAGTTTAAAATTCCGAAAACGTCGGAAAAAGTCCGGATGCTCGTAAGCTCCGACTTACGGGCATTACTGTATTTATACTATTTATAGCAACACAACGTGATAGAGAGACATTCCCTTATCCTTCCATAATTACTAATAGGGTGCATAAACCCTACTATTAAAAATAAATAAATAAAAAACTTGTTGTTCGAAGATAAATCAAACGTATTTAATTAATCCATTAATGATATTCTTGTGATAATTCACGTTAAAGTATAGTAGTTTTGCATCTACCACAGGTTGGTTGGCAGAGATCTCTATTAGAGTTAAGTCCACTATTACTAAAAGAAATTGTGTTCTAATAAGTGTAATAATTTTTTAATTGTAATAAAGAATATATGTAATTCAAAGTGAAAAAAATCTTCAAGAAAATGCTCTATAAATAGTCTTTGGTAGTCCCGTGTTCTCTGGTTGAGTCAATTGGGTGCTATGGTCGTCTTAGATCACGACATATCGATAAAACTGAAATTCAATCCATTAAAAACTCTTCAAATGATTGAGCTTCTTAGAATATTAAATGTTTTGTAAACATAATCGACTTGTAAGGATATTATTTGTAAAAACTACTTTTCCGAGTAGTACATTCTAATGTAGCGATATATCGCGAGATTATGAGATTATAGATTGATATGCTGCTGTTTTTAAGATGTTTTTTAAAATATGTATTAATATTCATGGTTTACAAGAGATAACTTGTGGAGTCATTACAAAGTTCCAATTAAAACGTTTTTAATGAAACCGCAAAAATAATTGATGGTATAAAATGTGATGATCTTTTATATGAAAATACAAATAACTTACTCTCTTTATGTTATTAATTCAAAAAATATTTTATTTCGTTCTTAATTAGTAAAAAAAATTGTATAGAAATTACTCTTTCTTTAAAAAGTCTTATCGGTCTCGTGCTTTTCAAAACTCTCGAGACTGGTTTTATAATCTCGCGTGATCTCGTCTGGTTTTAAAATATTACAAAAAGTAACATTCGATTATTTTCATTATTAATAAGAGTAACATGGAATACTTATAGTGTTTACAATTTACATTTTTAATATTTAATTATCTGTCATTATACAAACATTTTTTATCTGTATCTTATCTAAGCTAAACTGGCGTTACGTTGATAGCTGACTGATTGACGTGCAATGCTTTCATAAAAATTATCATCCAGTAAAAAATTTAAAAAAAATTTTTGAATATAATCTGTGAAAATCTAAACAATAAGTAAATACTTTTCATTGTGTTTTTTCCATCTCAAATTTCACACTAACCTTTTAAACTTTTACTATACCATGTCCTGTAAAATCAAATAGTCTGGAAGTAATCGCTCTTCTAGTGATAAGAGCCTTTGTACATATTTTTTTGTGTTATTATTTTTGTTTTATTTCTTAATGTTGTATAATATTAAGAGTATCATTTCATTTGCGAAATAATATTTGTCAAATTGGTACAGCTAAAAGCCATAGTTATAACGAAAAATCAAATTGAATATATAAGTGCGTAGTTATAAGTATAGGGTTTGCAGTATATAATATAAAATATATAACTTTTAGTTTTAAGAAAGTTTTAAAGTAAAAGTATAAAAGTTTTGAAAGTACGAAGTTTTAAAGATTGAAACTATTTTATCTCCCTTCATGTTAGTTTCTTTTAATAGGCCACATTCCCTAAAGCTTAGTTATAAACTACTTACAAAATAGTTTTAATCAATTTAAACCAAAAATACTATACTTTTTAACATAATTATGTATTACTAAAAAGTAAATTTGCATACACATGTACTAGCTGACTATTAATTTTTGCTCCGCTTTTATGTGTCATATTGCTATGTTTTAGACCGTGACTTATGACCTGGTATTAAGGCTATAATTATACCTAACTTTCATCAAAATCGGTTTAGTAATTCTTAATATTTGCGCGTCACACAAACAGGCCAAACAAGTACAATGACATTTTTTACTTGAAACACTATTCAGGATAAACATCTCTAAAGTATAACAAGATTAATGATTATATTGCATTGCTTAAAATAGAATTGCCGTTCGATATCATGTGTATTAGATATTGAACTTTACAGTTACTGCTCCTTAATTCCAATCTTAGAACATACAGCACTATTCAAGGATGTAAAACTGTAGCATGTTAAGCCTCCTCGACAAATATATTACAAATCGCTAAAACGTACTCTCAAATCGGACTCATATTTCCTAGATTAATCCATTCAATCAAAACTATAAGCTGGCCGCAGTCTTGTATACATTATTTATTATTCAAAACGCGCAGAACTTCGCAATACTATCCGAGTTGAATTTTAATAATTTTCCGATAGAATAAAATGTTTGCTCGCTGCTACGGTTTGTTATTATGTTTTTAAGCCTATAGACTTCAATAAACATGCTATATAACTCGTCCTATATCATCATCATTATATCAGCCATTGTTTGTCTACTGCTGAACGTAGGCCTCCCCCATCGACCTCCAGAGCGACTGGTTCGAAGCAGCCTCCATTCAAGTGCTTCCGGTGACTCTCCTCAAGTCGTCTGTCTATCTCGTGAACGGTCGTCCGACGCTCCGCTTGTCGGTACGTGGTCTCACTCGAGAATCTTTCTGCTCCATCGGCCGTCAGTTCTACCAGCAGTGTCCTTCCCACTGCCACTTCAGCTTGCAATTCCGTTGGGCTATGTCGGCAACCTTCGTTCGTCTGCGGATCTCTTCATCCTGTATGCAAATATCAAATAATTATTATTATAAACGTTGCACACTCAATGGCCCCAGTATTTTTTTTTTTTTTATACCACGACGGTGGCAATCAAGCATACGGCCCGCCTGATGGTAAGCGGTTACCGTAGCCTATGGACGCCTGCAACACCAGGGGCATCACATGCGCGTTGCCGACCCTTTAAAAACCTATTTACTCCCCTCTTGAAGGACCCCATACTGTAGTCCTGTGGGAAAACCTCGGCAGGGAGTTCATTCCACAGCCGAATGGTCCGTGGGAGGAAATTCCTCTGATACCGAACTGTACGGGACCATTTGGGCTGCAATGTGTGAGCATGAATTCCCTGTCGATGGCGAGCGGTGCGATGATAAAAAGTGGCCGTTTGCACCATTTCGAACAATTCTTCGGAACACAACCCATTATACAAACGATAGAGCACGCATAGGGATGCAACATCTCTTCTAAGACTTAAGGGCTCGATATCGCTCGTCAGTATTGTCAGTCAGTAGAATGAGAAACTTGTGTCAGAGGTTCGGTAACTCACACACACACACAACACAAACGCCAAGACCACTGACAAATATCTGAATGGCATCTATATATGATTTTTTTTAACTGGCCCGTTGGTGTAGTTGGCAGTGACGCTGCTTTCTGCTCCAGGGTTGTGGGTTAGATTCCCGCCTCTAGTCTGTGTGTAATATATGTAAATTTATTTATGTATGTGCATATATTACAAAAAAAAAGTTTATCAGTCGACTGTTACATAAACAAATCAGGCTTTAAGTTGCCTATATTAGGAACAGACGATTGTGTGTGTATGTTAAACATATTGTTATTAATCTTTCCCATGATGTCGCGTTAATTCACGTCACGAAACGCATTAATATTTGTTGCGTGATGCGTCGCTTATTTAGGACAGCGCATAACTTGATGTCATACGTGAACTACAAACGCGGTAGTGCTACGCAACGAGAAAATCTCATTAGAAATAAATATTATATCTTCAAGTAATCCTTCCATATCCCGTTGAATTACGTCACGTGAAGTAATGGTCGCGTTTTGTTGCACCAAGTCGCATTAATTCGCATCAATGACTGGCCTTTTTTCGCAGTAGGCAGTGAACCTGATTTCCTGCTCCAGGATTGTGGGTTCGATTCCCGCCTCGAGTCTGGGTGTAATATACATTTAGGTATTTATATACGTATTATTTATATGTAAGTAAATTTATTTTAAAAAATTGTATCAGTCCGCTGTTACCTAAAATACAAGCATAAGGGTGCCTGTCCATTGATGCGGTGCGAGGCGAGCGGAGAAACGGAGAAATATTAACGAATAGCCCATATACATGGAAGCGGAGGGGAGATATTTTGCAATTCTATTGGTTAATATTTCTTCGTTTCGACGCTCCGCGGCCTCGCTACGCTTCAATGGGTAGGCACCCTTAAATTGCCTACCTTAGGGACAGACGACCGTGCTTATGTTAAACATATAAAATATACATATACATATATTAAATGTTAAGGCACTTTTTTATTATTATTTTTATATGATTGTCATATGAATAGCAACAGCCTTATATTATATTAGTAGTAGATTAAGTATAACGATGAACGTTAAAATTAAAACAGCATTATAATAACATTAGAGTTTTTCTGTTACTCCGTGTCATTGACATACTACTCGTCCGGAATAATATTTTAATTGCGGAGCATTCATGTTTGGAATTTATTGAGTAAACACTGACTATAATATTATAATGTATAATTAAAACATCAGCTGTTGAATCATGAGAATTGAGATAAACTTTTCAACTTGCTCTCGCTTTATTTCGTATTTGAAAGCGAATTTTTAATGTAACTAAATGTATAATTAAATAAAAAATGAGTCTGCGAATTAAATAAATTATATTACCCATTTTTATTCCCGTATCTTTTTATTCCATGTATTAGATTGTTACATAGATAGGCGTTTTTACTCAGCAAACTTAATCCTTTTAAAAAATATATATATTAGTTACTTATGTCATATTATTACAAGTTGTTACTTGCGTAAGTCAAATTTTCATGAGAGTTTCGACTCTAAACATATCCTGTGGATTTATCTGAGTCTACAAATATCATTTATTCATCCCAAGTTTCAACATATTGAGTTATTAGTTTTGGCATGAAATATTTCAAACATCTATTAATCTCTTCCTGCTCACAAACTTACACATCTATAAAATTTGTAAGATAATATAGGATTTAAAACAGTTAAAAGAAAAATGGAATGAGTTCTGAGGTTATTGTCCATTTCTCTGAAGGTAATCCTGCGTTTGACATGACGCTCAAATTGAATACTACAATACCCTTTGTTTCTGATGAATGAAACAATATGATTACATCGGAAAAAATACGAGAAAAAATTTCAATTACGTTTTGTTCTAAAACTCGTCATTTTTAATTTCAAAATAGTTGAATAGGTGATATAATATCAATAACTAATAGTTAGAGCTACTGATTAAATCGCAATCAATCAATCATTAAACAAAAAGCTGAATTAATTATTCGATCGTGGTAATTTCAGAATTTCGGTTCAGAATCGGTACGGTTTCAAAAAAAAAATTTTTTTTCGTTACCTAAACAGCCCGTTTATTCAATGGAATTTATATGTGAGGATATATATGAGGATATGTATGGATGTATGTGAGGATATTTAGTAGATAAAAAGATCAATACATTTGAAACTAATAACGTCACAAATACAGATATCCGACAAATGAACCTCCTACCATCTGTCTACCTTTATAACTGTACAATAATGATTTTATTACAATGAAGGTCTCGCTCAATTTCAAAACAGCTATCATAATATTTTCCTGAACATTTGGCAAGAGATTAATCATAAATTTAAAGGAGTTTGAAAAATTCATAGGTCAAATATATTTGTAACTGATTATGGAAACAACATGCATTATCCATTAAGGTCATCTTGACTCCGTGTTAAATGTCTAGCTCTTAATCGGGTCTCACTTAGTATTCAACTGCGGTCTAGACTAGAACAGGGCTATTGCAGAACCATGGTTTACGTGCGGAACGTGAATAATTTCTATATTTAAAGTGTAAAGTTAATCTTTAGCTATAAATGCATAAAATCTTGTGTTATATTCATAAAGTAACTAGCTTCCGCCAGCGGCTTCGCCGACGTGGTTGTATTGAGAAAAATAAGCCTATGTCCTTCCCCAGGCTTCAGACCATCCGTATCAAATGCTTACAACAGGTAACAAAAACTCTCCTACAATAAACTTTTCTCAACGCTCGCAAAGTGTATAGTAATAAATGCTCCCAGTCGATACTAGTGAATTCTCGCGAAAAGAAGGTCTTAAGCGCCTAAGTCTAGGTATATTATGGCCAAATTACACAAAATCTTTATAAATTATATCCTATGTGTTATTCTGATGTATTAGTTATATTACTGTAAAGTTTCATCTAAATCCGTTCCGTAGTTTTTGCGTAACAAACATCCAAACTAACTTTCGCATTTATAATATTAATAGAATAGGATACCTATCCGGATTGCTCAATTATCCTCGCCTAGTGTAAACTGTTGAAGGTAAGTGCATGAAGTTTTGCCAGAAGATCCCTTTCGTACTGTGATAATTTAATAAGACCGGGTTTTTAAAATCATCTGTATTATTTTCGAATTAATTTGATAGATGTTATGATATTAAAACATTTTTTCCATATCTTAATATCTATTAAAAATTATATTTTTATAATATACCTAATCTTGATAACACCGTCTACATAATAATATATAATCTTAACGTCTATTAAAATGCAAAGAGGTAGAGAGGAGATGTAATCAAGTAAAATAAATCGAGGCATTAATTAATGGAAATTAACAAAATTTTAAAAAGATCAATTGTGACAAATGTTTCCTAGCTAAGAAAGTATTACTAAACTATGTTTAGGACATGTTTAATTAAAAAAGCACGACCATTACGAATCTACATAAATAGTTAACTGCGGGGGACGATCGAGAGCAGCTTAGATACAGCCAGGTGTTTTTAAGGCAGGTGTACTAAATCCCCCACAGTTTAAACCCTTCGTTGTAATATCAAAACGATTTTCAATCATACTTTCAAACATACTCTAATTTGGTAAAAGGAATGTGAATAAAATAATTATTTTTAAGTATTGTCGAATCTTAAAAGCGACACAGATGTTTTTTGCCGATTCTTTCTAGTGATCTACGTTCGGTGGAAGTATTTCATTCGTTCTAATTATTTTATAATTAATTATATAAAAATGTACAGTAGTAAAAAAATATATTAATTGTATAGGTATATAATATTTTTTAAGTGTTAAACAATATCGCGGTTTAATATTTACGCCACGGTATTGTCAGAATTTAATTCGACGTATCTTGTATCTTGTAAAGCACGGGCTTGTTTCCGCAACTCGACGTCACTGTGCGCCTATTTTGCCTATTTATAATTCGACGTATTAGTATTTAATTTATATGAGAGAAAAAATGTTCTTTGCTTATTTCATATTTTTTTTTTATTAATGATTTATTGCACAATAAATTGTTAAATTGTACAAAAGGCGTGCTTAATGCTAAAAGTATGCACTACCAACCAACATTAGGGACGTAAAGATTGGATGTTTGTAGGTGTGCTAAATCGGAAACTGAACAAATTTATATACAAAAAAAAGGCAAAAGAAGATCATAAAATAAGTAACAATCATATTCAATACACGAGCTATAAATACTCATACATACATATATAAATACATACATACATATATACCTATTACAAATTATATATTTAGTAGATATACTAAAATGTTTATTTTATTTTCTCGAATCATACGAAAGCTTATGTATTTAATAAGTAATACATTATTAAAAGTCAATAAGTCTTGTAACGTCGAAGATCAAATTAATTCTCTCGTTCGGGCACATGATTACAATTTTCGACAAGTCTCTTGAAGATCCCTCTCACGTAAACTCTGGCTTTGATGTTCGAGATGTTTTAATATTACCAATGGAATATATTTATTTAATTATTTTTTTCATAACTTTCTAAAATATTCATAATTTTTTATAGTAGGTATAAATTTTTCTGAAAGAATATTTATTTGAATATTACGCGGACCTCGAACCTCGAGCAGTAAACAGGCTATCGGACGCTTAAAAATAAAAATATATAAAAATATAAAAAAAATAGTTTTCCTCCGGTGGCAGGTTGAGGCCCAGGCCGTCGGTAGTCAGGGCTCCAGGTTGAGGAATTTTTAATTATAATAATTAATATTGTGTCCTTTATAGGATTCCATATATTATATAAGGATGTCAAGGGGACCGTTATTCCATCGGTCTGTCAAAAATGTCTTTGGAACTATAAAAGACAATTAAAATGTTTACGAAATGACTCGACTGTCACTTGACACTTTTTTTAATGTCATCTTTTTAACAGCTGAAAAAATATTAGAAACAGCTTCGTATTTATAATGTTATAAATATAAGTACGTTTTTGATACGTTACGGCACGGTAACAGGCGGCGGTGTTAAGTGGTTAATGCGAGAACCGTCTGTGCAAATATTGGTGCAGCGGGGACTGCGTACAAACACTCTAGAACGTTACGACTGCGTAGTATCGGACTATAATATATATTATTATTGTATGTCATAGCGTGTATGTAATTATTTTAAATATTGATAGTTACCAGGGAAAGAGAGAAAGAGAAGAGATGACCTATCCACTCTCAATCGTCCATGATCTCTCTTTCACACGTCACAAACGAAAGATATCGTTTTTTATGTTTTTTTTTTTCTATTATTAATATATTTTTATGTTTCGTATATCGATATTATAGATATAAAGATTTTGAATCCGCTAATATCTACTACGAGTGTCATTGTTATCAGTCGGATTTTATATATAATAGAAAAATAAAAACTTCATACGCATTATGTCCGAAAACTATCGTTAGTACTAAACATGAATCAGTGGAATTTTCAACAATTATGTTAGTGAAAGCTTTATTCACTAAATAAGTACTGTAAGTCTCTAATATACATACACATATTCAATGATAAAATCCGTGGACTCTGATATTCACATATTCATACATTGAATTAGTTATAAATTCAGCGTGGTACGATTCTCACATTAATAAAAAGTGAATAGTCACTTAAAATTAGTGAAAACCTACTGATTCATGTTTAGAGGATAAGTTTTGTTAACAAGCAATATTAAACGAGTGAAACTTATTATTTTACGTGTATGGTAAGCGCCGCGGTGCCGCTCGCTACGGGCCATTGATTCAGCGGCTAACGTCGCTAGCTGTGCATATTACTATATCAATTTATATAGGTAATATACATAAATATCACATAGAACATTATTTAATGAAAGGATTTGTCTTCGACAATTAGTAACCTCAATTATCTAGAAGTAAGAATTGACGGATTTGCGAGCTGAAGTGGAAGTGGACAGCGCACATAGGTCGTAGAACTGACGGCCGATGGAACAGACTGGTTCTCGAGTGGAAACTACGCCAGCCAGCGTAGCGCCGGACGGTCGTCCGCGAGATGGACAGACGATTGGATGGAAGCTACTTCGAACCGGTCGCTTTGGATGTCAATGGAGGAGGCCTAGGTTCAGCAGTGGGCATCCTATGGCTGATATGATGAAAATGAAGAATTGACGATGGATTGGCACAGCAACTGTGTTGCACCACAGGTTGCAGGTTTGATTACCGCTCACGACGTATGTATGGTCCCTACAGTTATTTGTGTGGTATCTGGATTTCCGATACAGAATTCTCATCCTAATTACCGTTGAGTGTGATGTTAAAAATATAGATTGTAAAACAGACTAAGAATTAATGTAGCGGAACAGTAATAATAGGAAGCGTGTGTAACCTCGCGGGTCGCCTAGTGAACAATGTTTCTAGAACATTCGTAGACGTAATCTAGACCCGTCTAAATTATGCATTTCGATTATACGTAAATAGATACTATGCTAATAACTAACATAAAATTCTAAACAGGTTTATTTAAGAACTATCGGATAAATTTATGTATATGTATGCTGAACGAACTGGCTTTAGTTTGCGACTGTACGTTGCGCTGGAAATGTCACAAAACAAAATATTAAGGGCCAGTTTCACCACTTGTTATTAAGTTCCGGATAACCTAACTGACACTTATTTTGACAGATAACCCATACAATTACCCATACAAATATTCAATGATCAAATCAGTGAACCATGATATTTACATATTCATGCATTGAATACTCACTAACTCTGCGTGATACGATTTTCACATTGATAAAACTGAATAGTCACTTGGAATTAGGGAAATTCCACTGATTCATGTTTAGAGAGTAACGGCGCCTCTGGACGCCGATGGTTACTCCTCTAAACTTACTAATAATATAATCATATCAGTTAGCGTAGTATTCCTTGGAGGTGTCGATTTGCAATAGAAGGGAATAATCTGGCTTTGTAGCCACAATCTTTAATGTTGTAATGATGTAACCAGTTTAAGTTTTCGTTCAGACACGCCGAGCTGTAAGTTAGTTAGCGTGTGATTTATAGGTGTCATTTTAAATAGACAATAACAGCAACGTTATACATACACATAAGCGTTTACAGAACTTTAAATATATTAGAATCTTTGTAGTATTTTCAATATGTATTTATTTTAATAGAATAAACGAAATGTTCGTTCGTTCTCGTTTTCTTAAATGCCTGTTATTTGAAAGTTAAGGTCGCTATCATGTTGGCGTTGTTTGAGCGTAAGCGTTTCTCCGTCATTAGGACAGCGTCAATAAATCAACATGAAAATCGCCACACAAGGCAGTGCTAGATCACGCAGAGCAAAAGTCGCATGCACGCTGCGTTGTCAGTGTCGAAAATCGCACAAACGCACGCTCGAGAAACGTCAATAGGATGGTGGCTATAAAACTTTAAAACACACGCTGCGGCTCATAAACTTGCCAATGTTTTGTCTCGTTACCAGTGGAAAGCGTCGATATGGTAGTGGTTCCTCCTCGATTGTTGGCGCTAGCCTATTCCGATACTAAATAATAGCACTGTTTTTTTGTTATTAAGATACAAATGTTTCCCACTAAATGTATAGTAGACTAGTTTTTGATAATTTTAGAAACCAAAAAAAAAAAATTGTAGGATAAAACCCATTGGAAAAGGAAAAAAAAAATCACAAAACGAGCTTATTCGTTATTAGTGTTTAATCGTTAAGCGACAAATCAAAAGCACTACAACCCTACATGAATATAGTAAATTTTGATTTGATTACGAAAAACTAGCTACTGCCCGCAATTTCTTGTGAAATTTTTATATTCTGATACATTTCTCCCAGACATATTTCAATGTTCCGCAGACGTTCAATTTCGATAATTGTCAGTTGAATTTAAATTTATAGCTATTGCTTGGGATGAATTATTGCGAGATGTTTTTACAGCTTCCCAAATTCCTACTTGAACTGTATTGTACTGTAGCCAATGGCGTAGCTAGGTAACTAAAGGCCCTAGTGCAAAAAAATAAACTAAGGCCCCAACTAAACGGTTTTAAGTTTTATCAATACAAGCCAAATTATAAATAGTTATATTTAAATATTTTAAAGATATAAGCTATGTCATGCCCAGTGGGGTCCGTCCAGGTTCTACACGCAAGAAAATTTAAAAAGATCAATTTATAGTTTATTGGTCATGTTCTGTGGGCCCCCTTTGCCTGGGGGCCCCGGTGCAAGGCATCGTCTAGCGCTTCGGTAGTTACGCCACTGACTGTAGCAGGCTATTTTCCACTACTGGTCTTAAACCTTGTCCAGTAAAGTAAGAAATTAGTAGCCGAATTCGCCCCGCTGTTTCATAATGGGTTACTAGACACTGCAGGTTATCTCGCAATGTTTACCATCACCGCCTTGCACTAGATTTTTTTTTTTTTTGCATTTTTAACACAATACCCAGTTGTGTCGGGCCAGATATGAATTTGCGACCGTCTTTAGTTGATTTACGCGTCGTATCCACTGCATATTAGTAAATCTAAAAGCGTTTATATTTTTGTTTCTAAAAGATACATTGTCTACATACTCTCTAAACATGAATCAGCGAAAATTACATTAATTACGTTAGTGAAAATTTATTTACTACATATCAGTAAATTTCAATAACCAGTTAGTGAATACTCACTAATAATCATTAATAAACTAAAGTAATTTCATATTGGTCGCGCCTGAATTGGCTTACGATACGGGGGGTCGCAGATCGATGAGATTTCTCTGCATGTCGTAGGTACTCAATTCTGAACAACGCTAACTATTCCGATTATTTATTTAGTAAATTTTCGTTCAGAGCCGACGCTCATAATAAGCCACTGCGCTCCACTGAAAACCTTTTGTTGACATTCCAATCACATCGATCAGGATTCATGTCAAACTCTTTCGTTGTCACTGCCCTACGACTGTGGAATGGATTACCTGAAGATCTCTGTAAAAAATATCTCCTTAATTAGGTGAATAATGGTCGCAATGACTGAGTTGGAGTAAAGTAATATTATTTTATCATTTTTTAAACTTTAAATTTAACTTAAATTATGTTATATTTTGTTGTAATATAATATATTATTTTATGTTATGTTATATTGTGTTATATAATATAATATAATATTATATTAATTAATTTTTTTTTATATTCTACACCTACACACTATACTTTCTTGCACATACCAAGGTTGGCTGGTTGAAAATGCATTAGCAACTAGCGTTAAGCCCGCCTTTTGTAAACACTTGTATTAGTGTATTTATAGTACAATAAAGAATTTCAATAAATTATTCTGCGTGGTATGATTCTCTCATTGATAAAAAGTTAATGTTCACCTAAAATTAGTGAAATTCCACTGATTCATGTTTAGAGCGTAAATAAATTTTAAAACGGTCACTCCCACCTTTTTAAAACGCTCGAGACGTAATGGCTCCCATTTGGTATTCTTACATGTTCCGTATGTCGTGAAATAAATTTTAGATTTAATTTATTATTTAAATTGTTACTTTGTCAATTTTGTCAGCGTTCTCCAGCGTTTGTTTCTAATTTATTAAAGTTTCCTGATATCCTCATTTATTATTTGTTTTCGCTTACTCGTTTATGCTTCGTTTCGATAAATAGGTTAATGTTTTAAAGAACGTCCAAACAAACAAGTTATTAATTATATAAGTAATAAAAGGTAATTTCTTAACTGACCTTTGTTAAATATAAACTAAAGTTTCATTAAAATTGATGGACGTTTCAGCTCTGAAGCAATTACACTGTCTGAATTATGTTATTATAAACGAAATTTAATAAGACTCCTTTAAATGAAGATTAATAATATGTCTCTGTTATTTGTTATTTATATTATATCTTATTAAGATTACGATTATTACATAAACACATAATTTTATTGACATAAACATATTTGAAATTAAATTAGAGACAGTTTATTGATAACCTATGCAATGATTCAAACTCTTCGTTGTTTTTCGTACGAAGCAGATATAAATGTTTTAAAGGTACGACGATTATTATATTTATATTAATTTAAGGACCACCAGCACCTACATATCTATATACAAAACTGAATACATATATGTAACCGGTTTTAACTCGATGCAGCGGCAAGTTCCGAGTCTATTACGGTTTCTTTACTCATGTGGTAATAGCAAACATAAACACATCTGTGTGTTCCAATAGTATATATATATATATATATATATATATATATATATATATATATATATGCGTAGTAATCGAGTCTTAATTCTGTTTTAAATAGCGGCGACAAATGGTACACGGTAACGTTTTATAAACTTATGTTGTGCCATTAAATTGTATGTAAATGCTCATTATAATTATGTTAAATAAATTAATATATTTAAATTATCGAAAAGTAACTACAGTACGCAGCTTCAGCAGTATCAGCTTGAGAAATCAGACGAGAGACAGTTCTGGTATAGTGGTGCGAGTAGTTACCTGTGGTTGCAGGTGGGATTTCCGCTAGGGGCAGTACATAATAGTAAACTTTACTCATGGTAGGAAATTATCCACCAACCTGCAGTAAATTAACGTGATTGATAGAGCTCCAACACTTCTCTTATATGGAGTCATGGAGAAGAAGCCTTACCCAACCAATGGGGCTTTTGTAAGTGGATTCGGTGGTACAGTTCATCTTAAGAAAGACAAATATCGACTCATAATACTATTAATAACAAAACTAAAAATATACTAAGATATCTAAAAATACTGTTTATAACAAAACACTCGATTACTAAAAAGATAAAAAGTATAATTAAACATATTGATATAAAAACTGGTTAAAGTATGTTATTATTATAACATTAGTAATATTTACAATACATTACATATATTACTTATGTATAAATGTTATAGCGTTACGTAGTGTAAAAATCAATACGATAAAAGAATTGTTTATGTTGGAAAATAAAGATATATCTATATCGAGTTCTAAGTATAGCTCAAAAGATTCCCGACCTATCTAAAAGCGGATAGCACTCGAGACTAAAAGGGCCTACATTGTTGGAAAGTTTCCCTCTCAGTTCTTCAAGTCAGTACTTAACTAATCTCAAGTGCGTCGTTATCTATTTTTATTAATTTAAATCATATAAATTATACGTAAAATATCTATTTTTTCTCACTAAATTTCTAATAATAAATGTCATCCGATATATTAAACGAAGGTTGTCGACATAGCCCAACGGATTTGAAAGCTAAAATGGCAGTGAGAAAGGCACGTACATCGTAGAAAAATGACGGCCGATGGCGCAGAAAGGTTCTCGAGTGGAGACCACGTATCGGCAAGCGCACCACTTGAGGAAAGTCGCCGGAAGTCGTTGGATGGAGGCTGCTTTGAACCGGTTGCTCTGAAGCTTGATGGGGGAGGCCTACATTAAGCAGTGGACATCAAATGGCTGATATGATGATGATATATTAAACAACACTATAGAAGATTATATTATGCTGAGGTTTACAAACCTGTAATTACAGAAAAGATTAGCGATAAGAGTGAGTTATCGCGCATATAGTGTTGTTTTCAACGGTTTTTTTAACGAACTTTTCTATGTAATGTCATCTTATAAAAAATTTATCCTCAATCGAATCGCGTTGTTCACATATTATAAACAAAGAAATTCCTCATATTGTGTATTAAAACTATCCTTTGAGTGAGCTTGTACTCTGTTTATATTGAATCTTGATCAATATGGTACCCATTTGGGACAATAGAACCTGCATTCATTAAAAAGGACCATAAAATTGGTTCACAATTAGAGACGATATCGTGTAACACGCCAACAACATTAATGTTCAAAAAAAGAATTATATTCTATTGTATGTATGTATGTATGTATGTATGTCAGTAGTTTAAGCTGTATTTATCTTATCATCGCACTAAAGGGGTAAAGCATACATTTATTCATAAGTATAACGATTAATTAGTGTCAATAAGTAATTTTTAAATAGTTTTCCTCAATTGAAAGAAAACGTATAACGGTTTCTGTAAGCTTAAGTTTTTAATATAATAATTTGTCTTATGCTTAGCATTGAATTGGAATATAGCGAAGAACCCGACATGTTCGTGTACCATACATGTGGATTCGGTTCCTCTTCTCTTCCCATGAATAAAAGGTCTTTGTTCTGAAGATATACTTACCACGATTACCAATTGATATCTCACACACGATGAAATATGAATATTTAAAATATACCTGCTTCGTGTGACAAAGACCGTTTGGCGATCAAGCCATTTGGAGTTATATCGATTAAATCATTAAGCGATACGTCATTGTAACCTTGCTCATGTGGTGGTGATCAGGGTTAATTTATGTCCAATAAAACGAATTACTTTGTTTGAGATCAAGAGCCATTGGAATATCAGACGTAATCGTTTAAATCTAGAATTAACTCTCAGTTGGAATTGGGATTGTTTATCTTCATTATAACAATACATATTATACAATTTATAAATTAAAATCAACTACACGAACTAATTTGTTACAAAATCATTAACACCATAAGACGACGGACATTAATTGTGATGACGTGATCAAATTCGTTCTCCCACAAGATTACGATACATACGCCTATGTCGTGATTGTAGATATCAGTCGACTTAGTACCCGATGTCGTTTAACGTCCGATCATCATGACGAATGGAAAAGTTTGTTTAGAGATTAAGAGGCCCCTTAGGGTACTATTACTATATTTACTATATTACTCATTTAGGAGAGTAATTAACCGTTATGAAATATTTTGAAGTGTCTAATTTTCGATGTTTGGGCAGGAGAATCAATAATAAATAAAAAACAGTGTTAAACACTCATTGGTCCCCAGTAGGAAATGAATCCTGTGTCGCGGATCCGGAAACAGTACAATAATGAACGCCCAGACCATATAAAACATCTTTATGGTCTACAGTTCTACACAAACACTCGTCATGTGCAGGAATCGAACCCGCGACTCTAATGGTCAACCGTAATTACTTAAGGTCCCAGGGACAGCAGCGTTTACAATCGTACTATCCGCCTCATGGTAAGCGGTTACCGTAGTTGATTACACACACTTAACGAATGTGCAAAAAAAAATGCTGCAATTGAAATAAATACGTATATTTTGAAAAGATTTAAAAAATATATTAAAAGACTGAAAATCTGATTTATAAACCTGATTTAAAATCGCTTTTAAAAGAAGATGATCTTATCTTAAGCGAGATTTTTTTTATGAGTAAAGTGAATCACGCAAAGTGTAGTCATCGAGCATCAGTCATGCTGATTTAATAATGATTGATGGAGTAAAAAAGAAAATCCACCACTTAGTACCTATTTTGAGTATTTTACTATCCTTTTGTTACACTAAATCGTAGATGGGAATCAGAAATGTCAAGTTAATAATTTTACAGTAGCAAGAGCCAGTAGTCCTTCGGCAAAGTCAAGGCGGTAATAGTTCACTAAAAGTTAGACCAACTTATAAAAGCCTAGTAAATATTTTTTTAAATAGATCATTATCGATTTACTCCTTCGGGAGCTACAAGGCCAAGGAAAGATATACAGATGCAATTCATTTAAAACTCCAGTTTTTGCGCCTGTGTTTACTTTTAGTTGCGAATTTTATACTTAAAATAGCCTACAATTCTTACTTTATCGTATAAAACTTGCCGACACCTTTGTTGACCTTTCTTGCGTCACTGTCATGACCTATGTACATAATTGCTGATAAATTATTTGCGCTTATATTAAAAATTGTTTGCATGTATATTATATTATTTACTGGAATTCGATAACACCGCAAACTATTTAACCATCTCTAAACTTTTGTTTAAATGACCTTAAATTTATCATATTTGTTTAGCTTTATTTGGTTTACTTTGATTATTATGCTCTTACTCCAATGAGAGTTGTCAAAAAAAAAATATCTTAGTTTATGAAGAATTACATTTTGATCGAGAGCGCAATACCATTTAGAGTGATAATTTGCACGAAATTGAAACGTTCTAACAGACCCAAATAAACAAACAAAAAGAAACGGCCACATTACAGTAATTTAATTTTTGCTTGGGTGGTAAATGGGCGCCTATTTCACGTATATGTTATATATATATATATATATATATATAGGTACCTATATTAATGGATTTTTTTTTTTCGATTTTTTTTAAACTTGAAAAACCCAAATATGGAGCTAGTTCAGATATTTAGTTTTTCCGATAATCTATTATGGGTTTATTTTTAATATTTGCACATAAAACTATCAGTTTTATCAAAAACTCCGGGCTGAACCAGTACTTGTAAATACTCTTATCAATGTCAATAAATTGACGATATCTCCGCATTGCGTTTACGCGCAATTAATAGTTACATGCCAATTGTTTTTTTGTGATCTTGTACTGTGGGCGTGGCTGCTCACCTTCTATCTGAAGCCGACACCGAGTGTGCAACGTTGGGTAATCTTCGAGAATTAAATTGCTGCTAAATAAATCTATAAATATTTATATACATGTATCTGTTTGTGATGGGCGTAAAATTTGCTAATTCATTATATATACAGACGCGTGATCGATGGGACTTACCAACGGTAATGACAAACGTTTGTCGTTAGGTGTGAATGTTTAAATAAACAACTGGCATACAAATTCTCAGCCCCTACGTTTTTCTCAGGGAATAAATGTCCACATCATAGACTGAGGCTGACTTACCTTAAAAAAACAACAACTCATTTTCACTCATTTAGTCCTAGATCAGTATATGTATATAAATATACACTGTTTGTGAGAGTGCCATGCTCTTTTGCAGCCGTATTGGGCCGGCACGACCGGGGTGGTACCTCTCGCTCACATGATACCGGTGTAAAGTGACAGCTATGTAGTCGCGTTTCGTGCGGCTTGTGAGTATCCAGTGGCCTATTGGGAGGGTTTGGGGAAAAGGGGGTAACGCATCTGCATCCTCTTATGCGGATGTACATGGGCGTCGGTAGTCACCAAACGGCTCTGACTACCTGTTTGTCCCCTATATCATAAAAAATAAGCTGTGAGTAGTTGCCAGTTAGCGTCAGTAGTTTTGTTTTTTAGCTCGTCATTGAACTCTTGACCGTGAGTTATAAATTGGTCACGACAGTCGAGCCCCGCCTATTGGTTCGCGACTCATTTCATTATACCGTCTGTCATAATTCGCATTGAAACGACCATCGGATGTGCTAATTAGATGATTTGCACGCAAACTTAGTATAGTTACACGGATTAACTGTTCTGGTCGTGTGCCGGTTTCAGTTCCCTTTAATTTTCTCTTACGAAAAAAAAATTATGTACAAAATTTTCTTGGGAATCTCGATAAACACAATACTTTATATTAATAATTCATCACACTACCCCTTCTGATATTATGAATTAGATTATTTTTCGAGGTGATTGTTTGTTACTTTTTTACCCTAAAACTATTTAACATATTATGCTGAAACATGACACGTAGATATGACATATTCACTTTGTTATCGCGAAATGTCCAAGGGATCGGGAACTATCAGACTAAGTCTTAGCAGAATAAGTTAGTAATTAAATGGTTGAAGATTTTTAGGGACAGAGTGCGATTTCATTCGGTGACCTTTAAAAATGTATTTCGAAATTATAGTGCAGGAGGTGTGAACAATTTATACCGTTGATGATTGCGAATATAATAGAGAAAGTGGGTTGAACATCAAGCCTACATGGTTACGAATAAATGCCACTGAGCTCTTGTGTATAGGTTGTTTATATTATATTAGATACATAAGTTTTTATTCGTTATATTTGCTTTATTTACGCCAGTTTATTTTTGATCGGATAAAACTTTAAAAATTATTAGTATTTAACTATACCTAGTCTGGTTTAAGAAGCAAATACAAATGGGGCATTTCCTGTTATAAAGACAGTGAAAGATTATCTACGCTTAAATCAAATTTTTCAAAGTGATTTTCACTAATTCTCAAAAAATATTTAAATCTGAAATGTTAACAAATTATTTACAGCTATAAATTTACAATATTTTTTTTATCGAAATGAAATATTCAAGCAACGAATTGTTATTGGTCTGAATAAAAATCGCGCCTGTTAAAACAATTGTCTAAAATAAATCAATAAGCAATCAGATTGGGCCTGCGTAGTTTTGGTTGCGGCAGTTGAAATTTGGGTCAGAGCATAAAATTGAATCGCGGTTATGTATTTTGTATCGATGCAGGCGGAAATAAATATTGTTTCGCGCATTTAAATTAAAATCGATTCTGCGGCACGAACGACGACCGAAAGTAATTAGAAATTGAGAAATAGCTTTCCCGAATTCCGTGCGGATAACGATATATATGGCAACGTCTAAACTCAGGTTTCGATTCGTAAATCGTGTTTTTGCTTTCAAACTTTTATTAAAATTTTGTCAAATGTTTTTTTCAACTCGAGAACAATTTTAATTAAAAGGTCTCGTAAGATACTTTGAAAACATTTTCTTCGATCTTTTGGGTTTAATATTTAGAAACTTTGAGCAAAAAGGATATCTTTAACAGAGGAAGTATTTGTGTATACTTGGAAATAAAAGAGACATAATTCTTAATTGCTTCTTTAATTTGAAGATTTGAAAGCATTTGGCGCTCTATATCTTATTGGTTTCCTTATCAGACGTTAGACTAATCGAAAACACTTTTTGATTCGCTAATTTTCTATACGATCTCATTGTCTAAGTTTTCGTCACACCACAAGGCCAGCTTACAAAAATCATTTTGTAAGAGACCTATAGCGTTCAATGTCAATGATTTCTAAATTGTCTTTTAATAACGTATCATTGATAATGCGGACAAGCTGTAGTATATTTTTATTCAGATAATAAAACTGAATTAGATTTATTTAAAATAAATTAAATATTAAATATTCATGTAGTAATTCAAATATTTTTACAATGGATTCACTTTTAAGTATGATCGATGTGATTGGCGACGTGAATGAGCAAAATATTTTTTTACGTAGCGACAAATCCATCTCTGTCTTATTCGTAAAAATCGTAAATAAAATATCATATTTGGTTACTTTTATTTTTTTATTTTAAAATTTATGATTTAATTTCTTTTTTATATAAAAATTACATAATAGCCACATCTTGTATAATCTTGAAAACTAAAGCTAATGGACGGAAATGGTTTTTATTATCAGAATCACAATTCAAAATACCTGATATAAGATACCGTGTCTTTGTACGTGTAATTATATTATGAATATGTATCTGTCAGTGTATATATGTGTAGTTTTAAATACTATACATAAAGGCGACGAGCTCAAAAAGTTGTGCGTATCGAATATTTCGAAAAAAAAAAAAACTAAATTAAATAATAAAAAATATAATAATAATATTTTCTATACTTAATATATTTCGAGTATTGTAGACTTGAGCTAGTTTTATTACAACGTTAAACAGTATTAAGTGACTAACTGTGAAACGAAAGGAATAAAATGTAAATACCCATAATAAAATAATTTTAATGATTTGAACGGTGCGATAAGAAACATTCTTTTATTACCGGTAATTCGGCGATGTTAATTGTCGCTATAAAGGTAGAAACTCGCCAAGTGCGATTCGATTAAGAATTATTAATTTTTTTCATATTTAATAACGATACAAAATTAGAAAACTTATTAAAACTTTCCAAGACAAATATTTCAATAATTATGTAGTCAGTATAAAAGATATCGTGTCAAGCACTACTATTTGAACAAATAAGAAAAGCTTACATATGTTTTATATGAAATTTAACTAGTATATGTATGTATGTATGTTTATATTTTTGTATGTATTTATGTATGTGTGTATGTATGTATGCATGTATGTATGTATGTATGTATGTATGTATGTATGTTTGTATGTATGTATATGTTTGCGCATTTATATAAATCACAAATCGAAAAATAGACTTTATGCACCGTTTCCACCTTTCCAATTTTCATTTTAATCCATTCATAAGGTTGCCTGTAAGAGATCACTTTTAGTGATAAGGCCGCCCTTGCACCATTTTCTTGTTTATTACTGTGTATTTCATTATTTTCTGTATACTTTGATGTGAGTGCAATAAAGTGTTTATCTATCTATCTATCTATAGTTATGAAATTATCATAACCATATAATATACGTACAAAATGACGAACAAATATTTTCATATGGGTTTAGCACGACTTTTTTTGTTCAAATTGAACCTACGAATCCCCGAATATGTATTATAGTATCGTGAAATAGGTCGGATAGTAAAAATAAACAATTTTACGATATATATGCTTTTATGGAGGGAATTTTATCGTCGCCATGTTGGCTGTTCTGCTTTTGATGTGCGCCTTCTGTTTAAGGGTTATTTTATAACTGGCGTGATTACTTTTTAAGCATAAAGCCGTATACGGACTGGACGTTCCGTGCGAGTGTGTAATGCGTCCCAGACGCGCTGTTCGTAAGTAGGTGAAGTGTGATTATACTACCGGTTGCCTGCGACTTCATTCGCTTTGAAGTTTTGTTGTGTATGTGTGAGAAATATGACAGTTTAAATCTAGAAAGATTTGGAATGTCATTTTTGTTTTGTTATTTCAACCTGAACAAGTAGAACGTTAGCTTTAGCTTAAGGTTTTCTTTTCGATAAACAGATTTTTTTTTTCGTAACATATAGGAACTTTGCCAAACACCATATTTTCTTCTTACACTAATTGGATTTTTGAGCAAGTGTTTCAAACTTCCAGTTGCGTCTCAAACGGTTCAGTAACTAGTTTAGTAAAAGTGACAAACAGCCAACGTTTAAAATATTATGTTAGTCCAATTAATTTAATCTTCGTTTCGATCGTGTAAGCCGTTTGATAAAAACGTGATGTTTGATCGATAGTTTTTTAAATAAATTTGATATTTTATCGACTTCTTGAAAACCTTTACCTAGCTCCGTTAACATTTTCAGGAATGTTTTAAAGGTTTGACCTTTCAACTACACAAAATACAGCCAGTCTTATTTATATTAAATATTATAAAGCCAAAAATTTCTTTGAACATGATAATATCAGGAATTTCTGGAAGTTTTACAGTTTCTACAAAAGGGCACGCATCGCATCAATATATCTACTTAACGCAAGTATAACCGACTGAAAAATAGCTGTAAATTGTATATTGAATATTTGATTAAAATATCCTGTTCAATTATTACAGGACCGTTAGTTTGCTATCACTATCGTGTCACTATTGTCGATCGGTGATTAATCACGGACATTCAAGTAAATGGCTTTGACAGTTCTGATAATCTTCCCTTAATAAATAATAATAATAATAAATCGTTTATTGAATATAAACACAATTATATGAGAGTATTTAAAAGGACATAGTTTTGAAAAAAAACATATAGTACATTGAAAATCTACCGCCTCTCAACAAGATAAGAAACCGGTATTTCAGGCGACAGTGCTCTCCTAAAGTAGATGGCTCATCAAACCCTTTCGTTAGTACAAAATAAAATAATTAAATAAATAAAGACTTCATACTCAACAGTCTCCAGATTGAATTCCCAGGATGAGAAACGTATGTCAAGGGTCTGGAAACACATACCATCGATCGAAGCCGGGATCGCTAGGTATTATAGTCGCTGTGACCACTGTACCAACGCGTCGTCAAATAATTTTAAATGTTATAGGTAGCAGGAGATGTTTTAATGGGCGTTTTTAATTCGGTTTTTAAAAATATGCGCTGATTTATAATATACAGTGGGTCCTTTCGTGACTTAATTCGCATTTTACTGGACATTTATAATTTTCTTAAATTGTCAGATACCAGTTGTCACGTATAGGTACAAACGCTCAACACGCTTGTTTTTAAAATTCTCATGAAGATAGATTTTATTCTAGATCATAGAAATAAAGGTTAAGTAAAACTTAATAACTTAATACTTCATTGATCATATTGTATCTTACAATATTTTAATTGACCTACTGTAAAGCAAAGAAGTATGTAGGTATATCCTTTCCAGGATATTATCTTTTGTCCAGATTATTTGAGTATGTAACGGTTAAGACTTTAATTTTTTTTTCTATGTCCAAACTCTTGAACAAAGTAGCGGGCCAAGCGTTTTAGTATATATTTATATAAAATATTCCATTTATTCGCGTCCCTTGTAAAGTAGGTACATACCGATATTTTCTCAGCGGAGCGGTTTCCAGCGAAATTGGTTTTCTTGGTAAACTCGTCGAGAGTTTTACGACGTTTTTAAACGTCATAAGAATTCCCGTTTTATTTTATTTCAATTTCGGTTCGTCTCGTTTTACCGTACAATTTGTGTTTCAGCGACGTCGATATGAAAAATGTTTGAGTGTTGTGTAATTTTTTTTTTTTATAATAGACGGAAGCGTGAGTGCTTTTTGTTATTTTCTTTATTTGAAGAATGATGGAAAACTTTTATTTATTCTTTAATTGATTCGCTTTGACCATTCCTAATATTTTAGTATGAAATTAGATATATAACAAAAAATAATATATTCTCTAACATAATAAAATTATGTTATAAGTATGGAAGATTAAGGCGACCTGACAGAGGCATAATTATGCTTATGCTTACTCGGTGACTCTAAACGTTTAAATTTGTAAACATGTTAATAATAATACAGATTTTTTTTTGTTTTATCAATAGTAAATAGTATACTTTTTCTGCACTTTTCTTAAATAATAAACTATATTGTCTTCATTATTAAATAATACTTTATTAAGCTACATGTACCGAATAATGGTACTAAAATTATCTAAATCTCAATTCGATAAGACTTCTTCTAATAAATAAGAGTAATAATATGCATTTATTTTATATTTTATATAAACATTAAATTTATTGATTGGTAATTGTTAAATCGTTTGTGGGACTTTATTGTGTTGCATTCGATAAGATTTCAATTAAAATTTGTAATTTCTTTCTTCAAATTCTGTACGCTTTCATTTGTCAAAATACTCTCTAAACATGAATCAGTGAAATTTTCTTTAATTACGTTAGTGAAGCTGTATTCGCTATATATCAGTGAATTTCAATAACAAGTTAGTAAATACTCACTAATAATCAGTAAAAAATTCAATGTTCAAATCAGTGGACTCTGATATTTACATTTTCATTAATTGAATAATTACTAATTCTGTGTGGTACCTACGATTCTCACATTGATAAAAAAATGAATAGTTACTTAAAATCCTGAAATTTTACCTATTCATGATTAGAGAGTAAGAAATTTATTTGACATATTTTGTTAGGCAAAATGAATATTTCTTTTTTTTTTTCAATAAGGGAAAATAAAATGTGAAC
Source organism: Euphydryas editha (assembly GCA_036937285.1). Classification (NCBI taxonomy): domain Eukaryota; kingdom Metazoa; phylum Arthropoda; class Insecta; order Lepidoptera; family Nymphalidae; genus Euphydryas; species Euphydryas editha. The sequence continues at coordinate 1,292,780 of JAUPFZ010000024.1, forward strand.
TTTTCCACTCCAATGTGTATTTATATTGCTTCTTTTTATTTGTACGGTGTTCAGAGCTACCTTAAAATATAAATTTATTTGAAAACATTAATTTATATTGTATTAGCTTCTGCCCGCGGCTTCGCCCGCGTGGTTGTCGGTTGTCGCGACCAAAAAAAAAGTATCCTATGTTACTTCTAATACCTCCAATAATATGTGTACAAAGTTTCATGATGATCGGTTAATTAGTTTTCGCGTGAAAGCATAACAAATTTACATTTCACATTTATAATAACTATAGGTATAGATTATTGATGTCATATCATATGATTAAATTATAATACATGTTTAAACATACATAAACGGTGTACCGAAACTGTATATAATTATACATATTACCTATATAAATATAACGCCCAGACTCGAGACGGGAATTGAACCGACAACCTTGGAGGGAAACAACCGAAGTCACTGCCAACTGCGCTAACGGGTCAGAAATTTATCAATTAATAATATGCTGATAAATTTAATTCTCTTTAGATAATAAAGGCCGTATACCATAAGGCGACAGCCAATAATATCGCTTTTCGATGCTCCCGATCTCAGTGATGAGCCATGTAGGTTCTTTATAATACAATATAACCTTGATATAACGAGCCTCAATATAACGAATTCCTCGATTTAACGAATTTTTTAAAATGTCCTAGAACTGCCCGTAAGAGCTAATGTAAAATATACCTCTACTTTACGAATAAGATTTATCAAAAACCTCTTTATAACGAATTTTTTATCATTGCAGAATATAGGTAGAAGGTATTTACCTCTATTTGGCGACTTTTTTCAACTAAGAACCTTCATAAAGTATCCTATTATTTATTTCCACTTAACTCCACTCTCTTATTTTATTAAAACGAACCCTTTTTTTTTTTTTTTTTTTTTTTTTTTTTTTTTTTTTTTTTTTTTTTTTTTTTTTTTTTTTTTTTTTTTTTTTTTTGGCGGGAAAAACTGTACCTAACCGCACACCCCATCGTCCGGGGAGACCATGGGGTAGTGTGGGGCCCTCACCCACTAAAATAACCCGCCGTGCGCCCTCACCCGCCCTTACAAGGCAGACCACGGGTACCGCGTACGTTGCTCCGTGGCCCGCAGGCAGCAGCCCTATCAGGCACTCTCTCCTGTGCGATGCCCCGCGCACTTGGGCATCGCACCTTCGCGGTAGGCTGTTTCGGCGGACGGTGGGCAATCCCCGACCCTACCGTCCGCAGCCTCGGCTAGGGCGGCATCAGGCGCATGTGAGCGCGTCTGCGCCGCCCCGCGCGCCGGCGGCGAATCGGGTCCGAGAGAAGTGAGTCCTCCCGGGCCCTCTCCGCCGCCTCCTTCCGCGAGATTACGTCCTCGCAGAAGGCAGCGACCGCGGTCCAGGCCCTATCACCGCCGACCATCGCTCGCGCAACGGCCAGCAGCGACAGGTCCTCTCCAATGACTGCAGCAAGATCCCGGCGCTGCTCAGCCCAGGCCGGGCATGACTCGAGCGTGTGTTGCGCCGAGTCCTCGCTGCAGTCGCAGTGGTGGCAGCCCGGAGTCATCTCCCTCCTTGCGACAACGTGCAAGTATTTGCCAAAGCAGCCATGCCCTGACAACACTTGCACGAGTCGGAAGGTGAGGACTCCGTGCTGCCGCACTGTCCACTCCTCCAATATCGGCTGAAGCGCCCCTATGGTGCGAAGACCAGCCTGGGGCGTCGCCAGCCGAGCCTTCCACCGTGTGAAGGTGGTACGGCGGGCGTCGTCCCGCCATGCGGTGATTTCGCTCGGCGGGGGATTAGTGCCCCCCGCCCGCGCCACCGACACCCGCCGATAAACTTCGGCGAGCGCTTCCGCTTCTAAGTCCCACGGGGGGGTTCCGGCCAATGCGCAGGCAGCCTCGACACTTACCGTGCGGTAGCCGCGTATGGCCCTGACCGCCATGACCCTCTGTGGACGCCACAGGCGGGACCTATTATGGGCAGTCAGGGACTCCGCCCACACGGGGGCGCCGTATAGCGCCATCGACCGGACCACCCCGGCGTAAAGTCGTCGGCATGCCAGACTCTGTCCGCCCATATTCGGCATTAGCCTACCAAGGGCGGACGCGGTGCCGACGAGCTTCGGCGCGAGTTGGCGAAAGTGCTCGTCGAAGCACCACCTTCTGCTTGTCGAGTACCAGGCCCAGATATTTCATGTGGGCCCGGATACCGACCACAGTATTGCCTACCGTTATCGAGGCACCGGCGGGTGGACCACGTCGAGGCCCATGGAAGAGCAGGGCCTCAAACTTGTTAAGGGCCACCCTAAGCCCCAGTGCCTCGATCCTCCTGACCACCTCCGCGGTACCTGAGGTGGCCAGGGATGCCGCCTCCTCAAAGGTCCCACCCCGGGCTGTGACCAGAGTGTCATCGGCGTAACAAATTAAGCCCAGCCCAGGGGGGAGCCGGCCACGGAGGACCCAATCGTACCCGATGTCCCACAGGAGCGGTCCGAGAACAGAACCCTGTGGGACGCCGCACGACATGGGCCTCCTGACAACGTCCCCTTCCCGGTTCACGAAGAGGACGCTGCGGCCGTCAAGGTAGTCTGCCACCAGCCGCCTTAGGTAGAGGGGTACTCCATGGAACCGGAGTGCCTCCGTGATGCAGCTGAATGGCAGACTATTGAATGCGTTGGCGATGTCGAGAGACACCGCCAACAGCACTCCGTTCGAGGCGACGGCCTCCGAAGCCGCGGTCTTTAGACGATTAAAACGAACCCTAATCCAACATAACCTATATAACAAACCTCATTATAACGAATGACTTGGTATAACGAATATTTTCTAATTCCGTTCAGTTTCGTTATACCGAGGTTGCACTGTATAAAGTATAATATAATATACTAGTGGTCGCCTAGTGGTCGAAATTCGACCTAATCTATAATTGACAGCATTGTTTACATCATAAAAATATGATTGCGCATAACATGGTGAGCATATGCAGCAGTCATTGGACCTGATCTGTGATAAAAAATTCGTTGTACCTGTATTTAATTAAGACCGTGTTGACAACAGACTTTGACAATAAACAAAATTTGTGTACATATTGTGTACATTGTACATACATAATTATGGGTGTGTGCCGTAGTGTGTGTAGGACACCCAATGGCTGAAATGATAATGATGATGATAAGATTATAATCTTTCTAAAGGCATTATTACAGCTCTTAAGCGTGGTATAACCAGATTGCGTTATGAATAATTTAATAATTGGTAACAATATTAAATTAAACACATTACGCTTTTGATGAAAAAAAAAATGTATTCAATTTAGTAGTTGGACACAGACAATAATTGTATTTATCATACAAATTGATTCACAAAACATACATACATCTACTGGTATACACGTAGAACGTACCAACGCAACGCCCCGACATTGATGTATTCCTGATTCAATGCCCAGAACGGACGTACACATGCGATTTATATATAGGTACATATATATTTGTATATTTGTAAACCCATATCTGCTAACGTTCAGGCCCAGTGTCTATCTGTTTGTACGTACATTGCGTGAGGCTATTAAAATCGTGATTCTTGTCGCTTTTTATAGGTTTAAATTTTAGGCAGTTTAAGTTTATATTTGTTGTTATAAGTATTCATACGTTTTTATATGAAATAAAATTGATCAGTTTTAAGTTATTTCGATGTATGTTGTTATTTAAAAAGATGTCTGTTTTTTTTTTTTTTTAGGCTATGCCCCTGGGAAAAGTTAGGTCAAATTTTTACTATGAAATCCCCGTCTTAAGAGAAGCATTTCCTTAAGCTATCACGCTTCTGAAAGCACTATTTTTTTTTATTCTTTTTTTTTTAATTCTATCAGTTAATCAAATTTCGATTTTTTTTATTTGACCTTACTTTTCCCATGGGCACCCATGCTTGTACTGCTAAACTCTTTATGATTTCTTATTATACCTACAGAAATGTTTCACAAAGATACATTTAAATAAATATATATAGTATAATAATAAATATATATTAAGATAAGCTTGAGTTACCCGAGCGGTATGCGGCCGAGCATTATCCTGCATAAAAACAAAATCGTCACCGATATATGGGGCAAACGGTACGACATTTTCTTCTACAACTTCTCTGATATAGCGGTCTGCAGTCAGACTCCCTCTGTCAATTACTACCAAGTCTGAGCGAGCTCCCAAACAAATGCCCGCCCAAACTATTATTGATCCACCATCGTATGCAACTGTAGTTTCAAAATTTGTCTGAATGTATCGTTCTCCTTTACGTCTGTATATTCTTTGCCTGCCGTCAATTTGATTTTAGAGAATTCTGCACTCATCACTAAATAATACCTTACTCCATTGGTCCGCGTTCCAAAGTCGATGTTCCTGAGCAAAAGTTAACCTGTTTCTACGATGATTTACCTCGAGTCTTGGAGTCTTGGCGGGCACAAATGAACCCAAACCAGCTTCTTCGAACCTTCTTCGTACCGTACGCTCACTTACGTTACACCCCGTTACACCCCGCACTGCTTCTAACTCATGTCGTGCTTGGACGGCCGTCAAACGGGGGTTCCTACGTACACGAAGCCGAATGAAACGATCATCCCTACTCGAAGTGGGTGTTTTTCTGCCTTGTCCTGCTCTTCTCACATAAGTACCGGTCTCCCTGAACCATTGGATACTGCGATGGATCGTTGAAACTGGTCGACGAAGTTCTCTGGATATTACTCTGTAGGTTTGTCCATTTCTTCGCATTTCGAGTGCCCTGGCAATCTCCGTTGGGGTTAAGTCAGGCATAATTCAGTCCTCAACTCCAATACTATACTACTACCTAATCTAATACTGGTGCGAATTGATGACTGTAACGAATTCGAAAACCTCGCTTCATTGACGGTATAGGATAAAGAGTAAAAATCGAAAGAATTTACACGTTGAGCCCAAAATAAAAGCGTTCCAACAAAAAGAAAAAAAAAGTGTAAACAGTCTCTGGCTACATTTACAAAGTGTATGCAACCGGATGTAGCATTTGCCGATTCAAAGCGTGTGAAACATCTTGATGAGGAATGAAAATATTTTAAAATATACATCTTCTCAATTTCTTTTTTCAGATTTCTAAATTACGTTAATACGTATTCAATATTATTAATACGTACGTATGTAGACGACTGTTCTGGTGTAGTGGTGTGAGTAGTCGCCTCAACGCCGGCGGTCGTAGTTTCGATTCCCGATCGGTACATATATTTGTATTTGTACAAATATTTGTTTCCGGGCTACGTATATGTTCTTGTGGGTCTCCCCATCGTGTCTAGGGGAGCACGTATAGCCATCGGCCCCGGTTATTATAATAGACACCTGATAACGATCGTTACTCAAGGTAGGGAAATCATCCGTCAATTCACAGTGAAGCAAAGTGGTGGATCTAGCTCCAACCCTTCTATGTGGAGAAGAGGCCTTTTCCCAATAGTGGGAAGTTTACAGGCTGATTCAGTCAATCAGTCAATACGTATATATAATAAAATATAAATAAATAAAAAATTAAATAAAATGCTAAATCGCTAGTTTAGTGGGCGCGTCCTTTAAAATTGATTTCCGTTCAGCCGGGATGTAGGAGACGCGTCTGCGTTGGACGCTCATTCGCTACACTCAACGATTCCTATGAGAAATTCACTTAATTGCTCACACTGAACTTTGTTTAATAAATTTATATTAATATATTATATTAAGTTTAAAATATATGATTTAAGAAATTGAAGATTTTTTTAATTTGTTATAAATTTTTAGTTCTTGGGACGTACATTAACGGTATACATATAACAACTATATAACCTAGATACATACACAGACAAACAGACAAAAAAGAAAAAAAATCCGATTTAGCTTCAGTAGCGATTCAATAATGTTTTACAAATTTTTTACAAAGTATCTTCAATGTACGGAATTGAACTTTTGACAGTTTTATCTATACAAATAATAAATCTGTTAAAACCTCCGTTTTATTAATACACTATATATTCATCAAGAATAAATTTCAATAGCGCGTTCTTTTTGTATCAGCGCCATCTCTTATCGTTTTTGGTCGTGCACGTATCACGTAAAAAGTACAAAACCAATGTAAATAACTTTTAAAATAGAAATAGGTACCTACGCCGCCAACGCCATCTGGTCTAACGAATCTTAAAAACTCACAAAACTTATTTTTGAGTTATTATTTTGTTAAACTTAAAAGTTTACTAAATATGTCGGATAGGAATAGAAATCGTTTTAATATTTTAGATAAACATCATTTTCAATTAATATAGGTACTATTATGTTAAATGTCACTAAATATAAAAACGATATTCTACTATTATACGATAGATGATAAAAAATATAAATTTATAATTTTTAAAATTTTAGTTAAATACCCGTGCGAAGCCGGGGCGGGCCGCTAGTTATAAATATAGATGTGATACTCATATTAAGGGCTATATAGTATAACGGAACCAAAAACAAAACATTTAAATTACGAATACATAGAAATGAATGTTAATATATTAGTATTTAAATAATTATTAAAATTTTATGTATAAGAAGTTTTAACTAATCTATTGATTTCAATTAGTTTAACAATTAATCGTATGTCAATACTTAATCAAGCGCTAAACTCTTCAATCAATCTCACTCAACGAAAGTCTTTGAAGATCCTAGATCTCGTTTAAATACTATATTTATAATACATATGTACCAGTAACATTTCAATTTGAAATAGTTTGATGCTTTCTAAATATTTATCTTAAAATACTATTTAGAGAATCCACGATACGAATTTTGTAAGAGATGTATTATGAGAAATATGTCTTTAGTTTTGGAAGTATATTTATTTTAAACGAACGACGATTCGTTCGTTTCTCGATTTTATGCTAGTGGAATCACACACACGTGTCAAATATTGCATGATATTCCTAAATAAACATTCTTTCCAGCAAAAAAAAAAACCTGTAAAAAGTTAGATCCTGAGATTAACGTGTTTAACAATTAAATTCCCCGGCAATAATTATATTGTATATGTATATCATGGCATAGATGTAGACATTCTGACGTCAAAATAAATAAAAAATTAACATTAGAGTATTTATTAATACTTAAATCAAAATCCACATAAAACGACCTCCACACCAACCGGCTTACTAATTCGTTATTATAATAATTTTGTTATAGATATTAGGAATTAGTTGATAATAATTATAAATAATAAATAACGGCTACTTAATCAAGTTAGTTACTATTATAGCTTATTATATTATAGCTGCACTTCTTAGCTCGTTGTACGTATCTTCATCGCTATAGCCAGTCAAGTATTTATAATATAGCTCAACAATGTTTATTGGCGACAGTAACGTCTTAACATCATATAAATTACCAAATTTTACCCAAATTGATTACATTCTCGCGCGAGTTCGTCGTCATTCGAATGTCTTACCGATGCATGAAAGTTGCACTAACTATACTATTGTATGTAAGAGAATAACGTCATCTCGACCTCGCACTGACGACACGAGCTCGCAGCGCTCGACACTCGGCCCGTGTCGTAGGTCAGGGGCTATCGGAAATACTAGATAAACACACAACGCACCAATCTTAACCTTATCTTCGGAAGCTGTACGACTTGAAATATCTCCTAATACAATTATACCCGCGACACAAACGAATTTAGACTCTATCTTGATAAATTTACAGTTGAATTTCGATTATGTGAAAATTTTAATAGTAAATTAACGTAGCACGCATATACCGCGAATGAATATTATTCTTATGCAAAAATGTTAAAGTTCAAATTGCTCCGGATAAGATTTAAAATGAAATGGTCAATGAATTCATTTATCGCGCTGTGTAGTGTAATGATGTAGTTTTTAGTTTGAATGCTATTTTTTTTTTAATTTTGTTCATTCATTCATTATTTTATAATTCGCGAGATAATTGTGTGTGTTAATTTTAAACTGTATTTTTTTGTCTACTTTGCAATTATGATTATCAGCTTATAATAATTCATTGAAATTTAATTAATTATTTTATCCTTCTAAAAACATTATAAAGAAGACATGCCCTAATTAATTTTACGAAAAAAATGTGAATACGGAATTTCATACAACTTTAAGAGCCAGCCCACCTTACGGGTACTGGTTACTACGTAACACACCGGTTGATTAGCACGGAATATGTAGAATTGAATGTTCTTCGGTTCTTCAAAGCAGTTAGATAAAATTCATACTATACTTATGTCCACTATCGTGCATGCTTTAAACCAGGGATTCCCAAATTGTTTTGGGCAAGAGACCATTTTTCCAAAATTAACTGATAACTACCTCAGACTCAGAGATACCTACTTTACCTTTATTTTAAAAATACTATCTCTAGTCTTTTTTCATATTAATACAAAATACTTACCAATTAAATAACCTTGCGGTTGGTTAAGTGGATAAGTTTTAAGTGGTCGATATCGACCCTTCGGGAATCGTAACGGTGAATTAGCGAACGCCGCGTGCGCGCCGCGTTTACGCTCGTTGAATATTATCATCGGTTCATGGGTAAAACGCGCACGCTCGACAAACGCTCATGTGACGTCGGTAAGCTCTCGAATGTTATGCATCTCATATACTTGTGTCGTTTGAGTTGTATATTGTATGTCGATGTTTACATTGTTACTTATATTTGCGACTGTTCTATAAAGGTATGTTTTATGTTTAAACTAGCGGTCCGCCACGGCTGTACCCGCGATATGTATATGTACCTAAACCTTCCTCACGAATCACTCTATCTATTGGTGAAAACCGCATGAAAATCCGTGCATTAGTTTTTGAGTTTATCGCGAATAGACAGACAGACAGAGATGCGGCGGAGGACTTTGTTTTATAATAATTGTAGTGATTTAAATTCTATAATATTCAAATAAATTCATATAATTTATAACCTTAATAAAATTTCCATAGATATTTTTAGTCTAGTGTTTTAGTACCTATACAAGATATTTTTCGTTAAATTAATTTTGTAATTTATACGAACGAAGTTATCTTATTCGTATTTTATTTAAATGTTTTTATATTTAAATTTGAAGGAATTTCATTTAATTGCTGATAAAACTTCTTAATATTTTTGAAGTAATTTGATGTTATTGGTTATAAATTTTAATATACATATTGCAGCTTTATTCACTATATAATTATTGAATTTCAATAACAACTTAATGAATACTCCGTAATAAAGTTAGCGGCATAATTTTCAGCAGCTCAACAAACAAACAGTAAATAAATCTTAATTACAAAAATTATCGAATATGCGTTAAGGATCGTAATTTATTATTTCTTTCGGTTAGTAATAATTGCTTTTATGATTTTATTTTTATTATTTATTTTTTTATTTAATAAGTAACTAGGACATATCTTCTTCTAAATCTTCTAATCGTTCTTTTTATTTAGACGTCCGTTTTATATTTGCCCATTTTATAGCTGGAACTTAATCCAGTAAAAAAATTAAAGAGTCTTTCTAGTAAAATTCACTCTCTCAACTTAGCTCAAGTTAGAAACAACAATTTAACTTAGGCAAAATTAGTGTTTACATTTTAAATTATTATGAAAACGTTGTTTTACTAATTGCAGTTTGTGAAAAAACTGGCTACAAATAAAACAAAAACGAATCGCAAAAAAAATGTATGTAGCGTTGAAAGAGCATGATAAAATCCCCATCCAACGGGCGATGGGGGGGTCCATACCTCCCGACGTGGAGGGCTAACACCCCCCGTTTTGTATGTATGCGACAATATTGATGCCCATTATATTTCGAATCGGGGAAAATAAACGTTTAACGACCGTTCGTGTTTCATTTTCGGAATGTTTTTTTATTTTTATTTTTTAATTTTATTATTTTTTGTTACTTTTATTTATATTCCAAAATAAAGTGAACAGAAATCTCTGCGCTGATTAAAACGAGTCCGCGTAATTTATTTGCGCTCGTTATTGTTGTTTTATTACTTTGTATGAATTTTTATTTATCATACTAGCTGTTCTCCGCGACGTCGTTCACGTGGAAATCCTGTATTCTAATGTCTTTTTGTTTGTGAATCAAACATACAAATTTAATGAAACTACTTTTAAAAATACGGGTCTTTTATACGGATATAATTGTTATAGATATCTCATAGAAACCGGCTTTTTTCCCGGGAAAAAATATAGGCTACTAGCTTCCGCCCGCGGCTTCACCCGCATGGATGTCGGTTATCGCGACCAAAAAAAAAAGTATCCTGTTACTTCTAATATATCCAAAAATATGTGTACAAAGTTTCATGATGTTCGATTAAGTAGTTTTCGCGTGAAAGCGTAACAAACAAACTTACATTTCACATTTACAATATAGGAAGGATGTTCTTCTCATGTCCGTGAATTACCAATATGCAAAAAACAATGTCTATTCATCGCAATCGCTTTTGATTAGGCCTTGTGCTATTCCAGACTATAGTTTATCCCTGTGCCAATCATTCACTTCCGTTCAGCGGTTCTGTCGTTATTGACTAACAAACACCCATCCGAACTTACGCATTTATATTAGTATACTAATGGATTTTCGTGTATTTCGTTTTATCGTTATTTTTTTTTAAATCAATGTTGCAAATATTTGTTATTTAAATGACGAACTGCGTTATTTAATATTATTCTTCTTTATAGAAACAAGTTTTGATTTTAAATATTAATAATATACGGCCGTTTTCAATGTGTTTTCCGTGCGGTGAACGGCAGAGAACAATAGGTCCGACCTCTTTTTTGCTGAGGTGTCGTAAAAAGCGACTACGGCCATAGTGGTGCGAACAACTCGATCGCAATGAAACTCAAAAAAATAATAATAATAATAACGCATAGGCTACTTTTTATCGCGACTTTTTCACAGGATCGGAAGTTATACGGGTAAAACCGGGAGTCGCGTGTATTTGGTAATAAAAATAATACTAATTTTATAAATTCTGATATACCTAGTCGAATTTAATAACGAGTAGGTACTTATATACCTATAGCTTGTTTAATATTAATTTTTTGTATTAACATTTAACTTTCATTTTTTTTCAATTTCATTGAATAAATTGAGCAATTTATTAGCAAGTTTTTTTTAAAATTAATTGTTAATTCCATTTACAATTACGGAATTTAATTGATATTTTAAGGAGATTACACACACAACACATTAGCACACTGAAAGTGTCAACGTAGATGTGGGTATCGTCGGCAGAAAAATATGCCTAATGTGGTTTTGGGATTAAATATAAACTATAAAAGACAAACGCCCTGATGTGATGGTGTAAATGTTGCATTAACGTCGATGGTCGCGGGTTCGGTTCCCGCTAGGCACAGATATTTATACATATTTATAAAATTTTTTTTTTAAAAGTTAAGTGTATACGCTCTAATATTTATCCTATAAGGAGAGGAAGCCTTCGTCCAGCAGTTAGAACGATCAGTATAAAAATAAAAACTTTTCTGATCCTCTAATATTCTAATTCTATACCTCGCGCAGAGTGGTCGTTAAAACAAATGAACGAAGTTTTTTTACTTTATAATATTACTATACAATACCTATTAATAAAAATAACTTTTGTAACTCTTCCATATAACATTATAATATATTATTAAAATTATGAATATAATTATAAACATTACAACGAAATCATAAACAAATAAAATCAACGAAACATTAAATAAATAATTCTTCAATACGTCGCTGCTAACCGTACAGCAATCAATTTAATGAGTTTGAGTGCTCAACAATGTTGCCATTTCTAGTTGCATAACGTCGGTCGATCCGGTTCGGACCGGTTTCCCTCATCCGTCGCCCCCGCGCCCTGCGTCGCCTCGCCCCCGCGTCTCCGCTTGCGCATGAACGGATTTCATTCATACTCAAAACTAACGCCTACTGTTAAACATTATCGCTATATATTATGTATTTATGTATGATAATGGTCTATACGTAATGTAATAAATTTTAGGAGTATGTTTGTGTGCCGCGTTGATTTTATTAGTTAATACATTACGTATAATATTTATTGTATATTCTCTAAACATGAATAAGTGGAATTTCAATAACTTTAAGTGACTATTTACTTTTTATCAATGTGAGAATCGTACCACGCAGAATTAGTAACTGTTCAATGTATGAATATGTGAATATCATAGTCCACTGATTTGATCATTGAATATGTGTATGAGGTATGTGTATTAGTGAGTATTTAGTAGTACATACTTACTAACTTGTTATTTATATTCACTAATATTTAGTGAATATAGCTTCGCCAACGTAATTAATGAAAATTTCACTGCTTCATGTTTATATAGTCAAAAAATATATGGAAATGAAAAATAAATGAACAAAAGGCAGGCGGCGGTCTTATTTGTTTAAGCTATATCTTCCGGAGTAAATTATCGTTAAAGGACACGAAGAGTTGTGTCCTTTAACGATATATGTTATACGTAAATACAGATTATTCGGTTGAATGTTTTCTTTTTACGATGTATAATTAGTAAGTAAATAGACGATGAACACCCTTAGGACGAATGTCCATTCTGAGCTCTAAATAGAGCTACCAATTTTCACGGCTGGCTCTCAGTACACTCGACTCCCCCACCGGTGACGCTGTAAAGGTCGCTAGGGCCAACAGTTATACACATTTCGTTTATTATGATAAAGAAAAAATCAAGTTTTGACCACTTAAAATTTGTGTAATGATTTGTTTTTAAATTGGAGACGATGTTTTTGAAGTCACACGCTTAAAGTAATTTCTATAACTAAAATATAAAGTGAGTTACTTCTGTAAATTATCAATTAGATTAATAAATAGATAAAAGATATTGATAATGATAGTGTCAGTTACAAAACAAGTTCTTATCACAAACAAATATTAAATAACTAAAATACCTTTGCGGTTTCTCCCGCATCGAGTTGATATTCTTTTTTTATCGGTTCATTTATGGTTATTCGTATAGCGGCACTTCTTTGAGTTATATCGTCATAATTTACTATATATATATATAAAGGTTTTATTAAGTAACATCGTCATATTAGCCAGCAGCCAGTAATATAAGTATGAATATACAGATTTAATTATACTTAATGATTTTTTTTAATTACTTTTTATATAGTACATTTATTTTAATACAAGTTTATCGTTATTAATAAAATAATTTTTAATTCTTACTTCATGCAATAAGGGCCATAATACTATATTTACGTGAAGGACTATTTAAATACAGCACAAAAGGAATAATCTACTGTAAGCCCTATACAAAGCTAGACGTCTAAAGCCTACCGTGTCGACGTAAAACCAACACGGGAAAGTAACATCTATTGCAAACGTACAGGACTCATAATTCCCTGTCCCCCCCATTAACCCCCTTCAGAGCTGCAATTAGCGGTACGTGTCATATGTATATCGAGTATTGTCTATTTGTCCGTCGTGCCATGTCCAAATGTAATTTGCGTAGGCTTTCAAAGGGCTGGTTTATCGATGGACAGCACACAGGGCTTAATCTGCCCCCTGAATACCTATAGCTCTGTCTGCGGTAAACAAAGGTTGGGTACTATGGAATAAAAATTGCTTTTGCTGGATTTTAGCGTAGGGATTATTTGTATTGATTTTAATCTCGATTCCGTTTTGAAGAATAAATTAATAATTCATATGTGACACAATATAACAAAAATGGAATTGGTTTTTTGGAGAAAGTTTACTTTTATTTAATTTCAAATCACGATTTTTAGTTTTAATTGCCGTTACATATGTACTTTATAGGTTTACGTCGTGCCTATTAAGGTGGACATGCATAGGTCGATTTTCATACATTTTTATTTTTGATTATTCTTGAAATGTATACATTTTTTTAAACATTTAATTTGTTTTATCATTTCTTTAGAGCTTTTTATATGGGCAATGTTCATGTCAGGCAAATATTTACATTGTTTATAGTATAAAATCGGCATTCAAAAAGTGACAGATTTACGTATGTGTGAGTTCTGAAGTTTACATTAGCATTGATAGATGTCGCCCGTGTCGCCCAAATAATCATAGACGTATTATACCTCTATGCAAATAATGCGTCGAAAATAATTTTTTTGCGCCACCTATCGTTAAAGTGTAAAAGTACTTCGCTGTTACATGATATAAATTTTATAGGAAAAGGTAAGTAGGTATCTTATAAGAGGATTGTGAAATCACATTCAAATTTCAAAATTATCAAATGGTTTGATAAGGTTTAAATTAATTTAAACTTTTTAATGGTAGGTATTATTTAAATGTGAATAATGTAAATATGACTCAATTCAAAAATTAAGTTTTATATTTATTTTATCGTTATTTATTATATATCGTTATTTTTTATTATATATACATATTTAATATCTGTATGACCAAGCTTTGTTCGGTATTTTTTTTTGCAATTTACTTATCAAATATTATTATTTAGATACGATTAAATAGTGATGAAATATGAGTAACTACCTAATATTTTTCGATCTTATCTTTCTACCTACCATCTACCTTTATAACAATACACTAATTTCAATGGTACCGTAATGAACATACAATATTATTCTCATAAAATATAAATACAATTTTTGCACGAATAATACAATATTATTGAATTGTAACTTATAACTCTGCAAATAAGACTCAATTTCAAAATGAAGTTTTATATTTATTTTATTGTTATTTATTATAAGTATATTTAATATCTGAATGACCAATCTTTTTTTTGGTAAATCGTGTTTTGAGATATTATAAATAGATACGATTTACATACTTACTGATGAAATATGATTAATATTTTTCGATCTTACCGACATAATAATAATAAAATATGAACTGGTTATTGAAATAAAAAATAAAAAGAGCTCCAAATAATAGTTTTTCTCACAAAAGAAGGCACTTTAGGATAAAAAAGGAAAAAACTGAACTGGAGACACCAGGATTCGAACCCGGGTCGCCGAGTATCTCGACTCAAGGCGCGAGTCGCCTTGAGTCGAGATCATCCCACCTGAGCTATATACTATAATACGACATTTTCTAAAAATGAATCCAATCCATATGCTAGATATATACGTGTGTAATATTATTGAAACTGTAAAATAATCAAATAAATGACAATCTATTAGAGCTTTCAAACATAATATGTATATGTATGTTTGTCCTTACATTTCTCCGAAAATATGCGACCGCTCATTTTACTGGCTTACATTTATTTCAACATAGGGAACAAGTTTCATTAAAATAGTTTTAATAGTTTTTTAGATTTGGACAAGTGTTCGTTGTGTTGGATAGTCCATTTACAGAAGAAGGCTATAGGCTATATAACATCACGCTACGACCAATAGTAGCTGAGCATTCATAAGAAACATTACAAAAACGGGAAAAACATTATTTTTTGAGAGATTCCGTTACGTAAGCTGCGCAAACAGTTAAAGTTATGCAAAAATTATGTAAGTACAACGGAATTGATTAACATTAAAAGTTCAAAAAAAAAAAGTCCGCGACAGCATATATCTATCTCTTGAGGTTGACTCAATATAACCATTTTTATAGTAATCAAGTATGTTCTAAAATAATGTGTTATTTGCGAAGGTGGTTTTATAGACATGATATAAATCCTTATCCAAATAAATCTTCATCACAAATATGCCTTTTTGAACGAAATTGTCCTTAACATCATTTGATTTCAATGAATTATCTTAGAAGATAATCATCATCATGGACGCTGTAAAGGGTCCGAAACGTCGGGAAATAATTAATTTAAAATATTGTAAAACTGTAAAGTTTTAAATAAACGCGATAAAATCCGGTATAGACTTTTAATCAAAAGATATCATAGTTTTAAAATAACTCCGCAACGAAATAATGATCATAAAAAATTAAAAGGTGATTTTATTGCATTTGTATTAGCCAGGCATAATCCTTAGGAATACAAAAATACTTCATCAACGAGGCAACTATATGAAAATAAACTTTGTCTTTTATAGCATTTAATTTGAACGCATAATTTAGAAGATAATGTAAAATCATATGAAACTATGTAGTCACGCCGCGCGCAGACACAAGTCGCCTGAGTTATCGTTTGCTGTAACAATTAATGAAGCACATGGGCAAACATTTAAACATATACCTAGAAATCGATTTATGTCAAGACTTCTTTTCACGCGGAGAACTATAATATGTTGCCTAATCGAGATCAGGTTGCGGAGAAAACCAGTATTTTCTTCTCCTTGGTTGGTTAATATTGGTTTTAAAATATTTAAGTACGTTTTTCCTTCAAATTAACGCGGGTGAAACCGCGGGGCACAGCTATATTAGTAAATAAAAAACGCTGTTGTTATTGTGTAGATTATTACTGTACTGTATTGTATCTGCCTGTAAACAATCCACTGCTGAGCGAAGGCCTCTTCTCCATAAAGAAGAAGGGTTGGAGCTTAATCCACCACGCTGCTCCACTGCGGGTTGGCGGATAATTTCCCTACCATGAGTAACGATCGTTATCAAGTGTCTATGATAACAACCGGAACTGACGGCTTTACGTGCTATCCGAGGCACGGTGGGAGACCCACAAGGACATACACCCAGACCGGAAACAAATATTAGTACAAATACAAATTTCTGTCCCAAACGGGAATCGGACCCACGACCGCCAGCGGCGCGCGGCTTTGAGGCGACTACTCGCACCACTAGACCAGAACGGTCGTCAATTTTTTTTTTTTTTTAACCAATATAACCATATATTGTAAACATTGTAAACATTTGGTAAATATAGTTTTTCTTTGTTAGAATAAATAATTAAACGTTGACCAGTCAGAAAATGCAGCTGCAATTGTCAGAACTTGTATATTAAAAATAATATTTCTTTATATTACATAATTACCTACTTCAAATCACTCAATAATATGGTATCACCTCAATTATAAGCAATTTCATAAATTTTAAGATTTCTTTTTCAATCCCGGGATTCCCGACCGATGTTTCCCGGGATCGAGAATGGATATTTTCCGAAACCCTAATCAGAAATCACAGACGTTCCGTAGGTACTAAAATACGTAAAATTCAATAATCTATTTCAAAGTAATTTATTGGTGGATTAAAAAAAAAATGCAGTGATTGATTAGTTTTGATCTATATTTTAATACCATTACGTTGAATATAATATTAACAACATCATAAAACTTCTCCAAGATCGTTATCATGTCTATGATAACAACCGGGACTGACGGCTTTACGTGCTCTCCGAGGCACAGTGGGGAGACCCACAAGGACATACACCCAGACCGGAAACAAATATTTGTACCAATACAAATATCTGTCACGAGCGGGAATCAAACCCGCGACCGTCGGCGCGCGACGCAGCGACTACTCGCACCACTACACCAGAATGGTCGTATATAAATTATTATATGATTTATATGTAAATAAATTAATATATAATAAATGAATTAAATGAAGACGTATAATAATAGTTTAAAATTAAAATCCATTAATCAGACATAACTGAATACACATTCAGTAAGTAAAACTTGTAAAAACAACAAAGAATTAATTCGGAGCGAAACTGCGAAAGTAAAACATTACACGTTCATATCGGCTGCGTTGCTATCGGCATCGACATATACACTAAAATACCGAATAGACGAGCGCGGGACGCGGTATGAAGCGGGAGGAGTATTATATCCGAACTAAATTAAAAAAAATACGAAACAAAACGAGACAGTTTTTGTTGCAATGCCATCTAGTTCAATTTTATAGTAAACAATTCGTCATTTATGTAAGAACCACAGAATTTGGATAACAACTCTGATGTCAGTGTGTGCGTGAGTGTTGCGTATATACAGTAATCGATATGACAGATATTATTATTAGACTATTTCACTAAATGGCTCCGTTTTAAAGTAAACTAATGATGTGATAAAATAATAGGCATTGATATACATCCGCTAAGTGTAATATTTTTAAAATCTGTGCATAGCAACATTGCAAAAATATCAAAAACCTGTCGAAAGCCCGAACAGCGCCATCTAGCGGGAAAATGTCCATGAGGAGACGTTGTAATGACCCTTAATCTACAAAATTCAGTCATCAGGATATTAATAAGATTGATATAAGTATCGTAATTGAAGAATTTGTTTTTAATATTATTTAGTGTACCAGAAGTTTCGAACGTTCACTATAACAAGTATTGAAAATAATAATAATAAAAAAAAAAAATACTATACGGGTTGACTTGGAGATGATTGACAAAAATTAAGTACGATACTTAGTGAAATAAAAAAAAATTTCCCCCAATTTTGTCGACCCCCTTGAACCACCCCTATACTGAAACATCACCGTGCACCCTGTTAACAATTCTAAAAAAATCTGAAAAAATTCAAGAGACCTTCCCTTAAATCTACCAATGCGTTCCAGTAATTTTCATTCATCGGACTCACCCCCGTGACCCACCCTTATACTGAAACATCACCGTGCACCCGGTTCACAATTCTAAAAAAATCTGAAATAATTCAAGAGACCTTTCTTCATCTCTACCAACGCATTCCACCGATTTTCATTCATCGGACTCAACCCCGTGACCCACCTTTATACTGAAACATCAGCGTGCACCCGGTTCACAATTCTAAAAAAATCTGAAATAATTCAATAGACCTTTCTTCATCTCTACCAACGCATTCCACCGATTTTCATTCATCGGACTCACCCCCGTGACCCACCCCTATACCTACTGAAATCATCACCGTGCACCCTCTTAACAATTCTAAAAAAATCTGAAAAAATTCAAGAGACCTTTCCTTAAATCTACCAATGCGTTCCAGTAATTTTCATTCATCGGACTCACCCCCGTGACCCACCCTTATACTGAAACATCACCGTGCACCCGGTTCACAATTCTAAAAAAATCTGAAAAAATTCAAGAGACCTAACCTTAAATCTACCAATGCGTTCCAGTAATTTTCATTCATCGGACTCACCCCCGTGACCCACCCTTATACTGAAACATCACCGTGCACCCGGTTCACAATTCTAAAAAAATCTGAAAAAATTCAAGAGACCTTCCCTTAAATCTACCAATGCGTTCCAGTAATTTTCATTCATCGGACTCACCCCCGTGACCCACCCTTATACTGAAACACCACCGTGCACCCGGTTCACAATTCTAAAAAAATCTGAAAAAATTCAAGAGACCTTCCCTTAAATCTACCAACGCGTTCCAGTAATTTTCATTCATCGGAATCACCCCCGTGACCCACCCTTATACTGAAACATCACCGTGCACCCGGTTCACAATTCTAAAAAAATCTGAAAAAATTCAAGAGACCTTTCTTCATCTCTACCAACGCATTCCACCGATTTTTATTCATCGGACTCACCCCCGTGACCCACCCTTATACTGAAACATCACCGTGCACCCGGTTCACAATTCTAAAAAAATCTGAAATAATTCAAGAGACCTTCCCTTAAATCTACCAATGCGTTCCAGTAATTTTCATTCATCGGACTCACCCCCGTGACCCACCCTTATACTGAAACATCACCGTGCACCCGGTTCACAATTCTAAAAAAATCTGAAATAATTCAAGAGACCTTTCTTCATCTCTACCAACGCATTCCACCGATTTTCATTCATCGGACTCACCCCCGTGACCCACCCTTATACTGAAACATCACCGTGCACCCGGTTCACAATTCTAAAAAAATCTGAAAAAATTCAAGAGACCTTCCCTTAAATCTACCAACGCGTTCCAGTAATTTTCATTTATCGGACTCACCCCCGTGACCCACCCCTATACTGAAACATCACAGTGATTTTCATCCACCGGACTCAACCCCGTGACCTACTCCTGTACTGTAATATCACCGTGCACTATGTTAACAATTTAAAAAAATCTCTAATAATTCAAGATACCTTCTGTCAAGTTTCCTGACGCGTTCCAGCAATTTCCTTTCATCGGACTCACCTCCGTGACCCACCCTTGTATTGAAACTTTACCGTGCACCCTGTTAACAAGTCTTAAAAAATCTCCAAAAAATTCAAGAGACCTTACCTTATCTCTATTCACGCGTTCCAGAACGTTTTATCCACCGGACTCACCCCCGTGACTTATCCCTGTATTAGCCCAGTCGACAAGTTCAAAATGGTTTAAAATTGAGATACTGTTATTAAAATTATGTGTGAAAGCTCATTGGATCCGGAATGACGACTAGAAACATTTTTTCTTTTCTACTTATTTTTTTTCCGATGTCATTCGATTTTTCGTGACTCTTAACTTTCCAAATAATGCAGATACGCTTACAGATACTCCTTCAAGATACTCCTTCAAGGCGATTTGTTAAGTAATAAAATTTATAAACTCTTCAGTTATTTATAGATAATGTCATATTTTAATTAATTAATGGCATTTTTCTCTAATTTTTTTTTTTCATATCATAAAAAAGTAATGTCGGTTACTATCTATTCATTTATAACATGCAAAAATTTATACTTACTAACTAATGAAAAAATTGCGACAAAGCTGATATATCTTAGGGGGGAGGGGGGGAACACTGTAGTGTAAGGATAAAATTGTATTCTTAAATAAACCTGTGATTTTGATTAATAACAAAATTTTATTTGTATGAATTACAAAAATAATAATAATTATCATAAAAATTGTAAAAATAGTATCTATATTGAGTTAGATAATTATAATTTACGAAGATGATCTTTAAAATTTTAATTTTTATGTTCCTATAATTTCAAGTTATGAATTTTCTGCATAACTTACAAGTATATACTGATAAATTTGAAGCTTTTGGGGTATTTTTTTTCCTTTTTCGAGAGTTGTGGCTGGCTTCTTCATATTTATTTTCTGAGTCTGATGGGCAGCTTTCACTGATCTTACACATTTCATGGATATTGCGTTTACAGATGCTGCAAGTTAATTGATTGCCAGCAGAATCAAATTTTCTTGCGCAATACAAGCAAAGTTCTCGAGCCTTATCTGCTTTTAAGATCAACTGGTGGGCGATAGTTTCTCGAAACTGTTTTGGGTTAAAATTTTCATCGAAAGATGTATTTTTGTAAATGCATTCTAAATAATACATGCAATAGATTCCACAATTGCTATAGTACATTCGGAAATTTAAATTATTGCATATTTCATTTTACTCTAGTACATTACAATTTCTACTATTTGCTATGTCTGATTTCATTTGTTTCGGAAATTACTATGGGCCATTGTAAAATTTTATTCTGAGTCAATAAGGTTCACTAATAATATGCAGCATTGTAAAATCTAAAATCCATGCAGAATAAAAAATAATGGAAATTTCTCACCATGTAGGCTAAGTATCAGCTAAAATTGCTTTTCTAGATTCTAAAACGGCAACATTTACGATTTTCAATTTTACGAAAATTCAATTGACAGAAAACTAAACTAAACTTTTTAGAATTGTTAACGGGGTGCACGGTGATGGGTAGGTGAATAGGGTGAGTCCGAAGAATGAAAATTACTGGAACGCGTTGGTAGATTTAAGGGAAGGTCTCTTGAATTATTTCAGATTTTTTTAGAATTGTGAACCGGGTGCACGGTGATGTTTCAGTATAAGGGTGGGTCACGGGGGTGAGTCCGATGAATAAAAATCGGTGGAATGCGTTGGTAGAGATGAAAAAAGGTCTCTTGAATTTTTTCAGATTTTTTTAGAATTGTGAACCGGGTGCACGGTGATGTTTCAGTATAAGGGTGGGTCACGGGGGTGAGTCCGATGAATGAAAATTACTGGAACGCATTGGTAGATTTAAGGGAAGGTCTCTTGAATTTTTTCAGATTTTTTTAGAATTGTTAACAGGGTGCACGGTGATGATTTCAGTAGGTATAGGGGTGGGTCACGGGGGTGAGTCCGATGAATGAAAATCGGTGGAATGCGTTGGTAGAGATGAAGAAAGGTCTCTTGAATTATTTCAGATTTTTTTAGAATTGTGAACCGGGTGCACGGTGATGTTTCAGTATAAGGGTGGGTAACGGGGGTGAGTCCGATGAATGAAAATCGGTGGAATGCGTTGGTAGAGATGAAGAAAGGTCTCTTGAATTATTTCAGATTTTTTTAGAATTGTGAACCGGGTGCACGGTGATGTTTCAGTATAAGGGTGGGTAACGGGGGTGAGTCCGATGAATGAAAATCGGTGGAATGCGTTGGTAGAGATGCAAAAAGGTCTCTTGAATTATTTCAGATTTTTTTAGAATTGTGAACCGGGTGCACGGTGATGTTTCAGTATAAGGGTGGGTCACGGGGGTGAGTCCGATGAATGAAAATTACTGGAACGCATTGGTAGATTTAAGGGAAGGTCTCTTGAATTTTTTCAGATTTTTTTAGAATTGTGAACCGGGTGCACGGTGATGTTTCAGTATAAGGGTGGGTCACGGGGGTGAGTCCGATGAATGAAAATTACTGGAACGCATTGGTAGATTTAAGGGAAGGTCTCTTGAATTTTTTCAGATTTTTTTAGAATTGTGAACCGGGTGCACGGTGATGTTTCACTATAAGGGTGGGTCACGGAGGTGAGTCCGATGAATGAAAATTACTGGAACGCATTGGTAGATTTAAGGAAAGGTCTCTTGAATTTTTTCAGATTTTTTTAGAATTGTGAACCGGGTGCACGGTGATGATTTCAGTAGGTATAGGGGTGGGTCACGGGGGTGAGTCCGATGAATGAAAATCGGTGGAATGCGTTGGTAGAGATGAAGAAAGGTCTCTTGAATTATTTCAGATTTTTTTAGAATTGTGAACCGGGTGCACGGTGATGTTTCAGTATAAGGGTGGGTCACGGGGGTGAGTCCGATGAATGAAAATTACTGGAACGCATTGGGAGATTTAAGGGAAGGTCTCTTGAATTTTTTCAGATTTTTTTAGAATTGTGAACCGGGTGCACGGTGATGTTTCAGTATAAGGGTGGGTCACGGGGGTGAGTCCGATGAATGAAAATTACTGGAACGCATTGGTAGATTTAAGGGAAGGTCTCTTGAATTTTTTCAGATTTTTTTAGAATTGTTAACAGGGTGCACGGTGATGATTTCAGTAGGTATAGGGGTGGGTCACGGGGGTGAGTCCGATGAATGAAAATCGGTGGAATGCGTTGGTAGAGATGAAGAAAGGTCTCTTGAATTATTTCAGATTTTTTTAGAATTGTGAACCGGGTGCACGGTGATGTTTCAGTATAAGGGTGGGTAACGGGGGTGAGTCCGATGAATGAAAATCGGTGGAATGCGTTGGTAGAGATGCAAAAAGGTCTCTTGAATTATTTCAGATTTTTTTAGAATTGTGAACCGGGTGCACGGTGATGTTTCAGTATAAGGGTGGGTCACGGGGGTGAGTCCGATGAATGAAAATTACTGGAACGCATTGGTAGATTTAAGGGAAGGTCTCTTGAATTTTTTCAGATTTTTTTAGAATTGTGAACCGGGTGCACGGTGATGTTTCAGTATAAGGGTGGGTCACGGGGGTGAGTCCGATGAATGAAAATTACTGGAACGCATTGGTAGATTTAAGGGAAGGTCTCTTGAATTTTTTCAGATTTTTTTAGAATTGTGAACCGGGTGCACGGTGATGTTTCACTATAAGGGTGGGTCACGGAGGTGAGTCCGATGAATGAAAATTACTGGAACGCATTGGTAGATTTAAGGAAAGGTCTCTTGAATTATTTCAGATTTTTTTAGAATTGTGAACCGGGTGCACGGTGATGTTTCAGTATAAGGGTGGGTCACGGGGGTGAGTCCGATGAATGAAAATTACTGGAACGCATTGGTAGATTTAAGGGAAGGTCTCTTGAATTTTTTCAGATTTTTTTAGAATTGTGAACAGGGTGCACGGTGATGTTTCAGTATAAGGGTGGGTCACGGGGGTGAGTCCGATGAATGAAAATTACTGGAACGCATTGGTAGATTTAAGGGAAGGTCTCTTGAATTTTTTCAGATTTTTTTAGAATTGTGAACCGGGTGCACGGTGATGTTTCAGTATAAGGGTGGGTCACGGGGGTGAGTCCGATGAATGAAAATTACTGGAACGCATTGGTAGATTTAAGGGAAGGTCTCTTGAATTTTTTCAGATTTTTTTAGAATTGTGAACCGGGTGCACGGTGATGTTTCAGTATAAGGGTGGGTCACGGGGGTGAGTCCGATGAATGAAAATTACTGGAACGCATTGGTAGATTTAAGGGAAGGTCTCTTGAATTTTTTCAGATTTTTTTAGAATTGTTAACAGGGTGCACGGTGATGTTTCAGTATAGGGGTGGTTCAAGGGGGGTGACAAAATTGGGGGAAAATTTTTTTTATTTCACTAAGTATCGAACTTAATTTTTGTCAATCATCTCCAAGTCAACCCGTATAGTATTTTTTTTTTTTATTATTTTCAATTCTTGTTATAGTGAACGTTCGAAACTTCTGGTACACATTATTTAGGTATCGGAAAATTCGTCTAATAGTTAATAATTAACATCTATATTTAACAAGCTGTGCCCGGCGGTTTCATCGGCGTTAATTTGATGAAAAAACGTAGGAACTTAAATATTTTGAAACTTTTACTCTAACAATAAGTGTGCCTCGTTGGTCGAGTGGTCGCAAGCGCTACTGCTGAGCAAAGGGTCTTAGGTTCGCTTCCTGGGTCGGTTAACGTAGTACCTATTGAGTTTTATTTTTAGAATATTGATGTGGTGATATGGTGTATGGTAATAGGCTCGCCTCTATTACATGAGATTCATAACTGGCGAAAAGTGGGTGTTACGTTTAATATGTGCATCTCCGCCTACACTACATTTTTCAATTCGAACCAGTAGATCCTGAGATTAGCGCGTCCAAACAACCAAACTTTTCAGTTTTATAATATTAGTTCGTTCTAAACTTATTATACCGTAGTTGAAGGACTCATCAGAGTTACGCATCAAATCACCAAAATGTCATAAAAAATTCACCCCGCAATAAATAACGTTCGATGATTAATGTGTAGTCTGTATGTATGTTTGTGTGCGTACATATGTATGTGTGGTGCGGGTATGCTTATCAGTCAATCAATAATCGCGGGCTTATCGTCGCATCGATCATCGTGTCGTTGCCCTCCGTTGACAACTGCTGGATTAATACTAATGCCTAATGCTATCGCCGCTTAAAACGTGGATTATTTTTAGACGGAATCGCTGTTAATAATCTAGATGATCTGGAGACAGTTCGACGACGAAATGTTATTATGCTCATCTGGGTTTTAAAGAATATTCGTCGTTTGATAAAAAGCGAGGTGCGGATGATTTTATTCTAATCATTTTATGTAATATTAAAGATTTTATAAATTAGATCACGCTTGCGTGTAATTTTGATAACTCTGATATTACCTGATATTGTTAATAGCTTCATTATTTATAACCTGTACTGTATCAGCTTGTAAGCAACTCGCTGCTGAGCGAAGGTCTCTTCTCCATATAGAAGAAAGGTTGGAGCTTAATCCACCACGCTGCTCCAATGTGGGTTGGTAGATAATACCCCTACAATGAGTAACGATCGTTACCAGGTGTCTATAATAACAACCGGGACCGACGGCTTAACTGCTCTCCGAGGCACGGTGGGGAAACCCAAAAGGACATACACCCAGACCGGAAACAAATATTTGCACGAATACAAATATCTGACTCGAGCGGGAATCGAACCCCTTTTATAGTCTAAACATATATGTATAATTAAAAACAGTCCACGGTTTTCATAATTATACAATTTCATTTGTGTAATAGGTCAGTTGCCAGTTTATAGTTATCAATTTATTTTTAAAAAAGTGGAGTATATCATATAGGGGTCATTATCAGTGGTCTGTACAACTTTTAGGGTCTTTAATGATTAAGATAAATATATAATAATCGTGTCCGCCGACTCGTTAATTCGTCGGCGCACTCCCCCACGATCTCGATCAGCTACAGTTGAATTAATTGTTAGATGTTTTTAGATAACGAATGTTTGGGGCGAGGATAACGAATCGTGGTGCCACGCATGTATTTCGATTACAAATCAGGCGGTCCTTATGGGGCTATGTTATCATGTTAATCTATACTAATATTATAAAGCTGAAGAGTTTATTTGTTTGTTTGTTTGAACTCGCTAATCTCAGAAACTACTGGTTCGAATTGAAAAATTCTTAGCCCCTTTAGGATAGCCCATTTACCGAGGAAGGCTATATAGGCTATATAACATCACGCTACGACCAATAGGGGCTGAGCAATAATAAGAAATGTTACAAAAACGGGAAAAAATAATCTTTTTTGAGAGCTTCCGTTGCGTCCTTTATTATTTCTCTTCTCGAGACATTTTTTACCTATAGTTCGACTTTTAAAGTAAATATAACATAACTATTTTACTGAGAAATTTTGAAAAAAAAAAACTCATTAATACGTTGAACGGCTTAGGAATCAAACCTGAGACCTCTTGCGAGACCTACTCTTATTGTTAGAGTAATTGTTTAAAAATATTTATGTACGGTTTTCCCTCAAATTAACGCGGATGAAATAAATAGTCTTTACTATTATAATAAAATATAGTTTGCATGATGTTTTATATTGTTTTAAACTAACGCGATCACTATTCATATTTAAATTTATATTTGTACGGGTGCTTACCGCGTTTATAACTTTGTTTAGTTCCCTATATTTCGGCAATGTTTCAATCGCCATGATCACGGGGAGACTGACGTACGGAGATGGTGGATGGTGGCAGATCAGAAAAATCTGTCTACCCTCTTTCTTGTTCGTTTCGGTCGACTAGTTTCGGCACACGGACGCACTTGTTCACTACGGCACGCTATACTGACAGTGTCTTTTTTGGACTCTGAGCACTGATACCGTGACGCACTTTCACACAAACTAATCACCGGATTCCACATACTCGGTATTTTGAAACCGTCTTCCCTATTGAAATTCGGATGTTTTTTAATTTCAATCGCTTCCTTTACCAGTCGAGGGAAATGATGACGCTCGGACGATAAAACCTGTGGCCTGTGTAATTCAATCCAGTGATTAGGACCTGATTCCAGCAGATGTTGAGCTATAGCCGATTTTTGGGGTTCATTTTTTGTGACGGCCTTGATATGTTCATTGATGCGACACGATATTGTTCGTTTAGTTTGGCCGATATATGAACTGCCACAACTACAGTCCACCTTATAGACACCAGGGTGTTCCAGCGGAAAATAATCCTTTGGTGAACGTAGGATGCTGGCAACCTTCTGAAGAGGGGTAAACACGGTTTTTATTGAATATTTTTCTAGACATCTGCTGATCTTGTCTGTCACCCCTCTTACATACGGCAAATACGCAGTTTGACGTTCAACGCTTGGCTTTTTTGTATTTTCCCTGTTTTTAGTTTTTATTTTAGTGACGTCGATGTTGTAGCCATTTCTTTTTAATACATTCTGTACATGTATTAACTCCCTTTGTAAACTTGTACTATCGCATAGATCGTGTGCGCGATTTGTAAGCGACGTCACTACTGAGTGAAGATGGCGTGGGTGATGGTGCGAGGTAGCGTGTAAATATCTGTCCGTGTGTGTTGATTTTCTATATACAGTGTGACCCAAGGTGTTATCTTCTCGTACTGTTACTAAAACGTCCAGAAAAGCCAAAGATCTATTGCTCTCTAACTCCAATGTAAATTTGATCTTGCTGTGTGAGTTATTAAGGTAGGTTAAACACGTATTGACATCATCCGGCCCTCCTTCCAAAATGCAAAACACGTCGTCAACATATCTCTTCCATAGTTTTATCGGTAACGGTATAGTGGCAACGTATCGATCCTCGAACCACTCCATCCAGATGTTGGCTACTACTGGAGCGACCGGACTTCCCATTGCCACCCCGTCTACTTGAAGATAATATTGAAGGTTGCCAGCATCCTACGTTCACCAAAGGATTATTTTCCGCTGGAACACCCTGGTGTCTATAAGGTGGACTGTAGTTGTGGCAGTTCATATATCGGCCAAACTAAACGAACAATATCGTGTCGCATCAATGAACATATCAAGGCCGTCACAAAAAATGAACCCCAAAAATCGGCTATAGCTCAACATCTGCTGGAATCAGGTCCTAATCACTGGATTGAATTGGCCACAGGTTTTATCGTCCGAGCGTCATCATTTCCCTCGACTGGTAAAGGAAGCGATTGAAATTAAAAAACATCCGAATTTCAATAGGGAAGACGGTTTCAAAATACCGAGTATGTGGAATCCGGTGATTAGTTTGTGTGAAAGTGCGTCACGGTATCAGTGCTCAGAGTCCAAAAAAGACACTGTCAGTATAGCGTGCCGTAGTGAACAAGTGCGTCCGTGTGCCGAAACTAGTCGACCGAAACGAACAAGAAAGAGGGTAGACAGATTTTTCTGATCTGCCACCATCCACCATCTCCGTACGTCAGTCTCCCCGTGATCATGGCGATTGAAACATTGCCGAAATATAGGGAACTAAACAAAGTTATAAACGCGGTAAGCACCCGTACAAATATAAATTTAAATATGCATGATGTTTTGTTTGTTCATTTGAACGCCCTAATGGCGTTTGTAATTTTTATTACATTAATCAAACTTTTTTTACAATCGAACTTGAAAAGAGAACTTGAAATTGGCTGTTAACTATCGTGCTCTGACTTAATAAAGCAGTAGAGTATAAACTATAAAGCTACTGGATGTCTAAAAATGACAGAAAATAGCATTCATGATATCATGAATGCTATTTTACCGTACTATATTTATTTAAAATATTGTGCAATTATGACTTCAGAAGGTCTCTTTAAATACTTCTTATTTTGTATGTGCTTGTTATCATTCACTTGAAAGAATTGGTTTATAATAATAAACAACGCAAGTTTATAGATATCATCTGGAGGAAATTGATGGATTTATATCGAAATAAAAACTAAAACATCCAGACGAGCGTGATACTAAATCAAAAGCAAATAAATACGTATACGTGGCCGTAGTCTATGAATAAAACATAACTACAGATATGGCATGACTTATCAATAGCCCGTTTGACGTATCATTCGTTTCAGTCCCGACGTTTCTCAAACTTTTGTTTACCGATTCTGCCGTTGCTTTGTCTCCCCTCCTCCGTGACTTTAAGATTTTGGAATACGTTATAAGTAAATTATTGACACGTTTGAATCTATTGACCGAAGATAACATATGTACATGTGTTCTATGTTTTTAAGTATTCAAATCGGGCGGAATGCTCGGATTTTGTAAAATTTGACAGAATAAGACACGAGGCGAAAATTTTGTGATTTCGATATTTTATTTTCGCTGCGTTAGTGTTGTTGATTCAACATTTGAAAAACATTGATCTAATAGGTGTTTTTTTTTTTGCAGTTTCGCAATGGAAAAGGCGAAGGCGTACATAAAAAGCTCGTTAAACGCCGGGTCGGGGGGCGCGCCGACCGCGGCCGCTAAGTCGCCCGCGTCGCCCGCCCGCGACCAGCCGGCGGAGGACCGCGTCTGCTTCGTTTGCGGCGGCACCAGCTTCAGCGATCAGTACACGATACGATCGAAGCCAGATCCACAGGTTTGTATAATAATAATCATTTATTGCAGCCAAATTCTCCATAAAAAGGTTTGGAACAATCTTATAAACTACTATCAAACCCGGCGAACTCCGTTTCGCGTTTCGTTCAGATGGCTTCGTTTTTTGTAAAACCATATTGGTTTGTAGTACATGCTATGTATCAGAGATGGCGCTGTATGTGAAAAATGATTTTCCCTGTTTTCCTGCTTTTCTGTTGAAATTTTTCCTGAATTTTGTTTGCTATAAACCTCACGGAGCCCGAGACCTTTCCAACGAATGCAAAACCGTGGAAATCGGTTCGTGCGTTCTGGAATTATAGCGTCAGGAAGGAAAACCTGACTTATTTTTATATTATAGATATAAGTAACAATTAGAAGTACAGATATCAAATTACAAATTAAACATATAAGACATACTACAAATTAAAACAATTAAATTATTTTACATAGGACGATTTTATAGTCGTCTTAAATATTTAATTTATTATTAGCAGCAAACAAGTATTCGAGTTGTCTAGGGTCACCATCACCTAAATTATCGAAACTAAACAAAACAAAAAAGCTTCTGAAACCTCGGACATTTAAATCCGACACACAAAACATCTCAAAAAACGGTAGCCGGACGTTCTTTGAACTTACAAATTGGAGGAAACCCGGGCTCATGGCAGCAGTAATGTCTCCTGATTTAAGATTCAACAACCGTCAAAGCAATGTTTAATTTTAGGATGTACTGTACTGACATGTACTATAACAGCTAGCATATGAAATTTAAGAGTTGCAGCTGCTCCAAAATTTCTTTTAAATCCATTTTCCCTTCCGACGTTTTCCTTAACAAGGCACAACGACAAGTTATAAGTCGAACTTTAAAGCCGTGTTACGTACCATACATGAAAATAAATGTAGGTTACTTGATGTTAAGTGGTAATCACCGCCTTTGAAGTGCTTAATAATAATTATAAGGCACTAACAGTCGGGAGATTACTCCAAGATCTGGTTGCAAGATTCTTATAAATTCTAGGACTTGTATATTATACCTGTAACATGAAATTTAATTTATAATTTTTTTTTTTCTTAACTTATTTATAATTCATAGAAATGTTAGTTCCATTTTCATCTTGCATTTTATTAGACACGTTGCAATTTTAGTTCTTTTTTTTTAAAATAAAATTACCGATTTCTTATGTAAAAAGCTCATTAAATGCAAAAGTGAGTCACTTGATGCTATGTGCGCTTTCAGCTCCCAGAATAGACATAAAATGGTTTACTGGCCATAAGAATTAATTAAGGGAGTAGGAGTGCTGAGGATGTGGAATTGATGTTGGATGAGGACACGATGTGCTCAGATTCTCGCTTACCGTAGATACCGCCGATTTTCTGCTAGCCTGGTGTATTATTATTCTGGTCAAGGTCAAGCCATTCAAGCTGCAGTTAATTATCCACAGTTATTCTCTACTACAATAATAAGAAATTCGACAATTGCTACAACGTCGTCTGGACTAACTCATTGCACTTGATACTAGAAGAATTTACGTCATCCCAAAATACAAGTGTAACTGAAGGAGACTCCATCGAAATTTATTAAACATTTTTATAATAACAACGTCGTATTAGTGTTGGAAATCTTAACATTATTGGCTCATTATTTAACATTATTAAATTGGTCAACCTATTTTCCAATAAAGATAGAACCATAATACAGTTTTCTCTAATTATATCATTTAAGATTTAATTATATAATTTAAGTTTTTCCCAACATAATACTTGAAAATAATAGTAAATTGTATTATACAAGATACAAAATAAATATTAAAATTAAGTAATCGCTGTGCAAATATCGGACTTACGAAAAGTAATCAATTCACAAGTGCGTACTCGATACGAACGAATGCAGACGAAATTTCGACTTTATTTCCAATTTGGGCACTACTCAAAGCTCCTCATAGATACGGCATATACGTCTCCAGGAAAAAATGATCGATTGTGAAACGAAGCACGAATCATTTATTATTTACCGGTTCTGTTTATATCTTAATGTTTTCCTTATATCTTAATATCTTAATATTTGTGTAATTTTTTTTTTTCATTTCCGATATTCTTTATTTTAAGTCGAGTCAGGTAAAATTTCTTGCTAACATTCCAAGTTGTTCAAAAAAGAAGAATATTTAAGCTACCTTTTTCAATAGTTTGAAGTTTTAATTAATTTTAAATTTTTAGAAGAAAAAGAAAATCAGCGTGGAGCAGCCTGATGGATTAAGCTCCAACCTTTCTACTATATGGACATGAGACCTTCGCCCAGCAGTGGGACGTTTATAGTTTATAGGCTGATTTAGTTCAGTTTAGTTCAGAAAAAAAATTGTATATGCTGTAAGCTGAATTATACACCATATTTCCTATTGTAATATGTATTATGTAACAATATTACCAAGGGTTTAAGTTATGGGTACCCTATACATCATGACCACCAATGTGCTTGTGCCTTTTGGCCTAAATAATGGCTAATAAAAATGGAGGTTTTTTTAAAGTCGTCGTCTTATTAAGTATTACGAAACAAGCAGTAAAACATTTATAGTGTTTATACTCGTATATAGTTTTGGCTTGCTATAGTGTTGGTCGCCATTGCTAGTCTACTGGGAAATCCACTACAGTGTATGGTATATTTTAATGCTAATCTGTATAAACATTATAAACGCGTTTGTTTGTCGCTCATTCATTCTTAAAGTTCATGCGAAGAAACTTGTTATGTAGGTAGTAAGATGTGGGTTAAGTTTTATCCCAAAACTTCCAAGAGGTCTACTAGATGCTCGCGTGGATAAAACTGCGTGGCACGGCTAATGTTCTTATATAATTTTTCATGGCGCACGTTTTGTAACCGGATCGAGCCGGTCCAGCAAGACGGATCGTTTTAAACGTTTGACATCTGAACCCGAGGCAATTTTTCGTCGTTGACACGCCGCGGCCTCGAGCAATGAATTCGTTTGGTTGACGATCAGTGCTGGTCTGTTGTTATACGATGAATCATGCGTATATTTTATTAATTTTATTTCGTCTTTGAATTGAGATTTGTACTGATAACTCGACGTGACGTATCAGCAATTTCGTTTTGGTTTCAATTGGATATAATACGTATTTGGTTAATTCATTCCGTGATTTAAGGTTGGGGTGAATAGAATACGTGAATCATGACTACGTCCTCGTTGCTGCTGTTGACTTTCGTGTGATAATTTCGACTATAATTTGCTTCCGATTTTATCCGATCCTAAATCCACCACGCTGCTTTATTGGGATCATTATGTCTCAGAATTTCTTTCGAAATATGAAAAAGAAGATGTTAAAAACTTACCGATGCCGAGCTCGGGTTTGAATCTCCGCCGATTATTTCGAATAAGAAAAAGCGTCTAAGTTCAGAGATTAGTATAGGTAGAATATGGATCCATTTTGTATAAAGAATGTTCGTAGACTTCTTAATTAAAAATTAACCTTCCATTGTTTTATGAATGTCTTCATAATGTCATTCGATAATTCATGGCATCTTGTGTTTATAACAATTGACCTAATTGTAATGAAAAGACATTATAAATGTTTTATTGCCATTTTTTAAAAATCACAAAATTCCCCGTTTTTTAACGTTACTAAAATCTAAAATCCATTACAGATAACTCTCAAAACATTATCATAACATTCCCGTGTGTATCACAACATGTCCGTTGTGCAATGTTTATCCGTTTGCACGAAGTGCATTTAGCAGAACACTTAAAATTACTAGTCTCCCGAGTAAATTGCTCATCTTCATGTAATCTTCTTATCGTTTGGTCATTAACGCGGGCGTCTGTTGTCCCGCTGCAAACGATTTGCATTTGCAAGGATCGGGCGCCTGGCGGTTTCGGGACGCTTTGTGTGTGAATTTTGAAAGTGTGTGTAACGTCCTTTCCACGACATGGTAGATCTAACTGCGTCTAATTTCTGTCTTTTGATAGTTCTAATGATTTATTGAAAAATTTTCATAGAATTATGATTTGGAATTTAAAGCTTTGTAAAAGCGATTTTGTTAATAATTCAATATTTACTTTCATCGTTATTCTAGTTAAATATTATGATTATTTTTGGCGCAGTGGTCACAGAAACTGGCTAATGCGCGAACGTTCGATGTTTCGATCCCCTCCCACAGATGACAAATATTTGTATACGCCTTTATAGATGGTTTTGTCGTGGTCTGTGTATTTATGCAAGCATATATACTTATTGTGTATTTCGATTGATCATTCACATCTTACTGAGGACCGTTGAATATGAATCGATTATTCGAGTTCGAGTCATAGTCGATTATTAATCACAAAAAAAAAAGTTTTTTAAGGAAAATGGACGAAAACGTAAGTGAAGCTCGTTTTGAGTTAAATTAAAATGCTAATTAGATTTATCATTATTAAATCTACGGTAGTTGTTCTGGATTATAAAAGAAAAATCAATTTTGTTTTCACAAAAGCTATCGAAACCGCTACAACAGACCTGTTGTTAACAACTACATACATATTATGTACTTCAGTAGCGCGGTCGTTCTGTTCCGGTCCCGTTCGACCCAATAAGTTGTACGACTTATATCAATTTTATGTAGTTAATAAAGTTTACCGTAAATTTTATCTTTAATTTAATTTAAGAGCCGTGCTCTTGTCGGTGGAGCTTTTTCCATTTTGTTTTCTATCTTAAAATTTACCTTAACCCAAAATATAGTTATGTGACTTGCACTGTTTCGCAGGTGGCAGTGACCTTGTTTTCTGCTCTAGGGTTGTAGTTTAGATTCCCGCATCGAGTCGGGGTGTAATATATATTTATTTATATGTATTTTTTAAAAAAATATCTTTAGTCGGCTGTTACCTAAAACTTAGTCTTAGGAACAGACGACCGTGTGTGTGCGTTAAACATATTTATTTATTATAAGCTTATCGAAAATAACGCTAAAACATCAACAGAGCTATTACATGTTACGAGACAGACAGGTGGGCTTGTTCATATCCATTATTGCATGAAAACCTACACGCATAGGCATTCATGAATTGTACTTTAAATCTCGGTCGCTATTTTCTCATTATAAAAACCATACATACAAAGCCATGCGAATGGCGTTTTTCCCATAAAATTATCACTATATATTGTCGCATACAAATGTCGTTTCTGACATGGGACTCACACACACTACATGGATGCACACTCTCCACTACATGGATGTAGTGGACGGATTCAATGTGCGTTAATTTAATTTTATACAGATAAAAAATTCCTTTTTATTACATAATCAAAAACTGATATCAATAACTCATTATTCATCCGACGGTGTTAACTCAAGCGTAAGAAAAGAAAAACGTTAAACAATTCACAGCTAGTGAATACATCGCGTCACATACGCGTGAAAATAAAAATACAAACGAACAGGTGACCTTTTTCTTTCACTTCTTTTTGATGTCGGTTATTAGGATTCCGATAATAGAGGACTCGTTGGCGCAGTGGCCACAGCACCTCAGTTTCACCAGCGATTCGATTCGATTCGATTCCGCTTATGACAAATATTTTTATAGGTCATAAAGATATAACTATATAGAGTTGTAATTTTGATCGTTGAGAGATCGTTATGTGTGAGGATTCTTTTTTTTTTTGTTGAGTTATTTAGTGGCAACTGCCAGTAATATTAGCTAAAGAATGACCACTTGCTCTGTAATGTATAAATATACATTTAAATAACGCCTTCTAATTTGTAATTATTAGTAATATTATTTTGTCTCTATCTATAATCTCATCTCTGTCTAAATATTTCTGTTCTTTTTCTGATGTATGCTGTATTATAGGGATTACAAGAAAATCAATAATAAAGTATTAGTAAGAATACTCTCTGATTGTGTTATTTATTGTGACACAAATATCAGTGTCGCAGCTAATGTCAGATAGTATCGACAATGTTAAAAGTAATTTCCGACATTAGTGTCGCCACTATTTATGTTATTTAAATAGCGAAAATTCCTTCCAAAGTCGATCACGAAGTTATTCTACTTAATAATTAGACATACGTCTGAGCCTACGCCGTCTCTATGTCTATCTTGTGTCTGCCAGTTCTACCTTTAAAAGGATGTCTTTAAAGTCATAGTAGGTAAGTTGTAATTTCACAGGGTATGCATTAAGAGAGGTTGCATGCGGTTTCACTGTCTGTTATGGTTACAGCCATATCGGTCGTAGAGTGCAGTAAAGCAACCATCCATGACAAACAGGTTTGAACAACATTTATAACGCAAAAGATTCGCGAGTTTTGTGTGTTCACACGTACGTAGGTATAATGTGATTTATTTATTTTCATCATCATCATCATCATCATCATCATCATATCAGCCATTGGATGTCCGCTGCTGAACGTAGGCCTCCCCCATAGACCTCCAGAGCGACATGTTCAAAGCACCCGCCATCCAACGGCTTCCGGTGACTCTCCTCAAGTCGTCTGTCCATCTCGCGGACGGCCGTCCGACGCTGCGCTTGCCGGTACGTGGTCTCCACTCGAAAACCTTTCTGCTCCATCGGCCGTCAGTTCTACGTATATTATTATTTTATAAACGCTTCGCGCTCAACATGCCCGAGTAAGACGAGATTTTTGTGTCCGGGTTCATACGCACAAAAATACAAAAGACAAATAGCCGTTTGACCTACACAAATATTTGTCATGAGAGGGAATCGAACCTGCGACTGCTTGTCTAGTAGCCAGTTGCTGTGACCATGGCGCCAATCCGTCAATATTATATATATATTAAATTTATTTTTAAGGTAAGATTATCACGTGAACGAAGACACGTTTTTCCGTTAGCTGTAACGATAAAAGTGAAACGGATAATAATAAAAAGCAATCAAATGTAAGGTCTAGTTTAAGTGGTTCTTATTTCTAGTTTCGTTTGTTATATGCCAGAAATTCACTCGAAAAAAAAAAATCTTCTATTTCCCCTTTTCTCTCTTTTTAGTCTGCAAAATGAAAAATCACGTAATATTCAGAAATATAACGGATCTCTCAAATAAATACTCAATCCTATTTCGGGTTCTCTGGAAGAAATGGCTAACTAGCCATAAGACCGCCTCTTGTAATACACAATTTGTAATTATATTAAGTTTATTAGTATTTATAGTCTGTATTATTATTCTTATTGCTACACTCCACCCGTTTAATATATACATATACACAAATAAATAAATATAATATAATACAATACTACTTATATAAGGAATATAATAAATTTACATAAATTTATTATTATTATTTATTTAAATTGCTACACTCCACCCGTTCAAGATATACATGTACACATATAACTAAATATAATACAATACTTATATAAGGAGTATAATAAGTTTACATAAACTTACTTAGATAAATATAAGCGGGTGGAGGATTACGCCCCGGCAGGGAGATCAAACGGCCGGGGGTTAGGGCTGTAGGCTGAGAAATCGGCGGACAATCCTAGCCGAGTCGAGTAATACCGCCTTCTGCATCCTGGCTGCGAGCGAACCGTCACGGATACCCAGCTGCCTCAGATGGTGAGCGAGGCTAACCGGGATCAAACCGTTGGCAGATATAACGATAGGGATGATTTCAGTGGAATCAACACCCCACATGTCGACAATCTCGTGCGCCAGATCCAGATATTTACGTTTTTTCTCTGTTTCGGCTTTCACGAGGTTCTCGTCATGCGGGATGGTAATGTCCACTAAAAACACCCTCGACTGTGCCCTATCCATCACCACGATATCAGGCTTGTTCGCCAGTATCGTCCTGTCCGTGGCGATAGGCCGGTCCCAGTAGAGCCGGACTCCGTCGCGTTCGAGTACTGGCGCCGGTGTGTACTGATAGTACGGCACCCTCTGTTCCAGAAGACAATACATTAGAGCAAGCTCTTGATGAAGAATTTTGGCCACTTGATTATGTCTGTGCAAGTACTCAGTGTTGGCAAGCGCTGAACACCCCGAAAGCACATGTCTGAGTGACTCGCCGGGATGACGACAAGCTCGACAGAAGTCGGGAGTGCCATCCTTCAGAATGTGCTTCCGGTAGTTGTTCGTCTTAACCACCTGATCCTGTATTGCACAGACAAAACCTTCGGTTTCCCCAAAGAGGTCCCCGAATCGCAGCCACTGCACGGAGGCCTTAACATCCACGTGAGGGGCGTGGAGCGCCTTGTAAAACTGTCCATGCAGCTCCTTCTCCATCCATACGGTCTCCCGGTTAGAGGTGCTAAGTACAACCGGTCTTCGCCATTCCTCTTTGGCCAGGGATAACGGGGTGAGACCTTTGTCACATACTATAACTTCACCATGCATAGCGCTCTCCCTCCTCGTCTCAAAGTAGGCCCTGAGGCTGCACACCTCCCGGTTATGCATGGACTTGGCGCTTAATAGGCCTCGGCCACCACACTTCCGTGGGATGTACAGTCTCATGACCGACGATTTCGGGTGATGCATGCGATGGTGAGTCATAGTCGTGCGGACTCTTTTGTCTAGGGCGTCGAGTTCGGTCTGAGTCCATCTGAGCACGCCAAATGTGTACAAGAGAGTGGGCATGACCCAGCCGTTATAAGCTCGGACCTTGTTGGCGCCCGACAAGTAGCTCCGAAGAACTTTTGTCAGCCGTCCAAAAAAGACCTCGCAAACCGCCTGTTTCATATCCACCTCCTGCACCCCTATGCATTGTGACATGCCCAGATACCGGTAAGATTCAGCTTCGGAAAGGGTCTTGAAGTTCGAAAGCTCTAGGCTAATTTCAGCCGATTGCGTCACCTGTCCCCTGTCTACATGTACGACCGCACACTTATCCACTCCAAGCTGCATCCTGATGGAGCCGCTGAACTCAGTAGTGATTTTCAGCAACTCCATAAGGCGTGCAGGATTAGGTGCTAGCAGCTTGAGGTCGTCCATGTAGAGAAGGTGGGAGACTTTAGTACCTCCTCTCCGAAACTGAAAGCCTGTCCCCGAACGCTCCAGCAGAGTGCTTAAAGGGTTCAAGGACAAGCAAAACCAAAGTGGGCTCAGACAATCACCCTGGAAAATACCCCTTCGTATCCGGATACGGTCATCGACACCCGTCGTCAGTCTCTCGCCCTGGAGACAAAGGATCGTACTCCATTGCCCCATGCATACTTCGAGGAAGTCTCGAACTGCACTGTCGATCTTGTACAGCTCGAGGACCCTCAGAAGCCATGAATGAGGCACCGAGTCGAATGCCTTCTTGTAGTCGATCCAGGCAGCAGAGAAGTTCCGACGGTTGCGTTTGACAAGCTGGCCCGCAACAGAGTCAATGATAAGGAGCTCCTTTGTGCCGCGGCCGCCTCCACGGCATCCGTTCTGAGCTGCAGACAAGATGTTAAATTCGTCAGTATGACGAGAAATCTTGCAGCTCAGAACGGATGTCAGTGTCTTGTAGATGGAAGTCAGACACGTTATGGGGCGGTAGTTGGTAGGATCCGCGGTGTTGGTGGACTTAGAAGCTAGGTGAGTGATCCCAGTAGTGAAGAGGTTCGGAAGCGTCCTCCGCTCTATCGCTTCTTGGTATTGTCGAGCCAAGGTCGCATGGCATACCGAGAACCCTTTCAGCCAATAGTGATGCAGACCGTCGATCCCCGGACTCTTCCAGTTCGGTGCCCGACGGACCGCATCAGCTACGTTCTCCGAAGAGATGGTGATCGGGTTCATCGGTTCGATTCTAGCACATGCTTCCTGAACCGCCGCAATCCAAGGGCCCTCCTCATGCTCTACCTCCCGTGACCATATGTTTCGCCAAAAGGCGACGAGGTCAGGCGTATTCGGTTTTGGGGAAGTAGAGCACGGCGTCGGGTTCTCCAACTTCCTGTAGAACCTCTTCTGATCACTCAGGAAGAGGCGATTTTGCCGGAAGCGCTCAACTCTCTCAGAGTACCTACGAATGCGCTTCCCCCATGCCGCGATTCTTTGCTTCAGGCCGTCGATGCGCTCCGTCAGTTTTTCAGCTATATCAGGCTGGTCAAGCCTGACGCCTAATCCATTAAAAGCTATTCTGACGGAGCGCACAATCCTTGGCCTAGTGTTGCCCGACCTGAAGCTTTGCAGTCTGCCAATGAGGGCCCTGGCCAGGCTGATAC
This sequence comes from Euphydryas editha, assembly GCA_036937285.1. Classification (NCBI taxonomy): domain Eukaryota; kingdom Metazoa; phylum Arthropoda; class Insecta; order Lepidoptera; family Nymphalidae; genus Euphydryas; species Euphydryas editha. Next base: position 1,332,508 of record JAUPFZ010000024.1, read on the forward strand.
GGCGTTCTATTCTCTTCTTCCAGGCTGGTACGTCACTACTATTACTAGTAGTGCGTCCAGGCTCCTGGGTTTTGGCTCCAATGAAGCGGTGTACCGCTAGAGCGGCACCAAAGAGAATAGAACCCGTATCATCCAAGCCCAGACTGCCATCCAAATATGGAGGTAGCAGCCTGTTAGCTGCCTCAATGGCACCCCGCGTCGCAGCATTAAGGGGAAGTCGGGAGAGTCGTGGTCTCTGTTCTAGAGGAGTGCTCCGGATCTCGGAAATCGCCTCCTCCAAAATCTCTCTCATCTGCTCTACTTTTTGGGAGACTGCTTCTTCAGCGATCGCATCTACAGGCACTTCGCTGCGAACACTTTCCTGTTGCGTTACAACTGCGTTATGCTCTGTAGACACGGGTTCGACTTCAGGAGCAGCCTCACGTCGTAATCGTTCGAGCTCGGCGGCGTTGAATACGCCCTTTTGTTGAATGTACCGACCTCTATCTGCCAGGTTTTGCTCCGTGACAGTAAGATTTGGCTCGAGCAGCAAGAACTCGCGGTGCATTACCGCTCGGTAGCCAGTCCGCCCGGTTTCGCCCCCTACAGCCCTAAAATACGCTCGCATGACATTTTGATTCATCGAAGTTGTCCATCTCATGCGGCGCACTCCACCAGCGGCGGGCACGGAATTTTGAGTCCCTTGAGACTCTGTCGGCGCCAAGCCAACTGGTGGGGATGGTGGATATACCGGCCGGCTAGGTGGTGGTGCCGGTCGGCGGGGGTTGCTGGCGGCCCGCATGCTGCCACGTCCAGCGCCAGCTCCAGACGCGCCCTGGCGCCCCCCAGGCAGCGGCCCTATGCGCTTTCCTTTTTCATCTTCCATCCATGCTTGTTTTTGAGTGCTATATTACTCCCTCGGAGAGGCACTCACGCTCTCCGAAGGGGCTGCGTTGGTGTTGTGCAGCGTTAGTTATTATTATTATTATTTTAATTGCTACACTCCACCCGTTCAAGATATACATATACACATATAAATAAATATAATACAATACTTATATAAGGAATATAATAAATTTACATAAACTTACTTAGATAAATATAAGCGGGTGGAGGATTACGCCCCGGCAGGGAGATCAAACGGCCGGGGGTTAGGCCTGTAGGCTGAGAAATCGGCGGACAATCCTAGCCGAGTCGAGTAATACCGCCTTCTGCATCCTGGCTGCGAGCGAACCGTCACGGATACCCAGCTGCCTCAGATGGTGAGCGAGGCTAACCGGGATCAAACCGTTGGCAGATATCACGATAGGGATGATTTCAGTGGACTCAACACCCCACATGTCGACAATCTCGTGTGCCAAATCCAGATATTTACGCTTTTTCTCTGTTTCGGCTTTCACGAGGTTCTCGTCATGAGGGATGGTAATGTCCACTAAAAACACCCTCGACTGTGCCCTATCCATCACCACGATATCAGGCTTGTTCGCCAGTATCGTCCTGTCCGTGGCAATAGGCAGGTCCCAGTAGAGCCGGACTCCGTCGCGTTCGAGTACTGGCACCGGTGTGTACTGGTAATACGGCATCCTCTGTTCCAAGAGACAATACATAAGAGCAAGCTCTTGATGAAGAATTTTGGCCACTTGGTTATGTCTGTGCAAGTACTCAGTGTTGGCAAGCGCTGATTATTATTATTATTATTAAATTTATTATTAGTATTATTATTATTTTTTGATTTTTCTTTTTCTCTTCTCTTGTTAAGAGAAGGTAATAATCTGCCATACGGGCCTTAACCAAGTATGGCAGATGGTTCTGCGTTGGAGGTGATTGTCGAGGATGTCAGAAATTTTCGAGTGATACGGCAGGTGTTGAGAACTGTTGCTTTTTGTAAGGTGTATGTTATATTGGTGGATATGTTTAGAATTTTTAAGCTGTTAGTTAAAGTTTTAGGTATGATTATATATTGTATTATTATTATATTATTATTATTATTATTATTTGTATGTCGTGATGTAAACAACGTAAATAAATAAAAAAAAATTAAATATAACTAATTTAAAGACGTAAATTCATTTTCAAATAAAATCTATTATAAATACTAATAGTATGTATTTACTTACACATAAAGTACTATAAATAATATTTATAACGGTCACGTAATTACATCGCAGCAATTTGGTATTTATTTATTGATTTTAACGGTAAAAGTATGAAGTTCGATTAACTTTAATGCCTACTACTGGGCACTGGCCAAGTTAAGTACACTGTGTGTAAAGAATTGAAATTTGTAAAGTTTGTAAAAAATACTAAGGATATTAAAGTACCTACGAGTGAGTACTTCTGGCGGTAGTCCGAGTTTTAAAAGTATATTTTTTCAATGCAGCAGGAGAAGTACGGAATTTTACTGCGACCGGAAATTTTAAATTTCCATTTATAAAAAAAAGTATCAAGATTATATCAAACTTAGTTGGAAGTATGTTTTTATCTTTTTTTTAATTTAGTATTGGTGAATTTGTCTCGCATATAAAAAAGGTATATATCTACCTATAACGTGACGGCAATGTTTTTTCGTGTAGTAAAAGTTAATACTTAATTTATGCTTAAACAAAGTTAAATTGGAATATTTTTAAAAGTACCAAAAATTTAACTCCAATTGACAAACACACTTGGATGTTACGAAAAAGTAAATGAAGTTTAAGTTTTCGTGATAATTGAAATAACATGTTAACTTTATCTTAATAACACATGCCTTAAGTGGATGACAGACAGTTCTTTAGACTTTATGTTCTCTTTAAAGAATTAATGACAATTTTGTCACGTATAATTTAAAGCAAAGTTATTATGAAATTTAACTACGTAGATTATGTCGTTTTCAACACGTTACATTCTCACGTTCTGCTAGTTATTATTTGTAAAGCTTAAATTGTTTTTACTTTAAACTGTTAAAGAAGCTAAAAATCCTTGAATCAGCCTGTAAACGTCCCACTTCTGGCCAAAGGGCTCCACACTACATATTATAATTTATAAGGTTTGAATTTGAACCACCACCCTGCTCCACTGCGGAATGGCATAATTATAATGTATCCGTTAAAAAACGGGATTGACAGCATTACGTGTTCTCCGTGGTGCGGTGTGCAGACTCACAAGGAAATTATACTTCTTTTCTTTAATTAAAAATGTAATCGGTTTTAATATAGAATTATCAGTGTATTGAAATATATATCTAAAACGATAGCATTAATCGTCGTCGATTAGCGACGTCGTTCTAAACGAGTACCATTGACGAGTTTAGAAATATTTCCGCCAGATATCGATTTGAATAAGACCACCAAAAAAAAAAAAAAAAAACAAACCACCACACACAAGTGTTGCAAACTATTCAACGAATATTATGATTTTTTAAACTTTCATGGTCACTAACAAAAAGTATAAAATGTAAAATATCCCTTATATTACTTATTGTTTGTCATTAATCTTTTTAAGTTCCATGTTCACGGGTGGACTGTACCGGTGTGGGAACTGTCAACGATTACTGATAAAAATGATAAATATCTCATTTTATGTCTTAATAATAATATTATGATTGGTTTATGTGTTAATGATACATTAGAAGTTTCTTATTTTCAAAGTAATTTAAAAATATACCATTTAAATCTATGCATAAAACTGAAACTATATGTATATGTAAAGAAATGATCATAAACATAGGTTAGATGTCGACAAAATACCTGAATTCGGTTATTCATCAACAGAGTTCCGAGCCATACTTCCCGTTCCTGGGCGTGAACGCGCCCCCCGCCGGCTACCGGCCGGAGGGCGACGAGGAGGGCACGGTGCGCTGCTGCTGCGTCTGCTACACCTTCCTGCGGCAGCAGTGGGAGCAGTACGACAGGGAGAACAAGCCGCACAGCCAACGCTTCTACTGGATGAAGAGGCTCGATGGCAAGCCGTTTATTGGTGAGTGTCCGAGTACTGATTTATATCGTTAAGTTTGGCGAATTCTAATAATTATCGTATTATGTACTCTCTAAACGTGAATCAGTGGAGCTTTACTAATTTTAAGTGACTATTCATATTTTATCAATGTGAGAATCGGACCACGCAGAATTAGTGACTATTCAAATGTATGAATATGTGAATATCAGAGTCCACTGATTTGATCATTGAATATGTAAGAAAAGAAAGAAAGAAAGTGTATTAGTGAGTATTTACTAACTTGTTATTGATATTCACTGATATTTACAGCTTCACTACCGTAATTAGTGAAAATTCCACTGATTCATGTTTAGATAGTAGGTATAGTAGGTATATGCATTTGTGTTTGGGTCTCAGCGGTAATATTATACATACAATTTTCAAAATCATCTTTCACATAAATAATAATATTACACTTACGGGCAATTTAATTTTAGGTCGTGATGGATATGTTTGAATATACGCGCAGTCTTATTTATGACGTCATATATGTATCTATAGTACAGCGGCACTGTACTGACAGTCTATAACGAAACGATTTTTCACCAGTGACAGCACTGGAGCAGTGCTCGCAGTGTATTTCGGAACACGCCCTGTATCAAGCCTTCTTTTTTTTGTGTCGCCAGGGAATCCATTTACGAATTGGATTGGATGATATCCAGGACACCCGGGTAGGTAGTTTATGTCGGACTCGGCACTTTGGGAGTGCAATACCGTACTAAACCCCTGCGGGAGCCTTCAGTCGCTTTAATTGGAGGGTCTCGGATCTGCAGGCAACAGGATCCCTCCAGCGACACGCTGGCCCCGGCGAAAAGGCCAGACTTCTCCTCCATGGTGACTGTCCGGCTCACCTCTGAACAGTCCCGACGACTCAGTGTTTGACAGCAGGACCGGGTTCCCATCCCGGCCCGACACGGCACAGGGGCGTTACTGGAGGCGCATTAAGTAGCACCTCCTACGCACCCCGGCCTTTATCAAGCCTGACGCACACTAGCACCATACGACAAGATGATTTAATAAAGTACATACATATTATGTAGCTTATATTACATCATAATACGTCAACTGTGATAAGATAATAGAGTATTTACTATTATAAAAACATGTCGACACGGTCTTAGATGGCTAACCTAAATATTGTTATCAATTAAATATAGCTTACTAGCTTCTGCCCGCGGCTTCGCCCGCGTGCATGTCGGTTATCGCGATAAAAAAAAAGTATCCTATGTTACTTCTAATACCTCCAAGAATATGTGTACAAAGTTTCATGATGATCGGTTAAGTAATTTTTGCGTGAAAGCGTAATAAACTTACATTTAACGCGCGGCTGGTCGAGTGGTCAGGCAACTGGACACTTTACGCAGCGGTCGCGGGTTCGAATCCCGCCAGGTGCAGATAATTTGTATGACGAATATAGATGTCTGCACCGGGTCATGGATGTGTATTTATGTATATATATGTATGTATTTATATCTTAAATTTATTTCCGTTCCTAGTACCTGTAACACAAGTTCTTACGAACTTAGCACGGGGCTAGGTTAACGTGGTGTGATTGTTGGTTAATATTTATTATTTATTTAGTATTATTATTTCACATTTATAATATAAGGGATAATTGATACTAAACGATGGCTTTCACTCGGGTTATGATTATAAATAACTCCTGCACACAACTGGAATAGATTTGTACAAGAATGATTTTATTATATACTAAATACTTACAAGAGGACCGTTCTGGTGTAGTGGTGCGAGTAGTCGCCTCAACGCCGGCGGTCGCGGGCTCGATTCCCGCTCGAGCTTTTTCTATGTGAAAATCGTACCACGCAGAATTAAGTGATATGTGTATGAATATGTGAATATCAGAGTCCACTGATTTGATCATTGAATTAATAGATAAAATTGAGAATCCACTGATATCGCTAGTTTATTAGTGAAAATCATTAATTTGCTGATGAAAATTATGCTACTAACTTTATAGTCAGTATTCACTAATTTGTTATTGATATTCACTAATTATGTAGTAAGTACAGCTTCACTAATGTAATTAATGAAAATTCAACTGATTCATTTTTAGAGAGTAGGTAGTAATATTAAATACGGAATAATCATCAGAAACTAGGATTATATCTGACGATATCTTATATCAGCCAGTAAACAATCCACTGCTGCCTTCGCTCAGCCTCTTCTCTATATAGAAGAAGGGTTGGAGCTTAAGCACCACGCTTCTCCACTGCGGGTTGGCACGCTGCACGATATCTTAATAATAATAAATAATTATAAAAAGTTACCTTTGAACTACTGAACGATATACATATAATATTAGAAAATGATTCACAAACAAAAATATTCATTTGATATTTTGCTGATCTCGTCGTTACTTCGATCGTAAAAATTGACAATCACGATTACGCTTTTGCAACTATCGTAATTGCGTTGGAAATGTTACGGACAGAATCGAAAAGGCCATTTTCGATCATATTATGATAACGTAGGTATACTCGTTATTATATTGGACGCGGGCTGTAATACTAATCATGTGGTTTTCTGATTAAGTATTTGGTTGTATTTTATGACGCTATAGTCTTCCATATCTTTGTATAATATATTAAAAGCTAGTGGGCCGCCCTGGCTGCGCCCATGGTATGTATATGTACCTAAACCTCCCTCATTAATCACTATTTATTGGTAAAAACCGCATTAAAATCCGTGCAGTAGTTTTCGAGTTTATCGCGAACAGACAGACAGACAGAAACGCGGCGGAGGACTTTGTTTTATACTCGTAATATCATAATAATATTATAAATGTGAAATATAAGTTTGTTTGTTACGCTTTTACGCGAAAATTACTGAACCGATCCTCATGAAACTTTGTACACATACCCTTGGAGGTATTAGAAATCACATGGGATACTTTTTTTTTTGTTTGAGATAACCGACATCCACGCGGGCGAAGACGCGGGCAGAAGCTAGTGTAGTAATAACGCAAATCACTTGATAAAAATTAATTTTTCATTAAATACCCTAGTACAAGTTGATACTAGCGACTTTGTTTGCGTTGCTAATTGTATTAACAATATATTTTATGTGTAGATGAATAAAAATATTGTCCACGGCATGAAAATATGTAATATGTATATCTGACAACGTAGTGGGTACATAATATAATATAAAAATCGTTGTTTCTTAATGAAATGAAGATATCTATCTTAATTAAAGGCCAAGTGATTAAGAAGTGAATCAGCCTGTAAGCGTCTCATTGCTGGGCAAGGGCTTTTTTTCAGTGTAGGAGAAGGGTTGGAGTTTAATCCACCACGCTGCTCCACTGTCGGTTGGCGAATATTTTTCCCTATAATGAGTAACGATTGCTATCAGATGTCTATAATAACAACCGGAATTGAGGGCTTTACGTGCTCTCCGAGGCACGGTAGGGGAGATCCACAAATATATAACCGGAAACAAATATTTGTACAAATACAAATATCTGCCCCGAGCCGGAATGTAACCCGTGACCGCCGACGTTGAGGTGACTATTCAACAAATACACTAACGGTTGTCTAGTGTCTAAGAAATAAAAGTTAATTATAATCTATCCAGTAGTTTTTTCGTGATTCGAGAACAATGGCAGACCATGTTCAGATCCATTTAGATTTATTATTGAATCGCTTGTAAAATGTACAATAATATATCGATGATATATTTTTATTTGTTTTCCATTTAATCAGAAACTAAGATACTGGAATGTATCTTAGTTTTTTTTTAAAACGCTGACCCGTCAAATACGACATAGATACAAGATTTAAAAGATTCTCCACCCACTCTAGATCGGACTCAAATAATTCAAGATTATCTCTCGTATTGTTTTCAACAAAACCTTTTTATACGAAGCCATTACAATTGCATAAGTATTTAAAAACGTTGTCCGTTCCATATTTATTGGTATCGTGAAGGATTTATGACATGCTCACTCGCTCAGCAATAAAGCTGAGCGTATACTGATACACGGACGGCAGTCCCGTAGCGCAGCGCAGTGTAACAATATGAACAAATAAGCTGCGTATATTGATCTCATATATAATTCTATGCGTAATAAATCTTAAGAATTTGTTTTTTTGAATGTATTTATATTATTAGTTAAACGTGTGATTAAGAATGCTACATTAAGGGCCTGTTTCACCGGTTCCTGATAAAACTATCTGACGTATAATGGCATCCAACAGATAAAAGTTTATGATATATATTCATTTTTCACCATCAGACTTTCCTTTATCTGTCAGATATTTATGTATATTCGGAAACGGAATGAAAAAGTTGTAATTTGGGTGAAGTGAAACAGTGAAGGCGGTCTGCCTATAAAGTCTATCAGTAACTTCAGTGCGAGATAAACTTTATCAGCAACCTGTTAAACAGACCCTAAAGCTGTGGCCAGAGGCAGCGGCTAGGGGGGCAACCTACGGGTCGGCGCTCCTTAAGGCCGAGACGAGCGTCGACCTTAAGGAGCTGGGAATCGGCCCGCTCCGAATCCGCCAGTCAGCGACCGGAGCGCGCCTGATCGAGATTCCCGGCTCCACGAGTGGCGAAAAGGCGGACGCCCTAGCCGCTCGCCTGAGGGAGACCCTGGCGGAGGAGGTGGAGGTGCTCAGGCCTGAAAAGAAGGCCGAATTGAGAATCTCAGGCCTGAGCGACGCGGTCTCTGCGGAACGGCTCACCATAGCGGTGGCAAAGGAGGGGGGCTGTTCCGCAGGGCAGGTCCTCGTGCGGAACATCCGCACGGGGCAAATGGGGCCAGGGTCGGCCCATATTGAGCTCCCGGCAGCGGCCGCGAAAAAGCTGCTGCAGGCCGGGAGCATAGAAGTGGGGTGGACCAAGGCGACGGTCCACCTCCTGCAGGCGCGTCCCAGGCATTGCTTCCGATGCCTGGGACTAGGGCACGTCGCCGGCGCGTGCCCAGATGGTACTGATCGCAGCAATCTGTGCTATCGCTGCGGTCAGGCAGGCCACAAAGCAGCCGGGTGTTCGGCCGCCGCTCATTGCGCGGTGTGCGCGGACTCCGGTAGGCCGGCAGGCCACGTGATGGGGGGCATGGCATGCAAGCCCCCATCAACCCGCGGGAAGTTCCCCCCGCAATTGTCCCAAGGGGGGAACCGAGTGGAGGCAGCAGACGCTGAGATGGCCGAGTGATGTCTGGGCATCTCAGCGTCCTCCAGGCGAACGTCAACCACTGCGCCGGAGCCCAGGACCTTCTCCTGCAGTCCATGGCGGAGTGGAGTATTGACGTTGCGATCGTCGCCGAGCCATACGCCGTGCCTCCTAGCCCACACTGGGCGGGGGACACTGAGGACTTGGTGGCGATCGTGGTGAGGCCTGGAGCCGGCCCCCCCCTCGTCGTCAAGGCGAGGGGCCGCGGGTACGTGGCGGCGGTTCGGGGAGAGGTGGCTTTCGTCGGAGTCTATTTCTCCCCGAACCGTGACCTGGCGGCCCTGGAACGGTTTCTCGACGTTCTGGGGCCGCTGGTGGGGCAGCTAGCCCCCCTCCAGGTGTTCGTGGCCGGCGACCTCAACGCCAAGTCCACGGCTTGGGGTAATCCGGCTACGAACCCAAAAGGGAGGGAGGTGGAGGAGTGGGCGCTAGCTGCCGGACTGTCCCTACTCAATGTGGGGGCAGTCCAGACGTGCGTGCGCTGGTCGGGAGGTTCCGTGGTGGACGTCACCTTCGCCACGCCGGCCATCGCGCGCAGAGTGGAGGGGTGGAGGGTGGAGACGGGAGTGGAGACTCTCTCGGACCATCGGTACATTAGGTTCGAGGTGTCTCCAGCTCCCGTCCGTCCGGCGTCGTCGTCAACGTCGTCCAGGGGGCGAAGCCAGTTTCCGCGTTGGGCACTGTCCAAGCTCGACCGGGAACTGGCAGAGGAGGCCGCTATCGTCGGCCGCTGGAGCCTCCCGCCGCTGTCGGAGTTTGGGTTGGATGAGGCGGCTAGTCGGCTCTGCGACGCATTTTCTGCTGTCTGCAGAGCGGCCATGCCGCCCGCGAAGCGTCCACCTCCGCGGCGGGCACTATACTGGTGGTCGGCCGAGATAGCCGGTCTCCGGGCTGCCTGCAACGGGGCCAGGAGGGAATATACCCGGAGCAGGCGGAGACGCCCCCAGGACGTTGACAGGGACGATAGGCTGCGCAGGATCTACGTGGAGAAGACGAAGATCCTGCAGCAGGCCATATGCCGAGCCAAGGAGGAGGCCTGGCTGGAGCTAGTGGGGGGCCTAGAAAGGGACCCCTGGGGCCGACCGTATATGTGGGCGCGGAACAAGCTTCGCGCCCAGTCGGCCCCAATCAGCGATACGCTCCAGCCGGACCAACTAGGGAGGATCGTCGGGGAACTCTTCCCCGACGAACCTGAGGACTTCGTTCCCCCCAGAATGGCTCGGCAGACGCCGGACACGGAGGAGGGTGTTCCGTCACCCGTCACGGAGGCTGAAATGGAGGCGGTTATTACCCGCCTCCAGAGTAAGAAGAGGGCGCCGGGTCCAGACGGGGTGCACGGGAGAGTTCTTGCGATCGCTCTCGGGCACCTCGGCGACAGCCTCCGTGAGCTGTTTGACCGCTGCCTGCGGTCTGGCCAGTTCCCGGAGGCCTGGAAGGAAGGTCGGCTCTGCCTACTACCTAAGGCAGGGCGGACCCCGGACTCGGCTTCGGCGGTGCGACCGGTGGTGCTGCTGAACGAAGCCGGTAAAGCCTTGGAGAAGATAGTGGCCTCCCGGCTCGTTCAGCACCTGGAGGAGGGCTCGGGACCCGGACTTTCAGAATCCCAGTTCGGGTTCCGAGCACGTCGGTCGACCGTCGACGCCCTCAAACGCCTGCGGGCGGTGACGGGTGAGGCGGAACACGGAAGGGAAGTGGTGGTCGCGGTGTCGTTGGACATCGCGAACGCCTTCAACAGTCTGCCGCACGCGGTGATACGGGAGGCACTAAAATACTTCGGAGTGCCCCCGTATCTAAGGAGGCTGTTGGAGGCGTACCTCTCCGATCGAAGGGTAGGCCTCGAGAACCGGTCGGGGTCCGTGGAGTGGTGGCGAGTCGGCTGCGGTGTCCCGCAGGGATCCGTTCTGGGTCCGATCCTGTGGGACATCGGGTACGACTGGGTCCTGCGAGGCCGCCTCCTCCCCGGGATGGGTGTCATCTGCTACGCGGATGACACCCTCGTTTATTCCCGGGGACGAAACTACAAGGAGGCGGCGCGGCTGGCCGAGGTCGGACTCGACCTCGTGATCAGCCGCATAGAGAGTTTAGGGCTTCGTGTCAGGATTGACAAGACCGAAGCCCTGCTCTTCCGCGGGACCGGCCGCAAGGGACCTCCACCGGGGGCTACCCTTCAAGTCGGAGAGGGGAGAGTCAGGATGAGCCCGCAAATGAAGTATCTCGGGCTCATTCTGGACGGAGGGTGGACCTTCGGCCCACATTTCGCGATGGTGGGACCGAAGGTCGTGAAGGCGGCGAGTGCGCTGGGCAGACTCCTCCCGAACCTCGGAGGACCCAGCGCCGCCTGCAGGCAGCTGTACTCCGGAGTCTGCCGGAGTATGGCGACGTACGGTGCCCCGGTTTGGGCGGATCGCCTCACCGCGAAAAATAAGGCGGCGCTGCGCGCTGCGCAGCGAACAATCGCGGTGAGGGTGATTCGGGGGTACCGTACGGTATCGTGGGCTGCAGCTACTGCTCTAGCCGGCGACCCCCCGTGGGAGCTCGTGGCGGAGGTTCTTGCCGAGACCTACTCATACGTCTCGGGTAGGAGGGCTCTTGGTGAGAACCCCACGTTGGACGGGATCCTACGTGTGCGTCGGATAGGGCAGGAAGCGCTAATGCGGAGGTGGGGGGAGGACCTGGCGGTGCAGCCATATGGCACACGCGTAACGGCTGCCATTCGCCCGGTCCTTGAGCGGTGGATGCGTCGAAAACGCAAGCCCCTCACCTTCCGTCTGACACAGATTCTCACCGGGCACGGTTGCTTTGGTGACTACCTGTGTCGGACGGCCCAAAGGGAGCCGACGACTGAGTGTCACGATTGTGGCGCAGCGGTGGACTCTGCCCAGCACACCCTCGAGGTGTGCCCGAGATGGGCGGTGCTGCGTCAAGGTCTGACGTCGGTCATCGGAGGGGACTTGTCGCTCCCGAGCGTCATCACCGCGATGCTCGGCGACGACGAGTCCTGGAAGGCGATGGTCTCCTTCTGCGAGACAGTAATGTCCCAGAAGGAGGCCGACGAGCGGATGAGAGAGGAGGCCGCCGACGTGGCCTCCATCCGCGGGCGACGAATGGGGGTGCGTAGGAGGCGCTACTTAATGCGCCTCCTGTAACGCCCTTGTACCCGTGTCGGGCCGGGATGGGAACCCGGTCCTGCTAGACACGGCGTCGTCGGGACTGTTCAGAGGTTAGCCGGACAGTCCCCATGGAGGAGAAGTCTGGCCTTTTCGCCAAGGCCAGCCTGTCGCTGGAGGGATCCTGTTGCCTGCAGATCCGGGACCCTCCAATTAAAGCGGCTGAAGGCTCCCGCAGGGGTTTAGTACGGTATTGCACTCCCAAAGTGCCGAGTCCGACATAGGTCTAGGACTGCCGACCCGGGCATCCTGGATATCATCCGTAAATGGATTCCCCTGCGTAAAAAAAAAAAAAAAAAAAAAAAAGACCCTAAAGCTGTATATAATGCATCACTATGCGAGCTCAATGTACGGAGCAATAAGCTTGACTATGTGTGAAAATATTGTTATTAACAGCCGAAACTTCAACTTCTAATAACCGATCGAGGATCGTTTAGTAATATACATACGTCGGATCTCAAGGTCAGTGCAGTGCCATTGGGGAGGTCTTAATTCAGCCGAGGATAACGATGACAATAAACGTTGGATCTCTTATATATATATATATATATATATATATATATATATATATATATATATATATATATATATCGCATAGCCGCGGCACGTTCGGACATCTCTTAGTCGTATCTTACATTAATTAATATTATCATTATGTCATGATTACGATTTCATTAAATTATAAGATTACCAAAGTGTCAAAACTAACCATTCCACATCGGTCGTGTGTTGGGAGAGATCGGTCTCCACTACATTATTGCTGCGATTGACTTTCGCAAATTATTCGCAGTGGCTGGTTATACTTTAGCCAGAAAAACCGAGTTCTTGTTCACGAAAAAGGTTATTTTATCATTATGAACATACAACTGACCTTGGGTTGTATTGTCGATAATAATTAATAGATACGATCGATACGTACACTATGAAGATGCTGTTCATAGTCAACTTATTTACCGTTGTGATACAATTAAGTCAATTCGACTGACCCGTTGGCGCAGTTTGCAGTGACCCTGTTTTCTGCTCCAAGGGTTGTGAGTTGGATTCCCGCCTCGAGTCTGGGTATAATATATGTTTATTTATATATGTATTATTTATATGTATATTTATTAAAAAAAAAGTATATCAGTCGGCTGTTACCTAAAACACAGGCATTAAGTTGCCTACCTTAGGAACAGACGACCGTGTGTGTGTGTTAAGCATATTTATTTATTATTTATTTCATTGTAGCACCAGACTCATGCCATTGTGCTGCTATTGGTATCTCAGCATACGCTAACATAACTAATACGCTTTTATCTTAGGGCACAGATCTTAACAAAGAAAACTGACGAAAATTTCCTGGTACGAGTAATAAATGTATACCCGAAAAAAATATCAGATAAAATGTAAAGAGGGCTTTGATATATATACTACTTTTTTTTTTCATTTCGGTGGAGCTACAATTATAATCTTTGTCGAATTATAAAACTCCTAATTTAATAATACTGTATATTAAATTGGCTTCATTATATAAGGTAGGATTTAACTGTACTAGTTTAGAAATATAGCTTCTAATCCATTTTAAAATATTCTCTGTCCATTATTCGACGTTATTTTCCTTTTAAAAAAACTATAAAAGTACACAAAGGAAGCCGATACAATCTTACAAACAACTGTTTCAACTATAAAATTTTACACTCATCTGTGTGCGAGTAAAGTAGAACATCTGTCCCTGTGTGTGTACAAGTTTTTGCACATGACACAGCAGCTGAACGTTCGATCTGAGTCGCTTAAAGCTGAATATTCACTGGCGAGACATCCGTAACGATGATAAAAGCGATCCGTGCTATGCTTAAATCAAGCCTTGTAATTGATCAAAAGGTTAGACACGAGAAAGAGAATGCGAAATAAAATAATAATTTAGTATGCATATATTTCTAAAGGCATATGTACACATGGTCTATCGATGGTGAATACGAGTACATACGTACAGAACGTGCACGCGTTGCAGGTGCGACAGCGCCCGCTTACACCTTTACAATATCGATAGTGAGTTCTCCACTTAACTCCTCGTAACTTTGTCGATATCTTCGTGAAGAAATGTTAATTCGGATGGAGACATAAACAACGTTTGCTATCGTAAATCTCGTTTTATAGCTAGAAATGTTGCGAGTGGTTTGTTTTTTATAAAGTTCAACTGTATCAAGAGCGTTGGATCGATTCCGACAGCGGTCCCACGATTTTACTTAGGTACTATTTTTATATCTCGGTACAAAATGTTTTGTTTTGAAGTGTGTTTATGTTGCTATCATATTTATGTTGCTATATAACTATAATGCTTAAAACATCTTGATCACTGAATAACTATTCCAAGATAGCAATGTTTACTATTATTATTTAACTATTTGAATACATTTTTTATCAGTATATTTTATCAGTATTTAACAGTATTTTTCGTACTATAACGATGATACGTACTTCAAATTTATAAGATACTTTTAATGTTACTTTCGGATTATAATTTTTATTTATTGTTAACTCGTATTAGCAATATTTAGATCATCTTGATTCTAGACACTATCTGAATCTCGTCTCGTAAATGTCACCGTTTAACGACCTCAAGATTTACTGAAAAAAAAAAAAAAAAAAAAACAATCGTTACCTTTGCACCTCCACAGCGACCGGTTCGAGGCAGCCTCCATCCAACGGCTTCTTTCTTCTATTTCCAAACTTTAAAATAATATTTGATTGTTTTGACACCAGCGTTTTTCAAAAATTTAAGTATCACAAAAGCCTTATGTATGTGTAGGTAGTTATTGAATATAAACTATCAATTCTTAAGTTGTCGATTCGTAAGTACAATGTCATACTAGAATTCGATAATTAATAAGTAATTATGCGCTGAGTATTCTAAAGTGATCATTTTAGTACTACGTAACTTGAATAAAGTTGTTATTTTTCAAGTTTGATTAAAACCTATAAATAATTTAGATATGTGGTTTTGTAATTCATAACGAAATCTTTTAATTGAATTATTAATTCACAAGTTATTAACAGAGTCAAAAATAGTAATAATAATAAATATGTTTAGCGTACAAACACGGTCGTCTGTTTCTAAGGTAGGCAAATTAATGCCTGTGTTTTAGGTGACAGCCGATTGATATAATGTTTTTTGACGTGATAAACGTCTTGTAAATCGAAGAATACCGGCTGCACCGCACGAAGAACCATGACTCATTGTCACGTTGCACGAACATGAGCGCGGAACAAAAGATAAAGAGGCACGATCGGCCTAAGCGTTCGGCTTGTAAATGAAAAACAATAACGCAGATTGGAGGATTTTAAAAATCACACATGTATATAAGTTGTTAATAAATTGTTAATAGCGCATTGTTACTTGTAATTAATCTGTATAATTTAAGTAATAAAATATTTGAATTAACGAGTGCAAATAAATGTTAATTTATCGAAAAAAATTGTAATTAATTGAATTAACTCATTATTTGTGTTATACAAAATAATGATAACTCAGTGATAATAAATCAATCGATTTCATCCGAAATCCAAAGTTAGTCGAAATTTCAATATCTAAATCAGTTTTTATCTATTATTATGTTATGGTTTTATGAAATTTGTTTCTGAATTCTTTGTAATTTTTTATTATATTTCAAAGTTTGCTCTGTTTTAGTACTTTTTTAACTGTTTTATTGATTCGATACTAAAACTTATACTTCTTCCTTTAAATCTTTGATTAGTATCTTATTTCAGACATAAATTATTATTAAAGTCATCGTAAAATCTTTATCTTTTAAACAGTAATAAATGTATTGATCCCAAACAACCAAACAAATTAAAAGTGGACCGGTCCAAATAGCTTATTAATTAGAAGCAATCAAATAACCATACGACCGTTAAACGCGATGTAAATTTGGGTATTGATTGTAAAATTATAATTTGTTTAAACGAGTTTTCGTATTTTCTAAAGCCGCGTCCCCGTGTATGCTGGACTTGGTGCACGTACACTGGAGCGCGCTGTTCGTACCCGCAGTGAATACGGGCAAATATTTGAAAATGTGCAAATCGCGCGGCGGTTCTTAAAGAACGAATGTGGAGTATGTATTTTTACTTTTGTGAATTATTTATCATGTAAAAAAGTATCTCAAATATGGATCGATAACTAAAAATCTTATTTATAAATTGAGTTTAGAGATATTACAAATCAAAGTGCCAAAATCTAATTCCCGTAAGACACTCCCTTAGATTCTATTTTAAAAAGGACGTCCCTGAGATTACAAAAATCATATAAAGAATCATTTTCCTCACCTTTTTTTATTAATCTCCGTAACTATGCCATATGCGCATTTTCAAATATTTACCCATACACGTTTAGTAAGTAAATGTACTTACTTACGCGTGTTCGACGTATCGCATTACTTCTATGCGTACATTGGAACGCGATTTTTGTACCTGCAGTGCGTAGACGTTAAGTACCTATGAAGTGTAGGTACGTGGGTTCGTGTATGGTTTTAAGCGTAGAAAAGTGTTTTCGAACTGATCGAGTTGAGGGCGTGGAAATGTACAAAATGCTTCACATCGGCAAGGCAAATAGGTAGACGATATCGCCTCGACTAGCACCGTCTCGTGTATCTCTTCGTACTATGTCGTCTTTCTATCAGCGATCGACAATTCGCCGTGTGCTTTCTTGTCGAGTTATAAATGTTTCGTGTTAAATGTATAAAAAAATAATAATAATTGGACAGAAGGTGTGAATAAGTCTTGGTTGCATGCTAAAAACCAAAATAGGAGATTTTTTTTATTAGAGACCATATTTAATATCTTTTATCACGTGTGTCGTATTTAGGTTCTAGCAAGATTTTTATTCGTTTAGTGGTAAAATCTCTATTTACATAACAATACAGATTAATGATGTACCAACAAATATTTACGAGTAAATTTACGCCTAGTACTGCCTTGCATATCAAGACTCTTCACACAATAGATGGACAGGATGACGAATGAAATTTCGGTATATAACTTTCAAGGTTCCACGCCTCCCTTCTCTGGTTTGAAACCACCGTAACTCGTTAATAAATAAATAAGGCTTCGGTAGAAGAAATGTTTAAAATTTAAAAAAAAATATTTGCGTAATTCGCTTCGCCGACTGTTCATTTATTGTTATGTATATACAAAGAAATTGTTTGTCTAAATCTGTATCGATTTTGTGATCGTTAATTTTGGAAATATTCGAAGTTCTTGGAACGCAATTAATTAATTAATTAATACAGTAAAAATATTATTTTCACGAATAAAAAATTGTTTTGTTGTTTTCAATGTTTATTTCGAACTTCAAACGAAATACCGGTCCTTGTTCGTTTTTACTCGATGTTTATCGACTTTGAGTGGAATTTTATAAATATCTTTCTATTATGGTATACCTATAAAATTCTTTTGATAAAATCTTTACGCCTTGAGGGCAGTCGGAATATATTTACGTTTGGTACTCTCTAAACATGAATCAGTGGAATTTCACTAATTTTAAGTGACTATTCACTTTTTATCAATCTGAGAATCGTACCACGAAGAATTAGTGACTATTCAATGTATGAATATGTGAATATCAGAGTGCACTGATTTGAAAAATCATTAATTTGCTGGTGAAAATTATGCTGCTAACTTTATTAGTGAGTATTCACTAACAAGTTAGCATTTTTTTATTTGTAGTAAAACATATATATTCTTATTAGTTTATTTAAATAAGAAAATCTCATTTAATCAACAACGTGCACCCGATGTCTTTCAATGTCTTTCAATAAACACGTACGAGCCCCGGGGGACGCTCCTTTATGTCGACTATTGAAAGATCGAAGCGTTTTCTTTTATCTTTTAGGGTTCTCTTCTTATAAAGAAAAAGTTTACGTACTTATATAATATTACTTATATTATTATTTTAGTATTTATTAAATTTAGGAATTATTAATATTTTAATACGAATATAATTTACGATATCAATAAAAAAAAGTTTGATATTTATTATCAAAATTGTAGTCGTTTTAAACAGTTCGAGTTCCTATTATTAATATTATAAATGCGAAACTTTGTTTGGATGTTTGTTACTCTTTCACGCAAATACCACTGAACGGATTTAGATAAAACTTTACAGTTATATAACTTATACATCAGAATAACACATAGGCTACAATTTATAAAGATTTTGTGTCATGTATGGCCATAATATAACATAGTTTCCAAGTCAGTCCGTAAGTGACGTATATACCACGGCGCTTGTAAGAATTTAATAAGCATATTCTGAAGTCAGGGGAAGGATATAGGGTAATTTTTGTCAATACAACCACGCGGACGGAAACCAGTTCTACAAAAATATTTATTATTTACAAGTGAGTGACAGTATTAGTTTCCGTAATAAAATAGTTATTTTATTTTGCATATATAATTATGTCATACGATTTCCTTGATTAATTCGAATTTAAAAGTCTTTCGTGACGTGTTCAAAAAAAAAATATCCTAATTTAACGCAGGTAAAACTGCGCTGGTCTTCTATCGTAAAACTGTAATACTTTTAACTAAATGGATTGGTTTAACATCTAATCGCTTGATATCTCGTGTGTTGTAAAACAATAAACATTCCAACTCAACATTGTAATAGTATTTTGACATGAAATATAATTTCGTAAATTGAGAATTTGTATGGAATAATTTTACATATCACTTATTGATATCACGTATTTCATGCAAGATACATATTACTAATTTTATACTAAAACACAGTTTATATATTATTTTCAAAAGAGTAACTGCGGAGTTTCTTGCCGATTCTTCTCTGCAGAATCTACATTCCGAATCGGTGGTAGCTTTACTTTTACAAAATAATAATCACTTTAAAGTGTTAATTTGTAAAATGACGATTCGAAGGTGCTCTTGGGGCCTATTTAAATAAAGTTGTTTTTGATTTTGATTGATTTTGATTTTGATATAAATACATTTTTTGCCTTTTTTTTCCTACTAATTATATAGATAAGCAGCTGCGTCTCGCGGTTTTACTTATTTAACTTGAAATCGTTTGGGTGAAAGTAGCCTATGTTTTAATCTGGATCTCCAGCTATCTAAGTACCGAGTTTCATTGCAATCGGTTTATTAGTTATGGCGTGATAGAGTAACAAACGTCTACCGAATTTATAATATTAGCGGGATTTCATAGATTTTTTTTAAATCTAATTATTTGAAAGAGGTACAATCGTGCTAAGTAATATGTATAGTCTTGTTGCCATACAAAATTTGTATTCAATAATCTTGTAAACTTTTTATAATTTTTTAAGTCAAGTTATTTTTTTATCTGTTACGCGATATTATGAGTATCGACTGTTATCGAAGCGTTTCTAAGGATTCTTTTTTTATTGATTATTTTATACCTCAAGTGTCGGTCGTATATTATATTGAGTATCGAAATACGAGGCAGGAAAGACCGGAACTCCTACGTATAATGTCACTAAGAGAAAAAAAAAAAATGGAAATAATAATCCACCACAAAACAAAAGTAAATATTTAGTCCAACTTTAAATAAAAGTTATTTTTATTTTCTCTTTTTATATTATTGGCGTTTATTCGATAGCCTTATGTAGGTAGGTAAATAGAGTATATTGGCAAAGCAACAATTGCTACCAGCAGTAATAATCTTGAATCACTTTATAATTTACTGACAATAATTAATTAGTTGTATCATATGTCGTCAGAATTCGTCATCAGATCATCAGCATATTTCTAACAGATCATCTAGACATATTTCAAACAACAAATCCTTCCCACTCCATTTCGTCCCACTGCTGAGCAAAGCCTTATTGTCCATATAGGAGAAGGGTTGAAGCTTAATCCACCACGCTGCTGCTGTGGTTTGGCGGATACGATTACCGATTGAAAAACGGATATTAGCCTAGAAATCTCGTATATATACCAGTTGATGTATATACATATGTAATATCTGTTTCATAAAACCGGTAATATATAGTCACAAATAATCCGGCTCTGATGACATTGAAATATATTCCTTCCAATGAAACCTACGCTACATTCGTTCGAATGTTCACACGACAAAGGATCAAGGAAATGGTGGAAATTTATAAACATATCCGTATATCCGGAACCCGATGCGGCGAAGAGCTTGTTCCGTTTCTACGATGTATTATCCGTTTTATCCGTTTTATCCGGTGACGTGCCTCGTAACGTTCGGGAGTTATCGTCTCGGCTTCCATTCGACATTCGTATTCCGAGCGTACGGCATTTTTATAAAAATAAATATATGTATCTTTTTACCCGACTGCGACAGAAGGAGGGTTATCATATATGGAGAAGAGTCCTTTACCCAGCTGTGGGACTGCTCTCTGAGTCTAGTTTACAGTTTGATTCAGTTCGGTTCAGAAAAAAAATTATATGTTGTAAGCTGAAAGCGGAATCATGCACCATGTTTCATAATAAGTATGTGTGTTATATAACAATATTCAATTCCGTTCACATTTAGTACTTTTTTTTAATATAGGTCGGATTTTACCTAACACAGCCAACAAGCCATTAAGTTGTGGGCACGTTAGGAACAAACGACCGTGTGTGTATGTTTAAAAAAAAAACTTGAATCGAACCTGCGACTGACTAGGTGCGAAATGGCTAGTTGCCGTAACCACTGCGCCAATGAGTCGTCAATATAAAAGGTGAACGTTAAATTTTCTATGTCGTTTCAGTAAATACTCGGTTATGTTTCATTCGTTATATTATTTATTAAGTTATAGGAATTTTCCAGAATTTATGACTTATTAAAAATAAAATATTGTTGATTTTTTCCATCGATTGACGTCAATAATACACGCATAAAATATTCTCAGTAATAACGTTCCGAACGTGACACCTCGGTTTAGCGGTTCTTGTGCGATTCCACTAATCGATAGAAAAACATTCCGACGATATAAAAGTATATTTATAAATGTGATATTAATTTTTATTGACTTAGCGCTATTTTTAACTTTAGAATTTTTATGGTATGGTACACGTATTTCGTGTTAGCATAGTCAAGGTGGTTCAATGTCGGTGTAGAGCGGTTTAATTTTCGGTTGTTTTTTTTATCTGTGGGGGTTGCCAATACTCGTCACGCCTGGCAGGCGTGTTGGCGAGCGCAGTGTCTTGCGGAAGTGTTGTGTGTTGCGTGAAGCTGCTGCCCATCACCATCTTGTTTGATGCACTGTTGTTCGCACAATTAAGTCAGTCGCCTTTTATAATATCTCGGCAAGAAAGAGTTCGGGACTATTCTTTTCGCCAGTCACCGCACGGCTTAATTTGATTGTATGGAGTACAATCAATATCGAAAATAGAAGCTTATAATTTTATTATATTGTAAAACTGAAGTTTGTTTTCTTTAAACGTTCTATTATCGGTTTCCACTGGTCCGATTTTAATAATTACTGCTTAGGGAACATATTTATCGGAGGTTATAGGCCATAACACAAGACTATACGACATAAATGAAGATAAAACTGGATACATCTGGTTACTTTAAGACAATTTTTTTGTTTTTTAATATTTATGTCACTTTTGGATCGACATAAAAATATAATCTTAGCTAGCACAATCAAAACACGGAAGTGACAACATTATATTTTTGTATATATGTATAAATAGAACAGTTCATAGGTACTTATGTACGTGCACGTCAGGAGTTAAACGTGTGGAACAATTAATATCGCGTTTGAGATTAATAGCCGTACAGATAGAAGCGAGCGTTATTTTAACACACATTTATAGCGAAAACAAAACAGTGCCGATCAATGACGTATGTCTGTGTGTGTGTATGTATGTAAACGATTCGGGCATCGTTTTGATGGATCGACCTGTATTTTCCTATCGCACACTAATTGAACTAGTCTATACCGGCCACAAAAACCAACGCGATCTGGCTTGAAGCGGATCGCGACTTTGAACCGTAGGCCCGCTGATTTAAATCGTTATAGCTTTTTACGCGCACGTGGACCTTGAACCATTGCTTAGCGTAATTAGATCGTTTCGGAGCCCTGATTAATTAATAAGCTATCAGGGAACCGCAACAATTTTTTATAATTTAAAAACTTTTTTTCTTAGTTTCGTTTTCCAAGATTTTCAGGAGCGAATTTATTGGTGTTTAAAATTTCCGAGTTATTTAGTTGACTTTACTTACGCCGAGTTGCACGTAACAAATTTTAAATTTAAGTGTTTATTAAACTAATTTAATCACAAGAATCGTGATTATCTTTTGCACTAAACATACATCTAATTAAGTTAACAAAAAAATTTAGTTTAATTAAAGACCTATCCAACGGATGATTAATTCCAACAGCTTTAAATTAATCATAAGATCAACTAATTTTAATATTAATTGCAACTTAACTAACGGAAAGTTAGCGACGGTTTCGTGCAACTCGCCGTTAGTTACTTAAAAGTTTCTTGTTAATATTCTACCAATATTAAATTCTATATTTTTATTTTCATTAATTTTAATATTGTGTTATTTTTATCTAAAGCGAAAACGCTTCTTTTTCTCATTGCATTGTGCTCAAAAGAATATTACATCACTGATACGCGTATAAAATTTGTTGAGGTTCGTTGTCAGTACAATGAAACTGAGTTGTGACTCAGCGTGATTTATCTTAGCCCATACCTTCTTCGGTTCGGAAGGTTCTTTCTTATCGCGTTCCTTAACAGACTCTAGCCAAAAATATATGTAGATAAGAATTGATGGTTATATTATATTCTCGACGATTTCGTGTGTTAATGAAAGCAATGAGGGTTAATAAAATAATTTATTAATTTTTAAGATTATACATCCGCAGAAAACAGTAGTGTTCCATCTTATATTAAGTATAATTTATAATTTTATATATAATAGTGGAAAAAAAGAATGTATTAATGCGTCCTAACGCTTCTGAGTCCACTCTTTGATTATTAACTTTTAATAACAAAGGACATAAGACCTGTCGTTTTACAGAACCTAAAGATTTATGTTGAATGAATAACCAGTTTGATCCGATTTTCCGAGAATGGGGGTAATAAAACTGTATGAAACAAAATTAGCCCCCACAATATACTTTTATTTCATATACTCTCTAAACATGAATCAGTGGGATTTCACTAATTTTAAGTGACTATTCACTTTTTATCAATGTGAGAATCGTACCACGAAGAATTAGTGAATATATGAATATGTGAATATCATAGTTCACCGATTTGATTACTGAATATGAGAATCCACTAAATTGATAAATAAAAATGAGAATCCAATGATATCGGTAGTTTATTAGTGACAATCATTAATTTTCTGGTGAAAATTATACTGCTAACTTAACTAGTGAGTATTCACTAACTTGTTATTGAAATTAACTGATTATGTAGTGAGTACGGCGTCACTAACGTAATTAATGAAAATTTCACATTCATGTTTAGAGAATATGTTTATAAAGTCTCTGATAGTCTATTAGTATTTAAATTATGTGTAAGATAAACTTTATCAGAAACCGGTAAAATAGTTAGCCCTGACTGTGGAGTGAACCTGAACCGTCCTCACAGCAGTCTTCACTCCATATTCAGTAGTAGTTCGACCATAATATGTTTTTGTAAAATGTCGATTTAACCGATTCATCGCCACCACCGATTTAAGTCATTATTGCCGCGGGCCAAAACATTTGTTCAAATGCCGCCCCAGAGGCGTCGTTGTCCCTTTTAAACGATGACGCCCTAGCGGCTTCATTGGCCCCTCGTTATGATTTCTTCATATTTCATTCTCAATTCGCGAGATTCTGAGAAAGAAAAAATTGTTTCCGTGTTCTTTCTTTGTGTTAGTGGAAATCCAAAGGTGATATTGCGTATCAAGGTAGTAATTCAATCAATAAAATGTGCTAGTGGTAAACATTATCCACAAATTGATTATAGTATTTTAATTTTTATAATTTTTATTTCTGTAATATTTTGTTATATTATCAGATAAATCAATTAATGAGAGCTTACGCAACTGTATCTATTTTAGTTGAAGATAGCATAATTATTTACATTGTTCTCCTGCATATCGATTTTATCTGACGATTTAACACAGGCACACTGACCGTTACACGTAGTTCATGCACGCGCCTAAGGCGCCACTTACGCATGCCGTGTTGCCAATTTATTGTGCGATTATTAATGTAAAAATAATTATATGATATCATGCCAGACAAAAAAAAAAGAATGAGAGTTATTAAATCCAATCTTTTTAAAAATAAACCATATAAGCAAAGCACGTTAAAAATATAGTTACATTAAAAAAGTGAAAACGATCGCTCACGTAAAGTAATGCAAAATAAAGAATTTATTATTCTTTAAAAATGTTTACAATATCTGACCTGTGGTTTATATTTTTAAAACTAATGGCCACACATAAAATTGAGTTTAACATGTTTTATTAGGGTATAACATTGTAGTTATATTGTTAATATTTAGTTTTAACATGGTTTTCAATAATTTCTAAATGCCACGCTAGGGGCGTCATTGGCCTCACTGAATGTTTTTACTTGACGCCCCTGGGGCGGCAGTGGCAACGAATCGGTTAAAAATGCCATTGAAGACCACTTGTTATGTAAATTTATTTGATATTATTGAAGTGAAACTTCTTTATCGGGGTTGGAAAAAATTTACGCGTTACGCGTCACATTTTTTCGTTACATTGCCATCTTGTAAAACTGTATTTACTCGACTGCGACAGAAGAAGGGCTATGTTTTTCGAGTGTATGTATGTGTGTGTATGTGTGTATGTGCGTATGTGCGTATAATTACGATCGTATAAAAAGTAAACTGTTTTTATTATAAGTTTCACTTCTTACGAGTGTACGCTAGTACACACACAATTTTTTTTTAATCGAAAACGTCTATTCAGTACTACAATGAGGGAACGTACCCATACTACATGACCCATTTTTTACAATTTTCTACCTCTCCCATCGATGACTACCGTAGTGTTTGCTAAGACCCCTCCCCCTCCCACTCAAATTTTCAAGTAGTAATTCATAATTATGTTTTTAAATGATTTTTTTGCAAACAGAAAGTAAAAAAGTGCATTCAGTAGTAGTACTGGTAGTGTAGCGTAGTGTTTGTGAGTTTAAAAAGTTGAATATAGCTCGAAAAAGCGCGACATTTCTCTAGGTCTAGAGGATATTGACTACGTGACGAAAACTTAAGAAAAAGTGACCGAGCTTGGCTATTTTTTAAAACCATCTCCCTCCTACCTCAACGGATCACGTAGTATGGGTACGTTCCCTTAAGTGTACTAGTATCGGTAGTGCGTCTCTCGCCTCGTTGCGTCACCCGTCAAAATATATTGGGGCCGCTTTCGCCTGACCGTGTCGAGGTTGCGACCCGCACTGAGTCAGCGGGTAACTGGGTTCGCATTTGTTCACTTAACTAGGTGCGTCACGCGATACCGACTGCGCTTAATTTCGTATTAAAAAAATAATTCAAATATACTAACTTATATAGGCTAAGTAGGTAACATCTTGTCATGTCAATTTTTTTTTTTTTTTTTTTTTTTTTTTTTTGTAATAATGTAAATAATTGATTAATATTAATGTAATACGTAACAATCATTGTAACCTATACAGAAAAAGAGATGTTCGACGTTAATTTAAAAATACATTTAAATAGTAGGTATTTTTTGACGTGATAACGTCTAGTAAATTGATGAAGGGGTGCCCGTTCGAAGAAGATGACGTCATCATTGTCACAATTAGTGAGCGAGAGCGCAGAACAAGCGATAGAGAGGCACGATTAGCCTAAGCGTTCTGTCTTACACTCCATCGGACCGCGTTCGAGTAAAAGAGACAGTGGCGCTACGCAATCTACACGCGAACTGTTTTGTAGGGATGTTCATCGGAAAAAAATATCGATAATTTTACTATCGATAATTATCGAATCGTTTTATCGATAATTATCGATTGTTATGGAATGAATAGTTATCGATAATTATCGGAGGAAAAGTTATCGATAGTTGGCGACAGTTATCGATAATTATCGGATAAAAATTGTCGATAGTTGACGAAAGTTATCGATAATTATCGGTCGATAGTTATCGATAATTATCGAATTAAAAAATATCGATAATTATCGGATCAAAATTATCGAATAACACTTATCGATAATTATCAATAATTATCGAATGGAAAATTATCGAGTATTTACGAATTATCGATAATTATCGCACACCCCTACTGTTTTGTGATTTGTCAATTGTTTGGTAGAAGTAGGGATGTTCACCGATAAAAAATATCGATAATTTTACTATCGATGATTAACGAATCGTTTTATCGATAATTATCGATAATTATCGTATGAACAGTTATCGATAATGATATCGAAGGAAAATTATCGATAGTTGGCGAAAATTATCGATAATTATCCGATAAAAAATATCGATATTTGACGAAAGTTATCGATAATTATCGTCGATAGTTATCGATATTTATCGAATGAAAAATTATCGATAATTATCGGATCAAAATTATCGAATAACACTTATCGATAATTATCGAATGGAAAATTATCGAGTATTTGCGAATTATCGATAATTATCGCACACCCCTACTGTTTTGTGATTTGTCAATTGTTTGGTAGAAGTAGGGATGTTCATCGATAAAAAATATCGATAATTTTACTATCGACGATTATCGAATCGTTTTATCGATAGTTATCGATAATTATCGTATGAACAGTTATCGATAATTATAGAAGGAAAAGTTATCGATAGTTGGCGAAAATTATCGATAATTATCGGAAAAAAATTATCGATAGTTGACGAAAGTTATCGATAATTATCGGTCGATAGTTATCGATATTTATCGAATGAAAAATTATCGATAATTATCGGATCAAAATTATCGAATAACACTTATCGATAATTATTGATAATTATCGAATGGAAAATTATCGAGTATTTAAGAATTATCGATAATTATCGCACACCCCTACTGATTTGTGATTTGTCAATTGTTTGGTAGAGAGTACCACTTGAAATACTCCCCTTGATTTCCTACTTTTCCTATCGTATTCCTATTCTTAACAAAATAACTCAGATTGGAAAATCTTGAATATCACACTATCATCTATATAAAAAAAGTACTACACTATCATATATATGTAAAGTAATACACACTATCATATTATATATGTGATAATAATTCAATTCGATTCATAAAAGTATACAATTCTACATCTATGTTTTCTTATGACGTTATCACGTAAAAATTATCGTCTGTAAACCGACTTTACAGACAACCATTTTTTTTTTTTTTTTTTTATTTGGAACACCAACAGCACATAAGACATTATATAAGTACAAATTGAACATTTCGACTAAGCCATTTACAGGTATTCGCATATATGTAATTTGTATACTCTCTAAACATGAATCAGTGGCATTTCACTAATTTTAAGTGACTATTCACTTTTTATCAATTAGAGAATCCTACCACGCAAAATGATTTGATTATTCAATATGTGTATGTGTATTAGTAAGTACCTACTCACTAACTTGTTATTGAAATTGACTGCATATGTAGGTAGTGAATACAGCTTCACTAACGTAATTAATGACAATACCACTGATTCATATTTAAAGAGTATGATAATATTTCTGAATTTAGAAAAAAAAAAACTCAACTGTTTTAATTTATAATTATATAGTAATAATAATAGTTATAATAGTGACGTTCGGCACGTAAAGTTGGACGCGCAATCCGTACATGACTTAACCGGTTTTGGTAATGTTTGACTAAAGTGAACACGCACGCCACTGACTGCGCGAGCCCCGATTCCGTGGGAATTTCGGAAAAAGTGGCTTCTATGTAGGTATAATGTTCACCCGTGTTTTTAAATATACTACTCAACGGAATGATTCGTAGCAAACCGAATAGTAGTTTTAGTTTAAGAGATGGTGTAGTGGTGGAAGTAACGCCTGCGGTCGCGGGTTCGATTCCCGCTCGGGGAATATTTTTGTATTTGTGTAAATATTTGTTAGGAGCATGGTAGGTAGGGAAATATTGAGTAGTGTGGTGGCTAAGCTTACAAATAAATGCATAAGCTTTGACCCTTCTTCTATGTGGAAGGGCAAGCCCAGCCATCTAAATATGAATCAGTCGAATTTCACTAATTTTAAGTGACTATTCACTTTTTATCAATGTGAGAATTATACCACGCAGAGCTAGTGACTTTTCAATATATGAATATGTGAATATCAGAGTCTACTGATTTGATAATTGAATATGTGTATGAGTATAACTGAGTATTCGCTAACCTGTTATTGAAATGCACTAATATATAGTGAATAAAGCTTCACTAACGTAATTAATAAAAAAAATAATTGATTCATGTTTAGAGAGAGCAGTGCAATTTTAACGGGCGGCTACAATTCAGTTCATTTTCACATACTTTTGCTTTGGTAATATTTATAAACACGCACATGTATAAAATTCCAGGTGCTGACATGTCCTTTCAAGGCGAGTACGCCGCGCAGGTGCTCGGACTGGGCGCGGAGGCGGGCGCGAGTAGAGACGAGCCCGCCGCGCCGGCGCCGCGCCCCGCCTCACGCCCACCCGCAGACCCGCCGCGCGCCGCCTCGCCCAAGAAGGAAAACCACACCACCAAATTCAACAATGTAACTATCCGCTCTTCTATTCTATGACAGCGAGCGACACGTCCGAAGTAGTAGTAACATAGGATATTTTTGACGTGATAACGTCTTGCAAATAGATGAACACCGGCTGCACGCATGAAAAAAGCATGACTCATTGTCACCTTCTGCGAGCGAGAGCGCGAAACAAGCGAAAGAGATGCACGATCGGCGTAAGCGATCGGCTTGTGAGTTGTGACGCATTTATTTTACTTCCACTCCAGATGCATCCGAGTAGAAGAGAAAAAATATATGAATAAACGAGTGCAAATGAATGTTAATTTATCGAAAAAATTATGTAATTTTCAATTAACTCCTTCTTTGTATTATACAAGATAACGATAATAATTCAATTCATAAAAGTATCCAATTTTTCATCAATGTTTTCTTATGACGTTATCACGTAAAATTATCGTCCAGAAACCGACTTTATAGACAATCAATTTTTTTTTATTGATCGCGATAACCTGCATCCACGCGGGCGAAGCCGTGGGCAGAAGCTAGTACATAAATACATATGTATACATAATAAACAACTTGATTGTTGTATTATGCAAATATTATAATCTGTGAAATAATCATACTTGTGGCGCCATCTAGTAAGTAATTTAGTAAGACAAGGTTTTGTCAATTGTCTTTGTTCTCCTCCTGTCTATTTTCTGTGTTAAAATGTTAATCGTCCAATATAGTGTATTAATAATATAAAATTAAAAGTTTCCACAAGTTTTTATTTATTGAACTATTCCAACATTGATAAATGCTGAAACGACGCTTGTTGTGGTGGCGCAGCGGTACGCGGGCGGCGAGGAGGAGGGCGTGCTGGACCTGCGCGCGCGCGACCCGTCCGTCATCTCCGTCGGCTCGCAGCACTCCGGCGCCTCCGAGCCCGCCGGCTACCTGGACGCCGTCAGGTGATGTCCATGGCGATAGCGATCCCCGCGAACCTTAACTTCGTTTCAGATCACTGAACTGAACTGTTCTGAATATGCCTATAAACACATCAGATGAGCCGACACTCTGTCGCCCTCGTCGATATTGATATCGATCTCCGCGACTCTTAACTTCGTCTCAAACTACTGACCTGAACTGTATCAGCCTGTGAACAACCTCCTGCTGGGCTAAGATCTCTTCTCCTTAATTTCCTCTATTAATAAAATTATTAAAATACCGGAGCGCGAGTGCTCACACACACGCGCCTCAAGCTTGTAGTAGTGTACCTATCGTAGCGCGCTTGTATGAAGCTTTGTCTCTGTTCCGTTTCTTTACTCATGTGACCGGACTACGGCTCGTACGCGTGCGGCCGGTGTGTCTCATGTGCCTCGTGTGTTAGCCTCGTGTGTCGCTCGCAGGTCGACGGTGTCGGTGTACTCGGGCAACTCGACGTCGAGCTCGGAGCGCGACATCCTGGACCTGTCGATGCCGGACAAGAACTGCATGACGGAGGTGTGCTACGTGTGCGGCGACGAGTACAAGCGCGGCACGCTGCACAACCTGCACACCAAGGAGCCCAAGGACAAGGCGGTGCGTGCCCCACACTACACCACACTCCCTGTACATTGCCCCATACTATACCACACTTCCCCTATCTGCTTCACACTATGCCACACTCCTTACTACCCCACAATCCTCCATACTGCCCAATACTGCTTCACACTTCACACTGCCTGCACTACACCACACTCCCCACACAGCCCATACTACACCACACTCCCCCACACTGTCGAACACTGCCCCACACTACCCACACTACACTATACGTTACAGTACCATGTGGCCGAACTAACTGTTAATTTCTGCATCCTTTACCGGCCTATTGGTTTAAAACTGATGCTTGTTATGGCTGAATTATGGCAAGAATTGTGCCGTTTAAATTCCAATTAAAAATATATATATACGAAGCGAGCAAAAACGCTCCTTGTGATCATTCAGAAAACTAAAATTATTGGTATTAGCTAATAATTATTGATCAATCAGCAGTTTTTTATAATTCCTTAATTTTTTTCTAAGTTATTATTTTTTTACGACGACGACGACTATAATTAACATGGAAAAGAACGATTGCGTGATCATCGTAAATTAACTTAGGTAAGAGGTTGCCGCTAATTTGCTATCATGTCAATCATTAAATCAATAAAAAATTCTTTATTCAAATAGGCTTCAAAAGCATTTCTGAATCATCATTTTACAAATTATATTATATTTTTGGTTTAATTTATTTTTGTTAAGCTACCACCAATTCGGAATGTAGAGTCTGTTGAGAAGAATCAGCGAGAAAACCAAAAGTTACTCTCATGAAAAAGTCAAAATAATATTCAATTCTTAAATAATATTTAATTCAGTCATGTTTTGACCTGCACATAAGCCAGCGCCACTAAACACAAAAGATCTTTGTCATTTATTTAATCTAGTGCTTACACAGTAATATGCTTTGCCTATTAAAGACTTTTTAATATTAACTTTAAATTTATTTATTAGCAATTGTAAAATGCATTTACCTTGGCCCATAAAGAAGTGTAAGTAAACATACTTTAGTCAGAAACTTGGCGTTACAGTTTTATCGTTTCTTCCGTGTTTATACTACAAATATAATCAATATACAAAAATAATCAATATTTTTGTGAATATACATGATATTATAAATATACTATGACGTGATTGTAAGTAAATCTATATTATTAAAAACATACCGAAGGGAGACTCAAACTCCAAGATCATAAATGTCGTAAGTAGCTCTTTTTTGTAGAATAAAAACACTCAATATCTGAAGTACCAATAGTAACAAACCGTTAGACATGATACTATAGAAATAACTAAAATATACTACTGAAGCAGTAACAACGTCGGTCAGTTGACGAACTTTCCGAATGTCCAGTTCAGGGATGAGAAATGGAAATTCAACTGTAATTTTAAAATCCAAATTTATAGATAAGAAAACTAGTGTCGCTAACAACAAGATTTGCGTTATTCGTTTCTTAAATATTATTAAGATGTGATTAAAGGAATCACAACGGATTTTGTCCTATTGGCGTTTAAAACTAAGTTGTTTGTTTTGAACCGTGCATCCGTGATAATCAACGTTCACGTCGATATAATTACCTTTTTTCCTTTCAACCTTAAAAATAAGCGATGTGTTATCAACAAACAATATAATATCATTAATATCTTTAACATAAAATGGGAGATCATTTATACATATTAAAAATATAAAAGGGTTTAGAATTGATCCTTGTGGGACGCCTATTTTAGTACAGATCCAGAAGACTTCTTTTATTGAATTGTGTTAGATCTATTACTTTTATATTTCAAATTCTAACAATATTCTTAATAATGTATACATATTTTTAATCTGGTTTCTAAAGCTATATTTATAATAGTGTTCTCGTATATTTACGCGAATTCTACTCATTTAATTAAAAGTCTAAATCGGATTTATTCAATTCATTATACGGACACCCACCACCTCAGTCCCCCGAGATAACGGACGCTGTAAAGGGTCCGAAACGTCGGGAAATAATTTAATTTAATTAAAAAATCGTTAAACTGTAAAGTTTTTAAACAAATAAACGCGATAAAATTCAATTTACGAATATTTACGTAAATACGAAATAATAGAGACCCATAAAATCTTTTACTAAAAGAAACTTCTTAAAATTACGGATGTTCAAAACAATATCGTCAATACAATAATTCATGTCACCACCTTCACACTAATTACTATAATATATAACACTGTACAATACTATATTGGCAGTGACCTTGCTACTCTAGGGTTGTGGGTTCGATTCCCGCCTCGAATCCGGGTGTAATACATTTATTTATATATGTATATTTATTCCAAAAATAATGTATATCAGTCTGTTGTTGCCTAAAACACACAAAAAAGACGACCGTGTGTATTGAAATATTAATTAAGTATTACTAAATTAAAATATCAAATTCTTACAACTATGAATAATGTATATTGATGAAATTTTGTGTTAATTGAAGCAATTATTAGCATATTATAACAATATGGTTGCTATAAAAATGTCAGAAAGTCAATTAGAATATGACTAATGTAATGATATTTATAAAAAATTATAGTGGACATGAAAAATAACAGTAACTCTAGGAAAATAGTATTTTTGTTTTTTTTTTTTTTTTTTTCATTTCCTTAACATCTTACTAGACTATAAGAAATAGTGAAATTTCTAGTAATTAGTCGGTGTGTTTTACCGTAGTTGGTTCGTCAATGTTAAAAAAAGAAATGGTCGTGCTGATTCTAATAAAATAAAAATGAAGTATTTATTATTTAATAGCAGATACACGCTACTTTGTCTGCGGTGGTTATATTTTTGTACAAAACAATTTTTTTTTTAGAGAACCCTGTAATTTTGACGTTAAACTTCTTTTGAAAAAAATTATGAGAGTAAAATTTTTAAGATGCCACACACCGACAGCCAAAAACCGACATGATGAAGTTAGACATAGCTGTCACTCAAGTTTTTTTTTTTATTAATTTATCACTCGTTTTACAAACAAAGTTGTGGCATACAGGGCGAAATATTTAGCTTTTTTTTTGTTCAGTTACGCTAAAGATGTCTAACTTCTTCCGTGCGTACATAAAAACACGCACACACACACGCACGCACGCACGCACGCACACACACACGCACACGCGCACAAGCACACACGCACACACGTACACACGCTCACACGCTCACACGCACACACGTACACACTCACACACGCACACACACACACACACACACAGTTTTTTTCCCTACGTATCTCGCATGTGTAAACATTGGCCGGGTACAATTTTATTATATGTGTAAAATGTTATAGATGGCAGCACAACTTGCTTTTTATGGTAAACAGACACACCACACTAGTAACAGATATCCTCTCACAATTTGACGATTATCAAACTTCAAATAGTAATCATTTTTAATGTATTATTATTCTACTAGTCACTGCCCGCAGCTTTGCTCACGTAGAAATATTCAATTACATTCATCGACCCTTAAGGACGCTCTTCTCGTAATTTCTCGAATACATGTTAATATAGGTATTTCTAATCAAAAATTTAAAATATATTTAATATTTTAAGATTAAAATGACAGGAATATCCATACAAATTTTTGACTCTATTTTACTACCTTAGAGGTGTAATTTTTTAAATCTATTGCTTAGTCGGGTCTTAGCATTACAGATTTACTGGTAAAATTTCATATGACGATTTCAACCAATTACTTTCAGCCATGATGAATTTTCATCGTTCATTCACATACAAAACTGTACAATATCTGTCCCGAACGGGAATAGAGCGCGCGGCGTTGAGGCAACTACTCGCACCACTACAGAACGGTCGTCTTCGTCTATCGTCTATTTGACATATACAGGGTTAATTCTAAAACACCAGCAACCTCGCAGGACAAGATAGCTAACATTATGTACAACAACATTTGTTCTACGACTTTTGACATAACTCAATACATTAATTAAAAATGATTTTTTAAGCTTTTATTGTACTGCTCTGAAATTTAGAGTCTATGTTTCATTCATTATCGAAAGGATGACGCGACGCTCGGGCGCGCTTGCATAATAATAGTAATAACACTTTCTCTGCCCGATAATTCTAGTTAATAAAATTAATATAAATTGCTTGGTGGGTTTGTGGGCAGTATCATAGTATGTATATCGCAGTGACTTAAGTGAATGATCAAATTTCTGTTTTGTCATGTCCCTGCAATACGTAAACTGAGTCCACAATCCCTTCATACTTTACCAGGCTTAGAACTGGCTATATTAAACGATAAAAAACAAATAAATCGTATGTATAGGAGGGCAACACATCTGCATAACCTCCAGAGGTTACAGCACAACCAGTTGTGCGGTAGACATCCGGTACCTAGTCATCAAAAGGCTTCGACTGTCCGTATGCCCGCCACTACTATAAAAATGTAGGTATGTAGATTAGGTATCTGAATTCTGAACATAAAAAAATATGTGAAAATTATTAACGTAGGTAATTATTCTTTAACGTTTACTAAAGTCTAATTAAACCAATTTAATATCAAATATTGGTAGCTAGGTATTATTCACTTTTTATTGTTAAATACAGGCGGGCATGAGTATTTCAAAAGTGAAATCAGCGTATTTACAATAATTAAAAAATTAAAAATAATTGACAATAAAATAATATTTACAAACGAAATATTACCTCTAAGGTTAAAGTAACGCGCATGTCGGTGCGTATCGCGCAGATAGCGTTCAAAATAGTCACCATCACAACCAACACACAGACAACACCTAAAAATCAGCTGTTCACTAACACGTGCTAACACTTCCGAATTAGTTTTAATTTGATTGAACGCACAAATTATTTTAGTTAACCGAACCAGTTACAAAAATTTACTCGTGCTAGTTTGTCAGATTCGGTGAGTTGACATTGTCTCACGGCTCGGTGTAGGTAAGTTCGAATATCTAGCTGCATATTGCCGACAGGCTTCCGACACATTGTCATCACACTTAGCCAGTATCCTCACCATTTCCGTGTATTCGACATTAGAATAGCGGCGGTACCATGGTTATAAAATAACTTTAGTACAGGTACAATACATCGATCGATACGAATAAAATAAATACGAGTAGCACACAAAATCATATGACGCGCGCGCATCAAAGTCGCCCGCCGCCGACTGCCGCGGCTGGCTAAATAGGTCAAGTTCAAAGGCGCTAGCGCCGCCCCGTTCCTACCTTTCCCCTCACATTAGTACGTGGTCGTTATTTACCTAATCTTTGGGACGCGCGTAGAGTTTATTGCATTCACGCGTAAAATTAAATTAATATTTATTTTTGTATGAAAATAAAATCTAACAAATTAACAAAAGTGGTAGAACAAATGTTGTTGTACATAATGTTAGCTATCTTGTCCTGCGAGGTTGCTGGTGTTTTAGAATTAACCCTGTATAAATAAAATTAGGTATTTAAAATCTTGAGATTTCTATTTTCTTCTGATGAACTATATATTCCGGACAAATTTCAGATTCAGATCTATAATGGAATAGGCAGACTTACAGCCGGTCCCAACATTCCAAGTCTCAAATCTAGATAGACTTCAGATATAGTCGTACGGAGTAGGGATGGCGATTCTTCTAAAAAAAGATCGATTTTTTAATCGATTCGAATCGCAACATAATGAATCGATTCTTTAAAAAATCGAGGTCCAAAATATCGATTTCTCAAAAATCTATTTTTTTTTTCAAAGTTGTACCGTACCTATAATATAAATATAAATTTATATGAAAAAAAAAACAGCGGCACCACAATAACCGATTTAGTACAGCACATGAAACAAAATCAATTTAGAATAATATCCTTATTTTAAATAAAATATATATTTGATCATGCCAACAAGTGTTTAGAATAATTAAATAGAAATTGGTGTTGTTTTTAATTGTAAAAATAGTATTAACCTTGCCTTTTGTGTTTTGTACATGTTAAACTGAAATTTTTTTTACCATTTTCTTTCTTTTCTAAACTACATAAAAATATATTAATGGTTCTTATTAAAGCATAAAAAATCGAATGTTGATTATCGAGGGTGAAATATCGATTCACTAGATCGACTCAGTACTAAAGATCGATCTAAAAAAATCGATTTTTTGGCTCGAAAAATCGATTCTTCGATTAATTGATCTCAGATCGCCATCTCTAGTATGGAGTTTCCATTAAAGCTCATTCTAGTTATATAATTTAATGGAAACTCTATAGCAAGCAGCAGGAAACAAAGTTATGAGATTATTGAAAAACGATAGTCGACTGAATTACCATACGATAAAGTTGACAGTCAATGTTGGTGAAGTGAAGTGTATTAATTATAAACTGTATAACAAATGTCTCCGTCCCTTTCTATATCCCTTTGTTTACACAAATTTGATTGTTGAGAATGATTTTGTAAAAATTGATCGATGTTTGCGATAAAACTCTGTACTTAGATAAATCTAAATAAAGACAAGATCGACTTTGCTGACAAAACCGCGTTTCACAGCTAGTGATGATTAAAATGACATGTTTATTCAATATATTGTCAACTTTAACCTCGTCCAATTAACATCGCATTGTTGTTGATATATGATTATTGATCTCAGTGAAATCGTTATTCGTTTCGCTAGAGGAGCGCCGAGTCACAGGTTATCGAGGATATTTTCATATGTTTACTTTGTTGGGTTTTTTATTGTGTCCGTTTGTTCGACTGTGTCTTGACTAAAAGCGCACATCGCATTAAACGAGTCCGCGACACATTTAACAAACATGATAACGAAAATAAGTTCTAGAAATATCGTAATGCGAAAACAAATAAATGAAAAATAATCATGTCAGGTGACCGTGCTAAAATTAAGAGGAATGTTGGATTTTTAGTACTATCAGGTAAATACCATTCAGGTAAACATCATTACGAGGGGTGATCCAAAAGTAATGATAATGAATTTAACATAGAATGATTATGGTTATAAAAATATTACATAGTCTCCTAACAAATCAGTACAATTAGTCCATCTTCTTTCTAAACATAGGATTCTTAGAGAAAAATTGTTTATCTTGACTCGCCCAAAACGCCTTAGCAGCGACCACCACTTCGCTATCGTCTTCAAATTTTTTTACTTACGGGGGCAAAATCTGGTAAAGAGGGTGGTTGTTGAAGTTATTCGAATTCCGTTTCTTAAATGGCAGCTATCACCAATGCTTTGTGAGCGGGTGCGATGTCTGGGTGAAATAGAACTCCAGCTCGCAGTTTTCCGCGTCTTTTTATTTTGATCCGCTTCTGCAATTTTCTTATTTGTTCTGCGTAATGTGAGCCAGTAATAGTGGCTCTCTTTTCCAAGTATTCTACCGTAATGATTTCTTCAGCCTCACAAAAAACCCACTCTTTAACCTTTCCAGCCGAACTTGACACCTTGAATTCTTTCGGCGTCGGTGAGAGACTGAATGAAATGAATGAATATGAAATGAATATATTTATTTCGTCATAAGGTGAATTTACACACTTAACGAATGTCAAAAAAAAAAAACATTTAAAATAAATACGTTAAATTATTACAAGTCAATGTCTCGGTAGACATAATATTACTATTATATCATCGGCTTTATTAAATGTTACAATAAATAACTGAATCTAATGTCCCTAGTGTTGGCCGAGAGGTCAAAATATTGATCTCTTTAAACATTTCCCTCAGTGATTCTTTACATTTCATTTTATATATGTAACGGATACCCCTTTTCTGCAGAATGAAAATAGTTTTAATATTCGCCGCATTGCCCCATAGCAAAATGCCATAGGACATTATACTATGGAAGTAGCTGAAATACACTAATCTAGCTGTATCGACATCCGTTAGTAGACGTATCCTTTTAACCGCGTACGCTGCAGAACTCAGTTTATCCGCCAATCGACAGATATGGGGTCCCCACTGCAACTTTGAATCAATAGTGATTCCAAGAAAAACCGTTGAATTAACTAAATTCAGTTTATCGCCATTGAGTTCTGGTTGCATATCGACTTGTCTTACATTAGGTGATGAAAATTTGATGCAATTAGTTTTTTTACTATTAAGAAGTAAATTATTCACGCTAAACCAGTGTACTACTTTAGAGAGAGCATTGTTTACGTCGTCATAGTTTGTTTTTTGTCTATACAATTTAAATATTAATGAAGTATCATCAGCAAACAATACAATCTCATGATTATTCTCCACCAAATATGGTAGGTCGTTGATGTATATCTATACAAATAATAAATCTGTTAAAACCTCCGTTTTATTAATACACTATATATCATCAAGAATAAATTTTAATAGCGCGTTTTTTTTGTATCAGCGCCATCTCTTATCGTTTTTTTCTGTGTTCACGTATCACGTAAAAAGTACAAAACCAATTTAAATAACTTTAATACATAAAAATTAAACATAACTCACAGTATAATTTAGTTTTTGTTTCATTGTAATTAAATTTAAAAATAAATATTTAAGAAAATAGAAATAGCTACCTACGCCGCCAACGCCATCTGGTCTAAGGAATCTTAAAAACTCACAAAACTTATTTTTGAGTTATTATTTTGTTAAACTTAAAAGTTTACTAAATATGTCGGATAGGAATAGAAATCGTTTTAATATTTTAGATAAACATCATTTTCAATTAATATAGGTACTATTATGTTAAATGTCACTAAATATCAAAACGATATTCTACCATTATACGATAGATGGCGCATGTAGGTGATAAAAAATATAAATTTATAATTTTTAAAATTTTAGTTAAATACCCGTGCGAAGCCGGGGCGGGCCGCTAGTTAAAAATAAGAACGGGCCTAGAATCGAGCCTTGTGGGACCCCCATCTGAACAAGAGACCCAGACGACGTAATACCATTTACTTCAACCCTCTGAGTTCTATCACTAAGGTAAAAACTCAGAAGTTTTAGCGCGGTATTTTTAATGCCATAGTGACTGAGTTTCCTGATTAAAGTTTCATGTTGTACACAGTCAAATGCCTTAGACAAATGTCAGAACACACCCAAAGCATCCCGCGACTCCTCCCAAGCATCGACTATCGAGGTAAAAAGCTTTACACCAGCAGTTGTTGTTGAGCGTCCTCTAGTAAAACCGAATTGTTTTTTATGTAAAAGCTTATTTGTTGAAAAATTATTTAAAAGCTGACAGAGAATTACTTTTTCAAATAATTTACTACAGGCGGGTAGAATAGAAATAGGCCTGTAATTTGTCGGATCTTTAGGACATCCGGACTTAAACTAAGGTATAACTTTACTATGCTTCATAAGATCAGGAAACTCACCACTTAGAACACATTCATTAAATATAATTGCTTTTGATGGGGTGCTATGATGTCAACAATTGTACCGATTATTTTAACAGAGATACCCCAGAGATCTGTGGTGATCTTAATATCTAAAGTTTCCTAAGTAAAGACTCTTTTCCAAGTCACCGACTGTTCTTTGTTTTAGGATCAAAATGTTAGATCACAGTTTCGTGTATGTTTGCATTATTGGTATGCAATTCTTTTGTAAGGATTCATTGAATGCTCATAAAAGATCCCTGTGTTCTCAACTATTTGCCTGATTTTCGATCTGCTACAATATCTCCAACTTTTTTCACGTTATCTTTAGTGAGAAATCGCGATGGTCATCTTGATGTATATTTCGTCCAGCTGAAACTCATTTGCCCATTGTGCAACTGTGGAATATGGAAGAGCAGAGTCTCCTAATGTTTGGTAGACATTTTTTTCAAACAGGTACATGATTACAGTTCTAATTTAGTTTTTTCCTATTTTGATATTATTTTTTCGACGGTTCGTATCCAAATAAATGCTCCTCTGGTCTTTTTATATGAGTTTTTTTATTGACCTAGTGGGTATATAAGGTTTTAGAATTTTATGCGAACTGGAAATAGCCCATTATCATTACTTTTGGATCACCCCTATGGCAATATTTTTACTTTATCCTTGTGGCAAAATTTAAAGACTTCCAGTTTTACATTTTCAATTTACCTAATACTAGGCAAGAACAAAAATAAATTGTCTTTAAACCTAAAATTCTTTAAAATATTGTTGCCCTTTTTAATTTTCAAAGTTTATCTCATTCATAGTGGGGCACATGATTCAGATATATCTAAAAATGGAGTTAATTGCGTTTAACCACTAGTTATTATTGTCGATATACAAACAAACACACTGACCCTTACTCGTTGTCGCGATTACGTCGCCATTTGTGAATAATTATATAAACAAATGAAATGATTCGATAAAAAGTTTTAGTCATAGTTTATCTTAGAGCTAACAGTCAGCGGTGTATCGGTTGTGTCAAGCGCGCAGAAGTTATCGTCCCGGACCTGATGCTTTGAGATTATAACACGTCTGCAAAACTTTGCCACTACCGTGTGATCAAACTAGCTATACCACGCGGCTTTACACGCATGATAAGTTCTTGTGGCCATTTTTAGAGAAAAATCCATGGTATTATTTAAGATGTCTAACTAGTAACTATACATTCGTACATATAATATTTCAACATAATTCGTTTTATAAGTTTTTGCGTGAAATAGTACAAGTACATATCTTTAACTTTGGCATTTTTAATATTAGTGGTAAGATTTTGTAATCAAATTTAATCAAAAAGTGTGCTCGAATTTTTGTTTATTTGTTGCTGGAAAATTTTGCGAAAAAAGGAAACGAAACAAAAATTGGTAGAAATCTATGAGCAGTTACTGGTAACCAGGAAACCCTGCTACCGTCACACATAGTTCGCAATGACAATATCTATGACGGTGGCATTGACCCTGGCTTCTAGTAACCAGTTATGAAATCGTCCCGATTTGTGTTTCTATTTCGTTACCGGCTCTTTGGGCACATCTGATGTAGGGGTGTTCATCGGAAAAAATTATCGATAATTTTTCTATCGATAATTATCGAATGAACAGTTATCGATAATTATTGGATAAAAAATTATCGATAGTTGGCGACAGTTGTCGATAATTATCGGATAAAAATTATCGATAGTTGACGACAGTTATCGATAATTGTCGGATAACAATTATCGATAGTTGACGACCGTTGTCAATAATTATCGCCACAATTATCGGACGACGAAAAAAAAAAAAAGTCTTCCGCCGTCCAGTATCGAGATTATCCTCTGTACCCTATCCGAATACCTAAAAAAAAAGGTCATCCGCCGTACCATTATTATGAAATTACAATTATCGATACTTATCGGATCCAAAATCAATTATCGATAATTATCGGATCCCACAAAATTATCGATAATTATCGGATCACGCAAAATTATCAATAATTATCGGATCGCGCAAAATTATCGATAATTATCGAATGACAACTTATCGATAATTATCGAGTGAAAAATTATCGATAATTATCGAATAACACTTATCGATAATTATCGAATGAAAAATTATCGAATAGTTACGAATTATCGATAATTATCCACTGAGCAACAAAATTGATCAGTGTCTTTTTGAAACATTTGTTCAAATCGGTGCTTTGGTGAGGTTCTTCCCAGCAGAATCTACATTCCGAATCCAGTGGTAGTTTCAAATTAACTATAATACTTTATTGTACAGTGATGATTTAAGTTAGTTAACTTTTACACTTAGTTTTGTTTTTTTAAGGCTTCATTCCAGTCCCATGAGTCATAGCGTGATATTTTATAGCCTACTACATAATCGATATGTATGTGAGTAAATTTAAGAGCAGTGTTTCTATTGCAGTGGTCACTTTGTTACTGACTACCGAAACAAAGGGTCATCTATTTTATATCGGCGCACACATACGCATGCGTCAGGTCCTCGTAGTTTGCGTATGCTGCTGATATACGCA
Source organism: Euphydryas editha (assembly GCA_036937285.1). Classification (NCBI taxonomy): domain Eukaryota; kingdom Metazoa; phylum Arthropoda; class Insecta; order Lepidoptera; family Nymphalidae; genus Euphydryas; species Euphydryas editha. Next base: position 1,374,905 of record JAUPFZ010000024.1, read on the forward strand.
ATTGTTTAGACTACTAATTTCTCAGATTTCTACTTTCAATCATAAATGTAAACTTTTTTTTTAATTACATAAATATACATCAAATATACATACATACACATAATACATCGACTAAAATCAAAAGATTCCTTTCGTATTCATAAACAAAATAAAATAAATCGTAATTTTGATAATATAAATTTAACGACGCAAATATATACTAAATTAACCCAGTTACAAAAATTAGACGCGATAATTTAACGTAATTACGAGTAGAGGATTATAATATGATAAAGTATTCGTATAATACAGGATGACTGGCGAGATACTATCGGTGTTTAAGGAGAGTGCTCGGTGCATGGTTCTCATTCGAATTATGTAAAAATATAACATAAATATTGATAAGCTTCTAAGTAAAGTTGCCCAACAGTTATCTAATTATTTACGCGTCGTCTGGACACCCTAGTTTCCACGCGGTAGTTAATTACGTCCAAACACCGCCAAGTGTTAAGAGGGTTGGCGGTTAATTCCCTAACATAAGTAACGATCGTTATCTTGTCTATGATAACAACAGTGATCGACGGCTGTACGTGCTCTCCGAGGCACGGTAGGGATCCACAAGGACATACACCCAGACCGGAAAAAAATATTTGTACAAATATCTGTCCCAAGCGGGAATCGAACCCGCGACCACCAGCGCGTGGCGTTGCAGTTGAGGCAACTACTCGCACCACTACACCAGAACGTCGCGTGTCGTGTTTTCATTTAATGATATTAACGAATTATTTACAACGATTTTCAATCATTAAACTACCTATTTACCTACATAACTACACTAACACACACACAGTCACTTTTAACAGTTTCGAAAGCAATGGTGATTCTGCATTTGTGTATTGATAAGCCATACCTAATTACTAATGACAGATTACACTAACACACGACAGATTAGGTATACGCGTATGATCGATCGCTAGGCGCGCAGGAGCCGGGAAGACACACGCAAAAAACACACAAACAAAAAACCCAACTGCGTAAAATACTCTTATTATAAACAAAAAAGAATAAAACAATTTACTAGCTTTCATTTGAAACCCATATTGCTACAGTAAGAAAAAAATCAACCCCCCCCCCCCTTCATTCCGCCATTTGCGGGCGCCATTTTGAAAATTTATATAGCCTATGTCACTACTACAATTTAGACAAATCCAACGACACCTCATATGTCAAAAACCGTCCAGCCGTTAGGGCTGTAGGGCGTGCCAAAGAAATGGACATACATACATACATATTACATACATACATTCGAAAAACATAACCCTCCTTCTGTCGCAGTCGGGTAAAAAACAATCAGTGTTAGCATAATGAATACGAGCAGCTCCTCAGAGTCTGATTTGGAAGCAATGGATTTTATTTTTAATATATCCCTACCCAGAAACTTAAGGCGTAGGAAAAATTACGGATGAAGAATTTCAATTGAGATATCGCTTTAATTTAATAAGAACACACAGATAAAGTGGACAATGATGTCGTTCATAAATAAGGACTTGTCATATTTTTTTAACTAAAACAGTGCTAAGCCACTTATTTATTCTCGAAAAAAATATTCTAGTAAATAAAACTAGTATTCAAGATGAATTAAAGTAATAAAATCAATTTTAGACACGATCTCTTAAACAGAGCCATCTAGCTGTAAATAAAAGTACAAGTTTGTAATGTACGACGTAAATGACAAGTAAACCAAGAAAATAAACTTGTATTTAAAATTATATTAAATTTCTAAATATGATTCTGTTAAATAGGAATTAATTATTTTATAAACATTGAACATTCTATTTCTCTGACAATAAATAAGTAAAATGTATGTTAATAACTCGTGTACGAATATAAAAACCTTATATTTTTACATAATAAATGAAACGATGATCATTTGAGAATCAACGTTGGTCGTATTATTTTATCTCTCATATACGTCGCACATCTCAATTCTCATGGCGACCCTGTCAGGATAAGAAAACATCTCAAAGTTCCTAACTGTCAATAGAGGTCACTAGTATTGACTCCCTACAATATCGAACTAGAGTTTTCTATAATGTTCATAGATGTCGCTAATTAATGTAATTTTTAACAACTTTGTTCATTCAATTTCTCTATCTAATCGATTATTTTTGGTATAATCTGTGCCAACCATCTATGTATCGTTCTTTGTTCGTTTCTTAACTAAGTAACAGCTAGTCAATGTTTATAAGTAAACAAAAGTTAATCATTGATTTGTAGATTATGAGAGGATTAACGAGATTTTTATAAGTAAGACCGTGAATAGCTCGTTACGTATTATATTTTTTTTAACTCAAACAGTGTTAGGCCACTTATTTATTCTCGAAAAAAATATTGTAGTAAATAAAAGCAAAAAGTAATAGCAAGAATAAGCCATCTAGCGACCAGTAGCCAAAACAATTGATTGATTATAATATTAGCAGACAGTGTAATGGTTTTTTCACTAGGTGTCGCTAGATAAAGATCAGATTTGATAGAATAATTTTTTTAATATGTTGAAAAATTATAAAGTTACTTTTGAAAATATTAAAAAAAAAAACACAACAAAAATAAACTTTGTGAATTGTTGAACAGCCAACTGTTGTTTATTAAATAAAAGCAAGGAACTACGGTCCTTGCGGACCAGTAGTTTTGCTACTTGCCGATAGAGGCATACTAATCACCGAACTTTCTAGACAAAATAAATAATTTAATTTAAATATTACTTACGAGTTGAAAGATATGTTTATTCCATTTGATTTTGATGTGATGAGCAACAGATTTATTGACTAGGTAAATGATGTAAACTTGGAACAAAAATAAAATAATATTAACTGTTCACCTATCTTGGTATTCCCGGCGTATTTAAAAATGGAATCATACTCGTAGTCTTGGATTAGTGCTTAATATTACGCTAACAGTAGGTACTCTGCGATTGGGGAACATCTCCCGGTACAAATTGATAGTACCCGGTAAGCTATCATTACATTAACACGAACCATATTCAAGTACTCTTCATTTGTGTACTGATAAGCCATACCTAATTAAGGGTCACACTCACACACGACAGATTAGGTATACTCGGAATATCGAACGCTAGGCGCACGCGCGGGAAAACACAAAACAGACGTCCAAACCATACGTTGGCGCTAGCCTACTGACCTAGTGACCTAGTAACGTGATTCGTCGATCGAATAAGCGATTAGCCGCGGGGCGGGGGTGCGGGTACTGGCAGCATAGTACAACACCGCGTCGCACGCGCCGCCGGCATGACTGGAAAAGTGACAACGCGTCTTTTATTTGAATTGAAATTTATGAAAATTTGGTCCAAAATTAAGTTCCTATTTTTTTTACATAATTCGAATGAGGATCATGTGCCGGGTATTCTCCTTGAATATTGATGGTAATTCACCAGTCACCCTGTATATATATATATATCTAATTCGTTATACGAGTAAATTATTAATATCCCGGGAAAAAATGATTAGGCCTGATCATGCATGAAAAATGACCGGGTCTGAACAGGCCTGATCAGACATGAACAGGCATGATCATGTCTAATATCAAGGCCCGCTTATACATGAACAGGCATGATCATGTCTGACATCAGGCATGAATAGGCATGACAATCTGTAGTCAGGCCTGAATGTATTTTTACTCTTCAGATATGATCATGCATGAACAGACTTGATCAGACATGATTATGTCTAATTTCAGGCCTGTTCATACATGAACAGACCAGATCATACATGAACAGGCCTGATCCCGGCCATTTTTCATGCATTATCAGGCCTGATAATTTTTTACCAGGATACTTATAAATGTCTTAATACTGCAAAATAAAACTGCAAAAAGTTAAATAACTAAATAACAACAATGGCTTATATATAATATATTCTCATATGACAACAGATAAGCGCTATGGAATGTTTGACTCGGCGTCTGTTTTGTTATTTATTACATACTGTTTATATATTATAATAAATAAAATTAATCAGTACTTGTTTATGTATGTATGATATTTATCGTCAAAAAAGACTGTTTACAAAAATATATTTATTTATATAAAGTTAATATAAAAGTTTACATTTGAAATTTATAAAATTAAACAAAGAAAACCAGACAGAATCTAATTTAGGGATTTAAAGTATTTCAACCTATATAGGTACTGTAGACCAGGGATTTCCAAACTATTTTGGGCAATTGACCTCTTTTCCAAAATGAACTGATACCTCAGACTCCCATAGCCATATTACTTAAAAAATCCCATCTCTAGTTTTTTTTTTTCTATTGATACAAAATACTAACTTTATAAACTTAGCGGTTTGTTAAGTAAGTAAACTTGACAATATTTTGCTCATGAAACTTTAAAAAAATAAATAGACATAAAATTCAGTAAATATCAATTAGTGTAACTAATTAATAATTATTAATACGAATTACATAAAAGCACTTAAAAAGTCGGTAATTATTTTTTGGAAAAAAAAAACATTAAAATTTAATAATAATTTTTAGAACTCGTCGACCCTCCAAATCAGTTTTCGTTTATGTGCACAATCCCAGGAAACCGATTTCGAACCCAATCAATCGGGTCGATATCGACCACTTTGGTCATCCCTGCTGAAGACAAATTTAAGAAAAAGAAATTAAAATATAACTCGACAGAAGAACACAAAATTAAATTACCAATTAAATAGTATTCAATGTAGACTTAGTAGTTGATGTTTATATAAGATGTTTTGAAAATAATTTTTCTCAATTTCCGATTTTGCACACCTACAAACGTCCGCTCTTATACCTATGGTTGGTTGGCAGAGAATGCTTTAAGCACCTGTCTTTTCCACAATAGATTGACCCGTGGTGCAGTTGGCAGTGGCTCTGTTTTCTGCTCCAGGGTTGTGGGTTCGGTTCTGAGTGTATTATGTAAATATATATATTATTTATATTTATATTTATTTAAAAAAAAATGTATATCAGTCAAGTGTTGCCTAAAACACATGCATTAAGTTGCCTACCTTAGGGACAGACGACCGTGTGTGTATGTTAAGCATATTTATTCAATAATAATAAGAAAATAATTCAGTATTGTGTTGTGCAATGAAGTACTAATAAATAAATAAATAAACAAGCATTTCGATACTATTTAAATATTTAATTTTGTTTCACAAAATTAGCATATTTTTAATATGGACGGGTATAATAGTGTTACTTGCGATTTGGGTTCAAGGGAGGTTGATAGATAAATATTAATATAGTTCTTAATGTGTTTATATATTTCCACGGCTCATCGTTTTTAATTTTAACGTATATACATAAAAACGTAAACAAATATCCAAAAACATAACTTTACTAACTTTTTTGTTGTAATTTTGACGTGAAATCCAATAGAATTGTGTTGAAATTCTATCCATAGTGAGTAGAAGTCATAGATACTACTATTTCGTGTCACTACATATTATGAAACCAAGTCTCCCGCCGCGTCCGCATGTATGTCGATCTGTTTGTTTGTTCGCGATCAACTCAAAAACTATTAAACGGGTTTTGTTCCGGTTTTCACCTAATAGATACGAGAAATTCATGGTGAATATATTTAAATGAATATCTTAACAGTTATCGCAAAATGAAAATTAACGTGTGTGGAAATAAATTCAAGCGCGGTTTTCACACCGATAAAGGGACGCGCATGATGCAAACCCCCGACCCCCGAGCCGCGCCTTTCTCTGTCGCTTAAAATATACTCGTACACTACCCGTACGAAGACGGGACGAGTCGCTAGTATCATTATAAGTTAAGGCTATAACGTTGATCACACCGATCAATCTTCTTCGTGTACTCCCCATTCTACGTGACATTGGCGAAATCATCCGTCCTATATTGACACCATTCATCATCATCATCATCATATCAGCCTTTGGATGTGCACTACTAAACGTAGGCACCATTAAAAGCAATCAAACCAAATGAATAAATGAAATTTTATAGATCGAAAAAAATTAATTAAACGGTCGAAATTAATGACTTTATTCAAAACTTGCAGATTTTTTTTGACTTTTCACGAAAAAGTAAATGGAATATATTCTATAGAACATAATATTCCTTACAATCTACTAACGTATATTTTATTCAACGTATTAAAAAAAATAGTTTATACTCGTATTATCAAGTAGCAATAAAAAATTATATATAAAACAAAAACAAAGAGTCGTTTGTGCGTTACCTTCGTTGGAGAAAACATACATACCCCGATAGCCGCTATCGGAGGGTCAGAGGTTGAGGGTCGCGGGGTCGCGGGGGTTCAGCGTGCAGCGGTTATTATTAGCTGCGCACAATCAGGCCAAGTCCGTTAAACAGCTGACGTTAGAACAAAACCTAGTACATATTTACATGAACGTCGCCAGCTTATGACTAAGGGAGGGGCAATTGGGCAATATTAAGGAGGATAAAACATGTGAACACCGAGAGCATGAAGCGTTACAATATGGAAGTCTTTGCCTCGATCGTCGATGACGATTGTAATAAGAACTACCGTAAGGAAATCAATTGCTCGCTCTTGGTCGCTTATTATTTAATCTGGGGGGGGGGGGGGGGGGCAACTGCCCCTCCTGCCCCCCCTTGGCGACGCCCTTGCATATTGGTCACAAATAAATAACCGTCTCACACTCAACGGCCCCCAGTAGAATGTGAATCCTGTTTCGGGGGTTCGGAAACACACACAATACACAAGCACAAACGCCCAGACCACGACAAACATCTGTATGGCCTATACAAATATTTGTCATGTGCGGGGATCGAACCTGCGACCGCTGGTGTATCAGCCAGTTGCTGTGACCATTGCGCCAACGCGTCGTCGTCGAAATACCTATAATACGCACAAACAATAAAATAAATTAAAATATATTCCTTTACAATGTAACAGAATTAGAACATTTTAAATACTAAAGGTGAAACATAAAAATACAAAAACAAAATTTAAAAATATTTAAAATTAAAATATACTTAAACAAAAATATATTATACAAAACGATTTTAAAAGTAACATTAATGTTTTTTTTTAAACGTTACCAATTTATTATTAAAAATTTTGACTGATTTTCAATTAAATTGTATTTTTTTTTAAATCTCGTTTCATATTTTTAAATAAATTCGCACGTGTTTGATGATATTTTTTGTGTTTTTCTTTTACCACGATAAAAATAGACTTATAATGCAAGAATTCTCATCCCCACAGGTGATCAAGTACTTGGTTGTCATATTTCTTGAGTTTTATATAAAATTAAACTAATCACATTTATCCTTCTTCATTCGTCAGCTCCATTCCATTTCTATTCACTTAACATTTCGTTACATATGAGATCATATTATGTCTGGACGTAAAAAACATTTTCAAATAAATAAAATTTTAGTCCGCCCTTGAAACAGTATCAATTTATAAATGTCCTAGCTGATACCCCTTAACTTTGTTTTTCGTCGCTTATTGTATCAACAAATTTATTTTTATGTGCAGATAAAATAAACATTAAAAATATCGGAAGCAAAACACGTGGTGCTTTTAAAAATTATTGTAATTATTTTTTTTTTGATGAATGCCAAGTGTCATAAAATAAAACTTAGAATAAAATTTAAATGTATCCAAAAGTATTTATTTTATTAGTGACGCGTACAACGGCATCTCTATAATTTTTGTTAGATAGATGTCTACTAATTTTAACGTTCGGTAGTCGTGACTACTCGATATAAGGTGTATTGTGTCACATCAGTAAGTTACTTTAAACGACAGTAAATAGAGGGTGTGTCAGTGGATAATAAGAATGGCACATATAAAAAGATCCTTGAAAGAGTCGTCGGAATGTTTTGTATTTTGTTTGAAACTGACTTTTATATAAAGATTTTTTCAATAAATAGAATAAAGCTGCGACCAGAACCTAGTATTTTTTTAACTAGATGACCTGAATATATTTTAGGATTATTAGAGCCAAAACACATAACGGCGTTGCGGCGACGCAACGCTAAAATCGGCGGTATGCGTTGCGGCGTTGCGGCGCCGCGAAAAAGAGCGTTGTTGTAGGGTAACCAGTTCTTCGTGATTTTTTATTGTGGATATTAATTTAATTATTTTAAATATTATAGTTCACGTGAAATTTGTTAATTATTGTTTGTGAAGTTGTTATTTAGTAGAATGCATAAAAAGTAATCCTTTGTACCGGAAATAATTTTGTAAATCAAGTTTGTATGCTGGTAGAATTTTAAACAACTTTTGTCTCATAAAGCCTAAACAAAATTGAAACAAAGTGATACATAAATTAATATCTTACTATATTAGTTTTATAGATTAAATATAAATAAATAGGTTTTGTCCGCGGCTCCGCTCGCATGGTACAGGCACCAACGGTAGTCGGTACGTAAAGTAGGTACTCTATGTCCTTTTCTGTACCCCAGACAACTGGTATGCAGAATTTCATGATGATCGTAATTCAGGTGAATAGTTAAAGCGTGAAAGCGTAACAAACAAAGAAACTCACTTTAGCGTTTATCATATGCATGAAATTAGCATTCCCCTATAATTGTGTAAGATAGAAAAAATATCACTATAATAACTTTTCGAAACGCTGCTTTATTACATATTTATAATTTAGGTACATCATACATGTCATTTTTTGAACCGAGTCATAAATTAGCTGTAAATCTAATAGTTAAAAGTGGTTAAAAGTAACAATACCTATAACAACAATTGAGCTGAACTGTGAGCCGTTTCACAGCTCCGGTTCAAGCATATGGCTCATGAGCTTATCTGCAGTTCATAAAAATTCATTGAGATACCCATGTCTAATAAAGACACAAAAAAATAAAATATAAAAATAGACACAAAATGTCAATAAATCATGGTCAACAAGTATGACGTCACAACGCCGGAATTGGCGGTGCCGCGCCGCTAAAATTGGCGGTGACGCCACCGCCGATTTTAGCGTTGCGGCGCCGCAACGCCGTTATGTGTTTCGAGCCTTAGAGGATGCAACATCAAAATACGTCTGTTTTGTCGTATTTTTTTTTTGTTTGTTTGATTAGTGAGGTAATTAGTTTTATTAGTGCACTGACATGATGTAGAGGAAAACGGATAATATTCTGTAAACATGAATCAGTGGAATTTTCATCAAAAATTGGCTTTGGCGACATTTGGCATTGGCGGTTAACAAGGGGCATCATTAATTACGTGAGACGTTTCTCGAGCGAAATCTCACCAAGAGGGGTGTCGGAAAATCGTCCAAAATTTTCTCACGTAATTAATGGATGCCCCCTTAGTGAATACTTACAAATACACATACACAAATAATCAATGATCAAATCAGTGGACCTCTGATATTGAATATTCACACATTGAATAGTCACTACTTCTGTGCGTGGTATACGATTTACACACGGATAGTCACTTAGATGAGTGAAAGTTCAGTGATGAATGTTTCGAGAGTAGCGACGCTGTAACGGGGCGTGTCGGCGCGCTGTTGCAGAACAAGCAGGCGTACTTCCCGATATTCGGCGAGCAGCACCCGCGGCCGCCGCGCTCGCGGCCCAAGGACGCGCAGGGCACGGTGCGCGCCTGCGCCGCCTGCCACCACCACCTGCTGCAGCAGTGGACCGCCTACCAGGTCAGACCACGCTCCCCCTCTCTCTATCTCACTCTCTATCTCTGACTAGCCCGTTGCCTCCGGGGCTGTGGGTTCGATTCCCGTCTCGAGTCTGGGTGTAATATATATTTATTTATATATGTATCATTTAGATGTATATTTATTAAAAAAAATGTATATCAGTCAACTTTACCTATAATACATGCATTAAGTTGCCTACCTTAGGAACGGACGACCGCGTGTGTCTGTGTGTTAAACATGTTTATTTATTTATCTATCTATCTATCTCTATCTCTCGCTCTCCTTTTTACTTCCACTATATTTTCGAGTTACAAACGAATATGATATGTTTGATGTATTAGTTGATTAGTTTGTCCCGCTCTAACGTACAGACATATAAACTTACGAATCGTTATCTCGTCTAGATCTCACTGACATTCTATATCATATAACATTCTGAGTTAAATTGTTGCAAATACTTCGGTGTTAGGATACCGTTCTTAAGGTTCTGTACAGTATACAAATTACATTCGCGCGGGAATCGAATCCGCGATCGCCAGTGCGTGCCGTTGAGGCGTGCAAGTGCGTACTGTTGTTGTTTATTCAAATTATGTTTTGACCGAGACGTCAACGTAGCCGTCGCCCAAATCGATATTACATAAAATACATAATTATATACATTACTGGCACTGTCGTCGTGTTTCGTTCGGTTTCTGAGAGATTCGGTGGCCCATCCCTTCCTTTACCTGGCCCATTTCTTCCCTTCCCTCTACAGATCCGGTGGAACATCCCTCCCCTCTAAAGGCCGACAACGCACCCGCTAATCCTCTGATGTAGCGGGTGTCTATGGGTGTCGTTTTTACTTGCCACCAGGTGAATCGACTGTCCGTTTGCCCCTTATTAACATAAAAAAATATATAATAAGGCTGGATCTCAGTATTTACCCCTCCCCCACCGGGACTCTGCTAAGGCCAATAAGGCCAACAGCATAAGCCTTTTCGAATACAGTAAAGTAAGTTGCTTAAGTCATTTGGAGCTCAGTTTGGGAATGAAGACTTAAAGAACAGCGCCGTGTCTACTTGACGTGACGTCACAATAGGAATAAATATTACTTTCAATCGACAGATTCAAAACAGTTCTTTTCAGAAATAATTGCTATCGCACTTTTTAGAGCGATAACAATAATATTGCATCTGTTACTACGGACTGATACACATAGATATGTACAGTCCACTTCGAACAACATCGTAGAGAGGCGTGATTGATAAAAGGACATTTCTATTTGATAAACTAATCTGATATCTATTGTCATAATATGATTAATAGTATTTTGATAAAATCGTCGTTCGGGGTTTTTTTTTTTGATACAGTAATTACGTGTTATAATACATTCTAATCGTGAATTATTTGTAAATTTTTTAATCGAAACAGTTAAATTAGAATCAATTGTATTAAATATATTAATATAGTCTTGCGTTTGACCACTATTTCACCTGATGTTAAGTGAAAATGCGGTCGAGGATGGAGCACGCTTACCTAGAAGTAACCTATTCACTCGCGACTTAAAGATCCCCAGGTTGTAGTTATCCGGAAACACAGACGCTGGTAGAGAGTTCCATTCTTAAGTCGTACGCATTAAGAATGTACTAGCGAATCGCTTAGTGCGTATTCGCTGGGTGCGTAAGGCATAGTGGGGGACACAAAAGTGATGTCAGCGCCCGTTGCGGACAAAATAGAACTACGGGTGGCTCTTTATTTTCAATGACCATAAAAATAACACACGTGTCAGTTTAATTAAATAAATAAAATAAAATGGGTCATCAAAGTTGTTGTGTAGTCGATTGCAAAAATACTAGTAGAAATAGTAATTGTAAATTTTATAAGTTTCCGGTTGCCAAGTGGAAATTAAATCAGCGAAAAAAATGGATAACTGCTGTTAAAAGGCAAAAGTAAGTATTACTATAACCTACAACCGTATTCTATAGAATAATGTCATGTACATGTGATTGTGTATAGGTATCGTGTAAGAAAACGGAGTAATAATTTAATTTTTTTTTTTTTTGTAAAGTATTGATGGATCGTTATGGTCTCCAAAACCTATGGATGTTATATGCAGTGAACGCTTCATTGGCGGTGAAAAATCAGATGTTGAATCAAGTCCTAATTACGCTCCAACTGTTTTTTCATCAGTTTATAGAAGACGTAAAGTCAAAGAATCCGCAGTTTTGAGTAGGTAATAAAATTTAGTTTTGATTAAAATATTTAGATTAATAGAAATAATCGACTAAAAAATTAAGACATATTATTTGATATAGTTAATGATTTAGAAATACCTGTTTTATTTTATTAAACCCGTTTTTAACACCAATTCCATTTTTTATCTGCAAAATTAAATTAAAAAAAAAATTAAAATTTAAGATACATTCGTAAATATATAATTATGTTAAATAGAGCTATTTGTTATTTTATATATTATTTTAGATTGTTTTTTAATATTAATAATGATTTTTATTCAATATTAATTTTACAATAAACATTTTGACAGATTTTAACACTGCTTAACCTAATTCACTTATTGAGACTTGTTTTAGTTGTTGTAATTATTTTACTTACTGTTTTTAGCTGACCCACGGAAATTTTTTTAATTTAATATTCACTCTTTGTAATATATCACATTTTACATTGAAAATTTTTTTTTTCAAGTTTATTTTATTTTTTCAATAGCTATTTGACATCCAATACATGTTTATTTTCTCAAAAGAGCCACCGTAAGTTGTATCGTTAGATGGCGGTAGGGTCACGCACCCAGCGAATAGTGGGAATGTCAACCATATATGGGTAGCGTAACGCAGTGCGTCTGGTTGTACGAAGGTGGAAGGGGCAGCGGGGAAACAGGTCGTGGAGTTCCTGCGCACACTCTCCGAAGTGTATCCGATAAAAAACCGACAGGCCGGCCACTCTACGCCGATGATCCATTATCTGTATCAAGTATCCGTATTCAGATATATTTTTTTATGAAAAGTTATATCTGGCACAACGCTTAGTCCGAATGTAAAAATAAATGTGTTCAATCAATAATTGAAGAATAAATGTGAAAATCTTCCTCGAAACTCTCACACTGACGTAAGTAATAATTGACAAAGCAGTTTTTTTTGTAATAAAAGACGAAATCATCTCTGCACACATTCGTCACGTAACTACGTAAGCTACGTTAAGCTACCGCGCCTCTTTTAATCAAGCGAGTAAACAAACATATCATGATTTAACATAAAAATATGTCTGTTTTTAAATATATTATAATCTTACAAAAAGTTTCTCACAGGAAAATATTCAAATAACATGTTCGTTTCGTATTTTAAACAGATATAAATTGACCCAAAGGCCAGGATCAGAGAAGTCCCGATAAACCTATAGACGCAATTTATTCCTTATCATTCAACATGTAAACATGAGCGAATGATTTACCGACTTTACGGATATTAAATCTTTTCTTTTATTGTTAAACGTATGTAATAATGGAAAAGGCTAATTCTATTCGCTATATACTACTTTCAACCGTGACTCCGTTCGCGATTACACATTATGATTCTTATCCCTTAGAGAAATGAGGGATGGTCCAGGCTTTGCGAAAGATTGGCGCGATACATGTTAACTTTGGGGCTAGCCTAGAATCTAATTCTGACCCAAGCCTGTTAAAAGAACGAAATGATAACATCATGCCAAGACTGAATGTCAGTATTGCGCCAATACTGCAATTGAATAATGGCTCGCTACTTGAGCCTAAGTTGTATATTGGTTGAGTCTTTAACCAGGATTGGCATGCCAAGTCTTGGATAGTTAATACGTATATTTATCGACTGACCAAGATTCGGGCCAAGATGGTAGTTTAAAACTTGGCTGGTCAGTATTGGTTGGATCTTGGGCCAAGTATATTTAGACAAGTCTAGTCAGCCCAGTAGTGTGCCAAGACAGGCCTCGTCCTCAGCCATGTCTTTTCTTACATGGACAAGGGAATCGTACTGAATTTCGATATAAAAACACTCATTGTCCTAGCTCGTGGTGTTAACTCGAATCATATAAAGTTTCATTCAAATTCATTCAGTAATTTCGAAGTGTTGCCTGGCCAATATACACACGGACAACGACAAACATTACATTTATTTCCGTATTGACTATAGAGTACCCTTTTTTTAACGCACACAACATTTACGCATCCCGCCGCTGTAAAGGCGACGGACATGTGGGACGCGCTGACTGAGGAGCCAGAATACCTACTAACACCCAGCGGTGCCCTCATCATCGTAGTGGGGCGCCACGGGATCGCATTCGCCTGCAACCGTGACGCCCCGAAACTATAGAGTACCCTGCAAAATAATTTTGAAAATATCTTTAATGTACAGTACAGAGTTTGACCGGTTACAATTGTTGATTTACACAGCATCCGTGGCGCGCAATGGGTTTTTCATTCAATTTAGACTCCTCCCCCATTAAATTTAATCTCACCTAAGGGTGGGACCTAAGGTGGAACCCCTTACATAAGATTTACGCTGAAGTAGTTATAGGACTAAATTTATTTTTATAAATCGGAAAAAGTAATAAATATATAAATTTAATAAAATTAAAAGCACCAAATAGCAAAATAATTTATATTTGTTTAGAGTTGCGTGAGATTTTCAATTATCCATGTTCAAATAAAATTTAAAAAGATTTTACTAGACACCTCCCCAATTTTGAGATCACGCAATTAATGGATGGCCCCCAACTTTCACGCAACGAAACGTAACAACACACGCTAATATCTATTACGTTCATACGAAGACGCGTGATCGCGCGCTTGACACGTCTGCGCACGCGCTCCTTTCTGTCGCGGTCTAAAACATCGATACTTTTTTTTTAATTTAAATAGTTGAAGGTTATTTTTTACGTGTTTTTGATAAAAATTTTTTTTTGTATATTTGTTGTAATTTACAAGGTGATCATGAAAGTGATTGTGTGCGTGTATCGTAAAAAACTTAAAAGGGATTTGAATGTGAATCGAAAATAGTGTTGTTGTTTTTTTTTCTCCTCGGATTCTGTTAATGTTTGAAGTATATGGATTTATCAGATGTCTCCTGCTACTGAAAAGGTATTTTATAGACTTTTATTATTGAGTGTCTTAGTGCTGTCTGAGGTCAATCGGTCACTTATAAAATTAACAAAAAAATAATTTTCTTCCGGAACTCGGTTCATGGATTGTTTACTTTAACTTTTGTAACTAAAATAAATAATGATAAAGATAATTAGCGCTTACTTTATTCAACAAAATGCATAAGAAATATTTCAAGTAAATTTTATTGAAATAAAACGAATGGATGACCTTTATATTGTTTTTGTTCGCAGTTTGATAGCGATAAGTGTGGTTATAAAACTTTGTGTATATCTGATTAAATTTATTTCAGAAAAATTATTAAATGTGTACATGTGTAGTAATTAAAATCCATTGCAATCAAAAATTCTGATATGATAGCGCGTAACGCGTCAAGATGATATGCTTTTCCGTGCCTTTAAAATAAAATCTGTTGTTGTTTAACAAATTCAATTTAAACTTCTTAATAATCTTATCATTTATATTTTATACAGGAGGTATAGCCAAATGTATTGATCGTTTTTTTTAATGCGGTATTCTCGTTTACGAGTAGGTACGTAATGACGTATAAAAAATAAAATTATGCTCTTTAAGTATCGAAAGGAGATTTCAAGGATATCAGTGAAGTAACCAATGGGTGTTATAGTGAAGACATGCAATAGTTACAAGATCTAAAAGTGTTGACTCCGATGCTTACGATCTAAACAGCTAAACTTTAAGATGACGAGTTAGCACTGTTGTCAAAGCAACTGGCTGTCGTGCTAGTGGTAACGAGTTTGATGACAAAATAATGAGTCTATGTACAGATTTTTGTCTTTGTCTGTGTCTGGGCGTGCTTGTGTTTTGTTTTTACCCGACTGCGACAGAAGGAGGGTTATGTTTGTCGAGTGTATGTATGTCCATTTCTTTGGGACGCCCTACAGCCCAAACGGCTGGACGGTTTTTGACATATGAGGTGTCGTTGGATTTGTCTAAATTGTAGTAGTGACATAGGCTATATAAATTTTCAAAATGGCGCCTGCAAATGGCGGAATGAGGGGGGGGGGGGTTGAACTAACTACTGTAGCAATATGGGTATCAAATGAAAGCTAATAAATTGTTTTATTCATAACTTTTGTAATGGGTCACGAAATTTCAGATTTCAGTGCTAATATCTTATATTGTACTTGTTTCATCACTTGAAGTGTTTAGCGCTCGCCAGTCTGTTTAATCTTTTAGAACAGATACTTAATATTTTTTAAAAACACGCCTTTTGTATTAAGTTCGATTGTGCATAGGCACAAGCCTGTAGTTATTATAAATCTATATCTATATATTAAAGATAAGATTTTTCAAAGGCATATTAATCATAGGGATAATATAACCGATTTTATATATAAAATTTCTTTTCGCTTTCAATTCTTTGTGTATAAAAGAAAGAAAAAAAAAACAATATATATACAACTATCGCAATATAACGTGTAATCGCTCTCTGGGTAAATCGTGAAGGATATACTTGTCTAGTGAATAACACAGTGAATAATTTAACTTAATATTCTTAACTTGCACAGAGCCAAGATGATCATTTCGTATATAATACGTGAATGACAGACAAATAATAGAATACGAGACGATACCACAGTCGGCCATGGTTTCAAATCTGGCTTGGCGCCGCTCCTTTTTCGAGCGCTAAAATTTTATCTTAAATATATCATGTAGGGCGGTGTAGGAAATTATCGTAGAGAAAGCTATATGTTTCGGTAGAAATTCTGAGATTAGAGCAGCGTGGAAGATTAAATTCGCCTATTATTTTTTCACTTTTCTCCATAGTAAAAGGAAAGGCTCAGCAGTGCGACGTTGACAGTCTGTGATAGTACTGTAAAATATTAATTAATTAAACTTTTTATTTTATTAATTTACAATAGACAAACTATAACATTAATCGTTTCTATTAACTCTCCGTGCGATACGTTATCAATGGCAATGGGAGTTATTACGTCCGAACGACCCGACCGACCCTCGACCCGGGTATCGTCGACTTATCATCAATGTTTATACGTCTTTAATACCCACTTGTAATGATCGTGTTTTCTTCATATCGACTCGGAAGATTATTGGGAAAGTTAATTTATATAACATTACAAATCTAATTCAATATCGTCTAATATTGCATCATTTATCCTTACTATATTAATATATTTTATTATTATAAATGGGAAAGTGAGTTTGTATGTTTGTTCCGCTTTCACGCCGTAACTACTGAACCGATTGCTTTGAAATTTTGCAGACGTAAAGTTAAAAGTCCGGATTAAATAATAGGGTACTTTTTATCCCGATAAAGTTTGATTTTCCCGAGGGAAAACAAAAATATTGTTAGTTCGGAGATGATGGCGATAGATGGCGCTGTGTGTAGTTTAAAACAAAGTTATGTTTTGCATACGAATATACACAATGTAAACTTAGAAGGTAAATGATATGATAATTAATCCCCGAAAATGAGGAATTTGGTTTATCTTCTAAACTGGTTTTTTACATCTACTAATCCTGTGTACTTAGTAATTTTCTTATTTTTTTTTTTTTTTTTATGACAAATAGACAGGCATTTGACCGCTATCTCACCTGATGTTAAGTGACGATGCGGTCGAAGGTGGAGCATGCCTGTCTAATAGCAGTCTATTCACTCTGGCCTTGAAGACACCTAGGTTGTATCGTTCGGGAAACACAGACGCGGGCAACGAGTTCCATTCCTTAGCCGTGCGCATCAAGAAAGTAGTGCCAAAGCGTTTTGTGCGCGTAGGTGGCATATCAATGACATAAGGATGGAACGATCGACCGAGCCTAGTGTCCCGATGGCGGAAGGTTGTGGGGGGAATTAGATCGTGCAATTCCTTCGCACACTCACCAAAATATATTCTGTAGAACACCGACAGACGAGCTACCCTACGCCGATGATCGAGACTCTGCAACTTGGTGTCTGTCAGAGTAGGGTCACCTATGAGTCTCTTAGCTCGTTTTTCCACCGAGTCCAAAGTTGCCAATTGGTATTTGGCGGATCCATCCCAAAGGTGGCAGCAATACTCCATACAAGATCGAACTTGTGCTTGATATAGTTGAAGCAGCTGTTCTGGAGTGAAGTATCGCCTGACCTTAGAGAGAATACCTAGTTTTTTTGCTGCAGTTTTTGCTTTGGACTCGATGTGCTGTCCAAAGTTCAAATTGGACGATAGCTCTACACCGAGGAGCTGAAGGGAGTCGGTAATTTCTACAGAAACATTTCGGAAAGTCGGAGCCAGGTGCAAAGGGCTCCGTTTAGAGGAGAACACACACGCCTGTGTTTTTGTAGCGTTGAACGTGACCAAATTGGCATCGCCCCATTCGGAGACTGCCTGGAGGGCGACGTTCAAGCGGCTGACCATATCCTCTCGACAAGACTGGATAACATCCTTACTAGCCCTTGCACTCGAAAAGTATCTGTCCGTCACTGTGCTGTCGTCAGCATACCCAAAGGTACCGGGGACGAGCAGATCATTAATATGCAGCAGGAAGAGGGTAGCGGACAAGACTGATCCCTGAGGAACACCGGCGTCGATAGCCTTTTGGTCCGACGAGTACCCGTTAAGGACAACTCGAATTGAACGTTCGTTCAGGAAGTCAGAAATCCAAGCGCAAAGGCCAGGTGGAATACCATATGAAGGAAGCTTGCTTATGAGGCTTGCGTGCCAAACTCTGTCAAAGGCCTTCGAGATATCGAGAGACACGGCAAGTGCTTCACCGTGTTTGTCAATGGCCTCACTCCATATATGTGTGGCATACACTAGAAGGTCCCCAGTCGAACGGTCCTGGCGGAAACCGTATTGCCGGTCGCTGAGGAGATCGTTACCTTCCAAGTGGGCCAGGAGTTTGTTGTTCAGTGCACGTTCCATAGTCTTACAGAGTATGGACGTGACTGAGATGGGGCGGTAATTGACAGGGTCTGCACGACTACCTTTTTTGGGCACAGGCTGCACGTTGGCAAGCTTCCAAGACTTCGGCACTTTGCCAGTCTTAAGTGACAGGCGGTACAGGCGTGTAAGAGGTGGAGACAACTCAGGGGCACATGTACGCAGGACTATCGCTGGTATACCATCAGGTCCGCTGGCCTTGTTCACGTCTAGTCTTTTCTTTGCAAAAACTTCTGTTATTATTTACCTACCCTTTATCCTGGTATAATACTGTTCCAGAGGGTTTACAAAAGTGAAGAAATTTCAAAAAAGTAGGTTATTACGTGCAAATATGACAAATATACTGAAATAAGTATAAAGTATTAGCAGTTACGCTATTTAGTTCTTAAGGTATGCGATAGATGGCGCTTGGATACAAAGGGGGACTCCAGCAGATGAAATAAAAGCTTGCCTAAAATCGTCTAAGTTATGGGACCATGTCATAAAATTCCAATTGACAACAAACATGCGAGTAAGATTATTTAACGACTTTCACTCAGGTCATTACGCGGAAACATTGTTAAAAATCGGTGATGGGAGAATGACAGTAGATGCAGAGGGAATGATAACTTTAACGGAAGATTTTTGTAATGTTGTGGGCAGCGAATCAGAGTTGGTAGCCAAAGTTTATACTGACTTACACAATAATATACATGATGACCAATTGCTCTGCGAACGCGCAATATTAGCACCAAAAAACGAAACGGTCACTAAAATAAATGAAAATATTTTGGATGAAGTTATGGGAGAAACTACTGAATATTTATCTGTAGACACGGTGATAGACTCAGAAAATAGTACCTCATATCCTGTAGAGTTCTTAAATTCTTTGGAATTATCTGGGGTGCCATCACATAAATTAAAATTAAAAGTAGGGGTTCCGGTGATGCTCATGCGTAATCTCGATGCCCCTAGACTGTGCAATGGTACCAGGCTGCGTGTCACTCACCTTGGGCGGAATATTATTACCGCCACTATTTTAACTGGCGCTGCAAAGGGTGAAAGTGTACTCATTCCTCGGATTCCGATTATTCCAACAGACCTCCCATTTCAGTTTAAAAGACTTCAATTTCCTATAAGGGTTTCATTTGCTATGACCATTAATAAAGCACAAGGTCAAACTCTAAGGGTTGCTGGAGTACACTTAGAAAAGCATTGTTTTTCGCATGGCCAGCTCTATGTAGCGTGTTCCCGGGTATCCAGTGCCCAAAATTTGCATGTTTTTGCTCCCCAACGTAAAACATATAATATAGTTTACCACGCAGTTTTGGTTTAAAAACTCTAAACTCTATATATACGGGAAAACTAAGAAGCGCGATTTAACCGAATTCATAACCGAATTCCACGCGGGCGAAGCCGCGGGTAAAAGCTAGTTTATTATAAATGCGAAAGTTTGCTTAGATGAATGTTTGTTACTCTTTCACGCAAAAACTACTGAACGGATTTAGATGAAACTTTACAGTAATATAGCTTATACATCTAAGTAACACATGGGCTACAATTTATTAAGATTTTGTGTAATTTGGTCATAATATAAGATAGTTTAAAAAATATCACGCGTAAACGCGTGACGCGTATTTTATGGCGCTTACGACCTTCTTTCACGAGAATTCGCTATAGTGTCGACTGGGCAATATTACTGTGAACTCTGCGAGCGTGGAGGAACGTTTATTGTATGAGAGTCTTTGTTACCGAGCTGTTGTAAGAATTTGATACGGATAGTCTGAAGTCTGGGGAAGGACATAGGCTACTTTTTGTCAGTTGTCAACAACCACGTGGATGAAGCGGCGGGCGGAAGGTAGTTATTTATAAAAGCTGACCATGAAATTCGCAACGCGTGTTCTATTGGTTTCATTTAGATTTTCAAGAAATTAGTAAGTTGTTCCGTTATGTCTGTTTCTACGACGATAATATGTACACATCCAAACATAAGTGCATTGTGTCTAGCGTTGGAAAAATCTGTAAACTTTGTTATATTTTTATGTGCTTCAAAAAGTTAAAATGTATTTGTTTTTATGGTATTTTAAATCATCCGTAGGGATTTTACTCTCATAGTATTCGAAAAAACCTTATCAAATTTTACTGCTACTGTACATCAATTGATTCTTGAGCCCCCTAATCTAATTCATAATATAATATATGGTTTTTAAAGTGTTCTTAATGATTATTGCAACAAAGTTGCAAATTGATATTTCAAGTGCAAACGAGTGTGTAGAGTATTTGAATATTTTAATTATCAAATAATAATTAACGTTCATTGTCGACAATTACAATTATCATATCTGTTATCTGCACTATTTGCGAGATGTGGCTTTCGAAAAATCTATTACTACGTTAAATTTAAAACTTAAGACCTAGCAAACTTTTATTTGTTTTATAAAATTAGTCTTTTGTAATCATTTTACAACATAATAGGTTTACGAAACTTGAATATCTCCCGTTGAATCTCATTATAGAAGCGGTCAATGTTTTTAAATTCTTAGATAGATGAATAGTAAAAATAATTATTATAGATAAGATATGTTGTAATTATGATAATTGTTTTATTGTTATCTATTTGAAGTATATTATGTGATATAAATTTCATTGATATATTTTATAACATGCTTATTTCTAAGAACTGTTACAAACACTCATTGTAGGTACTAAAAATATATTTAACATTTCAAAAAAAAAGAGACTTCATTTACGATAAATTTTTCAAAAACAGGCAGGCCAATTACTTGAATATTTTAATTAATACAAATCAAATATTTATCTTTGATAAATATAATTCACAATAATTTGCAAAATTTCCACTTAACTTCAAGGCGACTATAAAATAGTATGCGTCTGGAGATGAAAGCACCTCACTTGTCCTCGCTGACCCGCCGACCTGTGATAAACGATAACCCCCCGGTGGGGTCGTGCCGCCACATGGTCGATCGCATCGATGGCCGTTCTACAATACGCTCATACGATTTACAATATGCGATACAAGTTGATTAAGGATTTACGACAGGCTTTTGAGTCTAGATATCACATCTAATCTGGGATTTAATTCTGTATATATTTCTCTACTCTAAAATAATCCGTCGTTATCGCACACGGGATTATATTTCTATATATTTTATATTTATTAATCCTATTGTTACGTCAATAAAATGTTATATCACGGTGTGTCACAGGGAGTCACAATAGAGCCGTTTCTATTTATATTATACATTGTTAGTAAATGAATCTATTGCTGTACTTCGATAATTGAACTTATTTGTATCGTAAAATATGAAAGATAACCGTATCGTTAAAGCTCGACCGCCGCGATAACCCGCGGCTAAACGGAGTTACGTACTGCGTCAGAGTCACGTGATAATATACTCGATTTAATAGACAATTCGATCTTATGAATAATTTGATTGAATGTCAAAACGTATGGACGTTTCATTACTCATTAGACATTTATATAAATTAATTGATGATATTAATAATCGTGAGGAAACTTGTACTCGTATGTGTACCGAGGGATTTAATTGAAATGTCTTTTTTTTTCTTTTATAGGATAATTTTTTTTAGGATAATTTTGTTTTGTCCAGTCAGTTGTACATTTTTCTATGCTACCATGTACACTTACAATATTTCTTTTTATTTATTCGATCGAATTTTCGAAAAGTAATAATTGTACTGAAATAAACGGTAAACGTCCCATTACAAATGCCTCTTCGTCATATGACCACACTTCTCAAACACCACTTCTCAGTTAACACTTCAGTGTTACAGTTTAATCCACCAGTCTGCTCCACTGCGGGTTTATGGATAATTCTCATATCAAGAGTAACGATCGTTATCAGGTGTTTATAATAAAAACCGGATTCGGAGACGGATTATCGAAAAACATGTTATCGAGGAGGAAATTTTCCTATGATATACATATCGTTATATGATATCTATCGTTAATATTTATTATTATTGATGATACGATTATTTGATTACAATATCGTTATCGACCGGACGTTGTTTTATCGATCGAGTATTTTTGTGAATTTTTTATTGCTAAGTGTAAAGAGCGACGACGGGTCGACCAAGTGGGTACAGCACTGGCCGCTGCGCTAGCGGTCGCGAGTTCGATCCTCGCTAATGGTAAATGCTAGTATAGTTCATTTAGATGTTTTTCTAGTCTGGAGGTTTCTGCTCGTGTTGTTTGTTTACTATATTCTGTTATTTCAAATATATTTTTGAAAAAGTTACTCGATGAAGTCACAATAGTCGGAGCCGGAAAACAGAGAGGCAGCCGCCAGTCCCCTCTCTATAGATTCAAATACGCCAATTGAGCACATATAATAAGATTAAGAAAGGTATCTAATTGACAAATCATGTATAGAGCAGTTTATGTTCCCGGACACACGATTTTCTTTCTACTAACGGTCTTTAAGTTTGAGGCGCTTATATAAATATATATGTTGTGTAATAGAGTAATAGTTTTAATAAAAAAATCTTCTTAAATTGGGAATGGATTGGCGCAGTCACGTCACCTGGTCGTCGGGTCAACGGATTCGCGTTTGATGTACGATCGCCTTGTATTTGACGACCATTCTGGTGTAGTGGTGCGAGTAGTTGCCTCAAATAGCGCGCCGGCGCGGGTCGCGAGCCGATTCCCGCTCGGGACAGATATTTCTATTTGTACAAATATTTGTTTCCGGTCTGGATCTATGTCCTTGTGGTTCTCTCCCGGTCCCGGTTGTTGTTATAGACACCTTATAACAATCGTTACTCATGGTAGGGAAATTATCAACCCGCAGTGGAGCAGCGTGGTGGATTAAGCTCCGATCCGTTTTCTATATGGAGAAGAGGCCTTCGCTCAGCAGTGGGTTGTGTACAGGCTTATACAGTACAGTATATTATTTGATCTTAATAATGATAAAAATGAGGGCACTTAACAGTTGTAAATATTTTTTATCTTTTAGTATATTTTTGTCTCAAGTGGTGATTATCACTAACGATAACACAATCTTTTAAAATTAATTCTATGTAAAAAAAAAAAAAACACTTCACAGTAGAATTGCCAGCGTTTTTGTTGTTTAATTAAAGTTCAAAAATACTTTTCTAGTCTTTTTAACTCTTTCGTTTCAGCAAACTTTGTTCTGACAATTATAAACAACGAAACTCTTGTCTATTTCTTCTTCGTAGAGTCAGCATCGTGAAACACTAATAACTAAGCGCTTGTAAATAACAATTTGAAATTGATTTAATTAGGTCTCTTGAATCTATACTATAATAGGTATAATATTTTAACGAAAAAATTTTTTTTTAATATGCTAATTTAGCGGTATTCTGTCTCTTCTCTATACATCTACATATCTCTTCCAATACTTTTTACATTAGTCCTCTGCCCAAAGGTTGCCGGGAATAAATCGCTGTGTTAGCGATAAGGCCGTCTGTTGCACCTGATACAACTTAAATATTATATTTTCCATTATTGTTATTTTTGTATTAGTGTACTGTACTGTACTGTATCAGCCTGTAAATAACCCACTGCTGAGCGATGGCCTCTTCTCTGTATATAAGGTTTGGAGTTTAATCCACCACGCTGCTCCACTGCGGGTTTTCGGGTAATTTCCCTACCGATGAGTAACGATCGTTATCAGGTGTTTATGATAACAAACGGGACCGATGGCTTTACGTGCTCTCCGAGGCACGGTGGGGAGACCCACAAGGATATACACCTAGACCGGAAACGAATATTTGTACAAATACAAATATCTGTCCCGAGCGGGAATCGAAACCGCGATAGTCGGTGGATAGTCGGTCGGTCGGTCGCTTTTATTAGTGTGCAGAGAATGTATATAAATGAACTAGATATTGTCGGTTATCGCGGCAAAAAAAAAGTTTCATGACGATCGGTTAAGTAGTTTTCGCGTGAAAGCGTAACAAACAAACTTACTTTCACATTTGTAATATTACTATGATTAGGGATTCAATTTCTGTTACTTTTGCATTAGTATGCAGAGAGTGTAAAAAAATAAATAAATAAATTAAATAACGTTCTGAACGAGATGCGGTCGCGCTGCCCCAGATTAGGAGTGTGCGGCAACTATCGATAATTCGTAACTACTTTATCGATAACTATCGCAAATTATCGATGATTTTCATCCGTTAATTATCGACAACTACCGAGAACATGATACGATAGTTATCGAGATAATAAAAATAATCGATAACTTATTGAGACGTACACCCGCACCCCAGATGCGCGGCGTGCCGCCGCACGAGCGCGTGTACACGCTGCGCACGCGGCCGCCGTCGCTGCTGCCGCCGTCGCCGCTGAGCCTGGCGTCGTCCGGCGAGAAGGCGGCGCACGCGCACTCGCCGTCGCTCGAGCGGCCGCCGTCCGGCGCGCCGTCCGCCAGCTTCGTCTGCTACGTGTGCGGCGTGTCGGCGCCCTCGTCGCAGCTGCGCCTCGTCTACTGCTGCGCGAACCCCGAGCGCGAGCCCTACTACCCCTTCATCACTTCGCTCAAGCCGCACCCGGACGCGAGCCCCATCAGCCCGCAAGGTGCCCTATACACTTCCTATCGTCGTATTCGAGCGTTTTGAAACGTTTTACAAACCCGCGTATTGCTTGTTGAAAATATATAAGTGTTAATTATATTTCATAATATTAAATTTAAAAACAATAGGGTCCACTCACATGAATATTTTCCTATTATTAATTGTTTCGTGTTTTTTTTATTATTGCTAGTAATTCCAAGAGATCCGTAACAAAAATATCATCAGCCCTAAGATGTATCAATATCGCAATTGTCGAAGACTTCCTCACGAAAAATACAGCCTGTACCAGTAAGCGCATATATTTAGGTACAGGTTGCATTTTCGTTGTGACCTTGACGTGAATTAGGTAAAACAGAAAATGAAACCTAAGTACCTAAATGTATACACTTGCCAGTACACAGTCAAATTGAGAACCTCCTTCGAATATGTGGTTGAAATATCGTCGCATCGCCTGACAAGTTTCATAGGTGGTTTTTGTAAGGTTTTGGGAAACAACATCAAATATGTTATTAAATAATTTTTAATTATTTATTAACGTTTAAAATACATATGGAATTTGTTAAGTTTGTTCCTAGTTCGAATATCACGAAAAGAACTTTATCAACACATAGAGAATGAAGCGGAGATTAAGTTTAGTAAAAAAAAAATACATAAAAAATGCACATATGGAATTTGGCAGGCGCAATGACGATATATTTAATTTCTATTTTTTTTGGCATTTTACTTAATGTCTAAAACTGAATTGATTACAATTTACTAGAGCGATCTCACCATCTCAAATCTATGTCGAAATAACGCCGACAGTTTGACATTTAGCATCCTCCAAACTTGAAACTTGCCAGTATGTACAAATGAAAAGAATTAATTATACTGTACAGAATTGTTTTAATGATAAAAAGTTCTAGAACTAAAGTGCGTTGATTTTTAAATGTAAAAGATATAATTTAATTGCTATTCAGAAACTAAAAGTTTTTGTGTCTTATCTCTGTTATTATTATGGTCCGAACCATTGGTAGCTTCAATTTTAACTGAGGGAACGTACCCATACTACGTGATATATTCAGGGGAGAGAGGTCTTTAAAAATACTAGGCTTGGTAACAGGGGCGAGTGGTGGTTTTAGGTTTTCGTTAAATTGTCAGTAGTCTCGAGGATATTCTCTACAGAAATTTTGCGCTTTTTCGAGCTTTATTCAATTATGGCAGCACGCAGAGCGTTTAGCGCTTTTGAAACTCATAGGTGGCAATACTTCGCTACACTACCAACATTACTACTACTGATTACACTTTTTTAACTTTCTGTTTGCAAAAAAAAAATTTAAAACATATTTATGAATTACTACATGAAAACTCATGGGGGGGGGGGTATCACGTAGTATGGGTACTTTCCCTAAAGATAAATACAAGAGTACAATTCAAAAGAATCATCAATCAATGAAAAGTGCTTTCCAAATACACTCGGTACAAAGTATTTTTAAGTTTGAATCCGATGATATGGTGTATCGTGTTTGGAAACGAAGTCGCGTTCCAGGCATGGTTCAGATCTGCGCGTCGTGCTACAAGAGTATCCCGCACAAGTACCCCGCGTACAGCGAGAACGGAGAGCCAAACGCGGCGCACAACAACTCGCACACGAACAACATCAGGTGAGTTCGTGTGATACGACTGTGTGTGTGTGTGTCAATGGTCACACGTTTCACGTGATGGTTTCCTCACAATGTTTTTCTCCATAATCGAGCAAAGACCAAAAATCATCACGTGAAAACTCAGTGGTGATGAACTGGCTGACTTTCTGTCCATTTCTCCCCAAAATTGTGGTTTTACTCATACTGATGTACAGTGGGATGCAAAAATACAAGTCTAATGGTGGCGGTACGCGTCCGCGACCGTGACATCAGAGACAGAGACAAGAGATCGCGACAAGTTATATCATTGGTAGTTTCGGTTATGTTGTCTCTCTCGGCCGGCTGGTCGAGTGGTCAGACAACTGGACAGTTTACGCAGCGGTCGCGGGTTCGAATTCCGCCAGGTGCAGATAATCTGTATGACGAATATAGATGTCTGCACCGGGTCATGGATGTGTATTTATGTATATATGTATTTATATCTTAAATTTATTTCCGTTCCTAGTACCTGTAACACAAGTTCTTACGAACTTAGCACGGGGCTAGGTTAGCGTGGTGTGATTGTTGGTTAATAATTATTTATTTATTTATTTATTTATTTGTCTCTATCTTTCCTGTCGCGGTCGCCTGTCGCGGGCTCGAGTCACCAACATAAGTGTTCGGTGTCGTGTAGATATTTTCAAGTTTGAATATACACAGTTACGTTGGTACCGGTTTCTGCCTCTGACCGACGCGTGTCCTGTTCGCGCAGGTTCAAGCCGTACGACATGAAGCCGGCGCAGGTGAGCAAGCGGCCGCCGAGCGCGCTGGCCACGTCTCCGCACGCGCCGCTCGCGCCGCACGCGCCCCTCGCCGGCGAGAACGGCATGGGACTCTACCGGTGGGTGACCGTAGCGCTCGTAGCGGACGAACCGTAGCCGCCGTAGCGGATCGCTGTGCTACTCTATACTTGTAGCACTTCAGCATGCGGTTCGTTATGTGCGTGTCGCTGCAAATATGTAACTTTTATGTGTGACAGTGACGCGTTCAAAGTTAGAGCAATAGGTGCTGGTACAGTCAGTAAGAAAAATATCTAGTTCAATAACGAAATGTTTGACATAGTATATAAAAAATAAAAAATTGTGAAAGAACGTTTGTGTACTAAAGGATATTATTCGATTAACGATTTTCTAGAAGACAGCATGCCTTGGGAATGATGTGATCGCCGCCACTGTTAATTTCAATTAACTTTGAAAAAAAACCATTACGATAAAAAAAATGGTCTCGCTGAGTTTCTTTCGCCAGTTCTTCTCAGGTCAGAGGATTCTTCTTTCCGAACTGGTAGTAGACTCATGACGTTCAGTAAGAAATTGTAATAATTTTATGCTGAATAAAATATTTTGAGTTTGAGTAAAATATGTAATACTATAGTATAACACTTGAAAAATGATGAACATTTTCAGGCTTATTTCTAAGTAATGTGTATCTAGAAAATCACTTAGTTGTCAATGTGAAAGTTATTAAAAAAAATTATTTACTCAATAATATGTCTAACAAGATACGAACGAAGAAAATTGTATTTAATAACGTATTTAACATAAAAATTTATATTTTATTATGACTGACTGTACCGCACTCAAAGTATTCAAACAACTTTACGCACACATAGAGTACCGCGCTAAAATGAATTGAAAGATCTTTGATGTAGTCTCATAGCGATTGTTTCGGTAGTGTAACGTGAAACCGTAACAAACGCCCATTATCCTTCTAAAACTTTCGAAACTATTATATTATAAGACATTTTTCCGAGAAAAATAGACTTCTAGAGCAAAGAGAATTTCTAAAATCGGACATTTCATTTTTGACATTTATTGTTGTGACCTTGTTTTCTGCTCAAAGGGTTGTGGGTTCGATTCCCGCTCCGAGTCTGGGTGTAATATATGTTTATTTATAGATGTATTATTTATATGTATATTAATTTAAAAATAAATGTATATAAGTCGGCTGTTACCTAAAACACAGGCATTAAGTTGCCTACCTTAGGAACAGACGACCTTGTGTGTATGTTAAACATATATTTGAGCATATTTATTAGATGATATTAGTATACAAAGTAATTCTTTATGTAATATTTGTGTTGGTAGAGTTGCTCTTAGTCTGGGCGTTTTGTGTTAATGATCTCCACATATCATTTCGATAGTGTTGTGTGTGATAGGGTTGTCGAGATAGTGAAAAAGTCGAAAAATATACCGAATGTTGTACTATTTACTTCGATGTTGTGGAGAACATCAGCCATACTGTCGAAATATCCGCAAATAGATTTTTATGATGTCGACAATGCTGTCAATTATAGATTTGGTCGAATTTCGATCATTGGGCGATCACTAGTTATTATTAGTATGTTATGGAATTTTTTCGTAAATAGTTTAACACTGGTAAGAATCGGTCGCTCAGGTGCTACGTGTGCGCCGGCCTGTTCCCGCAGCAGTCGATGGAGTGGCTGTCGACGAGCGCCGAGTACATGAACTCGCACGCTATGCACTTCCCGTGCCTGGCGGGCGCGGGGGCGGGGGCGGGCGGCGGCGCGGGGGCGGGCGGCGCGCGCGGCGGGCGCGTGCTGGCGTGCTCGCGCTGCGTGCGGCACCTGGCGCGCCAGTGGGAGCTCATGGACGCCGAGCGCGTGCCGCTCGAGCACCGCCGGTAACCCCTCTCATACTTATTGCTTTTTTTTATTTATATTTTTTTTGTCGCTGGTAAATGCGGCGGATATGTGAAACTCGCTGACTGCAGAGCGTGTCAGAATACCGCACTAAAACACAGCGGTGCCCTCAGTAGGACGCCACGGGATCGCTTTCGCATGCAACCGTGACGCGCCGACGGTTGGCCCATCTTCTGATACTTATACCTAACCTATCTAAAATCTCCGAGTCGCGTTTTTATGGCATTTCCTGCCTCGCACGACCACTATATGTAACCAGCTGCCACCTACGGTATTTCCGAACCCATACGACTTAGGGACCTTCAAGAAAAGAGCATACACTTATTTGAAAGGCCGGCAACGCACCTGCTAATCCTCTGATTCAGCGGGTGTCTATAAATGTCGCTTACACTTACCTCCAGGTGAACCAATTTTCCGTTTGTCCCCACTACTATTAAAACAGCGATTTCTCGCGATCGCGCAAGTAACGTAATAGACCCGCGGTTCCTTGTACCATGAAGAGTGCGATGGCAAATGGTGGGCTAGAAAAAGTCTATAAATAGCTCTAAGATAATATGATGTTCTTTCTTCTTCAGTTTTACTTTTTTTCTTTTCTTTAAGGGAAGATATTAGCTTATGTAACGTAGTATTCATACGAGCGTCGTAAAAATTGCAATATAAAGATACGAAATAGGGAAAAGAGGACCAAAAATGAAAGTTTAATGTATGGTTATTAATTTGATTTGTAATTTCACAGATACAACATACCTTCGCCGCTGCCTTCGTCCATGAACGGCGAGCGAGTGATCCCCACCCCTCCCTCCACTACCTCCGATCGGACCGTGGCCAGTAACAGTGGTGAGTTGTATGCGGGCTGACGACACCTTTCGAAACATCAAAACTCGTTGCGGCTATAACGTAACTTGCGCGATTGCGAGAAATCGCTGTGGTGTCGAATTTCAATACTAGCTGAGCCTCAATTAGTATTTAAATTCTACAGCACAGCGATTTCTCGCGATCGAGCAAGTTACGTAATAGTTCCACCGATTAAAAAACAGTACATGTGCTTTAAAATTATTATTAATATGGCCATAGTTTTTTTTTTTTGTCGAGCCGGTGTATGATGGTGGTATCGCATCTGTATGAGCGTAAGCATACGGCGTATTTTAAACGCGCAGATAACTCGCGTATACAAGTTTCAAACGAGATTCGAATGCAACCCTGTAACCTACGCACATGGGGCGAGCGTGAAATGCGCCTCTACTCGGCGTAAACGCGCATTTATACAGCCACACAGAAGTTCTGTAGTTGCTCGTAGCTTCCGTGCGATTGCGCGTCTATCCTCTGCCTCTTCCCCACCCCTTTGTACGCGCGTTCGCATTGTATCATAAATTCGAACGCAACTACGGCGCCGAAAACGCGCGTACCTAAAACGCGCGTCGTCTGCGCGTTTAAAATACGCCGTGTGCTTACGCTCTAAATCAGGGGTGTCAAACTCAAATACAATCAAGACTGTATTTAACAGAATCGGCCACATTATAACACAACAAGCCTAGGTCTAACGTTAGATCTATTTGCTAGTTAGATATTTTATCTAGCAAACTAGTAAGATAATAAATAGCTAGAATCTAGCTATATATTGATGCATGCGGGCCGTATCTTTGACGTCCCTGCAGTCTAAATCTCCTGTCGCTCGCTAACGTCCGGTTCTGTCGCAGCGTGCACGTCGATCTACTGCTTCCTGTGCGGCCTGCACTCCGACCTCACGCTCGCGCGAGTGCTCTTCGGCCAGCCGCAGGGGAACGCGCCCTACTTCCCCTGCCTGCTGACGCACCAGGTGAGCGCTGCTACAACTACCACCACCACTGCTACCTCTACCACCACCACTACTACCACTACCACTACTACCACTACCACTACTACCACTACCACCACCACTACTACCACCACCACTAGACTCTGTAGACATATTGTAATGTTGAACAGCTGTTTAATATTTGATATACAGATAGATGATTATCATAGATTACATAGATATCACAAGTTCTTATTCCGACAATACCACTTCAGTTACAATAATTACATTACACTACTGCTGCAGTTGTTTTATATAGTTTACTTTCAGAAATATATGCAAGAGATATTATATTAGAGATTAAATGTACGAGGGGCAATCCAAAAATAATAATAATCGGCTATTTCCAAATCCAGTTTTTATATGTTTAAGGAATAATTATGGTGGAATACTTAGAAAAGGAATGATAACAGAGAGGGAATGAAAAACAGGCTCACACAACGCAGACCAAATTAGAATATTGCGGGAGACTATCAAAGTGTTGTTTCACTAAAAGAACGCAACCGCTCACAAAGCAGTTGCGATAGCTGTCATTCATGAAATGGGATTTGAATTACTTGAACATCCACTCTATTCGCCAGATTTAGCCTCTAGATATTTTTACCTTTTTCCTCAGCTTAAAACATCTCCGAGGTAAAAAAAAATTAAGGTTATAGCGGAGAGATGGTCGCTGTTGAAGCGTTTTGGGAGAAGAAGGATTTTTTTTAAAAGGAATCCTAGGTTTGGAAAAAAATTATTGACTTATTAGGAGACAATGTAGAAAAATAAAATTAATTGTTATAACAGGAATTACTGTCTTTTATATTCATTATCATTACTTTTGTATCACCCCCCGTATATATAACGTCTTTCGATGTGTCTACGCTCCACCGCGCTACCCCGAGCTATACCGTGCTATACCGAGCTGTACCGTGCCGTGTCGCCCGCAGAGCCACCCGAACGCGGAGCAGCTGCGCGAGAACGGCTCGGCGCTCGTCTGCACCTTCTGCTACCACTCGCTGCTCAGCCAGTGGCGCCGGTGAGTCTCGCCTTATAGGTGCTGTGCTGCAGCTGGACTCGGATGACGTCACATGTGCTCGATGTTATGGTGGCGGTTCGCGCCCGCGACAGCAGAAACAGAAACAACAGAACTGAGACAACCAATGATATTACTTGTTGCCGTCTATTGTATCTGTCTCTCGTCTAACTGTCGTGTGTCACGGACGCGAATAACATTAGGGTGCCTGTCCATTGAAGTGGAGTAAGGCTGCGGAGTGGAAAAATATATTTATTTATATATTTTTATGTATACATATTTAAAAAATTATATATCAGTCGGTTGTTACCTAAAACACAGGCATTAAGTTGCCTATTTAAGAACAGACGACCGTGTGTGTGTGTTAAGAAAAATGATTATTATTATTATTTTATGTTTATTATTTATGAAACTTTCGACCGATTTAGCTGACTCTGTCGTGTTCGTATTGTTTGATCAAGCTTTGAAGTAAAAGAAACTTTTTAGAAATCGTCGAAGTCAGGTAGATGATCTTTGTATGAACGGAACGGTAAAACGGTCATCACCTTGTTTCTCTCCAACTTTTCGTTTCAATATCTCTATTAGTAAAATGCTAGTCAATACTTATACTATAAGGAGGAAAAATGTTTC
Source organism: Euphydryas editha (assembly GCA_036937285.1). Classification (NCBI taxonomy): domain Eukaryota; kingdom Metazoa; phylum Arthropoda; class Insecta; order Lepidoptera; family Nymphalidae; genus Euphydryas; species Euphydryas editha. The sequence goes on from JAUPFZ010000024.1 coordinate 1,407,948, forward strand.
TTTTCGTAATATATTTTTTAAAATCATTCTGAATCAATTTTATTAATTCACATTCGAAAGCTACCTTTTTTTATAACACAGGTTTTGAAATAACATGAAGAAGTATATATGTATATATATATATAGGGTGAATGGTAAATTACTATCAATATTTAAGGAGAATACTCGGTACATGATTCTCATTTGAATTATGTAAAAAAAATAGGTACTTAATTTTTGACCAAATTTTCATAAATTTCAATTCGAGTAAATGAAGCGTTGACACTCTACAGTCATGCCAGCGGCACGTGCACAGGTGTTGTACTGTGCCGCTTGTTAACATCTAAAAATTGCCAAAGTTCACATCATTTACCTAGCCAACAAATTTGTTGCTTAAACGACTAAAATATCTTAGTATTTTTACCTATCCTAAGCCAAGATTAAAGTATTAAGGGGGATTGGATCATGCTTGTTTATCCTGCTACCCTGTTAACACGTGGCGGCGTTTAGACGTAGGTAAACTACCTGTTTTGTGTCGAAAGTGCAGCTAGCTGCTAGGGTGTCCAGACGACGCGTACATAATTGGATAATTGTTGAGAAACTTTACTTAAAAGTTTATTAATATTTATCTGTTTTTTTTTTTACATTATTCGAATGAGAATCATGTACCGAGTAGTCTCCTTAAATATTGATAGTAATTTACCAGTCATCCTGTATATATTGAACCCGAGTGAAACCACGGCGGACGTAAAGCTTTGTGTACTCACGCAGGTACGAGGCGCTGGGCGGCTGCCCGGCCGAGCGCCGCGTGTACAACACGCACGACTACCACTGCCACCTCTGCGGGATCAAGACCTACCGGAAGCGAGTGCGCGCGCTACCCATCAAGGTACCGCCTACCTTCCATTTACTACCTACACACCAAAACCGTCTACCTCTTTTCACTTAACACTATCGCTTGTTCACATCCTATCATTTCACGTTCACATCCTATCTGCCACATTTCGTCCACGAGTGACTACGAACCATATATTATCACCGGTCACCACCACCTATCACTTAACATCATCTTTTACTACTTACCCCCCGCCGTGCGCCCTCACCCCCTGACAAGGCGGGCCACGGGTACCGCGTACGTTGCTCCGTGGCCCGCAGGTGGTGCCCCATCGAGCACTCTCCTGTGCGACGCTCCGCGCACTACTTACCATTGCTACCTTTTAACTTACCAACAAGTTCTTTCCTTACCAACACCTGCCTAATTTACCAACATATTACTTGCCAAGATTTTCCTAACTTAATTATACCTTACTAACTTACCAACACCTTCCTAACTTACTAACACTTTCCTACCTTACCAACACCTTCCTAATTTACCAACACCCCCCCTAGTTTACCAACACCCTCCTAGTTTACCAACACCCTTCATGAACAAGTGAACACGTAACTGCTCAACGACCACATCTACATTTGAGCCCTTTTTTGTATCATTAAAATTATTAAAAGTATTTTCTATTCCAGGAATTCCCATTCTTGATGCAAAGGCGGACGGAAAATTCATTATTATTAGAAAATGGAGATTACGCTGTAGTATGTTTAGACTGTTATGAAAGCTTAAGGTAATTATAATATTGAGTTTAATTATTTTTTTTACGGATAATTATTCTTAGGGACATGGTTATGTAATATTTAATGTAAAAGATCTAATAAAATACACTAATTTGATAAAATTTTTGTTAACGAATGAATGATTTAGGTAATTTGTGGTCATTTTAGTTGAATATGTAATAACCGAAAAAGGTTAACCGTTAAAGTGTTAATTTGTAAAATGATGATTCGAAGGTGCTCTTGGGGCCTATTTGAATAAAGTTGATTTTGATTTTGGTATACATTTCTAACACTTAGTTATCAGGGAGCGGGTGCGGTTTCAATTTAATTTTCGTAATTTTTTTACTATTTAATTTGTCACTCAAACAATTTTAGGCTCAAATTGTTACATTTAAACAGAATAGACCCCTTACTGCCTTATACGCACGTACAAATATCGACATCAAACAATAGATAAAGTATATTGAACATAAAATGTGGGATGCGTACTGTTATATCCCTTATTTCAACGTGGTAAAATCTGTCTTAGCAATATTTGCTACAGTGTTTACCATATATATCATATTGACTTTTCGTATTATTCTAAATCAGCAGTTATTTAACAAAAGACTTGTAAAATCAGTTAGACTTAGAACACCGGGTAGATCGGACATAGATTCTAAAACTATATTAAAGATCGGGAGTCCAAATATCTTGCATGAGAAGATTTCTTTAATAAACATTTAGGTTTATACGAGTAGTTAAAAAAAAAATAAGGCAATCGGGGTCGGCCTCCTAACAGTACGTATGGACACATTGAAAAGGGACACGTTAACGAATTCCCAAACCAACGCATGAAACTGATACGCGTTTAGTTGCTTGCGTTGTTCATGTTTGTACATGCGTACGCGGCTTATATGTTGAACCTTAAGACCGACTAAGGTAGAGATTTTTGGCGGCCAGTGAGCGTGTGGTGAGCGTGTGGTGAGCGTGTGACGAGCGTGTGGCTGGCGTGTTGCGAGCGCGTAATGAGCGCGTAGTGAGCGTGTGTGTGCGGCAGGACGCAGGCGGCGGACTACGAGCGGCGCGGCGTGCCCGTGGACAAGCGCGAGTACAACTGGCTGCAGCAGCCGCCGCCGCCCGAGGACAGCGCCGACGTCACCATCGCGCGCCTGCCCTCCGGCGACCGCTCCGACAAGCTGGTGAGTGGCCGGCGCGGGGCTGACGGGGAGCTAGTTTATTGTTTTTGTAAGGTGGACGAAGGCATTTTCTATAATGTATAATAATAGTACAGATCGAGGAGCTGGTGAGATAGTGTAGGTGCAAAACATGAACGTTCGACCCACAGATCCCGCAGTCGCTGGTGGTGCGCGGCGGCAAGCGCCACAGCCCCAAGCACTGCGCGCCCGAGCGCCGCGCGCCGCACCGCGCCGAGCGCGAGCGACCCGACGCAGGTACGTGCGCCCACACGCCCACACCGACACGCCCACACGCCCACGCGCCCACACCGACACCGGCACACACAGTGTCGAGAGTCAAGAGTATCGTATGACACTCGCGCCATGTACTACCTGACAGATACGTTGAATACAAAACTGTACAATTGTACATAGACTTAGACGCACACGTGTTATACTAAAATAGACAAATAGAAAAGCTTATTACTTCATCACAATATAAAATCTAATAGCAATAAACAAAAATCAAAATATGTAGAACCTATAATATAATATATAATAAATAAAATCCAAAGTGCCATCTAGTGTTGAGTGTATGTAACTGATAGCTTGTTAAATATAACGCCATCTAAGATTTTAAAGAATAATTACATAAGCCTCTAGATTTCTTACCTGAAACAAGTTATTAAGTGACTAAACTAAGGCATTTCTAAAGAAGACATTTGAAACCCCCGAAAAGTGGTAGATTAGCGCGAAAAGGTTAATAAGGACCTGTTTTATTGGTTGCTGATAAAACATTTTATTTCATATACTATGTAACATTTACATTTTTATATTATATATATTACATTTGTTTTTTGTTTTTTTTGTTCCACTATCAAACACTTTTTGTCAGATAATTCTATTGATAATTCTATTTCTGTTCTAATATATTTGAAATGATATGTCTGTCTTTTGCCCGTGACTTCGCGTAATTTTCTTTAATGAAACCAAAGGGAATCTTTGAATCTTATATTTTATTTATAATAAAATATAAGAGTTGGATGTTAATCTGCCACGCTGCTCCAATGCGGGTTTCTCGGATATTTTCCCGTATAAGTAACGATTGATATCTATACTTCAGCCCACGAAGCAATTACAAAAAGGAGGTGCCATAAGAAACTTTATTCATATAATGTAGTGTCGCAACAGCGCGGGGGTGCGAGGGGCTTCAAATAGCGGCAAGCCATCTAGCGACCAGTAGCTAAAACAAGTAATTGACTAAATCGACAGACGTTATAATTGTTCTACTATATGTCACTAGGTGTCTGCCAGGGTCGTACTCAGAATTTTTTAGTTAAGCATATATGTAATTTGAAGTTGGATGGCACACACTGCTAAATAATATTATCATGATTTACTATTGTATTGATAAGCTGATTTCGCTTTGTAGGATTTTAGTACAATGAAAGGTCGTCATCCTATGCTGGAAAATTAAAGCTTGATATTATGTAGCCATGTGTAATATCGATTTGAGATTTTTCTCAATACGTAATTATCGACCTTTTGGTCGATAATTGCGTACTAAAAGTCAGTTTGCTTTTGCATATGCAATAAAGTTTTTATCATCGGAGTGATTTAAAAAAAAACGGAAAGGACACCAAAATTGGTAAACCTTTTTCCAAGCCAGACGTAGTGTAAATAAAATGGAATAATGCTACATAATATGATACATAACATGCTTTTATTTTCATAAACAACAGTTATAAATTGTAGATACTGATAGATTTCTTATTATAGCAAGAAAGAATATTTTTTATTAGATCAGATTATCAAATTCAAATATTGAACGTCAAAACCAACTACTATAGGTTCGAACCTTAGCCCAGAATATAAAATTACATAATTAGAATTTTCACTACAACAATTCGACTGAAATTGCCTCGGAAGAACACCTTATCCGCTTGAGTGTCCGGACAATGATCTTTTAGTTTACCAACTGCACAAAACTGCCCAAGGCCGCTCACGTTTTGTTACGTTATTTCCCACCGGTGATAATTTAGTATACGTTAATCAACCTGTAGTTGACAGGTGCACTTTGCGTACTAATGCCCGTGTCGAAAAAAAGTTGACATGGGCAATATAGCCATGGCGACCATTACATGACACGGGCGCTTGCAGTTATTGTGGTTAGCTTGTAAACTCTTGTCAACTAGTAGTCGAGACGGGCAGTTGAGCGGTTATTCGCTGAGTGAGTGAGCTATCTTCAATAATTATTTTGTAATAACCTTCATCACATACGCTCATTGACAATTTTTTTAAACTTTGTTAATTGAAAGCTTTTGAACAGTATCTGGGATCGTATTGTAGAGATAAATTTCAATTCTAAGTACGGCCCTAGCTAGACCAGTAGTTTTGCTACTTGCCGATAGAGGCATGGTAATCACCGAACTTTCTAGACAAAATAAATAATATATTTAATTTAAATATTACTTACAAGAAGAAAGATGTGTTTATTCCATTTGATTTTGATTTGTTCGTGTAACTTCTACACGATACAACACAGCACTTCATGTTCACAACGTGCGCGGGTCGAGAATATTTTTTAAATATATAAAAAGGAGTTAGTCACGAGAGCAACTTAATTGTCCGGCAACGACAGCTGTACTGACGAAAGCGACAACTGGTGGTAAGTAGATCTACTACGGTTTGATGTGTGAACTACATTGGTGGACGCTAGACTACATTGATTACAACACCTCCTCTTTGTAATTGCTTCGTGCTTCAGCCAAATTCGATATGGAATGTTTACCAACAAACCATTGCTTAGCAACCAACCATAGGCAGATAATAAGAACTCATTGGAAAATTATTATAATAATTCTATTTTTTAATATTTATACATAGTAGTATAAGCTACATAAAAATTGAAATATATAAGCCAGGGATTTAAATATATTTATATATTATCTATAATTATGTGTTATAGAGATAAAGTTTACTTGTTAACGTGGATATAAATAATTTCCCACTGAATGATTTCTAAATATTTTCATAAAAATGTATATACCTTTATTAAAAATAGCTACACTATCCCTGGATAGCATTCAAAATAAAACAACATTTGTTTTAAAATGCATTAATTATGATTAATTATCTATGTTCAGACACTCATTCTCTTTGATTATTTATTTTACTTTACTTACATTGAAAAAATATAATAATTATAATATTTAAGGTAGTGTATAAAAATCGAGTACAATTTACCTTTAACAATATAATGACTGATTAAAAAAAGACCAATTGTTGCTTATCTGCGAAATTTTAGTGTCAGTGCCAAAATTTTGGGTTGTTAGATGTATATTAGTAATTAAAAATTTGTTAATTTTTGTTATAAGCTAATTTTCTTGAATATTACGTATTTGGCGGTTAAGTTCTAGGAAACAGTGTTAAAGTAAATTTTTTAATGTATAACTAGGAAATTGGTGATAAATTACAATTTTAATTAATAAAAGTTTGATAACTCTGTACACGATGACATTTGGTTTGTTTACAAAAATTCCACATCGAATTTGGCTCAAGTATAAGGTAACATCCGGCACGGTAGCTTTACGTGCTCTTCGAGACACGGTGGGGAGACCCATAAGAACCCAAACTAGAACAAATATTTGTATAGATACAAATATCTTACCCGAGCCGATTCGAGGAATCGAGCTTGTTATCGGCGGCGTTGAGGTGACTACTCGCACCACTACTAAACCAAAACAATTGCATTTGTATGTTACAAAATATGAATTGCAATAAAGGCCAATAGGTATGGTATACTATACACTAAAAGGCCAACAAAATAGTGAACGTAATTGATATTAATACTAAAAAGAATAAAGATGTAAAATACTGTAAAAATAATGTTATTTCTCACAAAACCCTTGTCAAGAACGTCTCATAAGGCCGTCGAGCCTTTCCCCCATCACTGTCCCAACTTTCATCCGAAAACGCACATGAAACTTCATGAATGCCATTATGGAATTTATTGTGTTTGATATATTTAAAATTCCAACACAATAAACGACCCTTGTACATAGAGTTGTAGGACACAGTATTGCCTGGCTCAATAGTGTTTGTTATTTTTAAATAATCTTTAAATTAACCGCGTTAAGGTTCAGTTTCGTTCAAACCGGGACTTGTAATGTTTCGACGCTCGGTCGGATATTACGAGAGGAAGTCGAGGATATCACAACATATTGCTATTTCGTAGATTGGTCGCTTGTGGTCTAAAGTGTAAGCGGAGCGGATTTTAATTTGCATTCAGAGTTACATCCTTGTCTTTACTCGTTTCGACTGGCCCGTTGGCGTAATTAACAGTGATCCCGATTTCCGCTCCAGGGTTCTTGGTTATGTCGTCAGTCGGCGGCTATCTAAAATATTAGGAACAGACGACCGTGTGTGTATGTTAAACATTTTTTTATTTTGATTGATCCAGTCTGCGGATGTGAATGTATTTAAATCTTTGAGAGTAGAATAAAATAATCCACCATCAGTCGTTAGATGTCCAATGCTAAACGTACTCGCCACGCTTGGCAGGTGGGTTTGCGAGCGCAGTGTATTGTGCAGGATATGGTGATGCTGCTGCCCATCTCTATCTTGGTTTGTGTACAGTGTTTTGCACCACTATGGCCTTAGTTGCCTTTTACAACACCACGGCAAGAAAGAGGTCGGGATAATTCTTTTCTGCCGGTCACCTTACGGCTTATTAATTAATATTATATATAATGTTAAACATATTTACACGTACTTATAAATTTAATTGAAGAAGACTTTACCTGGCCGTGGGATAGTTTAATAATTTACATTTGGGCCTCAATTCTACTGAGCGAGTAGTAAAATGGACGCGGGCGAGTCCTAATTATTTAAATAAGTTATTAACATGACTCGGAAGTTATTGTGACTACACAGAAATCAATATTTACGTAAAATTAATACGCCTAATTCATGGTATAGCACGGTCTAGTCGTCATAATTGTATTTTGATTTGCTTTTGTGCGTTAAAATAGATAATTTATTCGTTGACTATTATTTAAGAAAATATGAAATAAAACAGTGCGTATGTATATTTATATTATCTTTGTGAGCAAAAATGTAAAAAATTCAAATTTGATTCTATTTTTAGACTACCCACATTTATTACCTGGAATTTTGTAATAAAACGATTTAATGTACTCGCGTCTTTTCTGGTAGATAGGAGAAAATATATAAATATTTGTTCGCCGAATATTTGACGTTTCGGGCAAGACTGGCCAATATTCGCTATTCACTTCATCTGTAATGTTCTAATTACAAAATTTCCGCTTAAAGTTTATGCACCGCACAATGCCCTAGCGGGAGGCTGACGTCACAAGCCTCCATATCAGAATTGATTCAGTTTACGATGAATTCCCATCCACTCTATCATTGAACGTGATTTGGTTATCCAATTGTTGACTATTTCAAATGAAGCGGAATTTTGTTGTGTAATTCAGGTGTATCCTTTCATAGTCATTTGGGATTCTCCTTGGATTTTATAGTTGGGCTAACCCATATAAGAAAAAAAATCCAATCGAACTCTTAACTCCTGAGATAAACGTCTTGAAACTCCTCCGTGTATTAGTAAATCCTACTATCCTACTTCTTACTTTTCCTAGTAGTATTAGAAATGTGAAAGTTTGTGAAAATGTATGTATGAATGAATGTTTGCTACATTTTCAAGCAAAATCTTCTAAATCGATTGCTATGAAACTCGGTATAAAAATTGCTGATAATCCAAGAAAACCTATACTCTATGGTAGTAGTCTCTGTATGGTAGATACGCGGGAAAAATGTACTCAGTATACCCAATATACTTTGTTAATTTTTGCTCTGTAGTTATACTAAAACTGTATTGTCCAAGAGTAGAGTATTCCGTATCGATGCTGGTGACGAAACTGCATTTATTTATCTGTCTATATACTACCGACAAACTGACCAACTGCTTGGCAGAAAACTTAAATAAAATAGAATAATGTATCTTTCCTTTAATAATAAATAAATAAATAAAAAATCTTGACCGCGTGTCACGCCGAAACTACTTAATGAATGAGCTAGGACATTAAAAATTTTTTATCCTTAAATTCAGTAAGATTAACTCTGTGACGGAATGGAAGTAATGTGTAATCGCGTAGGAAGTCGTGGACACAGCTAGCCCCTACCTATAGGTATTATAAATGTGAAATGTAAGTTTATTTGTTATGTTTTCACGCGAAAACTACGTAACAGATCATCACGAAACTTTGTACACATATTATTGGAGGTATTAGAAGTAACATAGGATACTTTTTTTTGGTTGCGATAACCGACACGCGTACAAAGCCGCGGGCAGAAGCTACTATGAAATAAAGCAATGAAATGAAAGCTATAACCCGGTATTGTATTCAACAATAGCAATCTCGATTGACCGATAGAAATGTCCTAGGACATTTGTAGGTGCGCTCGGATTATCGGGAAAGCCATTTCGTTGTTGTCTCCGTGTACACAGAACGTATTCGGTTCGATTCGATTAGGTTACGTAGTGTATCGGTTTTAACAATCGGTTTTGATATGAAATTGATATCGGTTTTGATATATATATATAGTATACATTCGATTAAAAGAATCTTTATTTTCTCATAAGATATACAATTATAGTATATTGTCACTTAAAATGGGAAATTATCGCCGAGTTGCACGAAACAAATTTTAAATTTAAGTGTTTATTAAACTAATTTAATCACAAGAATCGTGGTTATCTGTTGCACGAAACCTACATCTGATTAAGTTAACAAAAAAATTTAGTTTAATTAAAGACCTATCTAACGGATGATTAATTCCAACAGCTTTAAATTAATCATGAGATCAAATAATTTTAAGATTAATTGCAACTTAACTAACGGAAAGTTAGCGACGGTTTCGTGCAACTCGCCGTAAAAAGAATATAAAAAGGTATAGTAATGTTCGGTGCGTGTGTGTTTGTGAATGTATGATGTGTGTGTGTTGATGCGTTCGCTCGTGTGTTGGTGCATGCGCGCGTATGTCAGCGTGTATGTGTGTGTGTGTGATTTTTATGTATGCGTGCTTGATATAATATTATTAATGAATTTACGTTTTAAGTTTAAAAAAAAATATATTTTTAGTGCCTGTTATAATATAGGTATGTTAATATTATGTTTATTCAATTTTATTAAGAATGTAATTTTTTGCAGTATTTAGAATTTTTGCCATTTTATCAACTGTTGTTCTATACGCCGTCGTGAAGAAAGTTTTTGTGTGTCGTTTTTATTAGACAGATTTATCGATTGATATTAGAAATATGTATATTTCTTTATTGTGAGTACCTGGATGACCGAGCTTTGCTCGGTTAAATTATATTTAGATACATTAGATACTGATGAAACATAAATAATATTTTCGATCTTACCGACATAATAGTAAAATAATAGGAACTGGTTATTTACATTAAAAAAAAAGAGCAATAATAGTTTTTCTCACAAAAGAAGAAATTTGAAAAAAAAAAGAAAAAAAAATTGGTCTGTTGACACCTGGATTCGAACACGGGTTTTCTGATTTCGAATCCGCCCGATTCCCATCTGAGCTATTACAAGCTTATTTTTGACAGCGAAATTTACCTTTGTATTCTAATGATATTTTTTAATTTTGTAAAAAAAGGGATAACACGAGATTTTCTAAAAATAAATCCTAGCTAGATCGATTTATTGCCCCCGAAACCCCCTGCATACTAAATTTTATGAAAATCGTTGGAGCTGAGATTCAGATTATATATATATATATATATATATATATATATATATATATATATATATATATATATATATATATACAAGAATTGCTCGTTTAAATATATAAGATTAGAGCGATAACCGTTCTGGTGTAGTGCGAGTAGTCGCCTCAGCACCGGCGGCCACTAGCTCGATTTCAACTCGGGGCAGATATTTGTATTAAAAATAATTGTTTCCGGTCTGGGTGTATGTCCTTGTGGAGTCTCCCCATCGTGCCTCGGAGAGCACGTAAAGTTATTGATTTCGGTTGTTATTATTGAAACCTGAAAGCGATTGTTACTAAACGCAAGGAAATCATTCGCCAACCCTCAGTGGAGCAGCGTGGTGGATTAAGCTCAAAGCTTTATCTAAAATATTAATTGCCCAGTAATGGGATGTTTGCAGATTCGTTCATTTGACCAATATATAATTTTTTTACTTTTATTTTAAGTTTTTTGTATAGTCTATTAAAAAAATATAAATCAAATTTTGTGTCGTTCGCATTTCGTTGAAGATAAAAATGTTTTTGTTAACAAGATAAATAATTTAAAGTGACTCCTAGGTTTCACGTTCAAGATATTTTTTAAGGAACTCCCTGAATTATTAAAGTATCCCGCGCGGAACGGTTGGCGTTACGAAGAGGTATATTTATACGATAAGACTGATCGTAATACTTATCGTATTGAATAGAATAGAAAAAAAAACTTTATTCGAGACATACACCGCTTACACACACAATATTGAACTAACGATATAATATAAATTAAAAAAAAAAACATAGAAATATTAAAAATAATAATTTACGTAAATTTCACTCGACAAATTAATGTTAATTACATAATTCCTATAAAAAATTATTTCAAATTTTACAATATTATACCTAATTACAATGCCAAACTTAAACTAATTATTTACAGACAGTTTTGATATCAATCATGTCCGCGTGGAATGGTGCCAAGAATACTGGTAGCATTTCCCCGTTGAAAAAAATAATAAATATGAAAAAAAAATCTCCCCGTAAATTAATTACATGTGCATGACATTATTTTTTTAACTTATTATTGACGATAATATGAAACTTAATTTAATTGATACAGATTTAAAAGAAATAAACAACAAACGGGACGTATTCTACTTGTAAAGGCTCAGTACAAAAGGCAGTATGTCTTAAGAAAAGATGACGCGACATTTTTTTTTTCTAACAATGGGGTGAGGTAAATTAAAAAGGTTACAGAGAAGCTATTGAATATTTGACTCATGATACCATCGCTTTTTTTAATAGATAAAATAGGTGTTGCTATTATCAATTTCATTAATATGTACTTGTCGGTCTTAAACCAAGTCTTACACACTCGGTCGTCTGTCCTTAGGGACAGACATTGAATGGCCTACCTTAGGGTAGGCCACTTAATGCCTGTGTTTTAGGTAACATCCGACTGATATACATTTTTTTATAAATATACTAATATATAAAATCACAAAAAAATTTAAAAACAAAGTTGCCTTAGTAGTTTTTCAATTATCATATTTTTATACATATGGGTATACAATGGGTATATATTGAATATTACTCGTAGTACCTAATTTTTTAAATTAGAGTTTTATGCAATGTATATAATTCAAGATGCGGTTTGTCGCAAACAATAAATTGAATTTTCTCATATTACGGTAATCCAGACGCTGTCTCAGTATCAGTTCCTTTAGAACGTATCAAGGTCTTACTTACACATTTTTTTCTTTTTTAACTAATCCTTTCTTTGAGAAAATTAAAAAAAAAGTTTTAAAGCTGAGTTCTTAGAAAATTAATAATGAAGAGTTTTCCTGTTCGACTGATTTCATTATCTATCTTCTTTTTAAAACATTTTTTTTATTTGTTTTTTTTTTGTAACTCTTACTAATATTACAATGCTGCGGAATTTATTTTTAGGTCCGCGCTTAGGATATACAAGTCTAATTTTATACATGTGTTTATTTCATGATGTTTTAGGCAATAAAATATCACACTACCACTCATAAAAGCGAAGCAGTAAGAATAAAAGTCGAGTCATCCAGTTACCCATAAACAATAATAATAATTTATTTATTTCAGTTAGTAGGTTTACCAGTAATATTAATAATAACATACATTTGACTTATGCAGAAGTTTTAGTTAGATAATTTTTTTTTTTGTCTGCAGACTGAACATCCTAGATGAATTATTAGTCTGTATAATAATATGTGTTAAGTCCGTTGTGGCGGTCAGCAAAATTGTCCAGTATAAATGATCTCTTGGAAATATGATTTAACGGATGATAAGTCGTCGCTTGTAAATGCAGTCGTAATTGTGGGTACTTACACATTTCAACAGAGAGACAAAAGAGAGTCAGGGACTGATTTTTAAAAAAGTTAGCTTTATTTAAAATGAATTAACTTATGGTGTCGTATTCACCGATGGATTTTTTTTTAAATTTTTGTTTTAAAGTCTGTGTTAGCCTTATTTATATGTAGCCGTATTAAAAAAAAGTCAGTCCTCGGACGCAACTTGAAGCTACAATATTCCATAGTAAAAAGAGAAATCTTCAGAGTGGCTCATTCAACGTTTTCAACCGAACAACTCCACTCCGTCGGGGTGCTTACTTTGTTTGAAGTTCGTAAGATAAAGTTGGGTTAATTCATGCAGCTTTGAACGAGGTACGGTAACGATAGGGAAGCTTCCAGAATTGTTCCGCTGTTGTGGCGCCCGACGTGGGACTCGGATGTTTGTCGTAAAACTTCGGAATTGTTCGAATGAGTAGTAAAAATTACTCGTTCTCGAACGCTATGATATAAATGTGATTGCTATTAATATAAATCAAGCAGAAAATATTTCATATATTTTTATATGTATCGTCTAAAGCGCTGCAGCAGTTGCGCTCTTCATATTTATGATGCCCGAGTTTAATTGCAATTTCTCTAACGGAGTGTTCTTCATACTGTTTCAATATTATTTCGTTCTGCATAAAATGCTTTTCATAGTACTTCCGTTAATTTTTAGAGCTATAAAATTATAATTAGTAGATATTTATAAACAATGATGTTAAAGAGAAAAATTCGTGTATGAACTGCGAATATAATATATTATAACCATGTCTGTATTAAGGCTTATAAACATAATTAGGGATGGAGTAATGAAATAATAACTAGTTACTGTACTGTACTGTGTATAGCCTGTAAACAACTCACTGTTGAGCGAAGGCCTCTCCTCCGTATAGAAGAAGTGTTGGAGCTTAATACACTACGCTGTTCCACTGCGGGTTGGATAACTAGATAACTAGTTACAAATAACTATATAACCTCGATAACTAGTTACAAATAGCAAATATTTTTCAGATATATAATGTCTCTGTTGTCTAAGACTATACGGATGTGTTTGCGTTAGTTTAAGACGTAGAGCAAGTTACAAAGTAGTAGCCCTCTGAATGCAAAGCGCTCGCACGTAGCCGGCGGACGCGTTTGCTCGACCGTATCGCTAAAAGTCGGATTGTGACGGTCTCTAGTGGAGTATGTTGCGGCACGGTCTAGTGTTGTGCCATGGTTTTATCGATATTTTAAGAAGTTATTATTATTTATTGACGTGACAACGTCTTATAAATTGGTTTGCCGGGTGACACTTCAAGAAACTGCGTTACGCTCCGCTCACGTTATGCGCTCACAATGAGAGCGAGTGAGAGGCCACTCGGGCATGGTTAGCCCGCCTAAGAGCGAGAGAGACGGACATAAAAAGTGAAAGTGTTTTAAATATAATTCTTTGTATAAATAAATGTTTTAAATTGTTACTATTATTTCATCCTTCTTCCTACTGTACGAATGAATATTCACATTAAAATTATTTTACCACTCAAAGTCGTTGTCACGTAAAACTTTCGCCCGTATACCGACTTTACAGGCAACCAAAATTTTTTTTTGTAGCTATAATCTACTGGTTTAAAAGAAATCTTAAACACTATAAAGAACACGTAATTTTTTTTTGTGTGTATTTCATTGACACTTTGTTAAAATACTCATAAAGATAATATAACGTTACTTAAGAAATTTAAAAAAAATCGAAACGAAATGAGATTATAAAACTGTAACAAAAATAATAAAATATACGTTTTTAACTAAACAGTTAGTTGTCATAATAGTAACAAATTTATTAGGAAATTTATTTGAGGAGTTTTAGTTTAAACCCAATGGCTGACGTACGCTATCAAAAAGCGTGCAACACTAAAGCGAGCACGAACGGTACGACCGATAGTCGATTATCGTTAGATACCCGCCGATATCGACAGTTCAACAGTTCAACAGCCGTGTCCCTAAAGCCACCCTTTGTTCCAACACGAAAGGGCCCTAGTGCGATGTCGGCGATACCGCCTCGTGCCCCTTTTGTCTTTGTTTTGCTTTCACAGCGCTGCGTCCGATTTTATCCCCGCCAAGAGCCCAAACAGACTTCTTGTTTTGCCTTTCATTCTGTGACATCGTTATTTTAACCCCCCCTTGAAACTTCGAAATCGGCGGACAGGGATGTTTACGTGCTTGTAATTTGATATTATATTTGTGGGATATTTTTTGGGGAGAGAGTCAAGTGTTGTTGCAGTTTTCATATTTATATATTTTTTTGTTAATATTACAGAATATATACAATATTATCTCTAAAAATCTTTAGGAGGACACTGGACAGTGAAGGCCACGTTTCCTGTAATCTTTACGATAATATACATAACTATAGCCAAAAAAAATATCCAAATATACATATTTATGTTAAAAAAATATCCCATCAATACAAATCGAAAAGGTTTATGCACTTTTTTTTTATAAATTCTTTGAAACTAACAAACAAATTATTTAGCTTTAATATATTTGTATAAGTCGTTTAATTAAACGTAAACAACTAGTCATTTTTGATGTTCTCAAGTATTAATATGGACTTAATTATTTTTAACTCCTCTCACCTGTGTAAAACCTTTATCCGCACCGCGCATGCCCAGTCATCATACGGATTATTCGACGACGTACTACGGACTTTTACAGAATCGTGTACCACTTAACGTCCGTTCCCTCCCTAAACCGTAAACCGACTACTTCGACTATGCTTGTGTTTTGTGTATATATTCGTCGAGTCTTAGACTTTAGATAGGAATTTTATTAAATTTTACTACAAATCTTGTACGCTTAACAGTGCACAACCAACTAGAAAAATATTTGTCCACTTGAACTATTCAATAGCGAATCCTGCGTTGTATTGCTATTTTTTCGTCACTACAATCTCGGTAACTTGAATCGAATTCAACCACCGGACGTCCCGTCAAAATTCCAGACTTCACCAACATCACTTCGATGTCCGGAAATCTACAACAACCCGATTTTTACGGAATTTCCTGCCTCGCAAGATACGTTTATGGAACCAGCTGCCATCTATAATATTTCCGAACCGATACGACTTAGGGACCTTCAAGAAAAGCATACACCCATTTAAAAGGTCGGCAACGCACCTGCTAATCATCTGATTTAGCGGGTGTCTATGGATTTCGCGTACACTTACCACCAGGTGAACCGAATGTCCGTCTGCAACCTCTTACAAAAAAAAAAAAATCGTACTGTAACGTCACTGTGTGATACAAACGTTGGGCGAATTAAAATTACAGTTCTACTGGCCAGTGTACTGGTTTACCCTTTGAAAACGAACGCAGGATACCTAAACCATTTGGAATCCGATTTTCTCCTAATGGTGGCGACTCGGTGTCGGAGGGTAGTCTTAACTCGTCGGTCCTAATTTTTATCTCACACACTTTTATCTTAATTGTAGATTAACAGTTGAAACTAATGACGGGAAGTTTATTATAATAATCAAATTTGTAAAAGGATACGGGGTTCGAGGGGATTAGTATGAACGTGTAATAAGCGAGGTGAATATTTGAAAAGGGGTAAAGGGGTCCCAAAACTGATCTCTCTCTATATTTTTTTTATATTAGTATTAATTTTTAGGTTATTTAACGTATATATAACGCTTGATCCGTATAGCAATTTTTTGTACACTACCTAAACCGCTTTTACTATGACAAGTTCTATACCCAAAGGTTTTCTGGAAGAGCTCTTCTAGCGATAAGACCGTCTTCGTACATCTTTCTTCATTACAAATATTGTTCTTTTCTTAGTGGTGTGCAGTAAAGAGTATTATTGTTATCACTTAGAAAATCGCTATGTCTTTTATTATTTAATATTTTTTTTGTACAAATAAATTTAATTAAAATAAATCAGTGATCCTATATTATAATTATAATGTTTCTGTTCTAAAAGAGGAAGATCGTAAGCTCCACCGGTACATTCAGTAACAATATTCAGTGTTTTTCATTTAAAAACACAGACCGGTTTTTATCATAATAGATTTATATTATATTTTGAAGTTTTAATTACTCCAATGTACAGTTAAAAAAGTATTTACTCTTTAACAATAAACATTGTCTGTGTATGAGTTGGTCGTTTGCTCCTCGGGTTTACTTAAGAGCTCGGTACGTAGATGTGTTTATTCTGTTAGTTTGAACGTACATACATGTGACATCTTTCTGGTATATTAGTGTATGTGAACTGAATCTTGTACACGTCCCAATGTTGGGCAAAGTTCTCTTTGCCATATAGAATTAGGGTTGGAGCTAATTCCACGCTGCTCAACTGCGGTTTGGCGTCATAACTTCCTATATCCTATATTAATTTGTCTGTGATAACAACCGGGACCGACGGCTTTACGTGTTCTCCGAGCCACGGTGGGTAGGCCCACGTGGATATACATCCTGATTGGAAAAAAATATTTGTAGAAATATAAATATCTGCCCCGAGAGGGAGTCGCACCACTACACCAGAAGTATATATTTTTTTTATTACTTCGTGCTATTGACTTCAATTTTTTTTTCTGATTGGAGATAATGCCGTCCGCGTTAAGTTCCAAAATATTTTGGTTGTCGATAAATGTTTTAAATTAATAATAAAATAAAATATATATATTTATTTATTAGATAGTACATGACTATAATTAAGTTTGCGCCAGTTGATCAGCTAATGTTAACTACGCTTCATAAAACTAATCCCTAGGTAATGAAAACATTCGCAGTGCTGAAACTTCATTAGAATAACAGTAATATAACTTAAGCTGTAAGCAAGAAAATAGATTTTACGGGCGAGGATTTGACGCAGAATATAATAGGTTTAGCAGTATACCTATGTATAGTGCAAAGAAATTTGCACTATACATAGTGCAAATTTCTTTGCACTATACATAGGTATACTGCTAATATACCTATGTGAATTGAAACGTTTTTATTTTGAATTGGTTAATCTTTTTACGATTACGATTTATTAAGAAAGGTGGGGTAGGCTATAAAATTTCATGCAGTAGTTTTTGGGGGAGTTGAGGAACAGTGTAAAGTTCCTCGTCCACCATTGAAAAGGGAGGATCCTCCGACCACACGGGTGTTCTGTCTGGTGGGTTACTGCCCCCTGACGGTTATTGTCGGGTTCTTGTATATAATTATGTTCAATGGCTCGGATAACTTTTGATAGCGCGATGTAGGATACGTCAGTTTTCTAGTTTTCGTATGAGGCGAGATAGATGTCGCTACAAGT
Organism: Euphydryas editha; assembly: GCA_036937285.1. Lineage (NCBI taxonomy): Eukaryota > Metazoa > Arthropoda > Insecta > Lepidoptera > Nymphalidae > Euphydryas > Euphydryas editha. The sequence goes on from JAUPFZ010000024.1 coordinate 1,426,108, forward strand.
TCATTAAATCGGATACATTATACACGTAACTGACACATAATTCGTTCAATTTACGTTAATTGTTTATAATTATATCTAATACTTATATTGATTTTTTTATCTTATAAATAAATAATAATTCACCTTAAGACAACACCTTATTAATAAATTACGTATCTATTATTACGTAGAATGCCTAAAAAAAATCCATGTATATTTGTTTCCGTTGTAGGTATACAGTAAATATATATTTTTTGTAAATATCTAAACAAGCTCCCGACCGGGTAACGCTGAGATGAAATGCATTAGCGACTTGTTTACGACTCGACGTGTCCCGCTATCTACGCTGGATCGAGTCATAAACGAAAGCAATTTATATAAAATAATATAGTACTAACATTAGGCTCGCATTTTATGATGAATATGGTTTGAGAAATGATTGATTGACAATGAGAAATAATTAAATATTTAATTATTTCCGGAACCAACGACTTTACGTGCTCTCCGAGGCACGGTGGGGAAACCTACAAGGATATAGTCGTACACCCAGACCGGAAACAAATATTTGTACAAATACAAATATCTGTCCCGGGCGGGAATAGAAACCGCGACTACTCGTACCACTACACCAGAACTCTAGTCTTCTAAGCCTTCAAAACTAGAATATAAAGTCTTGATCGGATTTTATATGACTATGATTTATGAAGAACTATTCGACGATTTGTACGTATGCTAACGAAAGGGTTTCAGCGCTAGGTACGATGCCCAAAGTTACAGAGTTCTCGAAATAGTTTGAGCGTTTGACTTTATAGCGATAGGTGTGCAAATCGATAGGTAATTGTTGAATCAAGTTTAATTTGTCGTAACTCGTTCGAAATTGAATTAATTACATTTCGATTTGAAGAGTTAACATCTCGTAGTAATTGAGTTTATATTCAACCGCTGTTCGCTTCTGACTCGACCCCTCGGTGACGGTTTCGTTTTATGTCCCGGGTTGAATAATTCAGTCGGGTCGGGCTAATGGTGCCGGGGCTCTCTTTAACCCCACTGTTGCGCGTTTACGCCTTGTTTCGTGGACTGGCGAATAAAATTACAATGGTATTTTTGTCGAAGTTCAAAAGTTGCGCCCGACGTGGGAGAGGTGCTACTCAAATTACAATTGATCCATAACTAAATAGTTTCGACATATTTCTACAATTTCGAAATATTTATTATAAATTTTCTGTAAAATAGAGTTTATTTGTAAATAGATCAAATAAAGTTAATTCTAATATTCAACACAAATTTCAATCAACAGTTTTCATCTTGAACGGGATTTATTATGTAATAAATAGTACAATAATTAAATTTGTAAAATTGCGGTTCATTCTTTAAATTAGTCTTTCTGTTCCATTACTCGACCACAAGTCGACTCTAAACAATGATTAAAACAGTAGTCACGTTCGTGAAGCACTCGAGTCGCGGTACAACGGCTATAAATTTTAACCATTAGTTAAAAACACTACAATCCCCCTCACTAGAGAATAAAGACCAAAGTCGCGCGAGCTCACACTGCAACGTCCCGCGGAACAAACATTACGAAGCCCCGAAGTCTATACTAAATGGACACGTGTCATATAAAGTTGAATAATCACGCGGATCGCTGCGAGGGATTAACGCTCTAATTTGTATAGCTTTAGAGGTGATGATTGCGTGTGTTTGAACGGCTACAGCGGTATTAAGACATTATTGCCGCGGTACCCTCTTTTTACGAGCGTTTAATCTTCGGGTCGCGGTGGAAACGTTTTCGTTGTACGAAAAATTACCGACATGATTTTATGACGGTTCGGATATATCCGTATGTTTAAAACTGTTGAGTAAACAATACGGAAAATAATAATATACTCAAAATGTGTACACATACACATATTACTAGACGACCCCCTTGATTTCATCCGTTTTGACGTTTACTGTAACCGTTTAACCTTAAGAATCGTATCTTTGTCATGTACTTAGCTATAAAATTTTCTTCAACGAAATTTTTAACTCAAAAAGTTTCTAAAATCAGAACTATGTATAATAAATTAAATTACTGGATGATATATTATGCTTATAAAATAAATAATGCTTACGACAATGTTTATGATAACTTGTCTTGTAATATGTAGTATATATAATTATTACTTCTAAACTGAACCGTAATAATATGAAAAAAGTATACATAATATATCATAAGTAAAAGTGGAAACGCGCGCTCTCACCGCGCATGCGCCGGTACACTGCGGGCAACAAGGGTTCCGTATCGGCGTCCTAATGACTTTGTACACTCCTCCACAGAGTGCACGACGGCTTCGAAATGTCTGCGTACATTGGAGGCATATTCACAATTAGATGAAAATGTAGCTATGAGACATAATATGTGTTATCATACATAGTGTAACATATTACCTATAAGATATATTGATGTGAAATTCAAGGGATGTTAAGTACTATAAATTTCTATTCTGAAAAAATTTCGCATCGATACTATTTCTTGGATTAAAAACATTTTTGGACATCACGTGAGCTGTCAAAACAATTGACTAGAACTACATACATACAGAAGCTAGTCGAAATTCAGATCATGATCGATATTTTCGTTAAAACGTGCAAATATAACTACAAATCTAATAATTATAGTCTAAATATAATATTTATATAATTATAATAATAACTGATTATAATCCACAAAAGTTTTTGGAATATTATTAATTCAAATTGGTATAAAATCATTCAAATCGAATTGAACGAAATAACTTTCGTTTAAACGAACGGTTTTTTAGTAAAATATTTAAGTTTCCTTAGAGATAACGAACGGGTTTATATTTATCTACCAAATAAAACATTCGATATTTCGAAATTTTTTTGAATTTTGAAATTTTGTGATGTTTTCCTCCCTTCTTTTCCTCCTACCGTCAGGCTAATACGTGCTAATAAAGGGACGACAACACGTACTATCACAATTACTAAAGTAACTAAGTTACTAAGTTTTGTAAGGAAAAAAAAAAAAATAAATCCAAACTCAGCTTTGAAGTAACATTAAAGATTTGTATATATTATCGATAGCAACCATTTAAGTCATCAATTTTTGATACATTAAAATTATGACATTATTTTTTAAAGAATAAGTTTTTACTTAATAAATTATAAATTTTATCGATAAATCGAAAGCCCGTCACTAGTTTAGGGTGGTGGGGTCGCGAAGTAACTTCGTGATTAGAGACTGGAGTGCTTGCATCTCCATCGGTAGGCTGTCGACAAATTTATATGCGTGAGGGGTGGGCGCTTACTGCTCACATCGATTAAGATTAATTTCTTTTTGTTGTTTTTTATTTTTTATTTTTCTTAAATGCCAGTAATTTTTGTATATTTCTTAAGTTTAAATAGATTTGGATGTCATACGCGTCATACATACAAAATAAAACCTATCTGTCTGGTACCATTTTGGTTAAATTCCGACTATAAAATATTTATGAAACTGTTGAGTAAAGTTTCTTAGATTAATTTATAAAAATACCACGATACCTACATACAAATCTGGTGGTCAGAAGCTAGTGTATAAAACGGACACCGATCACACACAAAATCTATGTTATAGGGATTTGTATCGACACGTAATATCGATAGTCTTAAATATTGTCGTATTAGTACACAGGGCGCGCTTAATACTGTAACATTCCGATACATAGGAGCGAGGCGAGAGAGTCGGTACGGCTAGAGACGGCTCTTATAATATTATATTAAGTATATTATATTATACACCGTATGTTCATAATTTCATGATCTATATATCAAAATGACTATAGTTAATGTTAATGTATATGTAAATAAATAAATGCTTTACACTCAAAGCCCCCAGTAGGATGAGAATCTTGTGTCGGTGATCAGGAAACATCACATGACACATCACAACAAACACTTTTGTCATGAGCGATCGAAACTGCGATCTAATTATATATTAATTATTTACATAAGAAAGTTGATATTTTTTGATTTAACTGCTGCAAAGAAAATGAAATACAAAATATATAATAACAAAATATATATTACAAACTTTAATAATTATGTAACAATACTTTTTGTGTATGATGTTAGGTATATTGGAATATTTTTTTATAATAATCACTTAATGAAGTAATTACTATTTCTATACTTTAAATCAGGAAAATAATAGTGTATTTTCTTTAAATCTTGTTACAGGTAAGCAGTTGTTACGTTGTTGTGGTGTGAATAGAATAGCGTAGGTAAGTTAAATCGTAGACACCTCTGTCCCGTAGCTAGGTCTACGGCCTCTCAGAGCGCATGCGCTAACCGAAGTGGTTAGTACGAATAACACGGCGTAGCTAACGACTACGAAGTGTGGATTAGTGATGTGCTCGTGTCTGTCTAAAGAGATTCTGAAGAGATGTATCGATGTCGGTGTGATAAAGTTATTTGGAGATAACATCTATTCGTATTATTATTAAAAAATATTAATTAACTTTTTTTTTGTTTTTGCTAGAACAGTATATACAATTTTTGTTTTAAATAAGTTTTAATTGAATAATAAGAAAAGTTCGAATAAAAGTTAATGTATTTTTATACATACATTTATTTAAAGTTACTTAAAGTTTGTAAATCTATCACTTCGTGTCGTTTATGTCGTAACATATTAATACCGGTATAAATATGGACTTACTTAAATTTACAAGAAAAATAGTTCAATAGTTCAAGTAACAATATAATATTGAAAATGTTATATATAGAAATGTATTTTAAATATATTTTCCAATACTTATTTAAACTAAAATAAAAACCGATACATATACATATGAGCTACTATCCACTTTCACATACCATTAACTTAATGTAATACGGTAGAAGGCATCGTGACGTTACGTTACGCTATAGATGCATGTATTATCTATACAGCCACTCAGACTCGTCAGACTATGTTCTGTCTAAATTTAATATTAAATTGCTGTCGTATTAGTGGTGTTGTCTTCTATCGACTATCGATAAACTTCAATAATCAGTTTAGTTTTGATTCCGAACGATACCTCCAAATTATATTTAATATTGATAATAGTATAACTTAAAATGCTTTTTTTTTTAATTAATTTAAATTTACACTAAGTGAATTAACACGAAGTGATATCAAATGATTGATAGATTTAAATTCGAATCGAATTTTCTTGAATTTTTTTAATTTGATAGTTATGGAATCGCATCCGAATATCGTCTTTAGGCGATAAAATAGTATCGATACGTGGTCAGATGCAGCACTATCGCCCCCTCGACGCAACAGTCGGTGTCGTGTAAATAGCTTGCGTCGCACCGACACTCAACCGTCGTATTTAGCTCGCTGTCAATCTATTTACGTCATTTCAATTTTTCTTCGTGTCTTTTGAAATGTTTCACACAGCTGTCTGTAGATTTAAAAAACGATGCATGTTTTGAAATTAATTTTATTTATATCATTGTTAGTATTAATACTATTTGTATACGGATTCTTTATATTAATTTTTAATTTACTACATTAATATCTTTATGGAATATAAATTATTTTGTTGGCGCCATCCCTGGGTTTATTGTGACAGCCGCTATTAATTTTCAACATTTTCCTCTTGTAATATTGACTTGACGTACGGTCGAAATGAATCATTTTTTATTTATATAATTGATTAATCGTGGGCCTAACATACATAACTGAGTTACAAATATTAGCGTTTATTTTTAGCTTCACTAGCTGTGCCTCTCGGTTTTACCCGCGTCACTTCTGATCTCATGAGAATATCGGGAGAAAAACTAGCCAATGCGTTATGATGGATTTCCAGCTATCTACGTACTAAGTTTCGTTGCAATCGGTTCAGTAGTTATTACGTGCAAGAGTAACAAACATCCATCAAAACTCACATATTAATAGTAATATTAGTAGGATAAAAACGATTTTGAATAGCGGAATTCTCGCGTAATAATAGATTTAGACTACCCTTTGCTAGTCTCTGGTAGTATACTAATCCATTTTGGAAATTGAAGTTACGAAAACTTCTACTCAAACACATCTTTATGTACCTTATGTGGTAGATTAAAAGTCGTTGCCTTACTTCTCGAATTGTAGCTGGGTTTCAAAATGTATTGTTGGTTTTTGTGTAAGATAGAAAAACAAAATCAAAAATTTCTTTATACTATTAGACTTCAAGAACACGTTTGAATCGTCATCTTAAAAATTATATGATTTATTTATTTAAACTTTATTGCATAACACAAAATTGAACTGTACAAAAGGCGGGCTCAATGCTAAAAGCGTTCTCTACCAGCCAACCTTAGGACGTACAAGAGCGAAAGTTTGTAGGTTTGCAAAAATTGGAAATTAAGAAAATATATTTTGTATGAAATGAAATTTATGATGAAATGTATTAGCCTGTAAATGTCTCACTACTGGGCAAAGACCCCTTCTCCATGTTAGAGAAGGGTTGGAGGTTGGCACAAAAGTTTATGTGGATATTAATGTCAAAGTATATAAGGCGAAAAGTTTAATTCATTAGTATATGTATGGACAAATGTAAAAGATATACCTACATATCGTAAGTTTGTTTGGGCAACTATTTTTAACTATGAAACTTTAGAGATGAGATAAAATAATTACTTTCGACGTATCGGCTAGTAATATGTCAAAATAAATGATCAACACGCTCGTCTCCTTTTCTATTCCGAGAACGTGAGATTTTAATTTTCGAATAAAAATAGATCATGGTATTGCAGAACGGGAAAACGATTCCAGCACAAAGTATCTTTCTTTATCTTATCTCTCTTTGTCTGTCACAAAAAAGTGGGTGGTTATTTTGGTGTTTTTCTATGTCTTTTCCCACATAAGATATATAGAGTAAGAAATTTTACTCGTATAAAAGTCCTATTACAAATTAAAAAAAAAATCCTCAACTAATGCCATTATCATATACATTTCAACTTTTAAAATCAATTTTATTTGAATATATGATGTTTTAAATTATATTCGAATAGATAAAACGTAAAATGGCTTTCATACAATATGTATTAATCCGCTAATGTACAGATTAAAATTGAACAACGGAAATTAATTTATTCATCGAGTCCGACACGCACAAATGCACCCGAACAGCGATATGACGGGCTATTTATAAGCGGCGCGGCGCGTGCCGACGTAATCTCCTCACCGGTGGGGCAAATCTCATTTTTATTAGGGAAGCAATGTGGAAAGAGTGGAAATGACACTGCACCGCATACTTCCGACCCTTGCACACTTTTACAGGTGTCCGTTTTTGTCTTCATTGAAAAAACTACCCTATGTTAAAGTAATAACATTCAATATTGTATATTAAGAGCAGAGACGAGACGCGCAAGCGCGTGTCGCGCGACGCTCGTGATTCAGTCGCAGATCGCGCGCCGCCGATTGCGGATGTGTGTACCGCGCTCTTGTCTCGATAGTGATGTGATTTGTTATCGATAAGTGAATTTTATTTTTTGTGAGTTTCGAGTGAAGTTATTTGTGGGTGTAAAATGTGATTCGTAAGCGAGTGTGTTTTGTTTTTGTATTTAGTATTCAGATATTGTTCGTAACGCCGGTAACTTTAATCGGATAGCTCATTAATCTTATTAATATAAGTTAAATATGGTACGTGTACACGTAAAAAAATCATGAAAGAAGAAATTACATCATGAATGTACGCAGTCAATCTTCGAATAGATTTTTATGTTTTCGTATTTAATGTTTGCATAAAATCGCTCGTAGCGTTTGACTCGGCACCTCGGGTCGGGTCGGCCGGGGAGTGCCTGAGTTTATGTTTTAATAATGGAGGTATTAGCCGCGTCGTCGCCGTCTGTGAGTGCCGAGGGCCGCGAACCGATCACTGCTACTTACAGTATCGATGATTGGTTTGCGTTTACTTATCACTTATTTTTAAGTAAACATTAAATAAGTTTTTAATTCGTTAATGTATTTACTTTAATAACGTGAGATTTATAATATCTTATTATTTCTGTTTAATTCGCGTACAGAAAATTCAATGTTTTATATTATTAATCATGTTAAAAGTTGAAATATGGCAAAGCTCGAACGTAGCCTTATCGTTCATTACTAATGTAGGTTAGTCGTTGAAAGAACCGAGTAATTTTTGTACATCTATCCTGTCCATGAGATCAACTGCGCGACTTATTTTCTACCCGTTTATCGACTAACCGTTTCAATGTAATTCAACTACTTTGCAAAAGATGGCGCCATATAATAAGATCATAACTTGTCAGTTTAAATTATTCTTTCCGAAAATAAGTCCATTTTGAGATTCGAAAAACCTATCATGAATTTCAAGACAGATGCTGACAACAGATCATAAAAACAGGGCACAGTTATCTTTTATCTTGAATTAATTTAATCTCACTAGAGTTAAACTTGAGTAATTTACGAAACTTTTTTGGTATACAATATGTCAATATTTTACCAACACCCCTTAACCGTAGAGATAGAGAGAGAAATAGCACTCATGAAATTCGATACTTTATCGACAACAGTTTTATGTATTTTTATTTGTTGACAATTTTATTTGTTCTTTCCATATGTCATTTGCGTGAGTCAACTGAAGTCAGCTGAAGCATAGCGGCCGTTCTTTATTAAGTATTTTAATATCCTATCTTGATAAAAAAAATCCCAACTGTCGTATCCTCGGCGCGGTTTTATGGCTTACGTTCGCCCCACTGCGGTGTTTTTTAACGTTTCTCTCTTTTACGCTTTTGTATCCAGTTCGTTGTCGTAATTGTTCCGTTAAAACGTATCTAGTGATTACTTTGGAAGTTTAATAATTTAATTAATAGAACGCCTCCCAGAGATAATGAGACCTACGTTCAGCAGTGGAGATCCAACGGCTGATGTGGTTGATTTTTCCATTTTACTTTCAAATATTTAAATATATTTACATCAGCAGGCCGAATCAATCAAAATTAGTACAAGATAAGTTTAATTCTACATACATTTTATCGTAATTATAACAAATTTAATAATCGATTTTTTTTTATATTACCTACATATCATGACGTTAAATTAGGGTGTCTCAAAAGAAATATAATCACTCACATAATTGTCTTTTTGCCAGAGATAAATAGTATGAAACATATCTAATTTATAGATATATTACTGACGACTATTTAAATTGAAATTTGTCAACATCTAAACTTTTAAGCACTAAAATGTTGTAATATACGGAATTAGTAAACATAAATCAGATAGCTGCACTGCCGGTACGTTGAGAGCTAAAGCCGTCTCGAACGCAACAAACACGCAGTGACGTCTAAGTGGTTATAACAAAACACGTCGATCTCGACGATATTGCCGACACGGGCCGGATCGCTCGCCATGCTCGATATGAAGTCAAACATGTGCCGCTTCACACTTGTTATCCGACCTCGTATAAGTGGAAGAGAGTTATGTGCTTATAACATACTAATCTCATTCATTTTAATTAGATGGATGGCCAACCGTTACGATGTAGTGGTGCGAGTAGTTGATTTCGATTCCCGCTCAGGGCATATATTTGTATGAATATTTTTTCTGGTGTACTGATCTGGGTGTACGTCTTTGTGGGTCTCCCCACCGTGCCTCGGAAAGCACATAAAGCCGTCAGTCGCGTTTGTCATCATAGACACCTGATAGCGATCGTTACTCATAGTAAGATAATTATCCGCCAAACTTGCGGTGAAGCAGCTGGGTGAATTAAGCTCCAATCCTTCTTCTATATAGAAAAAAGCCCTTTGCCCAGCTTTGGGACATTTGTAGACTGCTTCAGTTCAGTTCAGAAAGACTTAATTATTTTATCGCTTCTATTTTTTAACACCCCAATTAGTTTATCAAAGGAACCACTAATTAGTTTCATTAGTATCAAAATATGAGTCAACGACACGTCTTAATGTAACCAACAAATAGTACATTAAAGGCGGCTCGGTTATTCTCATGATCGTAAAATATTTATGAGGGCCATACTGTATAATGATACTTACAAGAGTGAAGAATAATACCCCACGCCAGACGTCCGAACTAAATCAAGGATGACAACACAAAACGTCGATAAAATGCAGCGCGGTCACAAAGGATAATAATCGATATTAATAGATACGTTTCACATCACTAGCGATCTAAATAGACATCGACCGCTGTTTCAATGTATAATGACAGATTTTATCAAGAAAATTAAATGTATCTTATAACTTTTACGGTAAAAAAAATCGAAAAAAAATCTACATTATAAAAAATATGAGTACGAAGGGTGTGTTAACATAACCTTTTGCTGTAGTAATCGCGTTTTATGAGCAAGGCTAGGTAAGGGCTTGGCCTAGTATTACCGACTATATGAAAAATATTCACAAATTGTACGTAGGTTAACAAGTTCTATATAGTTATCCCTAGCACTCGATGGAAGGCGTACGCGGCAGGTTCAATTAAAAAAAAGTTCTCACAGGAAATTACTAGTGCTGTGAAAAAATGAACGTCTCGACCGCGCTCAGTAGGACAATAGTGATGTGTGTTGATATTCGACAAGTGATGTTCGTGTAAAAAGTGCAATATGGAATACCGGGCCCCCCACCCGATGATGAACGTCGGGGCCCCCTACTATCCCCACCCAGGTAGGTTCGATTAACGTAAATATAATAAAATTAATAATTAACCGTCTACGTTACTTTATATATTATTCATTATTTAATCATGCGGTTCAGTTTTCATATTGTTTTAAAATATAAATTAAATCCTGTTGGATTAAAACTCGTAGTAATTGATTTTTAATGAGATATTGTGCATTGATGTGGGGAGTTATGGAATTACGTGGTTTTATTTAGATCATTTTTCGATTCCGATTTATTATTACAATGTGATGACCTTTGTGGTTCCACTCGTGCTGAGTTTAGGTACCCGTCAGATTGGTGGACGTTGTGTTTGCGTTTTCGCTCCTAAGTCGTGTTACTAATCGCGTGTTATTTATCATTATCTACGTACTATAACACATCAAAGGCCATCTTTTGATGTTTAATAATACGTAAAATTTAAAATGTTGAAAGATGTGGTATTAGTGTCAATAGCTTCAGAGTTTATTTATAACTAGTTACATCTCGTAGTTTTTACCGCGTAACTTCCGATCCCGTGGGAATGTCGAGATAAAAGTAGCCTATGCCTGTTCTAGATTTTTAGCTGTCTATCTAATAAGTTTCATTGCAATCGGTCAAGTAGTTTTTGCGTGAATGAGTAACGAACATCCATCCAAACCTCTGCAGATATACTGAGATAAACAAACAACTATATTTTCTCGTGATTATATTAGTATAGACGAGTGTTTAGTGTTCGTATGATTCTTTTTACTTATTAGTTACCATCGAATACAACAAAATTCAATACAAATATATAATGAAAAAAAAAGTGTGTGTGTGTACCTACTTATGTACGCGTGTAAGAAGTTATACTTCTTTGGCGTAACAAAATAAAAATCTTTTTAAAAAATTTATCTTTTGCGTTATCCTACGTTCGTAGAAAAAATAAATAAAAACAACACAATAATAGAAAAAAAGGTATTTAATACATTGAAAGTTTTATTATAACGCATTATCTAGTTAAATAAAGTTCATCATTTAAAAAAAAAAAAACTAAAATGTTGACTAACTAACTTCAGGTGTCGCTTTTTTTTTGTGACGGTGTGCCTGCGCATCGTAAAACTTTACTAACATCTTTTTCCCTAACGCGCAAAAAGAAGTATAACTTCAAGAATAAATGTAATTCAATGATGTATAAAAATAATATAATGTTGATTGAAATATTTTATATTGCTTTTGAAACTATTAAACGGGGATGTTGAAAAAACGTGTTGATAAATATGATAAGTTTTATCAAGATATTCCCACCGGATCGGGGCACTGATAAGTGTTCAATAAATTATATGTAGCAATGTGAAGTGTCTTCTCAAACTGCGCAGATTCGATCGATCCATCTTATTTACGTTGAGGCTGTTCTCGCAATGTTAGGGATGTGTATGCATGTACTCATGGTCATTGTTGTTATTGCAAGTAAATAAATAAAGCCCATGTCATAAACGACAAGCCTCTATCGAGATTCCTATTTCGGATATACTATGTATATATATTTTTTATTAACCGTCAATCTGATTTTAAATTTTGTTTTTCTTCTTCGACAATCAAAACATTTGAACCATTTGAGAATTTAATTTTATCGCCACGAAAATAAAACTCAATAGAATTTTATTGTTTTAAATTTGTCGATATCTAAAGGGACGTCACTATGCGACCCGTGTGACGGGTTAATTGGCACGTCGTCGAGACGACAGCAGCGCGACCCGCAGTGATGGATGTCGCTTCACTAGCACCTCCCTAAATCTATACTAATTGTAAAGTTGTGGAGTTTGTTTTTATCTTACTCTATTAGTTATATAACCTGTTTATTGAGTGAAATTATAAGTTACTAGATGGTACTCGCGGTTTCGGAATCGTTGATATTTATGACTACTGTTGCGCTATGAGGTGTAACTTTTTACAGTCTCTACCTTTCTATTATATTGTAGCTTTATAATGGTTGATTAATATATTGACGGGTTTTAAAACAGTAACTGTTGAGCTTCTTGCCGATTCTTTTCAGCAGAATTTATATTCCGAATCAGTGGTTCACATTGACTAATATTATTTAAAAATATAATAAAATTTGTAAAATGACGATTTTTATGTATGTTATATTCTGGACCTTACATATGTGAAAGAGTATTACCGAGTAGGATGTAAATGATTTACCGAAGTAACCGAGGGTTCAATTAAAGGTCGCGCCGCGGTGGATTGATCTCACGAGTTAGTATAGTAATATATTGTTACTGGATAGTTTAAGGGTTGCTAACTGTGATAGTTTTCGATTTATTTATTTTTTACTTTTAAGACTAAATTATAACTGAACATATTGACTGATCTGGAATAATTGTGGTTTATTTTTATTGTTATATTGCAGTGTTTTGCCCGTCTTTTTGTAAATACGCCGAGTGTAAATAAAGCATTTAAATTAAATAAAGTATGATAAATTAGACGTGAGAAAACATAACATGACTGATGAAGTGTTCTCGTCCTATTAATACACAAGTCGACCCTCGCGGTTTCATCCACGTTGAGTTTCTATAATAAACGCTACACACCGAACAGCCCCCACTTGTTATACTCCGTGGAGGAAGTCCGGAAATACACAACACACGTAAAGCCACATGACCACGATCGACACAGCGTAACGCTACGGATATCATTACGTAAATTCCTCTCCATATATCGCCATCTGTGTGTTTTAATTAAAATAATCAGACTACTTTTCTTTAACAGCTTGTGAAGCGAAAATAATAGTTTTTAAACGACTTCAAAAAAAGGAGGAGGTTCACAATTCGACTGTATTTTTTTAATGTGTATTACCTCATAACTTTTTACTGGGTGTACGGATTTTGATGATTCTTTTTATATTCGAAAACTGGTGCTTGTCATGGGACCGCTCCTATTTAAATTTGAGCGAGATCTGACGAGTAGCTTTTGAATTATCTCTAATAATTATTTTAATTGACTTCGACTACGTTGACGATGTTCTCATTTTTTTTTTTGAAGTCGGTTTAAAAACAGTATGATCAACACTTCTATTACGTCTATTCCATTAATCCTACTTCCTACTAATATTATAAATGCGAATGTTGTATTAACAACCTTCGCGCAGAAACTACTGAACCGATTATAATGAAACTCGGTACGTAGATAGCTGGAGATACATCAAACACATAGGTTGCCCCTATGTCTTTGTTCCAATATTCCCGCGGGGTCGGAAGTTACGCGGGTAAATCATCACGAGGAGCTAGTACTTGTAAGTCAAATATATAAATATGACTTTGTTTGTCTTTCTCACGACCGTTCTGGTGTAGTGGTGCGAGTAAGTCGAATCAATGCTGGCAGACGCTGGTTCGATTCCCGCTCGGAGCAGATATTTGTATTTGTGCAAACATATCTTATCGGTCTGGCTGTATGTCCTTGTGGGTTTACTCACCGTGCCTCGGAGAGCACGTAAAACCGTCAGTTCCGGTTGTTATCACAGACACCTGGTAACGATTGTTGCTCCATGGTACGGAAATTATCTGCCCACCCACAGTGGAGCAGCGTGGTGGATTAAGCTCCAACCCTTTTCTAACATGGAGAGAAAAGGCCTTTGCCCAGCAGTGAATTGTCTACAGTCTAATTCAGTTCAATTATCTTTTTCGCTACGAAATTCTATATTTCATTATTCGTGAAACTTAATCCTAATGAAAATATATTTTAACACGCAGACGACGAAATTGCTTCGCTTCATTATTTTGTTTATTTTTTATTACAAGTTGTTTTTTCTTCAATTACAGTGAAATAGGTTACAAAGTCGCGTTCACGTTGATTGATTTAATTTCCTGTCACGGTTTTTAAAACAATAAGGACTGTCATTGTTTTTATAAAAAACATATATTTAGTAAATGAAATCTAAATCAGATATAATATTGTTTAATTACCATATTTAAGTTATCTTTAAATGAAAAATTAATCATTACGTTCAATTCATATGTCAATTCAGTCAAAATCGGTTTAAAAAATACATCCTGCAAAAATCATTTTCAGTATAAACGATAATAAATTTGCCTTCAGCCGGTAGTCTATAATCGTTCAAGCGATATTTTAGCCTCCACTTGCCAGGAAGCACGTTTTTTGTAAACAGACTGTCTACACGAGTCCCCAGTAGATACTCACCCTAGCGGTTGCGCGCGCACGCTCCCGTCCCGACGTTTTGTGGAGCGTGGTGTTCTCTTAAGCGACTAGCGGAAAAGATTTTATTATACAAATAGCTCACGCGACTGATGTTATCCAGCGCGAAAAATATCCTGTAAATTTAAACTATATAAAGTCACAGTGAAAAACTCTTAAAGCCGTCGACTACATACATGCATTAATCCATTGTAACTTAAAAAACGGATCCCGGAAGGACGACTCCCGGTGAAGACACCCGGGCGGTCTGTTACCTGTCACGTTTTATTAAGAAGGTCAAAAAATAGAAACACAAAAAATATTTTCATCATAAACCTTTCCATCGTTTCTAAGGTGTTTAATGGTATTAATACTTACGAACTGCTCATACCAGCATACGCTAGTTCGAGGACTTGTAGGCACGTGCTTCTCGGTGCAGTGTGCGTGCATAAGTAATAATACACACAAACAACAACAACAGTAATACCCGTACACTACACGCGTCATCAATATCGCTAGAAATTTACCACAAACCATTTTTTTTTTTTAATTTGATACTTAGATTTGTTATTAAATTTGAGTACTTAAACTAAATAAATTAAGCTTAAATTGACTGTCAAATAATTTCATCTTAACAACATATAAAATATTCGTTTAATGCGAAAAGATATCTGATAAGCTTGAACTTAGATTATAAATTAATTATTGTTAATATAAATCTTTCGCTCGTCGTCTGTTTCCCGAGTACGCGCTGTGAATCAGAAGCCCGGGTGGCACTAAGGCGGGTGCGGGGTAGGAGGAGGAAGGGAGAGAGTAGGTTTGTAACGCGATCCGGTCGGAAATGGCCGTCAGATTTGTCGCACTCGCCCCGCGCCGACAATTACCGACTCGCGATTTATACCGCCCACCCACAAGGCGTTGTTTGTTCTGGACTATTATAACCCGCGTTGTTCGATGGGATAAATATGATATATTAACTTTTAACGTTATAACGAATTTAACAGAAAACTTATTTGATTTTTTTGTAATAACTCAACAAGCGTAACTTAAAAGCGTTATATTTCCTACGCAGTATTCTATGAATTTAAAGTTATTATTATTTTATGTTGTTATTATTATTTCTTTTCCATGAGTTTTACCAAATTACGAAGTATTGTGATTAGCAGATTTCTGCTTCACTCTTTTCTTTAAGCATTTTTTTAATGGAAAAATGAGGACATCTTCATAATATTAAACAAGAGAAAAATTTGTCTCAATAATTAATTATAATAAAAAGACCCGTACCCTGTGGTCTTAAAACCGCGTAAGCATTGATTTTATAGTTTATTTATGCGTAAAAGTAACCTATGTTGAACTGAATTTCATCTCAGTTTTATAGAAAACGCTTCAATAGTTTTAGCATGTAAGGGTAACAAGCATACACACAATCTAACACTTCTTACAAACTTTCTTAAATACATTATTTATACGGAGTAACAATATAAGATGGTACTCCTAAGAGGTGGTAACAACGCTCGACATAATGGACATAATTATACTAGATGACATTACCGAGAGTACATTGAGCATCTCTGCAGGATGTGTGTATGACATGACTAAGAGTATTCGGATGACACCTGTGAACTTACACGAAACTAGTAAGAGATTCCGAATTAAAGCAAATCTGTAGTTATAAGTGGGACAATTTCAGTATTACCTATAATATGGAAGAGTTTATTTGTTTGTTGTATGGTCATACCTGGTTCAATGTTTTGTATTAAACTCGCCTGACACACACACACACACGCACGTTTGCACGAACTCGTGCACATAACTTTTTCTTTGTCTAAGTTTGTTACGTTTTTGGTATAATTCCTGTTATGAATTTCACCTTCCGATATATTCTCTGTTTTAGAGCTTATGTTATTAAGCCATCCCGTTATTATCACTTAAACTTAATTAATTGTTGAGGTCAGCTGCCGTCCCTCTTTGCGAACACTTAACATTCTGAATTCGATTTAAACTTATAATTGCTTCCTATTCATTTTAATATTCTTTCCCTATAACAACGAATATATCTTTAGATTTATCATGAGATTTTTTATCCTAATGTATCTAATTCGCAACGTCACCCTATGCTCCGGATAAACGTATAAAATAGCACGGATGTCCTTATCCCGCGGATCGTCGGAGGCGATAAAAAAAAATCACCCTCACCCCCACCCCCTGACGGGTGCGTTGAACCGCTAAGCGGGGGATACGTCGTAAAGCGAAAGATTGTTATTTACACCGATAGTTGATGCTCTTTTAGGCTTCTTTATATTATATATCTACAATCAACAATACATAATATACTTTTTTATGTCTATTCAATTTAAGGAAGCGATTTGTCTGTTTGGATGAAGATTTTATTTCATTTTCGTTCTCCGGTTATGTTACATCACAACTAATTTCTATCACTCGTTTTATTTCCAATTGGTTTTTTTTTTTATCAATTTCTTTAAAATCATGTTATTGAACAGAAGAAATAATATAAAATCACATATTAGCCATAGTATTATAAATAATAAATTATTTAGGCGTCTAGGCGCTAGATTGTGAGTAAAAAAAAAAATATTAATGTTAAATCAACTCAAGATACGTTAATAATACCAAGGATACGTTACGTATTGAATGAAGCTATAATGAATTCCTCCAAATAAATCTACAAGGTGAAATCTCTTCCTCTGAAAGATGCCGTGAATCACGTATTACCTTAACAACTCCAAGTTAATATTACAGAAATCCACAACGAACTGAAACGGTCCTTATTACATCGCACTAAAGACCAATGAAGACGAATATCGAGGCGCCGCGATGGAAATTGATTCAACGCCAAGAATAACGTCCCAAGTGTAGCGACGACCAATTTTATTCGATCTCTAAACATACACGGCTAGATATAGTTCGCTTTGGTGTCGTCTAATGGACCCGAGGTTGAGAGGTCTCGATAAATTGGTACCGCCTTTATTGTATAGATCGTGGTGGGTTCGAGAGGCTAGGGTAGCGATACTGACTGTAATCGACTTGATCCCGATGAAGTAGAAGGAAGTGCCTACAGTCTAGTTGATTTATAGATGTAGCTCACATCTTTTTGTATTCAGTTTTGATTACTATAATATTATATTGATAGAAATAATTTAATAGCTCTTCACAATTCTTTAACTTATCAGTATATTGACATTAAAAAAAAATATAATAACATTTACATTTTATAGGTGTTTTAGGTGTTTTGTTCATTTAAGAAATTTTTGATAAATATTTTAAGCCTTTTTTTCTTAAATTTTACACATTTGTAGGTAATATTTCAACTTCATTTTACATGTACAATGTATTCATCTTGAATCTTGTAAGTGAATCTAAAAGTTATTTAAATATAAAACAACTAGAAAATATTTAAGGGCACAAAAATATTTCATTCGATCACGCCCTCGATCAAGTTGGGTTTCAGTCACTGAGAGGCACTCGCCGTGTAGGCAGCAAAGTGGTACGTTTCTGGCGTTATTGTTTGACAAGGGGTGGCGCGGTGGCTTGTAATGGAAATACTTAGCGTGTGCCGTAAACTGAATAGATGGCTCGAGTGTTTGTTATGTGAGAGAAAATTTACAAAATATTTTTCTAAAATATACTTTGAAGTTGAAATTTTAGTTAAAATAATTATCGCCGATTTGTGGAGTATAATCTATAGCGTTAAACTTAAAATACTTTACTTACAGTTACTAAATAAATATTATAAAGCGTTTCAATTTACTATTCCCACTGAAACGGTTTAACGGTTATAAAGCTATGAAAAAATATTACGTTACAACTCTTGTCGTTAAATGCGGAAATATGATAAGTATAATATAGTTGGAAAATAAAAACGCTTGACGCTCATAATTTGTACCGTAGCAGGTTTTCGCTCGCGGTGCGCATGCGTGCTCTCATCTGTTATACATACACTTGTTGTGCTCGCACTCGAGTGGTAAATATGTGAGCACTTACGGTTACGGTTCGAGGGTAATGTATGGTACGATTATGTTCGGGGCGACCCCGGAGCGCGTTGAAAAAACCCTTATTTGTTTTTGTAATAACTAACTTTTTAAATTTAAATCTATTTACAGCTCTTTTTTTAAGTATTATTTCATTACAGGTTTGATATGGATTGTTTGATACTATATTTTTTTACGTGGTCCTTCGAGCCGGATGCTTTACACAATTAAGCTGGATTATTTAAAAAAAAAAGACGTAAATAAGCCTCGTCTCTGAAGTGTAAAAGTACGGTCTTGAGTCATCCATATAGCGTCTCGGTTGACGATTGTAATGACTATATTTATTGACACGAGTTCCATGAACATTTGTATTTAAACTGTGAACTTTAGACTCGTGTCATTTATATGAACAAGTATGCTTAATTAAAAAAATCAAAATACCCGACTGCGTAAAATACTCCTATTATAAACTAAAAAGAATAAAACAATTTACTAGCTTTCATTTGATACCCATATTGCTACAGTAAGAAAAAAAGAATTCAACTCTCCCCCCTCATTCCGCTATTTGCGGGCGCCATTTTGAAAATTTATATAGCCTATGTCACTACTACAATTTAGACAACTCCAACGACACCTCATATGTCAAAAACCGTCCAGCCGTTTGGGCTGTAGGGCGTGCCAAAGAAATGGACATACATACATACATACATACATATATACATACATACATACATACATACACTCGAAAAACATAACCCTCCTTCTGTCGCAGTCGGGTAAAAACACATCCACACTCAGTGAAAATACACGTATACTACAAATTGTAGCTTATTTCAAATTTTGTACTGGCAGCCATGGGAACAGACGACCAGTCTGATGAGGAAAAAACACTAAAACAGATCAATCGTTTCGATAATACATTTAAAGCTTAACTATTTTACAAATAAACAAATAAATATTTGTTTCTGTCCTGAGTGTTTGTCCTCGTCAGTTTTCCGAACATGCCTCAAAGAGCACGTAAAGCCGTCGCTTCACATAGTTATCATGAACACCTGTTGAAAATCGTTACTCATGGGAGGGAAATTATCCGTCAACCCGCAGTGGATCAGGCGGATTTAGATTCAACCCTTCTCTTATAAAAGAGATGTTTTCGTCCGGTTGTGGGATATTCAGAAACTGTCAGTTCACTATAATAAGTAATTGTCGTTGAATTAACGTTGAGTATACTTTGCTGGTACGAACTGCGTTTCAGACTATGCGTACCTAAGACTATGTACTTGAGCAAGCAGCAGTCGTGGCTTTGTAGCGCCAAAAATATATGATTTGACTACGTATTAGCAAAATGGTCGTAGCACTGGCTACTGCACTAACGGTCTCGGGTGTAATCCCCGCTCATGACAAATTTTGTATAGGCCACACAGATGCATGTCGTGGTCTGGTTGTTTGTGTAGTGTTGTTAGTATTACCGTACATAGGATCTCATCCTATTGGATGGTGACAGGTGTGAGTTGTTTATACTATTAAATTTGTTAAATCCAATTAACAAACTTTCTAATTTATTATAATAATTTCGATTAGCGTGAGATTAGCGTGTTCAAACAGACCGAAAAAACATTCATTCACGAGTCTCAAGGATATATAGTACTTGTGCTCGCAACTTGTCATTTCTGTACTAAGTACAGAAATGATAAGACGCTTCAATATGACGACGTCAGAGTTGAGACGTTAGCAAGTCCCTTTATACAATCATAATAATCACTCGCGTGCGGCAACCCTTTGGAGGGTCGTCAACGAAGCGGCGAGCGGTAATTAATTCAGTCTCGAGCGCTAATTTGAGAGGAGTCACCCTCTACCCCCTGCGACTTAATCTAGATAATTTGGATACGCTGGTTTCGAAACTTACGACTTGGAGATCTCTATCGCTCCAAAGGCTAATATTCATAACTAGATTCGTATATTAGATAATAAATAATTATTATTAATTAAGAAAAAAATTAATAATTTAGTAAAATGAAGATTCAAAGGTGCTTTTTACCCGACTGCGACAGAAGGAGGGTTATGTTTTTCGAGTGTATATATGAATGTATGTATGTCCATTTCTTTGGCACGTCCTACAGCCCAAACGGCTGGACGGTTTTTGACATATGAGGTGTCGTTAGATTTGTCTAAATTGTAGTAGTGACATAGGCTATATAAATTTTCAAAATGGCGCCCGCAAATGGCGGAATGAGGGGGGGAGTTGCATTTTTTTTCTTACTGTAGCAATATGGGTATCAAATGAAAGCTAGTAAATTGTTTTTTTTTCTTTTTAGTTTATAATAAGAGTTTTTTACGCAGTCGGGGTTTTTAATTTTTTATTTGATGCCTGCCTACGCCTTATGAAGTAAATTTTTTTATTGGATTTGCTTTCAGTTACAAATAGATTTGTCTGTTTCTTAGTATTAAACTTTGAAAGTAGTAAATAAATTTTGAACTTAATAAAGCTACGTTATTGAGGCTGTAAAATATTACGCTGTATATATTACGGTGCATAGATGCGGAACAGCAAACGTTAAAGTCGGGGTTAATTTGTTTGAACGAGGCTGTCGAACAAATTGTTCCGGCGAGCGATACGGGGGTATATCCCGTCGTTACAGCTGTTGTCCCCCGGCTATATCCAATTTGCGGAGCCTTTGTCAAAGGTCGAATAACAGAGATTCATCAATACAAGTGTACAAGTAATAAAATAAATGGTACACACACTGTACACAGTACACACGTGTGCACGATTGCGCGTTAGTACCTTTATACGTATTGCGTAAGAGCGTGTTTGTGTACGTGTGCGTGCGTTTGTACGCGCTCGTGCGTAAGCATACTGTGTGTATGTGTGTGCACATACACACAGTATGCTTAATTGCTTACTCATACTGCCTGTGGGTATGGTACACACCACGACTTTAAAATTATGCATATCCTAGAACTTCTATACTAAATTAAATTATACTTTTGCACAAGTAAAGTCCAGACGACTAGCAAATTTTCACTCAGTCACCGACTTAAGTTGTCGTGTAACGGAAAACGGAGCTTTGGTCGAGCATTCGTTTGCTAGAGTCCGACCACAACGGTTGTGATAGTAAATAAAAGTATTTGTTATAAAGTGAATTGTTTCTTTTTGTCGTCAACACCGTAAGAGTTACCGTACAAGTATCGCGCTAAGAGTCAGTAGAAGAGGCAAATAGTTGTACATGACCCTGCGAGCCATCACAAGAGGGGATCTACTACATCTAACGTCGTTACGTGCTTCTTATGATCTTAGTAACATAATATTTTATAGGTATATATAATAATAATTTAAGATTATGTAGTTTTCTATTATCGCATGAATTATTTAAATCGTTTCGGAGATTTAATTATTCAGTTATGCAACAATTCTAATTTTTTTTATTAAAAAATGTAAACTTTTTGTAATAGGAAATTGTTATTGTTGCAGGTAAGGGCTGCTGTTCGTCTCGCAAGTGAGAGAGAGAGAGAGAGAGAGAGTTATAATAAAATAAGGTTTGATAAAAAATACTACATGACTTGCAACTGTTTGAGACTTAATAACCGTTACAAGTTCAAAATTAATATTATTTGAACGTTAAAATATAGTAGACCTTTTCTGATCAGCTGAAAATTACACTTTTATATTCTTTATAGAACTTCATACAATTGATGTTTAATTTGTGTCTAAAAATACTATACTCATGGTTGCCTGTAAGAAATAGCTTTTAGTGATATATGGGACACACACAGGGGGCATTGTACTAGTGTATATAATGGGGGCCTCATTGCACCCATGCCCCAATTTGTTGTAAATCTTTTACAATGTAATAATTCAACAATGTGTATAACAAAGTATTAGAGACATAAATAGAGAGCTCTTCCATTCAACGAACGTTTCTGTAAAATTGATGTTCATGCGGGGCACAATAGTGCAAAAAATTATCAAGTAAATAAAGTTTGTAATACATACATATTATAACGATTGAAGACCGTTCTGGTGTAGTGGTGTGAGTAGTCGCCTCAACGCCGGCGGTCGCGGGTACGATTCCCGCTCGGGGCAGATTGAAATTTATCTAGTAGTTTTTCCGTAATTTGCGCACAACGGCAGATATCTATTATTTAATCGATATTGACTACCGTATTTAAGGTGAATGACTTATAATTAACACAAGAAAATAGAGATATAGGTACGTTAGAAATACATAAAGTGTAATTAATAATAGTGGTATTATTGTAGAAAACACCGTTTTTTTTAAACCTTTTCAAAATTCATTATTAGGTCTATGAATCCTTTTTTTTTTTAATACGTTAAAATATTAATTGAATCTCAACTAAATATTTAAACCGATAGCAAGCACAGTGTATTACTTTGTGTAAAACGATTATTGTACATACATATATAGTACATTGATATTTTGTAGATCTAGTTTTTCACGTAGGTGTCATATTCAATGTACGTTAAGCAGTTGTTCCCGGCTGTTATTGTAATACACGTGAAGCTACCGCTACTCCAGTTAGCGGATTAAGTTGGAATCCTTCTCTCATATAAAGAAGAGAACAACCCAACAGAGGGACATATCAAGGCTATTTCATTTCACGTCAAAGTTTCTATTCGGTTTTACGAGTACCTCCAACTATTATAGAATGGGAAGCGTGAAATGTTGACTTGTTTTCTAACCTAACATAAATACCATATAAGCGACATAATATGTTCAGAAAATTTCGATTTTTCGTCGATCAAAGTACAGTCCTATTAGATCGTCTATTCAGACTCAGTGGAACAGCTTAATTTAAAAAAAAAAAGACACTTGAAACACGAATGCCTTCGAACACACTAGTACCTACAATACACTCACACGCACAAAACCAGAACAAATGACATCTAAAACTCTATATACAAATATATAATAACAAAGCTTTATAAGCATCGAAATATATTACAATTTATTTTATACATAGAATATAATCGCTTTCGTCTGTCCAATAATTTGACGGCTTAACCGATAATCTTTGTAAATTACTAATCTGTATTCGCAAAGTAAGGACTAAAATTACCAAATCACGTGCTCTATCTTATATCTTAAAACAAAAGAGACACTATTTAAATTAATTTAAATTCAAACCTAAATAGTTTACTGACTTTCCAAGCTGTAAAAAAGGACTATTTGGTCGTTTTACCATGTATATACAATTTGTGAGTTTAACTTTGTTAAAATCACTGTAAAGAATATCAAAAATTAAATTTTTAATAGCAAACATGTAAATCACCAAAAGAAGACGCAACGATCTCAAAATATTGTGTTTTTTGTTTCTTATGTGACCAACATTAGAAAACGAAGGTACGAACGAAAAAATGGACAGAAACTAGTGCTTCAAGTAAAATATCTATGACAGCGTTCGTAACAATACGTGAGCTTCAGACATTAGCTTTTAAAATATTCACAGGCCTACTTAACCGAGTGTCTACTTCCGTTAAAAAGAAATTGTTGCTGTGCTCTCCAAATCTCTTAAATTATTTGCAAGAGAGAAAAGAAAATTCAGATGGTTCGAAACGGAATAATATTAAAATAAAAGCTGCTTATTTTTTAAAATTTCATCTCGAACTCATCGACAATTAATCGTAATGGAACCTCCTTTATCACCTGTATTTTGAAAGGAGTTACGTGTTTCAATACATACGTCTTTACACATAAACATAATTATAAACGGAGATCCTCCTTTGGGTACTCCCAATTTACACTATTGCTACAATACAGTGTAATCAGTTTAACCTTCCTTAATCTGACTTGAAATTTTTGATCTAATTTCAATCAGTCTATCCTCAGACTTTATTTATTACATAGGTATCACATGTTTTCCCATATCTAAATATCTAAGTTTCTACCTTGTTCCCTTTTTAAATAAAATATGTAATTGGTTGTGGGAGGACTCGCTCGATTCAATAGCGCGGGTCAGTTTAATAAACGGACTCAATTGACGGGTTAACCATCGTTGACCTCATACCAGGGGCTCGAGTCTACAATGATAATCGTGTCACAATTGTAGTTCAGTGATCGATCGTTAGCATCATACTTAACTATTTGACATTTATTAATCTACTGATTCAAGGTTGTCAGATTTACGTCTTTAAGGACATCACTCAATCTATTAGGTAGATTTTGTGGACGTATTCCTTGACTTAAGGTCCTTCGTGCGGATAATGAAATCATTCTCCGATGGATTTATAAGTGAACCAATTCGAATTACAACGTCGTTCTGAAATTTGTCGTGTGATTGTGACTATTTCTTAATAAAAGTTTTTAAATTGATCACACGAATAAATATAAAGAAAAAAAAATGCCTCCCACTCGACGGCTTTCGGTAAGATGTGAATCCTGTGTCGGGGATCTGGAAACACAAACGCCCAGTCCACACAAACATCTGTATGATATATACAAATATTTGTCAGGTGCGCAACCCGAACCCGCCACCGCTAGCACAATAGCTTCCTTAACTATTGCACCAACTCGTCGTCACTTATAATAATTATAAATATGACGAACCCTTCTTTTACACGTCCGACTCGCTCTTGACCCATTTTTGTATGATGTCCCTTGTGTATATATGCGTTGATATTGTGTGTGTTGTTCTGCGTGTGCTGCTTCACTAAGTCGATAGTGTGCCATATTAGAGCCTATGGTACTTCTTAATAATGTAGCTAATATAAAATTCGTAAATTATGAAATTCGGTTAATTTAATTTGTAATTCTAGTCTCCAGAAGTTTCTTTCGATGCCAAAAAATAGGAAAAATTAAATCAAATGAAGCGGGATCGCAACGGAAATAAATAATAATAATTAATATTTAATAATTAAAAAACTTACAATATATTTATAACAAAGATGGTATAAACATAAATTCGTGTTAATTGTACCGTACACACTAGTCAAATCGACGATGGTCTAAAGCAGTGTTTCCCAACGTGGGGCCCACGCCCCACTGGGGGGCAATTTGATAGTTAAGGGGGGCAATTTAAAAATGGACTCGACACGACTTTAACCCTTTCGCTTTGGATAATTTAAATGCAATGCTATACCTTGTCCAACCGTTTATTATCTTTTTGAAAGCTTACATCTATAAATTTCAGTTTTTTTTTTCATTATATGTTTTGAAATTTTATTTACGATGTTTTGATAACAATTTCATAGTGATTTCTTCCTAAAACTTATCATTTATATTTCTTAAGGGAACAAACCAATTTTAAACGTTAAAAATTATGCATGGGGGCAATTTTTTAAATTTAGAAATGTTTAGGTTGGGCATGGCTTAAAAAAGGTTGGGAAACACTGGTCTAAAGTCATATAAAGTCATGTGGATACAAAGTACAGTAACCCATTAAAATAATGAGCCATATACTATAAAAAAAACAATATTTTAATAGGAACCTGGGGATGGTTGATCCCTAGGGGACACTTGGTAAACTTGATTTCTAGTTCTAACAAACGTGATACAATTTTTTACGATAGCAGAACTCATTCATTTATGCCTAACTTCACTTTCTATCTTGGCGCGTTGTGACTAATATCACTAGTTTGCAAATGACGGACGGTGGAATATTTATGTCGTGCCATACTTAATTTTCGGTAAGTTTTAACTGGATTTATTTGATGAAAAGTGAAGGAAATACTATTAGTAGGTGTGTTTATTGTGTTAGTCGTTTATTTAAGTGTAGATTGGCCTTAATTACAAAAAAATACGTGATCATTAGTTTTGAGTATGGCATGTTTTATAACCTTACTATGTATGGGGAGACTTAGTCCTTTTATTTTAGGGTGAGATGATCCCGGGATCTTGTGTCCCAATGAGGGATCAAGTCTTACCTACGATTCATAAAGCTATCGATGATATATTATATTTCATCCGACTGCGACAAAGCCAAAAGGAAATGTTATGATTTAGCAGTCTATGTATATATCCACTAAGCATGAATGTACTCGATGTGTGTACTGTAGCGGGAAAACTATTGAACCAATTTAGACGAACAAGGTGTCGATCGATTCGTTATTATAGTCAAGTGACAAAGGATACATTTCACCAAAAAATTTCAAAAAAAAAAAAAATTGCCGGCACATCGAGTGATATGTCATATGAAAGAATATAAAATTTTAAAAACAAAAATATAAAAATAGAAATAGTTTTCTTTAGTTGGTTGGTTTTCCTAAGTTCCTTTTTAGTTCCTTAAAAAACTTTTTCAACTTTTTGCTCTCTCCTTAGGAAATCATGCCGCAAAAATATAAATCAAGAGAATGTTAAAAAAAAGAACAGCAGTAGCCAAAGAAAAATTAAAAATTCTTCGATAACTTAAAAAGCCTCATGGATAGATACTACTTTGAGCCGCAGCAAATATACGAAATTGATGAAACGGGTTTAACAACAGTCCATAAACCAAATAAAACTGTTGCTTGTCGTAGCCTTAAACATGTATCTAAAGTTACATCTACTGAAAGAGGAGAGTTCGTTACGGTCTGTTCTGTCTGTTGTTAAATTATTTGGAAGATTATATCAGACTTAATGTTTTTGGAGATTATAAAGAGTCGGCTTGTTAGTCGAATTCTAATTGTTGGAAGAAAATGATGTTTAAACTTTTTGATAGTAAAGAAACTGATCACCAGTTGTGTGTTATTATTTGGAAAATAATACAGTTAGTTATTTAAAATTATGACAGATTAGTTCTATTTCTGTGATTCAAGTCAAATAATTAATGTGGAATCAACCCTCTGAGTATGTTATTCGTGCTGAAAATCTGTTTACCATGTGTCCCCAACTATGGGAGATTTGATTCGTGCAAATAAAGTCATCTGATCGGTGGGAATCAAACTTCTATTTATGGAAGATACGGTAAATATCTATTTGCTGTACGTTTTCCTATTTCTAGACACACTGTTGACTGCAAATTAAGTTATTTATTCGATGAGAATCAAGTTTGGGGAGACACGGTAAAAATTGGTTTACCTAGTGTCCCCACGTCCCTGGGAGATTTGATCCCCCTGGGATCAAGGCTCCCAATCAGGGGTAAACAAGTCTCCCTTACAAAGGAGACACATGGTAAAAGTCTACAGTATGGTATTTAATTAAATAATGAGTTAAATTGTAGCACAATCTTGTTTCTATTCAAACTATCATTGAATAGATAAATTCTGAATCTTTTGACCAAAAAAGTTTTCTAATATTGTAAAAAATAAAAAATAAATAATCCAAAATCAAAAAGGGGATCAACCATCCCCAGGTTCCCCTAGTGAGCGCGATGACGAAAACGCAAGCAAACGAATGAGCGTGTTCCGACAATGAATGGGGGTCAATTGAGCGATTGACCAGCAGCCGACCCTTGGCCGTCCGCACATTACGTTACAACTAATAAGCCTCACCGCACATCTTTAGATGTATCTTTTTAAATTTTTCGTAGACACTGGTCCTGGTTTGTTATGGTTTCAAGTTTACACCTTTTAAAATGGTCCTGTACACACATTCTATGATCACAAGGAAAACTCCTCTCACGGTTGATAATATTAAAAATTCGTGGGATCATCGCGTTAAATAGCACGGAATAGAACAAAGCAATCGAGTCACATCAATTTGTTATTTTTCAATTTACTTTTCAAAGTTGAATGTGACATCGTGTCACATATTGAAAAAGCGTTTATAATTATTGTGTAATTTCTTTTACTGTCCTGACTTAAAAAAGCGATGGGTTATTATTTTGACATAAGTGTTGAAACGTTAAAGCTTAAAAGTAATCAATGAGCGCGATATTATTTAACTTGTTTTATTTTCGTGATGGTTTTACTGTATACAAGATGTATATGTACCAGGTAACTGGTTAAAAAAGTCGTTCAATTGCCCTTAATAATTAAAAATTAATTAATTATTTACAATGGCTTATTGCCTTTCGTAATGATTTTCTGATATTTCCATACATATTTATAACAAAATTATTTTTTCTGTCTCAATTTATTCTGAGATTCCATAAGTTATTATTCGCTTCGTTTGAATTTTATACCAGTGTAAAAGAATAATGTATGCGCGTAGTGCTTAACGTTGAAATTTATTAGCAGGAAATTCTTACAATCTGCAGAGTTCAAGCAAAACGTCGAGATAATTGCAATTGATTTGATAGTCTTCACAAATTTTACGTAGAAGTATTGTAATGATTAAACAAGAATATAAATAGTATATACATGTATATAATCAGTATCGAATTTTAATTATTATTTTTGCGTCAATATAGTGAGAGTCGTTCACTATTTACAGTTTTATTAAAAACCATTCGAGCACCGGTAACTCTATTCTCCGCCCTGATCGGATGACGCCCTAAAAGCATTTCGAGCGGAAACAATTTGTCGGTTCGTTGTCAGCGAGGGGCCCTTCGACCGCCGTGTATTTTCTTTACTTCACGTCCCCCGCAATCACATCCGCGTAACATGACGTTTTACAGCCTAGTAACTGAACCTCGCAGCTTTATCCGCCATATTCCCGTTCCCATAAGAATTTTGAGATAAAATTTAGCCTATGTTTTCGTCTGGCGTCTCTAGCGTCTCTCTACGTAGAGAGATGAGTATATAGAGTGACAAACATATAACCAACAAAATATCCATTCAACCTCACAAAACTTTTGCATTTATAAATACAAATATCTGCTCCGAGCAGGAATCAAACACTACGGGCCGAAACACATAACCGCGTTGCGTCGACGCAACGCTAAAATCGGCAGTTTGCGTTGCGGCGTTGCGGCGTCGCGAAAAAGAGCGTTTTTGTAGGGTAACCAGTTCTTCGTGATTTTTGATCGTGGATATTAATTTAATTATTTTAAATATTATAATTCACGTGAAATTTGTTAATATTTGAATTTGTTGTTTAAGTAGAATGCATAAAAAGTAATCCTTTGTACCGGAAATAATTTTGTGAATCAATTTTTTTTATGCTGGTAGGATTTTAAACAAATTTTGTCTTATAAAACCTAAACAAGATTTAAATAAAGTAATACATAAATTAATATCTTTATACATATACATTTATATTCGTTTTATAGATTAAATATAAATAAATAGCTTTTGCCCGCGGCTCCGCTTGCGTGGTACAGCTACCTACGGTAGTCGGTACGTAAAGTAAGTACTTTATGTCCTTTTCTGTACCCCAGACAACTGGTATGCAGAATTTCATGATGATTGTGATTCAGGTGAATAGTTAAGGCGTGAAAGCCTGACAAACAAAGAAACTCACTTTAGCGTTTATCATATGCATGAAATTAGCATTCCCCTGTAATTGTGTAAGATAGAAAAAATATCATATAATAACTTTTCGAAACGCTGCTTTATTACATATTTATAATTTAGGTACATCATACATGTCATTTGTTTGAACCGAGTCATAAATTAGCTGTAAATCATATATAATGTATGTAATATATGTAAATCATATCAATAACTATTAGTAGTTAAAAGTGGTTAAAAGTAACAATATAACAATAATTGAGCTGAACTGTGAGCCGGTTCACAGCTCCGGTTCAAGCATATGGCTCATGAGCTTATCTGCGGTTCATACAAATTCATTGATTTACCCATGTCTAATAGACACAAAAAATAAAAATATAAAAATAGACACAAAATGTCAATAAAGCATTGTCAACAAGTATGACGTCGTAACGCCGGAATTTGCGGTGCCGCGCCGCTAAAATCGGCGGTGGCGTCACCGTTGCGGCGTCGCAACGCGGTTATGTGTTTCGGCCCTACTTCTCGCACCACTATACCAGAATGGTTCCATGTGTATCTATTATTATCATGTGTAGCTATAGATATTTTGAATAACAACATTTAAATCTCTTGCTGCGTTCGGAAGTGTGGAAGTTCGGAGAGGCTGATAACTAGTGGGACTATTCTCATTGTTTCGGAAAATAATACACTTTATATTAAACTACCTGTACAGTGCAATCGTAATACAGTACAATTCAGCATTTTACAAGAAACTCGTCTTTCATTATTATTTTAATAAATTAAATTAATATAGTAGTTCGCGTACCGCTATCAAGTAAACCGCGTGTGCTTGTTCACACACAAGTACAATTTTAACGTTCTCGTAGTGTATTAATTATCAAGAATCAATACTTTATTAAATGGTCATTCGAACCGGATGAAACTGTCAATTTAAAATTTCATTAACTTTTAATCGTGACTTGAAATTCTGCTAAAATGTTCCGAGTAAAAACTTTCAGGTACAAGTTATTCAGTGTAAAAATTTGTCGATACAAAATCTTCAATTAGCGAAAGTATATTTTTCAGAACGAAATTGCTAAATTCAGAGTTTTCAATATTCTGGCAAGTAACTTATAACTTTTAACCGTTATAAATGACGTTGCGCTATCGCCCTTCCTAAATACTTTAGTTGTAATTACTGCGATTTTTATGTAAAGCAATGGAACTACTCGGCTATTTTTGTCGTGATCTAATTACGAGTATTGCATGCCACTTGGTTCGTTCGGCTTCAGTCTTTTTTTTAAAGCCTTGATATTTTTGGTTTAAAAGTATAGTATTATCTTTATAATTAAATAATTTTCTCATTTTGCTCTAGGGCGTTTTGAAAATAAATCAGGAAAAACAAAAAGCTCAAATAAGGTAAAAGGGATTTAGTAATTTCATAACAAAGATATGTAATTAAAGGCTCACTGAATTCCACTTTGCGTGACCCGTCAAATAAAAATAAGATGAGTTCAAGGTGAATGTTATGAAATCTGAAAAAATTAAACACCATTTAATTTTTAATATGAAATTGCGAAATGAATTGACAATATAGTTTAATATTGCGTCTTGTCGTGTCAATTTTATTAAATTTTCAGGTTTTATTTGTTTGAAGGATTTCGATAGGCTTGTATAAGAATCATTTCGTTATTTAATTTTATGAATCGTAGCTAAATTTTATTTCGTAAACGTTCTCTTTAGATACATATTTTATGATAGTAACTTGCCACAGGTATCAATTCTCGCTTCTGTTCTATTTTTAATATACATAAATAATCTTTTATTTTTTGTTAAAGGTATATAAAAAGTATATGTATGTGATATTGTATTGCTTACTGATGACATATTATTGAGGCTAACAGATTAAAAGTTGATTGCTCGTATGACGAGGTGAAATATGCTTTGTCACGAATACAAGACTTCTTTAGGTAAAAACTGTGTGGTTTTAAACGCCAAGAAAACCAAATTTTTTGTATTTACATCATCTAATGCTAATCATCCTAATTATAATTTAGAAATAAATAACGAAAATCTTGTTGATGACATCATTTAGGTATCACGGAGATAAATTTAGATTAAAAACTTCAGTAGAAGTTTCATTTGTTATCACTGACTGAGAGACTTCCGATTCAGTCAGAAAAGTTCGTCAACTGACCGACTTTGAACTACTCGATTAGTTTCATTTTAGTTATTTTCATAATGTTATGTCTTAACGTTTGATACTATGGGGTAAAGCTTCACTAATTTAATTTTACTTTTTCTGCAAAAAAAAGAGCTTTTTGTGGTATTTATGTTTTTGGAGCTCGAGTCTCCTTTCGGTATGTTTTTAATAATATAGGTATACTTACAATAATTGCAACACAGTATATTTATAAATAATATTATGTATATCCACAAAAGTATTGATTACGTGGTATAAACACAAGAGAAAAGATAAAATTGTAAGTCCAAGTTTCCGACTTCGCAAAGTAAATGTTTTATTTCTCGGCCAATGTATTCGCATATGTAATAACATTCCACAAACGATTTTACAATTGCCAGTAAACTTAAAGTCAGTTCTTTAAAAGCCAAAGCATATTATTCTGTACAAGATTATATAAATGACAAAGATGTGCGTGGGTTACTAAGTAACACTGGCTTTCATGCAGGAAAATTGGCTGAATTTATAAAGATTGAGTAAATATATTGACAGTTTTTACTAGAGTGACTGTCGAGTTCTTTGCCGATTCTTTTCAATAGAATCATACATTACGAATCGCTTCAAATAATTATAATTAATAAATTTAAAAATAATCTAATTATAATTTGTAAAGTAACGATTCAAAAGCGCTCTGGAGTAAAGAAATTTTTGATTTGATTCAAATAATTGGATTTTTGCACGATATATAAAGATAAAACCTGTACCAGATTTTATATGAGACCGCTATATCACAACTGTGAAAACCAGACCCAATTTCGTGTAGCAAATTTTGCTCGATGCCTAAACTAATTCACAGACAGGACAGAAATTCTAAAAATAATTATAGCTACTAATGCTCTCTCTCTCTCTCACAAAGAATTATAACAATCGTATTTTTTTTTTAAAAGTAGTAGTTATTACAAACAACGCTAACTCTCCCTAAACCGCGAGCTGTCGATAGCAGACATCGCGGTCTGTTGCGTTTATAATATTTACAAAGTGTACATGATATATTTAACAAAGTGTACAAAATTTAATAAGTGTGTGTTCGGACCGATGGAGTTGAATAGCGCGTGCTTATGTACGTACATTTACGTACATTTACCGATATTTAATTCGATTTCGACGATCGACGTTCACCACTCGAGTTCATGTTGAGAACCGTTCGTGATATACCGATGTACCTTTACAATAGCTAATTGATAACCCCACGAATCGTACTCCACCCTCCCCTGCTGACAGGAGGGCTAGTTTATTTTTTGCCCAGCGAATCGGAATTCGATGGAGAAAAACTACTAGCATTTTTGCAACTATTCCTCGTGGACACGATTTATACCATAATTATCTGTAAATAGTGTTTTACTATCCTGTTATACTGTTACGTGTAGCAAAGTGAAAAGTGATTTCACAATGTTTGTTTTTTAACCGTTTTTGTTTATACGGTGACTCTCACATCCATGATTTTCTACTCTCTAAACATTAAACAGTGGAATTTCACTAATTTTAAGTGACTATTCACTTTTTATCAATGTGAGAACCGTACCACGCAGAATTAGAGACTATTCCACTTTCAAGAATTGCTCTAAATAAAAAATTTCTCAAATTTATAGTTTAACAATTATCACACTTGCAATGTTCGTGTTCAAGCAGAATTTTTTTTATTAATTTTCAATTGCATAACTAATTGAAAAATTGTGATTTAAATTTTATTCAAGCGAATTATTGTTCATTTATTTATCCAGTAGTAAGCCCCTGAATTTTTTTATTGCTTAAATTTTATATTTAATGTTAAAATAATGTTTATTAATAAAGTATTGATCCCACAGTTCTGGGACTCGGGACTTTTTTTAGGAAATTTCCTCTTCCTTTTGAGTCTTTTTTTTTTTAATTTGATAAATCTTAATTCGCTTTTGAGATATTTTCAAAAAATTAAAGGCCTTTTATTTTTTTTAGTTATTTGTTAATAACTTTTGCAAGCGGAACTTATTTTTTTTCAAAAATCATCTTGATGCCATTCCGAATCGCATGACACCTCAACCATAATTTTCGGAGACTGCTGAAAAAAGTTGACCACAATGGCACTTGTTAACTAGACTAATAGTCTCCTAACAAGTCAATACATTTAGTCCCATCCTTTTTCTAAACCAAGAATTCCATTAAAAAATATTCTTTGTTGTGGCTGTCCCAAAACGCCTCAACAGCGACCATCACCAGCTCGCTAGCATCTTCAATTTTTTTACCTCTAAGGTATTCTTTAAACCGAGGAAAGAAGTAAAAAAAAAAAACATTAGAATACCATTTCTTAAATAGCAGCTATTCCAACTCACAGTTTGCCGCTCATTTTTTCTTTGATAGCCTCCCGCAGTCTTCTTATTTGAACTGCGTAGTGTGAGCCTATAATAGTGACTCGTTTTTCCAAGTATTCTTACCATAGTTATTCGTCCAGCGTCCCAAAAAACCGATGCCATAACCTTTCCAGTCGATCTTGACACCTTGAATTTCTTTGGCGTCGGTGAGGAGCCTCGTTTTCAAGTCATCGACTGTTGTTTTATTTCCGGATCAAACTGATGGATCCAACTCTTGTCTATTTTTTTGAAAAAATCCTAATTAGCTTCGCATCACCCCTCGTAGACATACGAGTACATATATACAGGGCCACTTGTCGAATCTTGTTAACGACAATCTTGTGACTTTTCTCTTATAGCACGTTCTTAACATGATGTTTGCCTATAATGTTTCGATAATTAGGTTATTTAAGGCGAAAAGATTTTTTCTATCCGGTCCGATACACATTAGATCAATGTTTTTAGTTTATCGTATGCATTCTACATTCTGTCTTCATATATTTTGATTTTGACAAACGGATGAGATAATTTTGCTTATTAGAAATACTATTGGAATTTCGACATAAACTCCATACGAATTGTGTCATAAATCTTTCGCTAGTAAGCAAAATCAGATAATATAGATTGTTTATTGAGACCGGCCGTATGTGATTCTGTCTCACCCCGAAGAAAACTCATTTGCTCTCTTCTTTCCAGGCGTGAGTGCGAACAAGATCGCCAAGCGGACGGACCTGGCTCCGAACAAGGGGGGCCCCTTCGCCGCGGCTCTCCGAACGCTAGCCAAAAACGCCGGCCCCGAGAAAGACGGTGAGTGACACGCTTACAATCCCCCCAAACCCTCTGCAGTTGCGCTCGACTAATGAGATTTTAACGTAAAAATATTAAATAAAAATTTAAAAAAAACTAAATCTTAACTTTTAATATTAATAAAACAAAAATTAAAAGTGAACGCAAAATTGGTGAAATTATATAGAATTAAATTTTATCATAATTTAATATTTACGTGATAATTTTTTTAAAATAAAATCATTAATTTAGTTTTCATTAAGACTAATTTTATATCGCTTAACGAAACATTTATGTAATTATAATATTACCATTAAAAAAAAGAATTGCTGTCTATATCAACAACAATCTACCGTCGGTTTGTAATGTGAAATTGATTCTACTAAATTTTTTCATATTATAACAAATATCGTAATAAAATTTGAAGTACATAGTCCCCGTGTCTGTTGTAATTGTTCTTTACAACTATATTATATCAATAATTATTTTTTATATAAACAACCAATACGATCAGCGGAAAAATCAGTAATTTTCTAAGGTTCAGAAGAAGGAAGATGAATCTCATGGTGCTTTAATATTTTATGGTTATTTATTTATATGATGATCGATACTTTTATCAACATCCATTAGTCGAACGCTATTTTTTATTATTTTCATTTTAATTTCCGAAGTCAAACGTGTGTCACCAACGATGCACTTGTTGGGTTGATGTGTCCATATTTTCAATAAATTTGACTTTTCATGTAAACCATCGTATAACACTAATGTTTGGCATAATTAGTGTGTAATTATCGGTGTATATTTAAGGAATTTTGTATATGTAATGTTGTGTAGTAGTATAATAATGTTTAATGTGTAGAGAATATGAGATATGATGCGGCTAGTTAAGGCACTAACCGTTTCTTTCAGGTGATTTATGTGTAGACTGTTGTATTTTTTACTTTTCAATGTTCTTGGATATTTTGTACTGAGCATATTAACTATTATTAAAGACTAGCTGCTGCCCGCGACGTCGTCTGCGTGAACGCTATTAGATTACACGTTGTTACAGAATGCGTTGAAGAAATAAAGGTTCACTGCTCGTTCCCCGTAGGTGATAGCGTGATAATATGTAGCCTATATGTTGACCCGACTTCTTAATAAAGTAAATATCCATGCAGTACTTTTTGAGTTTATCCCGGACATACATACAGACAAACACAAAAATTCTAAAAACTATATTTTTGGCTTCTGTATCGATTATAGATCACACCCCAAGTATTCTTTAAAAAATATTCAATGTACAGTTTTGACTTTCCTACCATTTTATTTTATGTATAGATAAACAGCCTTACAGAGATCGATTTGAGCCAGTTGACATTAACTGTTTTCTGCTACTACTAGTGACTTATAAGATTTTTTTTGATAAAAATTCTTGTCTTGTACGAAAACAAACTTCAATTGCATAATAATAATAAAAAATTGGTTGTCTGTAAAGTCAGTTTACGGACGATAATTTTACATGATAACGTCATAAGAAAACATTGATGAAAAATTACATATTTTTATGAATTGAATTATTATAAATGAATTATCATTATTACACGCTTTTTATTTTGTATAATACAAATAAGGAGCTAATTGAAAATTACAATTTTCGATAAATTAACATTTATTTGCACTCGTTAATTCAAATATTTTTTCTCTTCTACTCGGACGCATCTACCCATGGAGTGGAAGATATATTATGTAGATGCGACACAAGCCGAACGCTTAGGCCGATCGTGCCTCTCTATCGTTTGTTCCGCGCTCTCGCTCGCGGAACGTGACAATGAATTATTCTTTTTCGTGCGTGCAGCCGGCGTTCATTGATTTACAAGACGTTATCACGTCAAAAACAAGTTCAATTGAATCAGATAACGTTTTCTAATCTATAAACTAAATATTATAATCAAGAAATGGAGTCTCAGTACAAAATATCCATGTTTCCCGTCGGCGCTGACATCGCGAGTGTGCAGGCGCTGCTGCGAGTACGGAGCGAGACGCGAACAAGGACAAGCCGACGCCGGCGCCGGTCAAGCGGGCGTCGCCTCACCATCTACCCGCGAGCGGCTTCCAACCCTACCGGCCCGATGATCGGTGAGCGATATTGATGTATTTGTTCCTAATCGACGATAGCACGTAGTGTATTGTATAATATTGACTGTCCAGAGCAGTGGCTTCGATTTCCGACCTCGAGTCTGTTGTGTCTCGACCTGTTATTGAAGTAAAACTTCTTTAGGCGCGACTAAGGGGTAACTGAATGCTATGGACGACGACAATGCAACGGAAACACGTTACGGCGAATTGCGCGTCTATATAGAATTCGATTTTTAAATTATAATCCTATCGTATTTAAAGCATAATGATAATTAAATTAATGTATTTATATAAGATCAGGGTCGATAATTTTTGAAACCAAAAAAAAATAAAATAGGATGAAACCCATTGGAAAGGGAAGAGAATATAATAAAAATGAAAGGAAAAATAATTTACGGGCGATCTGAGGCCAAACTATAAGTCCTAAGGAAAAAAGTTAAAATGGCAAAGTTTATTTATTTATTTATTTACTCTTTTTGCACACCAATACACAAAAGAACAATACACAGAATTTAAAATAATCAACTTGCATCAGTTGCAACAGGCGGCCTTATCGCTAATACAGCGATCTCTTCCAGGCAACCTTTGGGCAGAGGACTTGCATATAAACAAGGGGAAGGGCGCAAAATTTTCTGTATAAAAAAGGAACAATAAAAAAAATCAGATATAAATAAATAACTATATAACAATAGATGCTATATTTGCTAATAAATTAGTAGGTAATAAAAACATCTACAACTTAATTAACTATAAGCGATAAAGCCGCCTTTGTATACATATTTGTTTGTACCTAGTGGTTCTAAATTGTATATTTTTGTTATGTGCTATAAATAAAGTTTGAATAAATAAATAAAATTAAAATAACTTTTCACGGAATTTGTTGAATTTTATGCACCAAAAACACTGTAATTTTTCTGATTTAAAACTTTTTCATCTTATTTTGACTTAATATCCAAAAAGCATCCTAATTATCAATCGAAAATTCTCACGTCAATCTATCTGCTTTTTTGAAAAAGTCGGTGGGCTTTTTGTTTGTTGTAATCTCTACTTTCTAATGATGTAAAAAAAAAAATATACATTACTACGGTAAATTTTCTCAGAAAATGCTGAAAAACAGTATTATAGTTGTTTACGGGTTTTTGGTAGTTTGTACTCATTTAAAACCAGGTAATTCGTCTGTTCATTTGCTATCTATTAACGTGAAATGAAATGTAGAGCTAGATGAATCCAATAATTATGACGTTTTGGGACAAGGTCTCGAGGCCTCACTTCCCTTACTTATCGTATGTAACATATCGTATACTAACAAAAGGATTGAGGTATAGTTTGACTAATATAAGGACGCGTATCAACTATGATATTCAGTGCCCTTACATAGGTGGGCAAACCTTTAAATTTTGAAGTATGATGTTGCACCTAGAGTCCCTTGTGTGAAAATCGGTTAGCTCTGCTTAATTATATTACGGCGGTAGCAGCTATATATTGTCGACACTCAAAATTCCAGTCTGCTCTCTATGTTAAGTAGAAAGGACGACCGACACCTGTTTTACTTCTACGTCGAAGAATTTACTTCCTTTGCTCCATACTGTTTATGTTTTCGTCTTCTCTCATTTTGATGGGTTATGAGAATTCGTCGTTCCAAACTTTTTGAAGACAGTCACGCTTTTGCCTAACTTGGCTTTTGTGCCCACATATCGATCGCTTTTATACGATTTCTGAGTTTTTCTTTTGTGATCCAAGCTCAATTATACAACTACTTCCGTCACATTAATTCTCTCCCAGACTTGCCCGAGGTAAATGCACTGGATGAGCCACTGACATTAGAGGAGGTTGTCAAAGCCATTAAACAGCAACAAAACAATAAGGCGGTAAGAGTAGACAATATCGCAGGAGAGTTACTTAAATATGGAGGAGACCAACTGCACACAACCATATGGCAGCTGTTTGCAGAAATGTGGACGGAAGAAAAAGTACCACCTGAATTCCAAATCTTCTGTATATGTACCCTTTATAAAAATAAAGGTCATAGATCTGAATGCAACTCCTACTGGGGCATATCTCTTCTGTCCGTTCCTGGAAAAGTGTTTGCTAGAGTCATTCTCAACCGCCTAATTCCTCTATCGGAAACTTTGCTACCGGAGACGCAATTTGGTTTTAGACCAAACAGAGGAACCTGCGAAGCGATATTCTCTATCCGACAGCTGCAAGAGAAAAGTAGGGAGCAAAACCAATCTCTATATTTATGCTTTGTGGACTTTGAAAAAGCATTTGACAGTGTTCCTCGCGAAGCGCTGTGGTTGGTGCTGAGGAAGTTGGGCTGCCCTGCGAAGTTCTTGCGAATAATTCGGCTGCTACATGATGATATGTCCTGTTGTTTTTGCATTGATGGTGAGCAATCCCAGTGCTTCCCTGTATCTTGCGGTGTTTAGCAGGGATGTGTTCTGGCTCCTACGCTCTTCGCTCTATACTTCTCTGTAGTAGTTAATGAGACCCTGCAACAGCTTTCTGAGGGCATCCATATTCGCTTTCGTACTGACGGCAGCATTTTTAACCTTGCAAGACTTAAGGCTCGAACAAAGGTATCCCACACTATGATAACCGAGATAATATACGCAGAGGATCTGTGTTTCGTGGCTGGTACCTCGGAAGGACTTCAGAATCTTATGTGCAAGTTCAATGAGGCCTGTTGTAGATATGGTCTAAAAATTAACACCAGTAAGACTGAAATTCACATATATGTGTTCATGGAACACAT
This sequence comes from Euphydryas editha, assembly GCA_036937285.1. NCBI lineage: Eukaryota > Metazoa > Arthropoda > Insecta > Lepidoptera > Nymphalidae > Euphydryas > Euphydryas editha. Next base: position 1,466,342 of record JAUPFZ010000024.1, read on the forward strand.
CATCATATACGAGTGTAGCCCGTTATTTCAACGACATTAACAGCGTCCATGCGTCTTTTTCATCAATCTTGCATGGTATGACAAGCTTATGTCCCTATTTTCTAGCAATGTTACCAAAAAGCTCAAGTGTCCGATGAAAGCTCATTACATCGACTAAACCTTCAAACCTTACATGAGCTATTACTCTTTTTTTTAAAATTAAAAACGCATTGTTCGGACTTTATTGGGCTTGAGGCCGTTAAAGGTTTTATAATTCTAAAAAACAATTGGTTTTAAATTTAATGGACTAGCTGAGCACTGCGTACATTTTGAATTGACTTCGGGAAAAAAATATTGCCTCTGTTAATCCGGGTCGTAACTAGTACCAGGCTCGATTTAAGAGATTTGTTAGTTTAGTCGACGGTAATAGAATCGACCTACATTCTGTTAGCTTCGTGATTTCTTCATTAGATTTTTATTGGTATGAGATAAGTAGTTAAACAGTTTTTATGATTTCGTAGGTTATCACACCCTGCGGCGTCTTTCCCGCTACTGGAACCGGCCGCGTATTCGCCCTACGCACATCCGTCCCTGTACTCCAGCGCCGCCCTTCAGTACAGGTAATTTAACGTTACTTATCAGTGATTTAGATGTTAGCCAACAAGTTATAAAGTGGCAAACATTCTGAGTAAGAAGCATTACATTATGAAATTTGAAGCAAAAGTCAACTCTTGCCAAAACGCTAAAAGACTGTCGAAACGAAAGAATCTCCATTTTTTAGTTATGAATGCTCTGGGTTTTGCAAATAAGATAACACAACTTACACAACCGAATGACGGTTACAGGCTAGCGGCAGAGGAGCAGATGTACCTGGAACGGGTGTTCCGCGGCGGAGTGGGCATGGGCGTGGGAGTGGGCTGGCTGCCACCCTACGCGCTGTACCCACCGCTCGCGCCGCCCCTGCCGCTAGTGCCGCACGCGCCGCACGCGCCGCACGCGCCACACGGGCCACACGCGCCGCACGCGCCACATGCGCCGCACGCGCCGCACGGCTCGCACCAGCCGCTGCACGAAGAGCGGGAGAAGGAGATCGCGCTGCAGAGAGAGAGGGAGCGGGAACGAGAGAGAGAAAGGGAAAGGTGAGTCCGAGAAAACGAAGAAAATCTGGCTATTTAAGTATTCAGATAAATCATTATACTCATATCATTCTAAAGAAAAGTTCAGAAAATTCTCTTTCTTGGGACAAAGTTCAAAAATTCTTTTGTTTTCTGCATTTCAAAGTACTAATTCAGGCGTTAGTTAAAAGTAAAACTTATTTTTTTGGAACTCTTGGAATATATTAGCTATTCTTTTTATAAATATTTATTAATTTTATATCGGTTTACAATAATAAGTGAAAACATTGCATCACTTACAAAGAAGGATAATATAATTGGAACTTTATAATTTATTCAATCGACGTCAACGCGACAATCCGTGCGGCTATTACGTAACTTGCGTAATCGCGAGAAATCGCTATGGTGTCGAATTTACAATACTAGCTGAGCCTCAATCAGTATTGAAATTAGACACCACAGCGATTTCTCGCGAGCACGTAAGTTACTTAATAGGGTTAACTTAATTACACTGGGAGCTCGCCCCCATAGTAAGTGCATTCGTCTTATGGTGGCGGTTCCCCTCAATGACAGGCGACCGCGGCAGGAGACACAGAGACAACAGAACCGAGTAGACCAATGATATAACTTGTCAAGGTCTCTTGTCTCTGTCTCTCCTGTCGCGGTCGCGTGTCGGCGCGAACCGCCACCATAACCCGGACCGTCACTCGTTGCAGGGAGCGCGAGCAGCGCGAGAAGGACCAGCGCGAGCGCGTCGCGCGCGAGAAGGAGACGCGCGCGCGGGAGGCGCTCGCCGCCGCCGCGCTGCACGCGCCGCACCCGCCGCACGGGGCGCACGGGGCGCACCCGCCGCACGCGTCGCACCCGGCGCACGCGGCCCTCCCGCCGCACGCGTCGCACCCGGCGCACGGGGCGCACCACGCGCCGCTCGCCGCGCCGCACGCGCTGCCCTACGGCGTGCCGCGCGCGCTACCGCCGCTGCTGTACCGGCCCTACCGGCCCTACGCCTACGACGAGCCCGACGACGGCGGTGAGCCCGCGCCCGCCGCGCCCGCCCCCGCGCCCGCGCCCGCCTCCGCGCCGCCCGAGCCCGCGCCCGCGCCGCCCGCGCCCCGCACGCCGCAGCCCGCGCCCGTCTGACCCGCCGCGCCCACCCGCAGTCCGCCGCACCCTCCGACCGACCGCTGATGGCCGATACTAGTCAATAAGTTCCGCCGCGGTCCTCCCCTCGGCCCGCGCGCCGCACCTCCGTAGCGGCGTATTCGTCACCGGCTCGTCCGGTACCTACTTCTAGCTTCAATTGTACACTAACACTTGATGCGGATTATCGGCAACTAACAAACTAGAATCTACGAGTGCTTTACGATAAAGTCGTAATGGCCTAAAAGTGTATTTAGGGCGCCACTCTTTCTTTTCGGTGTAATCTCTCCACAGAACTCCGCGTCCCCCGGCGGCGTCCCTCGAGTGCAATATATGAACAGTTCCTACCGCGTGTTATGTGAACGCGTAGAAATAAGCTACACTCGATCTCGATGCAAACTATCAGATATTTTTATCACAAACGCTCAGATTTCCTTTGTCTTATCAATCAACAATTTGTAAAAAAAATCTGATATTATGCGATCGACCTAAAAGAAAACATTTGGCGATCGTTGAATTCGTTCCTCGGTGAGTCAAAATTTTTGTAAATGATAAACTATCGCCAAATGCCGAGATATGATCTCTTACATTTCCATACACTTCGATTGTTATCGCTAAATCGTGTCTGCCGGCAGCAATGCGGCGTGCGTGGGAGATAAATACACAAAAACGTGACTCAATTTGGAAGGACCGAATCCCGCATCTCCGTCCGATGACCTATAAGAACTTACCTCAATCAGAATGCGTTTTATAAGTTTTCAGTTTGAATTTCAAGCCAGAGTAACGGGATAACGGGTGTCCGAGCTGCCGGGCCGGTTCCGGTAGTATTATTATGTAACTTGCGCGATCGCGAGAAATCGCTCAAGTTACGTAATAGTCCAGGGGACGACGCGCGACTCGGTCGTTTCAACTTGACGCGTTCCTGCGACTCCACGTAGCGTCTAGTTTTATTTCGAACGAAAGTGTTCGTTCGTCGAAATCGTTCGAAAATCGTCTCCGTACAAATGTACTTTTTACGTACGTTACGTTTTTGCCTTCGAGACAATTTTCTTTCGAGAAACTTTGATGATACAGACTATTGTACATCGGTCGCTCGGGAACGATTTTATTATTATTTTCGTTTGCAATCATGTAATGGCTTTAAATATCTGCTGCATTTCGTGATAAGACTTGACCGAGCCCTCGCAGTATTCCCCGAGCGGCCGACAGCGCCCGACGGAGCCCGACGTGACCCGACGGAACCCGACGGTGCCCAAACGTCGAAATGTCGAATTTTATAAAAATAAAATTATGAAAAAAAAAACCTCTTTGTACGTCGTAACTTAGATAGTTATTATTAATTTTAGCTTTTAATAGGTGTTCAATATTTTTCACGGTTTACTTTGTAACGAGGCAGAGCATTTAGGCGTCAAAGAGCGCCCTGTACATAGTTTAGTTAGACATGGACAATACCTAACAAGTGAAAAAATATAATGATTTTATTGAAAAATACATTCAGTGAAATTAACATGTTGCATGCTGTTGCTTTTTATTTTTATTACCACCCCCCACCCCATCACGCTTTCAGGTAGAAGTAGTTGGCGTATTGTGATGTGTGCAGTTTCAGAGAAATGTTACAGATACGAAACTACCAGATACACCTACATTGTCACCGAGATCAGTCACTCAAAGTACACTACATACACTGCATTTTTCAAATATATTTGGTTCTATGAACTTTATTCACAAATACAAAGACTATTTAAGATTAAATTTTCAGTTTTACGAAATTTGTTAAAATACGTTTTATCTACAATAACTATCTCTTGTAAAATAATACTGACTTACTAATTACTGTAAATTCGAAAAAACATGACTAATTCATAAGAAAAGAAAATAGTAGAGATGTTTTATAACATAATTGAAGGGAAGAAAGGTACGTCATACTGAGCCGAGTGACACCTTCGATCTCTTCATTACGTCTGTAATTAAACATTGAGGAGGTACTTTAATAATTTTGTTATACATCTATATCACTTTATTATTGTAAATAAATAAATATTAACCAACAATCACACAACGTTAACCTAGCCCCGTGCTAAGTTCGTAAGAACTTGTGTTACAGGTACTAGGAACGGAAATAAATTTAAGATATAAATACATATATGTATATATATACATAAATACACATCCATGACCCGTTGCAGACATCTATATTCGTCTTACAAATTATCTGCACCTGGCGGTATTCAAACCCGCGACCGTTGCGTAAAGTGTCCTGTTGCCTGACCACTCGACCAGCCGGCCGTCAATTGTGAACATATCTATTGGAAACAAATAATTGTGAACTGGTACAAAACTTCCGATGAGAATAAAAAGTGGAAAACTAATCATTTGCTTACTAAAGTAGTACAAGATAATTATGCAGCAGATAAAAATAGTTTTATATTAGTGGCCGCTGGTCGACTATCGTTAGACCGTCTGAGAGATGGACACGATGGTCTTCTGGTGTGGCGAAATTTTATGTATATTAGTACACCACAAGTTCGGTTCGCGTTACTTAAAAAGTAATAGTGACCTAACTCAATTCAATAAAAGAACACTATTTCGTATAGATCCAGAAGACTCTTTCATCTATAGAAACATGCTAAATTATATCAGAAATATATTAAGAAATTAATTTAACAACTTTTTGCCAATTTATTTACTTATTCATAATCAAAAGCGCTTACAGACTATACAGGTTTCAATTTAAATTGAAATATAGCCAGAGATTTTATATATATAGGATAAATTATATGTAATATCTATATATTATTAAAGAGCAAATATCCTAGAGATGTGTCAATTCGATTTACTAACTCGAGTTAACTCGAGTTGTGCTTAATTCGAGTTGAATTGTCCCTAATTCGAGTTTGGCCTGGCGTTAAATAAATCAGGCGAAAGAGCGAGAGCGCGATTGGTTCGTTGGGTGCGCGCTATACTCTCGCCATTGCATCGACTGAATGACACCGACGATGACAAGAAGTTATGTTAAAATACTTTAAATAATTATTTTTATTTATTTCTTATAATTATTTTAGCACTCAAAGTGCAATATTTTAACACTTTTAAGAACTAACTTATGTACACAATAATGTGATATTTATTTTTTTGAGAATATTTGTTGTTGAAAATATTTTTAAGAATGTTAACTTACAAAAAAAATATTTTTAGTTTCTTGACTTTAGCATTGTATTCCTTTTATTTATTCAGAAAATAATTTTTACTGAATGTTTCACTTTTTATATAATATGTCTTGTTAATGAGATAAATACTATTCTAATTCAGGTAATATTATAATTAAAAGTTATTATTATTATTAGCAACAATTGATTAAGGCAACTAACAAACAAAATCAGCAAAAGTTTTATCTAGTAGATTATTATATGTATATTTGTTATTTAAAATGAAATTAAAATAACAACGTTATTTAAGAATATTTTTATTGTGATGTTTATTTGATTGAACTATTAATAGCATATGTACCGACATTGTAAAGTTAGACTAATATTATTTTGTAAAGACTGAAAGACTGCTATATACCTAACTAGTTTTGTTGTTAAATATGGGTACTTACTATAACTAAATTGAGACTTAAAACAAAAATAAATGAGTAATAACTCTAATGAGAAAAGTTTAAATTATATATGTAAACTATAAAAACCCCAACGTATTGTTGGGATTTATACCCTATGTATAAAAGTAATTTGTAACAAATCATACACTCAGTTTCTTCCTGCTAACTCGAGTTGTGTAACTCGAGTTCAATTCGAGTTAGCTGAATTTCAACTCGAGTTAACTCGAGTCGTGTTTTTTCCGAGTTAGCCCATCTCTAAAATATCCCCATCGGAGTTTTTAGGAAATGGTGACGTCACAATCTTCATTTGAAATTTGAATTAGACATAGAAAAGGAAGCAAACACCAGACTAGGTACTATTAATACTTTTAATAAAATCACAATTTTAATATTTAGTTTGATAAAATTAATAGAATTGAGCCTTAATTAATAATTACAAAAAAGTAAAACGTACATACTCACAATAATAATTATAATAGTAGATCCTTTCAAAATTCAATGATCAATCAGTTATCAGTTTAATTTAATAGCAAAAGCGTAATTGACATTTTGTCTGTCAGTAAAAACGTAGATAATTCGCGCCTTTTTCGCACCTGTCAAGTCACCAGTGAATTAAATAGGTAGGTAACTTCTTCGTATTTTAAATAAAACTGATAAATCTCATTCATTATTAAACTAATTAATAACTAATAAAATTTTATAATTTTAACACAGAGCCCAGAAGTAATCAAATAAGCACAAAGAATATAGTTTATACAATCTAATTATATGTCATCTAAAATTCAATATCGAAAGATATATTTATAGAACTTACTATAATTAATTGCAAACAAAACAAAAATTGTAATAGTTTATAAATTAGGATAATAATTATCCATTAAATTTTCAATAAAACAAATTTTATGTAACGTTAACAGGGCCGATTTTAGGGGAGCGCAACTGGAGTTACAGCTCCGGGGCCTCTACTTAAGAGGGCTCCACAATAGAGATTTCGGAAAAAAAATTAAATTATAATTAATATATTAATAATTGTATAAAAAGCGGGGTATATAACAATTGATTCATTATTCGGACACCCACCACCTCAGTCCCCCGAGATCATGGACGCTGTAAAGGGTCCGAAACGTCGGGAAATAATTTAATTAATTAATAAAATCGTTAAACTGTAAAGTTTTTAACAAATAAACGCGATAAAATCCGATATAGACTTTCAATTAAATGAGTAATATTCGCGTAAATATAAGAGAACAGTAAAAAAATTAAATTTAAACTAGTAAATAACTTCCTTTCAATTTTTTTTCCACGTTTTATACCGTATAGTACAGTAAAACTCGAAAGTGACCATTTTATTTGTAAAATAATTTGGGGCCAAGGAGCCTCCACTCCTTTGTTGCCCCGAGGCCTCCAGACTTCTAAATCTGGCCCTGAACGTTAAGATATATGCTGTCTCATAACTGACAATTTTAATATTAAAATCAAATCAAAACTAAACTTTATCATTGATTTATTTTAGATATTTAAGAATTTTAAGTCATAGATTTGGGTGACTGATTACTGATACTGATTTCGTAATACAGAAAACAATACTGATAACACGTGTGCTACATGCTCAATTTTGGCATTAAAAGAACGCTCTTGGTTTTATTGTATGATTATTTGATAAGTTTTAATAATATAAATTATTTTTCAAAGTATATAATCATATTATCTAATGTTTCTTCTTATTCTTAAATTGATACTATTGACCCAGATCTATTTTGGATAGTTATATGTTGAGATCCGATCTTACACTTATTTTGGAAATATCGAGTAAAAAAATTGACGGTCGTTTTTTGGCAAATAGTTTGCTTTTTAATACCTACAAAATTAAATTATATTGCTGTGCAGTTTGCCCAAGGCACCTGGAACCTGAAAAATTAACGTTTTTAGGTAACAAAATATATCAACGTGTGTAACTTTGTTTGCATTAATATTATCGGTGTGGCTAAATTTATGAACCGAATCATCATGCCCTATAAATATCAAAGAAAGACTCAACGTGCGACTGTGAAGAAACAGTACATGATGTGGAAATTGCAATCGAAAAAGTAAGAAACAATGAATCGACAAATTATGCGGCATTTATTTTATATGGCATCTTAGTCCAGTCATTATAGTAAGTTCACCTCGGAATTCGAGATACCCAGCTGTAAGTCTGTAAATACTTGTATATTGACACCCTAAAAGTTGTCTCAAAACCTACATATGGTAGGGTGTAAGCAACTATTAAATTTCAAGGTCAAAGTTCACAAAAATCGGGTTTTTATGCTTTCTTTGGAAATATCTCATTTCCTATGGGTTTTTTGCTATTTATATTTATTATCAATATTGTAGAATACAAAATTTTCTACAAATTTTGTAAAAAAAAAAATTTTATACGGTGAACCGTTTTCGAGATAGAGAGCGGAGAGCGCGCGGTCAAAGCATCACTTCAGGTCAACCGGTGCATCCAGTCGAAAACGCGCCATATATAGTTGATGAACACTATCGATAAATCAATGATTATAAATATTTGTCAATTTTTATTAATATAATAGATATTATATTTTATCATTTTTTTCCTAACCTATCCACTTTTTATTCAGTATTAATTTATTTAACAACACTTACCTGCCCATGTAATTGCAGAATTTTTAATGAAAATATAGGAATTATATTTGAATTTTTACCTAATTAATAGTAATAACTTCTTACATGATGAAAAAAAAAATTGTAAATTAATCTTTTTATTAAAAAATATCATTCAATACATTTATTTTTATTGAAAGTAAAAAAATGGTACAAAAAAGGTACAAAAAGGGTACAAAAACTACAATTTATAATTTTAATCATCTTCTTCCTCTTCATCGTCGTCTTCTGACTGCTGGTAAATTTCAAACTGGTCTTCATTATCGTCTTCAACGACATTAGTCTCAAGTTCTTCGATGATTTCGGGGTCAAAGGTTCCATCTTCGTTAATGTCGCTCTAATATGGTAGAGCATTGAGACAAGCTTGCCCATTACATTGGCCACAAGCGAAAGAGCATTGCAAGCCCGCTTTCCTGCATCCGAATCGCGAACCACAACCACTCTTGCAGTTGCGGAAAATTGCATTTAGCAAATCTTCTGGAACAGGTGGTAAAATTGTCATGATAGGCTCCAGAAAATCGTTTCGCATTACCCAACCCCATACTTGGGGTTTCAAATCATGTCCTAACCAAGTTTGAACTTAAAAATATACACGGTTGAAATGTTGATGAGCAGCTGCACTTATTGGTGGCATATTTTAAAGGTGCACAGGTTTATTAAGTTTTGTATACTTGACGTAATATATAACGAAGATGATCGAGACTTTTCACAGATTTCGGAGCATTATAGACTGCCAATAAGGTTTGAGTTCCACTCTCTAATAATCTCTGGGCCGAACAATTTTCTTCCTCAAATGCTGCAGCTAGTTCATCCAAATTTGTCAATTTCTCAAAAACTTTTAAAAATGATTTTTTTCCCTTCTTAAAAAGCGTAGAAGTTGTGTCACAGCTACTTAATGATGACCGCGCACTCTCCGCCCTCTATCTTGAAAACGGTTCACCGTATAAAAAAAAATTTAAACAAAATTTGTAGAGAATTTTGTATTCTACAATATTGATAATAAATATAAATAGCAAAAAACCCATAGGAAATGAGATATTTCCAAAGAAAGCGCAAAAAACCGATTTTTGTGACCTTTGACCTCGAAATTTAATAGTTGCTTACACCCTACCATATGTAGGTTTTGAGATAACTTTTAGGGTGTCAATATACAAGTATTTACAGACTTACAGCTGGGTATCTCGAATTCCGAGATTCTTACCTAATTTAAGCTTAAATGACTGGACTATCTCAAAATCTACCTCAAATGATAGTGATAGATGAGTAAATGTTTGTTACTATTAATAAATCTATTTGGATCATTTGATGGTGATGATTTATGGCAATTGTGCCATTGCCATAATGACTAAAGTGTATAGATGTACATATTTCCATACAAAATTTATGCATATACATATTTGCAGCTTTAGTAAAAAAAATATTTGGGCCTAGGTACCATCATTTTTTTATATTTACCATCATATTAAAAAAAAAATTTAAATCGCGTGTACTAGCGTACACTCGTAAGAAGTGAAACTTATAATAAAAAATGGTTGTCTGTAAAGTCGGTTTACAGACGATAATTTTTACGTGATAACGTCATAAGAAAACATAGATGTAGAATTGTATACTTTTATGAATCGAATTGAATTATTATCACATGTATAATATGATAGTGTGTATTACTTTACATATATATGATTGTGTAGTACTTTTTTATATAGATGATAGTGTGATATTCAAGATTTTCCAATCTGAGTTATTTTGTTAAGAATAGAAATACGATAGGAAAAGTAGGAAATCAAGGGGAGTATTTCAAGTGGTACAAATCACAAAACAGTAGGGGTGTGCGATAATTATCGATAATTCTTAAATACTCGATAATTTTCCATTCGATAATTATCAATAATTATCGATAAGTGTTATTCGATAATTTTGATCCGATAATTATCGATAATTTTTCATTCGATAAATATCGATAACTATCGACCGATAATTATCGATAACTTTCGTCAACTATCGATAATTTTTTTTTGATAATTATCGATAATTTTCGCCAACTATCGATAACTTTTCCTTCGATAATTATCGATAACTGTTCATACGATAATTATCGATAACTATCGATAAAACGATTCGATAATTATCGATAGTAAAATTATCGATATTTTTTTCCGATGAACATCCCTACAAAACAATTCGCGTGTAGATTAGTGTGGCGTGTAGCGCCACTGTCTCTTTTACTCGAACGCGGTCCGATGGAGTGTAAGACAGAACGCTTAGGCTAATCGTGCCTCTCTATCGCTTGTTCTGCGCTCTCGCTCACTAATTGTGACAATGATGACGTCATCTTCTTCGAACGGGCACCCCTTCATCAATTTACTAGACGTTATCACGTCAAAAACAGTTTACTTTTTAATTTACGATCGTAATTATATGAGTCCTGTGTTTGCGTTCGGACATATTTATATTCGAATTACCTACTCACTATAGAATATATCATACAATAACTGCAAACTTCTATATAGTGATACTTAATTTCACTCAAGAATCTTAGAGATTGCTAGCGCAGTGGCTGCCAACGCGAATTGAATTTCGTATATCGCTCGAGAGCTGCAAGTTCAAAACCCTGCGAGAGCCACATTTTCTAGCATTCAAAATTTGATATTTGATTGATTTAGTTTAAGTATTTATTTATATATATATAGGATTTCATCTACTACGACTCGGAATCTTCCTTGCGCATGTGTTTATTGAAAAACGACTGAAATACGCAAATAATCAAGAACAAGATGGCGCGTAACGCAAGATGGCGCGCAACGCAAGATGGCGCGTAACGCAAGATGGCGCGTAACGAAAAAATCTTTCCAACCCCGATAAAGAAGTTTCACTTCAAAAGTTTCACTTCAATAAATAAGCATGCGCCATTTTTTAGTATTATTAATTTTTAACTTTATATCCTTATTTGATAAAGACTATGACTATGAACCTAAAGATACAAGAAACATTAATCATTTTACAAGGTAGTCCGGACTCATTGTTAAAAAAAACTGTGGGAAGAAATGTATAAAAACTCCGAAAAATCGGCCTGTAGAACCTCTCGGACATTTTTAATGATCCTTCCTTTCTTAATTGCGATAAGTACATAAAATTATGGTGATTTGGAAATTAGAGACTTCCAACTAGAAGATGGTGGAACTCGTTTTTACGATTTTTTGATGAAGTGTATTTTGCATTCTGGAAACAACCGTAATCGTAAAAGAAAATCGTCGTGTAACTGTTATGTAATAAATGTAATGCGATTTTTACAAATTAATTTATTTTAACAGTTTTTAATTTATTTCTTTTGTTTTTTTTTTTTTTAATAGTCGGAGCAAGCCGTGTAGACCAATCGGTGATGCTCACAGTAATTTATCTTTTATCAGTGATCGATTTAGTGTTCACTTTTGGAACGAATCAGTCCACCCTGGATGTATAGCAACTCAGAACGCGATATTTTAATGTATAGCACGTAATCCAGAGGCCGACCGGGATAGCTTTCGCGCGTATTTGGTATTCCATATAGTTCCCCTAAATCCCCTAATTTACCTAGCGAGAGCGTTAGCCCTCCGTTTCTTTACTTTCATGCATGCAACAGTTTAATGGTGGCACTGGGTGTCTGTACACCCAAATGGCCATCAGTTGGTAAAAAGCCTTGAAACTCATCCAAAAATAGTTTGACCTTACCCGAACGCACCTTAAAGCGTCTCGAATGTAACACAATCCAACGCCTTAGAAAAACCAAGTAGATATACATTAATACCATTCTGAGATTTCTCCCAAGCATATAAGTGTAACACACGTCGATCACTCTTGTGATGTGAAGTATAACTATTTATTAGGATTTTTAAATGATATTCATTCACATCGGAATTTCCCTTTCGAATTACGCTAATAAAATCGAAAAGTTATTCATAAACCTATATTAACCATTTTCCTCAACTTTAACTAAAAGTTTTATTAAATTAAAACTATAGGTCTGATGTGCAGTTGGTTACGAAAAACTTAGCTGACGGTGTTACGCAATAGACGCCTAAGAACAATTATTTCAGCGACAAACTACACAATATACGGACGCAGTACATGCAATGCAACAAGGAGTTAACGCAACCATCAAGGCATTGCATATGAGCAGCTTCAGAACAATTTCATTTACCTTTGTTAACCTTGTTCATTACCTTGTTGTTGTTCGATTTAATCAAAATATGGACTTTTCTAAGAATAATAAAATCCAAAACAATTATTTTTATGATTATTGTTTGTCTGTCTGTTTGTTCCGGCATCAATCAAAATCGAATACGAAATTGATAGTAGTTTTCACAGTACAAATCCTGGAGCACTAGTACCTATCCTTTAAATTTATTTAATGACGATTGAAAAACCGAAATTGTAAAACGGAAATGAGTTATAATTTTATCATTCCTTCTCGTTTTAATATTACGTTTTGTAACTGTTTTTGTAAAAAATATCAATATTATTATGAATGTCATAATACTCGTAGTACCTATATCACATTATTATAATTATAGGTACTATGATACAATTGAAAAATATCGCTAGTAGCTGTTTCGAAGGATAAGTACACTTTCGACATTAGTAGAGTTACTCCATAATATCAAGCCATGAGACATGACATGAACTTAGTCTCCCAGTCATAAATGAGAGTTCCACTAAAGTTTTTAATCTAAATTTATACCTAAGAAAACTGGTGTCATTAACTAAAATATGAAAATTTTATGTATTAATTAAAACTAATATTATTAAATTATGTCTTGGATATATGAACTGAACTAAACTCAATCAGCCTGTAAACGTCTCACTGCTAGGGAAAGGCCTCTTCTCCATATAGGAGAAGGGTTGGAGCATAACCCGCCACGCTGTGCTCCACTGCGGGTTGGCAGATGCAATCCCCTATCATGAGTAACGATCGTTATCAGGTATTTTTGACAACAACCGGGACCGACAGCTTTATGTGCTCTCCGAGGCACGGTGGAGAGATCCATTAGGACACCCAGACCAGAAACAAATATTTGTACAAATACAAATATATGCCCCAAACGGGAATCAAATCCGTGACCGCAGGCGTTCAGGTGACTATTCGCACCACTACACCAGAGCGGTCGTCAACGGTCATCTTGGATATTTAATATTTGGTAAAAACGCAAACCTTTGGTATTGCCAAAAATTGTAAAGAGATATAAAAATTAGTTCAGCTATATTAAGTTATTTTCATCTTGTATATAAGGTAACTGATTAGGTTTACGCTTGACTGCGATCACACCAGTCGAATTGATGATACATTCTTTTAGGTGTGGCCAGTAGCCAGGAAGGTCTAATCAATGTTCTTCTGAAGGTCACGATATTATAACTGACAGACATGAAAGAGATGGGAATCTACCTATAAACTAACAGCCATGACAGAAGTGGGAAAGTATAATGTCGAATTCCGGCAGTGCGAATCAAAAACGAACTAGCGAATCCTTTGTACGTATCTGTTGAATATGGAATATTATAAATATATATATATTAAAAATTGTACGTCACTACGTCTCATCGTCAAGGAATTTATATACAACTCATCGTATACTTGACAATTCATATTTTTTATCTGTAAGGGTTCTTTTCTCGAGTGCCTGGGCAACTATAGTGTGTGGGATGAATATGATAAAATTTTTAATTGAAAATCTTTAAATCAGTAAATAATTTTAATAATTAGGGGAGAGTTGGATAATACCGCGCGTTTGATAATTCCACGCCCTAGCATATTTCAAAAACTAAACGCTAATTGCGCTATCCAGTCCTTAAAGATCACAGTCCGAGTCCTCTACCCCTCCCCGTGCACGACGCTAATTTACTCGGAGCAGCGATTAAGACACATCGTGTCTTACAAGTTTTTACTCTCGTTCCTTATAATTTCGCGGGCATTTTTGACAAGAGGTAAGCTATTCTATATTTGTATTGTAACACATTGATTACTTTTATTTTAATCCTAACATATTATAGAATTAATGACTAGATTGATTTGAATACACAATTAACTTGACTGTATTATTTTGAGGTTATAAAATGAAATAACAGAGTTTGTCAATTCCGCGCCCAAGGCGTGTACGAGTGAAGACCACGTACCGGCAAGCACAGAGTCGGACGGCCATCCACGAGATGAACAGACGACTTCAAGAGAGTCGCCGGAAGTCGTTGGATGGAGGCTGCTTTGAACCGGAGTCGATGGGGGGAGGCCTACGTTCAGCAGTGGACATCCAATGGCCGATATGGTTATGATAATTAATCTAGTCGTAAAATAATAATTATATCTAGGTATAGAAAGGAGTCTATGCTTCTTTTTCTACGAACGAGTTTATTCAACGTTGCATTTTTTTTTTAATTCTAAGTTTACTGATAGAAATTCACGAAATTATTATGGGCACGGTTTTATCAAACCTTGGCACGATATTATCAGACCAGTCTGATAATACCACGCTTTCCTGTTTTTTTATTATTTTGCAATAATTAATTTTTGTTTATTTTTTGAAATATTTTGCCGTGATGTATGCGTAGCTAAATAAATTCTGTACTATTTACTGCATTTTTGAATATATATATGGAACCTTCTCCGAATTATAGGTCCAAGTTCTTAGAGGCTCGGTAATATCCAACTCTACCCTACAAAAGATATATATTTTATTGGTTATCTGTGCTAAAAATTACAAAAAAAAAACGAATTCTGAAAATATTCTGTCACGCCAAATTCTCAGGAAGCAATAAAAACGCTTTCTCTTATCTTTATGTCAAAATATTGCTTATGAAAACTCGTTATGTCATATTTCACAAGTTCAATCTAAAATACGTTATAAACATGGAAACTCTGCAACAATTTATATAAAGGTGTTACATTAAAATGTTAATATATGGCTAAACCGATACCGGATATCGATTTACGTAACATATCAAGAAGAGATGAATTAAAAGAAAAAGAAGAGAAGACATTTTACGATGAAACAATTGGAAAAATATCTAAATATAACAGTAAGGAGTTGATACTGGGAACGTTTGGTGGATGGGTCGTGGGAGTGGGTGTCGCCAAGGTGGGTAAAGTGGCAGCGTTCGGTCTCGGAGGGGGAGTGATACTCCTCCATTTTGCCACAGAGCTGGGATACATAAATGTGAACTGGGAACGAATCCGCGAAGGTTTAGGTAAAAGTCAGGATATTCTAGACAGATTGCTTCGATTCGTTAAGAATAACGGCTGCTTCTCTGTCGGCTTCGTCGGTGGTTTCTTCTTCGGAGTGGCGTCTGCGTGAAGATTGTTTTCGATTTCTAAATATTTAATAAAGACTTAAAATATCTAATTATTTTTATTTACGTTTATTTTTTTATTTAAAAAATAAAACAGATCCCTTTTAGACAATATTCTCCCAATATACTGAATCGGCTCAATTGAAATTAATGGATATATTATGAATTTTTGTGACCTGATCAACACAAATTAATCAATAATGTATGTATAAATAATTAAATATTATATAATAAAGTACACTTATCACTTTTGAGTTTCCAAATTAAAAAAAATCCTACTAATACTTATTATAAATGCGAAAGTTTGTATGTATGTATGGATGTTTGTTACTCTTTTACGCAAATACTACTGAACCGATTACGATGAAATTTGGTATGTAGGTAGCTGAATACCCAGAATAATACATAGGCTACTTTTTATCCCGGAGTTCCCGCGGGATTTATTCCTAATTGAAAATATATACATTTATCGCTTCTGAAAACTGAATGCGCGATATAGCGGCACGGCGGCACTGAAGGCGGTAGCAGGAGCGGGAGCGGGGCGGGCGGCCCGACGAGCGGCGCGTAAGGTTATCATATTTCTTATGTTGATAATATTCATATTTCTTATGTTGATAATATTGTTACATTATGATAGGGTTTCCACGCGGACGAAGTCGCGGGCGGCCTCTAGTGTTTAATAAAGTGGTGTCGTACTTCTTTTGATAGAGCTTGTTGTTATGGTCTCATATTTCTTTTTGAAATATATAAATGAACCTACTAGTACTTATTATATTAGTTTATGTGTAGGTATCACATTCTATTATTTTTATTACTTTGCATTCCGTATATTTTAATGTTAAAATTTTGCCAGAAACTTTAATCACGTATATTGCTAGTTTTGAATTTTAATTTTATATATATATATCATATTTTAGAGTTGTATATTTTTAGATAGTTGGTCTGTTTGGAAATTATAAAGAAAAAAATATTCAAGGCATAAGTTTGCTCACCATTTTTATGGTGTAAAAAATAATATAATATTGAGTGAATCATATTACAATTTTGAATTGTTTTATTTACGTACTTTCTCCGGCACTGTCTTCTTAAATTCATTTCAGTAAAGGTATCCTGGAAGCGGTCGCCAGTCGCATCGTGTAAACGATAAGAGTTTGCACACTATATCCAGTGTTAGCATTATTTGCTGACAGTACCTATTATGTATTTTCGGCCGTAAAATTATCGTTTTTCGTTCCAATGTATCATACAATCGCCTGTACATGTACACTATATCTAATCTAAAAAGTAAAAAGCTAAAGTAGATGTTTAAAAACTCAGAAACTAAATACGAGAGGGCAGTTTAGTAGTTACAATTTCCATTTCGATGACACTTGAACGAAAAAAAAAAATTCGCATTATTATGTTGTGCACGTTGGATTATCGTACAATTTCGATACCAGCTCTATGTTCGATCGTACCAAGTGCTAAATTATGTGATTTATACGGTAATTATGTGACAAATGCTAACGCTGACTATATCAATTCGTACTTAAATCCCAAATTATACAAATATATAAAAAGTAAATAAACATGTCTTCCTTTTTACCCGACTGCGACAGAAGGAGGGTTATGTTTTTCGAGTGTATGTATGTATGTATGTAGGTATGTATGTATGTATGTATGTATGTATGTATGTATGTCCATTTCTTTGGCACGCCCTACAGCCCAAACGGCTGGACGGTTTTTGACATATGAGGTGTCGTTGGATTTGTCTAAATTGTAGTAGTGACATAGGCTATATAAATTTTCAAAATGGCGCCCGCAAATTGCGGAATGAGGGGGGGGGGAGTTGATTTTTTTTTCTTACTGTAGCAATATGGGTATCAAATGAAAGCTAGTAAATTGTTTTATTCTTTTTAGTTTATAATAAGAGTACTTTACGCAGTCGGGTTTTTGATTTTTTTTTAATTAAGCATAGGGGAGATTGGGTCAGAGTGAATCACGGGGTACACTGGATTATTCGCTATAACTCAGGCTGTGCAAAGCTTTACGCACACAAACAAACGCGTTGCTACTGCTCATCCAAACCCCAGTCCTCCATGCTAATCGACGACGCGCTGTCAAAGCGGGACGATGTGCTGTCACATTCGGGTCGGTTAGTACGTACGAAAGTATTTTTTTACGTACTTTAGAATTTTATGGTATCTCTAAATGATTGAGAAATATAATTAATAGTTCTATGTTTTACCCTTGTTATTTATTAAATCCGTTGCAGATAATGTCGTTTTATCTTAGGTTTGGGTATTTATTTTTTGGTTATTTTTTTTCTTTCATAACGACCTATGGGTCACGATGAATCATTTCAGTTTGGGTCACATTGGACTGCTGATCCAGTGTGTGATCCATGAAACTAAAATTGTTTTATACCCTTTTTATAGTCATTTTTATGCCTCGCAATCGAGTAAGAAAAACTAGCATTGGCCTTCACACTAAAGAAAAAATGAGTAATGGCTTAAAACTTATATCTAGTGACCAAACAATAAGAGCTGTGGCTAAATCGACTGGTATTTCATAACAACTTTATATAGATTATATCAAGATTAAAAATAATCCTGATCTTGAAAAACCAATAAGGCTTACAACTAATTATGCAGTTCATAGGATATTTACTAATGCACAAGAAAAGAATATGGTTCATTATATTGTTAAGTGCAGTCAAATGTTCTATGGACTTACTATCATAGACGTTCCTAGCCTGATTTACAAAGTAGCGACGTTGAATAATATAAAAGTAAATCTATATAATATCAGAAGAAGAGAAATATCATTGCAAACTCCCGAGGGATGCAGTTTAAGCAGAGCGACTACTTTCAACGGCTACAATGTTGGTTTATTTTTGGATAATTTATAAAATGTTATGTCTACTTAAGCAACACATGATTGCGGATGCCACAGCTAGGATCTAGCCACAACATCCTGCTGGATGAACTCGGAACTATTCGTAAAAATACTTCAGCATTTTATAAACCAAGCAGTAAAGACAACCCTAGTCTGCTCATATATGATAGCCACGAATCGCATATTTGCATAGAAGCGTTGAATCTGGCTAAAGAAAACGGCGTGACTGTTTTTACAGTGCCATCGCATTCCACAGTGATATTGAGATGATTTTTACCAAAACCTAAGTTTTCTAGCAATACAAAAAATAAACAACTTACGAACCATTTTGAAAGATTATATTTTTGTTTTATTTTAATTTTCTGTTAATGATTAATAAGGAAGTAAATATTTTTGTTTTTAATAATTGAATTAGCAACTATGTTCCCAGTTAAGTGCCATTAATTATATGGAAACTAAAAGTTCAGGACTGTTGCTTATTTTTATAAATGTTGATTAGGTTAGGTTAGGTTTAAGCGACCAGTGTAGGTAATATTTAGCTCTAAGATACCTATTTTATTTTGTTCATTTAACAGTGACTTCTGTTAATTTTTTATGAGACTGTTTTGACTATATGATAAAAGACTGTCTAAACGAGTAATAATGTGCAAATATTTGTGCAAATATGTGCAAATATATGTGCTTTTATAGCATTTTTTTTCAATAGATCCAGTGTGCCCCAAGTGATTCACTGTCACCCATGAGTTGATCCAAAGTGACCCAGCCCCGGGTCACAGTGGATTATTTCCCATTTTTTTTAAAAGTGATTATTACTTGTAAGTTTATGTATTACTTGCCAATAAATGCATTTTTCTTTGAAGATTAGGTACTCGTATTATGATTAATTATCAGAGATTAGTTATGTATGCATGAATTGCGGATTTGTGGGCCTTTGAAAAAAAAATGATTCACTGTTACCCACTCTCCCTTGTTTAAGTCTGTTAAAACTATTGCGCAATACATACTTACCATACTTTTAAAGATCAAATTGTGAGTAGTTAAAAAAAAGTGATGACATGTTCGGTGTTCGGTGACGACCTTTCTGGTGTAGTGGTGCGAATAGTCGTCTCAACGCTATGCGGTCGCGGGTTCGATTCCCGCTCGGGACAGATATTTGTATTTGTAAACGGGAATCAACACCGTGACCGCCGGTATTAAGGCGACTCACACTAGTAGGTACACCAGAATTGGTTTTAATTATTATCGTCGTTATTGGTTTTAATTATTGTCGTATTATTGTAAGTATAGATAAAATATATATAAGTATAAACTAAATATAATAATTAAAAAAAAAACTATAATCATTCAAATAATAATATATTTCAAATAATATGTTATTAATGTTATTGTTAATTAAATCGTGGCACCTTTGAACAGCTGTGCGAATAACTTTTAAAGTGTCTTATCATTATGTTATCATAAGGACCGTCCAGACAAGTGCACATGATGCAATAACTGTGTATTATATGTAAAACCATGCGAATATAATAAAGATGCTATGATTTGTTTTTCTTTTCAGCGCTTTTACTCTTGGGGCCATTCATTTATTACGTAAGACGAATTTTACTACTTTTCGACCCCCTCCTATAAGAAAAAATAAGAATAGGCCAACCCCCTCCCTCCTGTTTAATATTTAGTACGTAAGAATCCAAAGGAAAAATGATAGCACATTTGGTTTTTTTAATGTTTATTTTTCAAAGTAACCATTTTTAGAAATGTTTATTTGTACTTACAAAAGTACTAAAAATTTTTGGTTGGTGGATTTTTGGTGTTTTCAAAGTATAATTTTAACTTTGCGCATTTTTGTGATCTTACATAAGAACTATCGAGACTCCCTCCCACCCCCTCGTAAGAAAAAATAAGACATGGTGGACCCCCCTCCCCCTAAATAGTCTTACGTAATAAATGAATGGCCCCCTTAATATTTTTACAGATCGCTTAATAGTTTATCTACAAGGCGAGTTAGTGACTGTTGAAGTTTATGTATATGTATATAATATGAATACATATTAAGAAAAAAAAACATAAAATTTTCAGTTATCAAACTTACATTTACTACGAACAAGTATGCTTAATTAAAAAAATCAAAAAAAACCCGACTGCGTAAAATACTCTTATTATAAACTAAAAAGAATAAAACAATTTACTAGCTTTCATTTGATACCCATATTGCTACAGTAAGAAAAAAAATTCAACTCCCCCCCCCTCATTCCGCCATTTTGAAAATTTATATAGCCTATGTCACTACTACAATTTAGACAAATCCAACGACACCTCATATGTCAAAAACCGTCCAGCCGTTTGGGCTGTAGGGCGTGCCAAAGAAATGGACATACATACATACATATGTACATACACTCGAAAAACATAACCCTTCGTCGCAGTCGGGTAATAAATAAGAGGCATCTTAACGTGTTGTTCTGGCGTAGCGTAGACGACCGTTCTGGTGTAGTGGTGCGAGTAGTTACCTCAACGCCGCGCACCGGCGGTCGCGAGTTCGATTTACGCTCGGGACAGATATTTGTATTTGTATAAATATTTATTTTCGGTCTGAGTGTATGTCTTGGTCTCCCCACTGTAACTCGGAGAGCTCGTAAAGCCGTCGGTCCCAGTTGTTATTATAGACACCTGATAACGATCGTTATTCTTTATAGGGAAATTATCCTTACCTATAGGTAAAAAAAGGAATGCATGTAGATGTAGTAAATATTTTAGTCGGTGGACACACGCTCCAAATTAGGGACTATAAGTTTTAAAATTAAGTTACTTATAAATTAGCAGCTACCATGTATCAAGTATGTACTAACAAATAAAGTTGGAATAAAAAAGGCATGGGCAGAATGAGCCCGTGAGTATAAATTTATTTAAAAAAAAAAGGAAATTATCCGCCAACCCGCAATAGAGCAGCGTGGTGGATTAAGCTCTAACCCTTCTTCTACATGGAGAAGAGGCCTTCGCTCAGCAGTAGGTGGTTTACAGGCTGATACAGTACAGTACAGTACAGTTGTTGTTCTGGCTCCCCGCGGCGGGCACTCTACTGGTGGTTGGCTGAGATAGCCGGTCTCCGGGCCGCCTGCAACGGGGCCAGGAGACAATATACCCGGAGCAGGCGGAGACACCCCTAGGACGTGGACAGGGACGACAGGCTGCGTAGGATCTACGTGGAGAAAACGAAGATTCTGTGGCAGGCCATATGCCGAGCCAAGGAGGAGGCCTGGTTGGAGTTAGTTGGGGGTCTGGAGAGACACCCCTGGGGCCGACCGTATAATTGGGCGCGGAACAAGCTCCGCGCCCAGTCGGCCCCCATCAGCGAAACGCTCCAGCCGGACCAACTGGGGAGGATCGTCGGGGAACTCTTTCCCGACGAAGCCGAGGGCTTCGTGCCCCCCAGAATGGCTCGGCAGACGCCGGACGAGGAGGATCCGCCACCCGTCACAGAGGCTGAAGTGGAGGTGGTGATTACCCGCCTTCAGGGTAAGAAGAGAGCGCCGAGTCCAGACGGGGTGCACGGGAGAGTCCTCGCGATTGCTCTCGGGCACCTCGGCGACAGCCTTCGGGAGCTGTTTGATCACTGCATGTGGTCTGGCCAGTTCCCAAGGGGCCTGGAAGGAGGGTAGGCTCTGCCTACTTCCTAAGGCAGGGCGGACCCCGGACTCGGCTTCGGCAGTGCGACCGGTGGTGCTGCTGAACGAAACTGGGAAGGCCTTGGAGAAGATAGTGGCCTCCCAGCTCGTTCAGCACCTGGAGGAGGGCTCGGGACCTGGACTCTCGGAATTCCAGTTCGGGTTTCGAGCACGCCAGTCGACTGTTGACGCCCTCAAACGCCTACGGGCGGTGACGGGTGAGGCGGAACATGGGAGGGAGGTGGTGGTCGCGGTGTCGTTAGACATCGCAAACGCCTTCAACAGTCTCCCGCACGTGGTGATACGGGAGGCACTAAAATACTTCGGAGTGCCCCCGTATCTTAGGAGGCTGTTGGAGGCGTACCTCTCTGATCAGAAGGTAGGCCTCGAGAACCGGTCGGGGTCCGTGGGGTGGTGGCGAGTCGGCTGCGGTGTCCCGCAGGGATCAGTTCTGGGTCTGATCCTGTGGGACATTGGATACGACTATTTTTATGTTTGTAAATTCTCCAGAAATTTAGACATTGATTTTGATTCACTACATAGAAATAAACAAGAAATAAATAAGAACTTACTTAAAACTCTCTTCTGTTCTTACTTCTTAACTAGTATCTACTACTAAGTAATTTACTAAGATTAAACGAATCGATCGAAAACATTTAGGTTCTGTCATAGTTTAATAGATTTACAACTGTATAGTCTAAGTAGCATGAGCAAGACGCCAAGTGCTTAAAAAAGTATTAGAAATAAAAGTAAGGAAACCCCTTATAAATAATTATATCTATAATAACCAAAATTGTACAGCTAATATCATCACTGCGTATAGCATTTTCTTTGCCATGTCTTGACCTACAGAGAAGAATAGTCCCGACTTTTTTTTGGTGGTGCGAACAATTGTACACCAACCAGGTTGGTGGTGGGCAGCAGCTTCATCATAGCTTGCCACAACACACTGCGGTCGCCTACCCGCCTGCAAAGCGTATCGAGTATTGTCCAAAAACCCCTAAGAGATTATGGGGGAAACTCACGTTCAGCAATGGACATCCTTTCGTTAAATTGCATTTTAAATTATATTAATAAAGAAGAAAAAAATACAGTAATTTCATACTATAATATGTAAGACTGTACTGTTTGACTGACCCGTGGCGCAGTTAGCAGTGGCCCTGTTTTCTGCTCCAGGGTTGTGGGTTCGATTCCCGCTCGGAGTCTGGGTGTAATATGTATTTATTTATATATGCATATTTATTAAAAAAAAAGTATATCAGTCAACTGTTACCTAAAACACAGGCATTAAGTTGCCTACCTTAGGGATAGACAACCGTGTGTGTATATTTTAAACATATTTATTTATTATTTATTTATTGTTTTGGTGTAGTGGTCCGAGTAGTCGTCTCAATGCTGGCAGCTGCGGGTTCTCCAACCCTTCTCCTATACGAAGAAGAGGCCTTCGCTCTGCAGTGGGTTATTTACAGGCTCATACGTATTCATTATTCAGATACATTACTCAGTACAGTAAACGACATGTTTAGTTTACATATAATATTTGTAGTGTAAAGAAGCAGTAATATATCCCTTAACTAATTAATATATCCCTTAACTAATTGCAAGTAATTTTCTACTTCTGTTACAGTTAGTAATAATCAAGAAAGTTGGGCTACCATTTAATATATAACAATATACTAGTTACCATTTTCTTATACATATCCGAAATATTTGCATAATAGCTTATTTTATGTTTTTGACTCTTCTCGGAGCTGAGCTTTTTTTCTTTCGGTGGAAATAGTTTTATGATTCTTTAAAATTACTTAATAACTTTTTGTCTAGAGTTTCAATATTAATATTCGGCATTTGTCTATATCATAAGATAGGTCCTGAAATATAGCGCGATATTACAACAACGAAATAGTCATTTTGCGTTTATATGTACTTATATTTATTTTAAAAAAAATATATATATCAGTCAGCTGTTACCTAAAACACAGGCATTAAGTTGCCTACCTTAGGAACAGACGACCTTGTGTGTGTGTTAAACGTATTTAAAAAAAAAAACCTTTAGAATGAACAAAGGCATAAAACTAATTTTATAGTAGGCCATGTTTGGACTGCTGCAACAGATATAAACCGCATTATACACAGACACGACGTAAAGATATTTAAGGGGAGAAATTTTCAGGTATTTTTATTGATTAATCCATATTTCGCGCTTTGTTAGTTTAGAAATTAACTTTGACTAAGAAATCCAAATAACTTAAAACCCATAATGTACAAAAACTTTTTAACATACGTCTCATCTTAAGCTGACTTGCATACCTCATCCTTTAGGCTTAATGAAAGGGATGAGAACTGCGAAGAAGTCGAGAGTACAGCTGGTCTATACATTATAAACATAATTAAAGATTTTGATATTAATTAAGACATACATTTTATTAGATGATATGAAGATGTGAAATATGTACTACGTAAATTTTATACTTCCTAACACTATGCGATGCGGCTAAAAAACTCTTTACCGAGTAAATACTTACTCTTGTTATCCGTTTAGTTAGTGTATTATGTGTGTCATCTATGTCGAAATAAATAGTCGCAAATAAACATTTTCTGAATTTGACCGACTGCTTGACAAATACACACACAAGTTTGAACATGTTCCATCAAGATATACTAATTTAATTTCGCTTAGAATGTGTAGAACATGGATGGTTCTCCTTACTTCTACTCTAAACATGAATTAAATATTTTAGTACATATATTAGATAATCACGTGGAACAAATTACTACAAAAATCCGGAATACATTCCTTTGCCTTCCTTTAATTCCTTATTTCCTTCGCGGAATATATTCAAAATTATTTTAAGAAATAGATATATTACAAATTAATGTATGGCTAAATAAAACTATAGCAAAATTTAAATCATGTTTTGCAACACATGAGCTAGTAGAATGTTAATAGATTTCACAGGAAGCGATGAAAGCTGGGAGTGACCGATCAATTAGAGGCTGTATTTCTGACTCCTTCAGAAAAATTATATTACATATACCGATAAAAAATATGCAAAGTTTTTTTTGTTGATAAATCTAAATATAAATCCAAAATGACCAAACGTTCCAAATCAAAAACACAAACAAAACAAAACACACGTAACAAAAACAAATAATCCAAATGACCAAACTTTTTATTTATAAATTCAAAAATATAATTATTTAAAGCAAAATTATACGAATAAATGTTACCATCATATTTTTTTTTTTTTTTCGAATGAGAAGAGAGTCAAGATTTATGCTATCAAATCATTTAGAAAGGGAGCGATACTTTAACATTCTGTACGTGTGCTAAGCAAAAATCTCTTCTATTGATGAAAGTGAATTATATTTGTTATTTAACCAATAATAATTTGCAGAAGATTTGCACAACTTTTTTTCGAGACATGGTTATGTACGATGCTTTCCTCCGCTACCGAGCATTGAATTTTGTAAACAAAAAATTCACCCATAAAGTAGTTTCAATTAAACCAGTTCTTACAGTCTTTTCTGAAACATTGCACCAGCCTGTAAGCGTCCCACTGCTGAGCAAAGGTTTCTTCTCCAGAGGAGACGGATTCGAGCTTAATTCACCACGCAGCTCTACTACGGGTTGGAGGATAATTATACGTACTAAGTAACGATCGCTATCAGGTCTCTATGATAAGAATAGCGTTACTGACGCCCTTACGTGCTCTCCGAACCCCGGTGGGGAGGCCCATAAGGACATACCAGAAATAAATATTTGTACAAATACAAATGGCGTTTACGAGCTATCAGATTTAACAACCGCCGGAGATAAAGCGACTACTACGCCAGGACAGGTGTAACTTGATGTTGCTCTTGATTTTGATATACAAGCACACAACAAATATAATTCTTTTCAATAAAATAAAAAATAAACTTTGATATTTTAGTATGGTTACTGACTGTCTATTTTTCTATAACCTACTCGAATGTGTCGATGAAAAATTCTTTGAAACTGCACTTTTGTATTGCTTAAATGTCTTAATTTGGTTGCTTTTTTAATATTATTTTATTTGCTTGGTGAAAAAATCAGATTTTTTTTGCTATTTTTAACAAACACTTTTTTTTTATTTAACTATTGTTATGAATTTTTCTAAACAAATAATATAATTTGATATATTGTAAGAACTTTTTATATAACCTTTATTGATATCTTATTTCATAATTTATCCTATATTATTCGACATTTCTTTACATAATTCATATTTTGTGATGACAAATAGCATTACTGGTTGCGTTTTATAGCAGTTATATAAATGTATTTTTCTATGTTTACAGCTAGAACCGGAAAAACGAGTCAATTAGTAACGCCGATTGAAGAAGACCGATCAAAAACGACGGTAGAACCGAATCCTGTATCGAGTGCACCTGTAGCAATCAAACCTACAGAAACTTCAAAATCTGAAGAACAACAATTTCCCGAAAAACACTGCCCTCCCACTTATATACCCCCAAAAATTATTTCACATTCTCCTAAAATCTCACCATCTTCGATACCGAACCCAAATCCGAGTGTGACAACTACGAAACAAGTTGAACCAGGGTATCCAAGTTATGGCGGTTATATGTACTCAGTTCCTGGGTATTCCGCCTTTCAACCAGTATCATATTCAGGAATTGTTCAACCAAGTTCAACAACTATACCACCGGCTATCAATCCTGAAAGTAATAATGCAGATTTTATCCCCTTCCCTGTCACATCTGTTAAAGATACGCCACTTGTTTCAAAAGAAAATGAAATAAAAGAAAACAAAGTAGAGGATAGTATAACACGAAACACTTTGCCTAAAATAGAGACAGATTTCGAAGATCAATTTATGCCTGAAATTATACCTGCCGTTTCCCTTAGTGAAGATAATAAAAATAAAACAACGGAATCGAAAATGAGTGTAACGTCACTAACTCAAGGATCGGGAGCTGTTGTGACGATACCTTCACAAGTTGTGAATAAAGATATTAAAAAGAAACTTCCAGAAAGATTTAGCCTAAAAACAAGTATACCGATCAGTAAAATTGATATGAAGTGTGTAAATAATCCGCCAGATACATTGTTTCAAAATAATTTAGCGAAGAAACCTTTTAACCCAGCTTTTCACACGCCAAATGTAAAGGAAAATGCACCGAAAATCGAGATACAAAGCAATATTATTATAAAAAGTGCATCTAATGAATCTGACAGCAAAGACATATCAGCTGTAACACCTCCCAATAATAGCATTAGTACATTAATTAACGCAGCAGAGGTAATTAATAAAACAGATACGCAATATAAGACGTCCGAAATAAAACCAGAAATAACAAATGAAAGCAAAGAACCTATATTTCATTCCTCACCTTCAAATGCTTGTCCATTATTTAATCCGATTAATTTAGAATCAAACAAACCGATTTTTCAAACTAAATCACCAGATTCAGCATTTAATGATGCAAAAAATCAGATTGTCTTCATACAAAATAAAAATCCGTCTAATACCAAAATGTTAGTAGCGATTCAACAACAAAACCCACAAGTATTATTACAAAGAACGAATTTCGATCCAAAAAACCTGCAAACTCCTTCACGACCGTCAAATCAACCAAAAAAATGTAAAGAAGAACTCGTCAATGAAAATAGTACATCTTCAAAAGTTGTTTCATTAAAACGTATGCATCAAGATAACTGCGACGAGAACGACTTCGAGAATTTAATAACGGAAAATCAAATTTATGGTAACAAGATTGTCGTGAAGGAGAAATCACAAGGTACTTTACAAGAACAAGACTTAAAGCAAAAAACTAAAATGGAAAAATCAAATCAAGTGGAAACGAAAAATGTTACTTTACAACCAAACTTTGTTTATCTAAGCAACGTGCAATTTCCAGCTAATCTAATGATGATCAAAAATAATTCTAAAGTTAATAATGAAAGTAATAAAATGCGAGTAACGGTCAATGAAAATAAGCAAAACGACATAATTCCGGTTCCCAGTAATGATACAAATGCAACAAATAAAACTCAAAATATTCCAGTTGGGAAAGAAATACATGTTTTAAAATCAAATAATAACGTATTGCAAACACTTCCTGGCAAAAATGGTAAGTCTGACTTACTATTTCAAACTTTAAATCAAAAAGTCATAATGAATCCTCAAATAGTTTATCAAGTCCCTATGATAGTTGATACTGATACTAAATTAAACCAAACATTTGTCAAAGGCGAATATCCAAAGATCGCAGGGCAAACCAGAAGTGATATACAAAAAACATTTGAACAAACAAAAACTAATGATAAGTTATACATCGCTTGTCCTTACCAAATGGACTCTAAGCTACAACCAAAAATAGTAATAACAAATATAAGGCCTAAATTAACTAAAGTAGATGAAATAAGCTCACTCGATATTTATGAACAGAGAAAAAGATTACGAAGATTAAAGTATTTGTCAAATCGAGATCCAAAAACAAACCAAAACAATGATAATCAAAAAACAGAAGCAAAAAAAGGCTTGGACAATTTAAAAAATATAATAACTCCGGAAAAAATGAAAGCAGAAATTTACAAGGAATTTTCTAATACTAAAATTAAAATAGAAGATGATAGTACTGAAAGCGAAAGTGATTATGGAGAGGATGAATTAGAAAAATATAATTCTATAATAGAAGAGTACGGGGACTTTACGATGAAAAATGATACTAAGGAGAACATCGGCAAGCAAGCCGAATTTCTCTCTAATTTCAGACTAGCTTCTAAAAATGAATTCGAAGGTACGTCTTTTCTTTTTAAAAATACATATAGGAAAAACGTTAAAAATTTTAGTTTATTTATTTCATATAATTTTCAGACAGAGAATTGGATCGTCAGGAGAGAATAATAAGATGCGATGCAGTAGCCTTGGCATACATAGCTGCCGGGAGAATCGATTGTCTCCTTAATGAAAAAAATATTCCAGAACAGTCTAAAGCATGTAATCCAAATTCAAGAAAAATCAATACTAATTTATTAGAAATAGAACAAGGTGTCGATCAACAAAGAAAAAAGAAGTTTTTGTCAAATTTACATTTAATTAAAGCATCTCCACAGTACAAAGAAGGTTATTTATACTTCAATTTTATTTTAAGGTTATGATTATTCTAGTAGGCATAGAAGTATGTATACTCTGTGTAATATTTTTTTTTTGTGCATTGAATTTCCTGTTTCGAAATTTTGTATTGAAATAGATACTAAGTGTATAGGCGTGTACGACTAGATGAAACTCAGTCAATGTCTATAAGGTTCTTTTAATTATTATTATTTTTTTGTACACATTTGTTTCATATATTTATTTTTTTATATATTATAATTTTTTTTTAGATTATGAAAAAGTTTGGCAAGAAATCGTGAAAGAAAGAAAACGTAGAGACAGCACTGATGGATCAGGGCAAATATTAAAACAACCGAGACTTCAAAAAAAAATTGTCGAGCTGGACCCAAAGGGTCAGTTAAAAATTTTAACGGAAATAAAGAAACATGTTTATGAAAATAACAATCTAATCAAAAAGAGGTTGGATTCCTTTTGCGAAGATGGAGACAGTATAAAAGTACTTGCAGAGAAGAACTTTTCTGAACTAAATAGGTTATCCAAAATGGCAGACAGAAGCGTCAAACATTTTAGTGGTCAGGATACCCGGAAAAGAGATCTTAATCCCGGTTTCGATAGTGAAAATATCCAAAAACAAACGAACCCGACAAAGTATTACCCAAACATAAATATTCCAAGTATTTCTAAGATAATTTCGTTGAAGACAACAGAAAGTGTCACTGTTGCGACTTCAACTCAAGCGACTTCAATGGATGAACCACGAAACTCAGCGGCTGGTATCAACGAAATGTTTGTTGATGATTCTGAAAAAGTTCAAGACTTTGGCTGCCAAGTTGACGGATCATGTTCTTGGACAGGAGTCGACGCTATTGTCAAAGCTTATAAAGAATACGAAATAGGTAGGTATTTCCATTAAAACAAAAAAATTGTGGTTTAAATTTTTTAAACAGATACTAACACATTTAATTTTTATCGGTACGAATTTTAATTTCAGCTCGTAAAAAAGAAATTGCTAATCTCCACAAACTGAACACATCACTTCGCGTTGAATCAGCTCACATAACCCGCGCTGCGTCGCGCGACTCCGACCGAGCGAGAGCCCTCCTCGCAGAAAGACGAAATCTGGCTAATGAAGAACGAATCGTCCGTAATTCCATACAATGGTTACGTTCGGTAGTTGACATTATCAGAAATTATGAAGAAAAAATATGTTAAACTTATTTTAATTCATAAACAGTTTACGAATATCATATTAAAGCACATAAATATGGCTTTTTGAAATAAATTTAACAAAGGAGTAAATTTAAAATCACCATTAGCTCTCATTAAACATGGGTCCAAATCGCTCACGCTTGTCGCCTAAATAAGACGTAAAGCTGCGTGAACACGATCCGTATAAGTTCTCAATTAGTAATAGTGTTAAAGTATTCATTTCTCTGTAATTATCTATTGTAATTAAATAATAAAATTTTAACTCCAAGCAATATTGTGGTTGTTACAGTATTAAGTGAATTATTTAAAAGTGAAAAGTTTTCCGACATGATTGACCGCATCGTTTTCAGGTTTAATTTGTAGACTAAGAATTCCAATACGCTTTTTAGTCGGCTATGCGCATACGCTGAATTTTCATCAAGATTAATTTACTTGTAGTAACCAAAAGGGTCTACGCACAATGATTTAACGATAGCCAACTTGACGATACTTCAACGAATCAGTGTGTAAAAGTGACGATATTATATTCTATAAGTCACGCGATATGGTTCATTCTTGCTCATACTAAGTTCGTTGATAGAAATAACAGCAGCGTTAAGTCCGAATTCGTAAATAAGTTAAATGTATCGCATGATTTCAGTGAATAAATAACTTTATGGCATTTTCCATAAATTTCGTGTTATTAACGAAATGCCCGGTGCGTCATAATGTATCGTTAAGCACAAATGATACTAAAAATGTTAGGATTTAGGACTCAAAGGCAAATTCGATCAATAAAAAAAGCAACTTAAGTTCGAAATTGAAAAACCGTTCGTACTGACAGTCCCACGACCAGTCAAGTACGAATTCATTTTTCAATGCAATGTATATAGGGGAAGTACGTACAAAATGACATGGTGTTTTGTTTTTTAATCATATTTATTTATTTAACGTAATTATAATTAGTCTCATTTGTTTTGACTCATCTTAGGTTCATTGACTATCAGTAATACAGCATTTTAATTAAGTAGGAACTATAATAAAATATATACTAAGAAAAAATGTAACCAATGACAAAAACCATTTTGTCCATATGCTACGGACATAATGACATACTAAAATTTTAAGAACACAATTCACAAATAAATCGTTTGGTCTTCTTTGGGATATCAGCACATGAAGCATGAGCTTAAAGAGAACAAATCATACATCGTAACCAACCATCACCGGGCTTAGAACGGGAAAAGAGATCATTGCAATAAATGCAAGCCGCGTTGCTATCGTCGTCTTCTGTCTTGCATAAGAAATCTTCACTTCCTGAGCTATCTTCTGTCGGATCAGTTGTACGCTGCCTCGAAGCTCTAAATCTCTTCTTTGATGATAAAGCGTTTTTGGATGCGGGAATATGGAGTGACGTACGCGTCAATCCAAAAATTCGTGTTTCTAAAAACTTTATGTGTTCCACTAACTCCTGCTCAATTTCAGTTGAAAACGTTTTTTTGAATCTTCCTAATCCTTTAGAGTCTCCAATTTTTTTTCATATTTAGTGCACGTCTTCTAAGTGTCGCCTGAGGACTACTAAATGATTTTGCGGCCAATTCCCATGCTATTTTTTTTTTTCATTCCATGCTTCAATAGCCTTAATCATGGATTCTTGGCTCCAAGACTGCCGATTTGTTTTTCTTTTATAGTTTCTCGGCATATCACCTAAACAAAATGATAAATATTAATTAACAGAACCTTTACGGGAAAAATGACATACCATGTCGTTTTGTCCATAGTATATGTATGTCATTTTGTCCAAATATAAACAAAGACTAATTAAAAATCATAATTCTATCAAACAACTAATAATTGCAATAAAGTTAACTGAAATCACTGGATACTGTCATAATTCATCTATTTTAATAGAAATAATTACAAAATAGCAAAAAATAACTCACCAAAAAACAGGAGAAAACCAATGTAAAATAAACTTTTGTAGGCACGAAACACGTTCGAACCTGTTACTGTAACGCGACTGTGGCAATGGCGCTCAACATCTGACAGGATTTTAAATATGGCTGCCGTCACATGGTATAGTGGCGGGGACGTCGCTAAAGCCCACCAATTTTGAAATAAGGCGACTATGTCATTTTGTCCATATATGTCATTTTGTCCGTATTTCCCCTAATATAACAGTCAAAGGATGCTTAATTAAATTTATTCCTTGCGGTTTTAAATTTCGGACTATACTGTACATTACAAGACATCGGAAATTCAAATTTTTACCAATTTATAAAATCATAATTCACTTAAAAAGTGAACGCATATAATTAACTACGCTAATAGTATAAGAAGTGAAATAAAATACGTTGCAAAATGCTTGTCATTTCTAGTGCCTATTATTTTTGTATGAACGTTAACGTTAGTGCAATATTTACAAGAAATAAAATGTATAAAAATGTAAGTAAACTATTGACGAGAAAATGTTTTTTATTACTATTTCAAATACCGAAATGTCCTCAGATGGGAGTCGCCGGATAAAAATATTATCAGAACTAAGAACTCATTGCAGTTCGAAGTATTCCATTTAGACGTAATATCTTTGTGAAAAATGCAGCCCAGACCTTCATTCACCATGAGATACCTTCGAGATTTCCGTTCCTTATATTTTCCACAATTCTTATATCGAGTCGAAAGGTTTGCTTAAATCTGGGAAACATCCTAACCCTGAACTCAACCGAATTAGCTTGTTAACATCAAACAGCTGAGCGAAGTCCTCCGAAGTATTATAAGAGAAGAGTTGAAGCTTAATCCACCTAACTGCTCCACTGCAGGTTCACGGATTATTTTCCTACCATAAGTAAATATCACTATCAATATCTATGATAATACCCTTCACCGACGCTTTTATGTACACTCTGAGACACGGTGCGGAGACTCAAAAGGACATATACTCATATCTCTCTCTCATCATCTCTTAAGACCATAAGACCAGAAACAAATATTGGTACTAATGCAAATATCTGTCTAAAGTGGAAATCGAACTCATGACCGTCGCCATTAAGGCGACTTCTCGCACCACTACACCAAAATGGTCACAGCCAAAAACAGGTAACCTTATGTCAACAACGAATTTGAATAAGTGTGTCGACCATGTTGACCATGCATCACTGTTTAGATGATAAAAAAATAGATATTTTTTATTTTATTTAACACATTATTATATGTACAGTATTATAGAATGATACATGTCATTGAAACATAAGTATAAAGTCTATTATCCCAGTTTTCGAGACATCGGCCTTTTTTTTTAATATATCATAACAAAATTCACGTTTCACTTCATTAGATAGAAAATAAGGCGGTTCCATATTAATCATCGACTTTGAAGACATAATCATAATCATATCACAAAATATAAATAATATAATATATATATAAATAGATAAGATAAACAAAATATTTCACATGCACATTACACAGTCTGTTGTGACTTCGCAGCGAGTGCGCGATGGCGGTTATTAAAACCTACGTGTTTGTCGATCTAGAAACTACTGGATTACCAAATCAAGAGAATAATAAGACTAGAATAACTGAGTTGTGTTTAGTGGCTGTTAAAAGAGAACAAATACTTGCTACAAGTCATGGAGCTACGCCTCGTGTCCAGCATAAGCTCACGCTTTGTTTTAACCCGGAAAGACCAATATCAGCGATAGCCAGCGAAATGAGCGGTCTCAATAACGAATTATTAAATAATCAACCTACTTTTAACATGGACACTTTTACGACCATTAATACCTTTTTAAATAATCTTCCGAAACCAATTTGTCTTATCGCTCATAATGGACACAGTTTTGATTTTCCAATATTGAAAAATCATTTATTAAAGCTCGGTGTAAGTCTCTCTGAAGATCTTCACTATGCGGATACTATATATGGTTTTTATGATAACGATATGGAAGATAAAAAAGCAATGCACACTAACACTTCGAGTACAAATGAATGTGGTAAGCGATCTTTAGTTGGAAATGACGATGACTCAGGATCTATTAAAAAAATTAAACTTGAAGAAAATATCAATCGATACAGTCAACCAAAGCACAACAAAGGCAGACCAAGGATAAGTTATGCACTTGGGAACATTTATGAAAGAATTTTCGCTCGAAAAGCTGAGAATGCACACTGCGCTGAAGGCGATTGTATCATACTCTTAAAATGTTTCGTTGCTCACGCTCAACAAATGGTACAATGGGTTGACGAAAATAATTCTCTATTTTCCAAGATCGCTGCAATGCCTCTTGTTGACTAAATAATATTAATAATGTCGAAAACTACAAATTATGTAATTATTTATTTTCCGAATAAATATAATATTGTAATACATTTTTGTTTTTGTATTTTTATATCTTTGATAATATATATTATTTGTAAGACGTAACATAAATTGTGTAATTAATAAATAATTATTTAAAATAATTTTTGAAGTTGCACATCTTGTTGGACAGTTACCGTATCTGGCAAGTTGTGTTTTGTTTCAGGTTGTTGAATTATTTTATGGCGCATCACTATTTTTTTAAATGACTTAAATGTAAGTCAAAGCTCGAAACATTAATTTATTTCCTACCTGAGGAAAATTCACAAACAGCGGGTGCGCAAACAATCATGTCCCAACCTGTCGTCAAAATACAGGTTTCCTAGCGACATTTTTACTTAAGAACTTCTCGAACAAAACACGATTTTTTAATAATACGCCAGAGTCATCATCATCATCATCATATCAGCCGTTGCATGTCCACTGAACGTAGGCCTCCCTCATCGACTTTCAGAGCGACCGGTTCAAAGCAGCCTCCATCCAACGGCTTCCGGCGACTTTCCTCAAGTCGTCTGTCCTACGCCAGAGTCCCATGAGCATATTGCTAAAATATTGATTTAATACCATTAAAATTGTATGTTTGGTAGTTTAACACGTTCCCGCCAGCATGTACCATTTGTGGTACATTGATGTCTGTCCCATTGGGCGGCTTGTACCATTTGTGGTACATACGCAATTGTCTCATCGGGCGGCATGTACCACTAGTGGTATAAGGAAAGAAATCAATTTAATTTGCAGTTTTAGCTAACAAAAAGAAAAAATATGTTTGTAAATGAAATGAATTAAAACTAGCGGCTTAAACATATACATATATATATTAGTAAGTGCTGTTCATTACATTTAATTTTTTTTTACAACTTTGTGACTTCGTCATGTTCCTTTTTATTTAACGTTGAACGATTTCGATTGAAAAAAAAAACAATGTGTATAAATATAAATGTGTAAGACCATTACACTCATAATTATGAAAGGCATACGCAAGTAAGAGATAACTCTAAGGTATCAACGAAATGTTTGTTGATGATTCTGAAAAAGTTCAAGACTTTGGCTGCCAAGTTGACGGATCATGTTCTTGGACAGGAGTCGACGCTATTGTCAAAGCTTATAAAGAATACGAAATAGGTAGGTATTTCCATTAAAACAAAAAAATTGTGGTTTAAATTTTTTAAACAGATACTAACACATTTAATTTTTATCGGTACGAATTTTAATTTCAGCTCGTAAAAAAGAAATTGCTAATCTCCACAAACTGAACACATCACTTCGCGTTGAATCAGCTCACATAACCCGCGCTGCGTCGCGCGACTCCGACCGAGCGAGAGCCCTCCTCGCAGAAAGACGAAATCTGGCTAATGAAGAACGAATCGTCCGTAATTCCATACAATGGTTACGTTCGGTAGTTGACATTATCAGAAATTATGAAGAAAAAATATGTTAAACTTATTTTAATTCATAAACAGTTTACGAATATCATATTAAAGCACATAAATATGGCTTTTTGAAATAAATTTGAGAAAGGAGTAAATTTAAAATCACCATTAGCTCTCATTAAACATGGGTCCAAATCGCTCACGCTTGTCGCCTAAATAAGACGTAAAGCTGCGTGAACACGATCCGTATAAGTTCTCAATTAGTAATAGTGTTAAAGTATTAATTTCTCTGTAATTATCTATTGTAATTAAATAATAAAATTTTAACTCCAAGCAATATTGTGGTTGTTACAGTATTAAGTGAATTATTTAAATGTGAAAAGTTTTCCGACATGATTGACCGCATCGTTTTCAGGTTTAATTTGTAGACTAAGAATTCCAATACGCTTTTTAGTCGGCTATGCGCATACGCTGAATTTTCATCAAGATTAATTTACTCGTAGTAACCAAAAGGGTCTACGCACAATGATTTAACGATAGCCAACTTGACGATAGTTCAACGAGTCAGTGTGTAAAAGTGACGATATTATATTCTATAGTCATGCGGTATGGTTCATTCTTGCTCATACTAAGTTCGTTGATAGAAATAACAGCAGCGTTAAGTCCGAATTCGTAAATAAGTTAAATGTATCGCATGATTTCAGTGAATAAATAACTTTATGGCATTTTCCATAAATTTCGTGTTATTAACGAAATGCCCGGTGCGTCATAATGTATCGTTAAGCACAAATTAATGATACTAAAAATGTTAGGATTTTATTTCAAGGCTCAAGGACTCAAAGGCAAATTCGATCAATAAAAAAGCAGCTTAAGTTCGAAATTGAAAAACCGTTCGTACTGACAGTCCCACGACCAGTCAAGTACGAATTCATTTTTCAATGCAATGTATATAATATAACAGTCAAAGGATGCTTAATTAAATTTATTCCTTGCGGTTTTAAATTTCGGACTATACTGTACATTACAAGACATCGGAAATTCAAATTTTTACCAATTTATAAAATCATATTTCACTTAAAAAGTGAACGCATATAATTAACTACGCTAATAGTATAAGGGCGCTTGTGCACTACACGGAATTTTACTGCCCGGCGTCCGATTTTTTACGGTCCGACATGGCACGCCATATAAATGTATAGAGCGTTTGTGCACTATCCGTAATTTTACCGTCCGACATTTTACTTTTCCCTATTCCGGACCGTTTTTTTGAGTCTTAAGAAATAAATAATAATAAAATTCAAAATATTTAAGTTATAATTTTTATATTATATATAAGGAAAATTTATAAATAAATTGATTGTATTTTATTAGTTAATATTCGAATAAATAAATAAACATTTACATTTGTACGTACCTATATATATTTTCATAACTACGATTTGTCTATCAACTTTGTTATAATATTATTTACCAAAACGATCTAAACCTAGTTTATTTACATATTTATGCACAGTTAAGTCTTTATCCAAATATTTTATTATTATTTACATTATAGTCTTAAAGGAAATCACTTCTAAGCGCCATCTCGTTTGAGCGTGATTAGTTATTGATTGGTTCGAGTCTTAAAAAATAAATAATAATAAAATACCAAATATTTAAGTATTATATATAAGGAATATTTATCAATAAATTGGATGTATTTTATTAGTTAATATTCGAATAAATAAATAAACATGTACATTTATTCGTATATATATTTTCATAACTACGATTTGTCTATCAACTTTGTTATAATATTATTTACCAAAACGATCTAAACCTAGTTTATTTACATATTTATGCACAGTTAAGTCTTTATCCAAATATTTTATTATTATTTACATTATAATCTTAAAGAAAATCACTTCTAAGCGCCATCTCGTTTGAGCGCGATTAGTTATTGATTGGTTTGAGTCTTAAAAAATAAATAATAATAAAATACGAAATATTTAAGTATTATATATAAGGAACATTTATCAATAAATTGATTGTATTTTATTAGTTAATATTCGAATAAATAAATAAACATTTACATTTATACGTACCTATATATATTTTCATAACTACGATTTGTCTATCAACTTTAGTTATAATATTATTTACCAAAACGATCTAAATCCTAGTTTATTTACATATTTATGCACAGTTAAGTCTTTATACAAATATTTTATTATTATTTACATTATAATCTTTAAAAAAAAGCTCTTCTAAGCGCCATCTCGTTTGAGCGTGATTAGTTATTGATTGGTTTAATTTGATTCAAAACTACCGGTATCTTATTGATATACAAGATGGCGCTATACGTATCTGCAGTTTTTTTTAAATTAAACTATAAAATAATTGTTTAATAAATTCTATTCTATCACAGAACACTATTAGAATAATTATGTTAAATAACTAGTTTAAAATCTCTTATCTTTTCAGTGATATAAAATTCGCAAGGGTACTATACTACTATACTATTACCGGTAAAATTCCGTGTAGTGCACAACCGTCTATTCGTGTTTTTCATTGCAAAATCGGACCGTAAAAAATCGGACGCCGGCCAGTAAAATTCCGTGTAGTGCACAAGCGCCCTAAGAAGTGAAATAAAATACGTTGCAAAATGCTTGTCATTTCTAGTGCCTATTATTTTTGTATGAACGTTAACTTTAGTGCAATATTTACAAGAAATAAAATGTATAAAAATGCAAGTAAACTATTGACGAGAAAATGTTTTTTATTACTATTTCAAATACCGAAATGTCCTCAGATGGGAGTCGCCGGATAAAAATATTATCAGAACTAAGAACTCATTGCAGTTCGAAGTATTCCATTTAGACGTAATATCTTTGTGAAAAATGCAGCCCAGACCTTCATTCACCCTGATATACCTTCGAGATTTCCGTTCCTTATATTTTCCACAATTCTTATATCGAGTCGAAAGGTTTGCTTAAATCTGGGAAACATCCTAACCCTGAACTCAACCGAATTAGCTTGTTAACATCAAACAGCTGAGCGAAGTCCTCCGAAGTATTATAAGAGAAGAGTTGAAGCTTAATCCACCAAACTGCTCCACTGCAGGTTCACGGATTATTTTCCTACCATAAGTAAATATCACTATCAATATCTATGATAATAACCTTCACCGACGCTTTTATGTACACTCTGAGACACGGTGCGGAGACTCAAAAGGACATATACTCACATCTCTCTCTCATCATCTCTTAAGACCATAAGACCAGAAACAAATATTGGTACTAATCTGTCTAAAGTGGAAATCGAACTCATGACCGTCGCCATTAAGGCGACTTCTCGCACCACTACACCAAAATGGTCACAGCCAGAAACAGGTAACCTTATGTCAACAACAAATTTGAATAAGCGTGTCGACCATGTTGACCATGCATCACTGTTTAGATGATAAAAAATAGATCTTTTTTTTATTTTTATTTAACGAATTATTATATGTACAGTATTATAGAAAGATACATGTCATTGAAACATAAGTATAAAGTCTATTATCCCAGTTTTCGAGACATCGGCCTTTTTTTAAAATATATAAAAAATCATAACAAAATTCACGTTTCACTTCATTAGATAGAAAATAAGGCGGTTCCATATTAATCATCGACTTTGAAGACATAATCATAATCATATCACAAAATATAAATAATATAATATATATAAATAGATAAGATAAACAAAATATTTCACATGCACATTACACAGTCTGTTGTGACTTTGCAGCGAGTGCGCGATGGCGGTTATTAAAACCTACGTGTTTGTCGATCTAGAAACTACTGGACTACCAAATCAAGAGAATAATAAGACTAGAATAACTGAGTTGTGTTTAGTGGCTGTTAAAAGAGAACAAATACTTGCTACAAGTCATGGAGCTACGCCTCGTGTCCAGCATAAGCTCACGCTTTGTTTTAACCCGGAAAGACCAATATCAGCGATAGCCAGCGAAATGAGCGGTCTCAATAACGAATTATTAAATAATCAACCTACTTTTAACATGGACACTTTTACGACCATTAATACCTTTTTAAATAATCTTCCGAAACCAATTTGTCTTATCGCTCATAATGGACACAGTTTTGATTTTCCAATATTGAAAAATCATTTATTAAAGCTCGGTGTAAGTCTCTCTGAAGATCTTCACTATGCGGATACTATATATGGTTT
Organism: Euphydryas editha; assembly: GCA_036937285.1. Classification (NCBI taxonomy): domain Eukaryota; kingdom Metazoa; phylum Arthropoda; class Insecta; order Lepidoptera; family Nymphalidae; genus Euphydryas; species Euphydryas editha. The sequence continues at coordinate 1,506,918 of JAUPFZ010000024.1, forward strand.
TTATGATAACGATATGGAAGATAAAAAAGCAATGCACACTAACACTTCGAGTACAAATGAATGTGGTAAGCGATCTTTAGTTGGAAATGACGATGACTCAGGATCTATTAAAAAAATTAAACTTGAAGAAAATATCAATCGATACAGTCAACCAAAGCACAACAAAGGCAGACCAAGGATAAGTTATGCACTTGGGAACATTTATGAAAGAATTTTCGCTCGAAAAGCTGAGAATGCACACTGCGCTGAAGGCGATTGTATCATACTCTTAAAATGTTTCGTTGCTCACGCTCAACAAATGGTACAATGGGTTGACGAAAATAATTCTCTATTTTCCAAGATCGCTGCAATGCCTCTTGTTGACTAAATAATATTAATAATGTCGAAAACTACAAATTATATAATTATTTATTTTCCGAATAAATATAATATTGTAATACATTTTTGTTTTTGTATTTTTATATCTTTGATAATATATATTATTTGTAAGACGTAACATAAATTGTGTAATTAATAAATATAATTATTTAAAATAATTTTTGAAGTTATGCACATCTTGTTGGACAGTTAACGTATCTGGCAAGTTGTGTTTTGTTTCAAGTTGTTGAATTATTTTATGGCGCATAAATATTTTTTTTAAATGACTTAAATGTAAGTCAAAGCTCGAAACAATAATTTATTTCCTACCTGAGGAAGATTCACAAACAGCGGGTGCGCGAACAATCAGGTCCCAACCTGTCGTCAAAATGCAGGTTTCCTCGCGATATTTTTACTTAAGAACTTCTCGAACAGAACACGATTTTTTAATAATACCAAGTCATATTAAGTAAGTAATTAATAATACCAGAGTCATCATCATCATCATCATCATATCAGCCGTTGGATGTCCACTGTTGAATGTAAGCCTCCCCCATCGACTGTCAGAGCAACCGGTTCAAAGCAGCCTCCATCCAACGGCTTCCGGCGACTTTCCTCAAGTCGTCTGTCCTACGCCAGAGTCCCATGAGCATATTGCTAAAATATTGATTTAATACCATTAAAATTGTATGTTTGGTAGTTTAAAAAAAATTACCACTTTGTGAGTTCGTCATGTTTCTTTTTATTTAACGTTGAACGATTTCGATTGAAAAAAAAAAACAATGTGTATAAATATAAATGTGTAAGACCATTACACTCATAATATATGAAAGGTATACGCAAGTAAGAGATAACTGCCTATAAACATATTTCACGCATGAATTTGTACATGTTTGATTAATAATAATTTAATCAGTAATATCACTCTTGAAACGTTTAGTGACTTTGAAGAGGTGCATATTATGTATTTACTTATTTAATGTTACAGTAGAATCCCGATTATCCGAACCTCGATTATCCGGACATCCGATTATCCGGACCCATTGATCAATGATCTCGGCTCTAATTCTCAATTTAAAAATGTTTTGATAGCGCAACGAGACATGTTACGACAAGTTTGTTTCCGCCTCCGACTAGATAGTGTTAGTTATTGTTTTATTTTCTTTGATTGCGTTCAATTGAAAGGTAGCGCAGGCGTGTGCGCGGTGGCGTATGCGCCCCAGCCCTCCGTCTTAAATTAGTATGTGACTGTTCCGCTGATGTAGCATTGCTACCGGGCAGTTCATAGAATTAAGTGCAATGACAAAATAGATAGATATAGATAGATATTAATATTAATTATTGGATTGGTTTTAAGAAGATATGAATGTATTAATACACACGTTTTATTAAGACCAAAAATATAACTGCCTCCAAATCGGCTACTTCCATCAATTATAACCAAACAAAATTTTAAATTACATAGGTATTATGTAATTCATTATCTATCGTTATTGCTCGTTTTTATATGTCGTATTATCTAAACGACACATGTAAAACCCATTATATATTTAAAAAAAATATTAAAATTTAAATATTGGTGGATTTGCTTTGAAATCGATTATCCAGATTTTCGATTATACGGAATACCCCTGGTTTTATTTGATCCGGATAATCGGGATTCTACTGTAACTTTAATGATATAATAGTAACTCTTGCTGCATTATTAAAAATTAGGACTTTTTATAATAACTTCGCTACTGGTACCAAATGATCAGTTCCTATCATATTATCAGAATCAACATTTTTGACGTGAAAACGTCTTATAAATCGATGAACGCCGGCTGCACGCACTAAAAACCATATTCGTATGGTTTTACACATAATATATACACTGACAGACTCATAAATAAAACCGTGAGCTGAGGACATACAAAGAATCCATAGGTGCATTGTATTGTATTACCGTCGTCGTGCGTGAGTCATCATCATCGCGCAGTGAGCCCTGTTTAACTCTTCGTCGGGCGCCCCTCAATAACTCCCGAGATCGGGCGCGGTGTACCCAATAAGCTCAGCTTCCAAAATTGACAAATATAATTTTTCTAATTAATATTAAAATAAAAACGATGCATGTACGTCTTGAGTAAAATGTTTACAAAATAATAAGGCACAATAGCAAAATATATACATGTATATATTACTTAAAAATTTAAAAAATAAAAGACGAAAAATTTCATTTTTAAGATTTTTTTATTTTTTAAATTTCAAAATTATTAATGTAAATAGTAATAATAATAAAGAAACGCATGGAATATTGTTCTTAGAAAATGAAAGAATGAAAGTTAATCAGAATTTTCATCATTGGATTTATTTATATCGGGGAACAGAGACCTTGAAAAAAAGGCTGCACACAGTATGTTTGAATCCCTCTCTTCTATTCTTTTCTTAATTTTTCTCTCTAGAATGACTTATATTCGGCTTCGATGGTATGTACTGACGAAAGATTGTATCATAGACCTGATAACGATCTTTACTCATGGTGCGGAAATTATCCGCCAACGCGCAGTGGAGCAGCGTGGTGGATTAAGCTCCAACACTTCTTCTATATGGAGAAGAGGCCTTCGCTCGGCAGTGGGTAAGGTGATAGTCCCAATTATGAGACATATTTCAAGGTAGGTTAAACATTCTTACTGTTTGAAAATGTATTTGAGAGAAAAATACAATTTGAATAGTGTTATACGATTGTTCTATGATTATCAGACTGATATTTAATATTTAAACTTAATTTTAACTAAAAAATAAATTAAAATAAACAATTTTTGCAAGCAACCTCTATGACCCCTTTTATGAGACAGTTTTAAGACATATGGCCCTGTTGTCTCATGATAGAGATCCCTATTTATGAGACAGCTGAAAAATAAACAAAACGATTTTTAAATTATATTTTTATTAATATGAGATCATTTTTTATATAAAATCAGTAATTTAAATGATTTTAAAACAGCGAATTAAAATTTTGCACAGATTAAACAAATAATTAACACAAGATATAAAGTAGTTTATTTCTCCTCTTTGATTCTTTTTTGGAGTTTCTTTTCTTTTTCCATTAACTTTCCCGTAATTGTTTTTTTTTCTGTTTCTTCTTCTCCTGCTGCTTTTTAAAATTTTCTTTTTCCAATTCAAGAGTATAACAATCAACCGAAGTCTTAACCGAAGGTAATTTTGATTTACCAGATTTTTCAACTCGGCTCCTTTTCTTTTTAGGCAAATATTCGACAGGTAGAGTAAAAATTCTTTCAATGGTGTTTTAGGCGAATTATCTAAGATTGAAGATTATAAAATTGTCATTAAGTAACTTTTTAATTAAAAATCATTCGTTAAAAAAATTATATTACCTTGTCTTACAGCTTTTGGTGAATTTTTTTTCTCGCTTGAACTCTGTTTATCGATTGCTTCACAATCATTTTGTTTCAGTAAATGTAAATTCATGTTATCCGAAGGAACTATCGAATTTGTAATGGTTAATTGAAAATTGCTAACAGTCTCCGGCGTGTGAGTAGTATCAATCAGTGGCTCTTCATTAATTATCTGAACCGGCAGATCGTATACAACTTCATAACTAACATTATTCCCAACAAAATCATTTTGGTCGCAACTCATCACGTCAAGATGCTCCTCAAAATAAGAGGCTGCAATCTTTCACCATTATTCTCTACATCAGGGTGTACTTCAAATTTTATTGAGTTTTCTTTATCACTCGTACATGTACTATTTATTAAAGGATTAATCTCTGAAACAATACCTTCTTGTTGATTAATACGCAACCTATTTTTCAAATTTTCGAGAATACTGCGGTCATTTAAAACTTAATTCTTTGCGATTATTGGCGTCTGTTTCGGAATTCCATCTATTAATAAAATATTGTATATGTGTATGATCAAAAGAATTTATATCAAATTATTCAATCTAATTTTCTACCAAAAAAAAAGTAAATTTATATTTTCAACTAAAAAAAGTAATTAATATTAATAGTAACACATTTATAATAGATTAAATCCATCTTAGCTTGAAAATTGATTTCAAAAATAAAAAATTATAAACATAAAATTAAAAAAAATAATTGTAAATAAAATTAAAAAAAATTTAAGTATATACTTAATAATTGTAAATATAAAGTTTGAAAGAATTAATTGTAAATAAAAAAAAAATTCAAGTATATAATTAATAATTGTAAATATAAAATTTGAAAAATTTAATTGTAAATTAAAAAAAATCTTCAATAATTTTTCTGTTTTATAATCTGAAATATAAAAAAAAATATTTATATAAATGTTGGAAATATTATATGAATAAACAATTGTCATAATTGTATAGGTTAGGTTTATAATTTCACTCCAATAAATGTGTTATACTTACTTAAATATAATAATTAAAAGTTATGTCCATCATTAACGTTTTAAATTATATGTTCACACTGTTTTTTTATCAATTATTATTTAATACTAATAATTATTGCGATAAACACACTGTTTCATGAAACTGGGACTACGAGTAGAAACATGTCCGTGTTATGCGATACACCTGATAAAGTGTCTCATAAAACCGTACATACAGGTGAAAAACTGTAGGTATTATGAGACACTGGAAAATAAAATATTTTCGTCATAAATAACATAAAAATGCTCGTACGGACTAAATTTACTATTCATTAGCATTTAATTAATATATAACATACGTATAACAATGGCAAAAACAATGTTTATTGACCAGAATGAAAATCTAGATAGTTGTCATTTTGTCACTCGCTTTATGTGCCAATTTCAGTGCAGATTATGAATCTAGCAATTAGGATTTTTTTTAAACAATATCTAACAAATAAATAATAAAATTAATAAATCGCCTTACGAACTTAGTGGTATATGTATTTGTTTTAATTTTTATATTTAAGTTTACCTGGTCTTTTTTATTTATTTATCGTATATTTCAGTTGTGTATCAAAAATGGGGACATTGTCTCATAAAAGGGACTTTCACCTTAGCTTACAGACTAATATAGTACAGTACAGTAGATATTTAATACACGACGTTACGTTCTTGGCGTTTTCTTAATTCATTTGGTAGTTTTATCATGATCCAAATTATAATTGTTACTAGGAGAAGAGTCGTCATTACTTAAAGACTCCCCATCTTTCTCTATTGACGAATCTTCTTCCGCAAACTCGATGTTTTCTTCTTCATCAATCTCACTCTCTTCACCAATCTCTTCTATGTCAAGATAGTCTTCATCAATGTTATTTTGCAATAAATTAGTTATTTCTACCAAATCTTGATTTGCAACGTCCATGTTTTTTTTACGTGGCATGTCGATATTAAGCTACCTTGTAAAAAGTTTGTATTTATTAACTAAATATAAACATATAACATTTATAAAGCATAAAAAATCATTTACTATACTAAAAATTACACTAATTACACTTACCCCCGAAATCGTGACAAGTTCGGGCGCGGTGTGCCTCATTGGCCAGACAGCTTATCCAACTAAAAAAAGTATATAACCTATTTTTAAATATGCTAATTAATAATATTTCATTAAATAAATATGATTTTATTTACCTTCAAAAATGTGATGAGTCCGGGCGCGGTGTGCCTAATAGGCCAAAAGTGCTCTCACTGCTCTCTACAAGCGCGAAGAGTCAACTGAGTATCAGCTTCGTGTAGAGCGCCAAAAATAAGGAAGCTACTGAGGGAGTGGAGATTTCCCGATGAAGCGGAAAAAAACGACACACGAAAATATTTTTGCTGAGCCTGTGAGATCGGCCGCGCCCGACGGAGGGTTAATAACTTGTTTCGTGCAAGTTTAAAATCAGGGTGCTAAGTGCGAGTTGTTTCACCTACTCGATCGCGTTTACGTTATAGTGCGCGCGGTACTAGTTGGCCGCCCCTTAGGTATGTGAGCGGTGGGACGGAGAGGCGGGGGCGCTTGCTGTCATGAGACTCAGTGAGATTGCAATAACGCGATGAGTCCGCCGATAAAAAGACAATCTAAGGAAATAATATTTAAAGTGCATACGTTTTTTTTTATATGTCAGAGTAATTTCATATAAGTAGGTATATATTAATTAAATAAATTCATATAGGTACCTAATTAGTTTTTATTTTATTTTACTATTAATAACAATATAATTAGATACAATATAAACTTCTAAAAGTTCAATTGTTTCTTATTTATTCTTTTCAATAATTTAACAATTATTGTGCACGATATCTCGAGATTGGTCATCTCTGTCTAAGCTCATGTGCGTTGCGAGCAGTACGCAAACCGCTCCCTCACCCCTGTCGCCACCTAAGGTGCGGCCAACTAGTACCGCGCGCACTATAACTCCGATTTGTATGGAAATGGAATTGAAACAGCGCCACCAAGCGACAAACGTCTGAACCACGAACGGCGAGTGCAAATCGAATCGACAGTATGGTATGGTATTCGCATGTATAATAAAATCCCACAAACAATTTTGGAATTGTCACAACATAAATTTAAAGTTTTTATAAAAGAAAAATTAATAGATAAAGCGTATTATTCGGTGCAGGATTACTTAGTTGATAAAGACATGTGGACTTAGTGGCGCTGTATTTCATGCAAGATATTACTAATTTTGTACCAAAACATAGTTTATATATTATTTTCAAAAGAGTAACTGCGGAGTTTCTTGCCGATCATTCTCTGCAGAATCTACATTCCGAATCGGTGGTAGGTTTACTTTTATAAAAATAATAATAACTTGAAAGTTTTAATTTATAAAATGACGATTCGAAGGTGCTCCTGGGGCCTATTCAAATAAAGTTGTTTTTGATTTTGTATACATAGTTAGCACTGAGCCCTACGAAAGTTGAAGGTAGAAATTACAATTTATCTTAGTTTATTGAAACGCTATGGTATGTTATTTATGAAATCTAATTTAACAAATTGATTTTTATTTTTATTTTATTTTATTTTATTTTATTTTATTTTACTAGGTAATGATAAATGGAAATACGCTATTTAAATCGGCAAATAAATGAAATGATAATTAAATAAGGCAGATATGGTAACATATCTATCTGTGATTTGAAACAAAATAAGGGATGTGTCATAATTATAAAAAACTAGCGGCCCGCCCCGGCTTCGCACGGGTATTTAACTAAAATTTCAAAAATTATAAATTTATATTTTTTATCACCTACACCTGCGTCGATACTCGAAAATATTTTATGACAGACGGATTGAGCTGTCAAACATGTCAAAATAAAGTTTAATTTAAATCAAAAGCTCTAAGGAGTTTTGATATCAACTTCGAAGCAAATAACTTTCAATCCCCTTTTAACCCCGTTAGAGGATGAATTTCGATAACATACGAAACACGTCTTCAACCAATTCTGTTAAAGAATATTTATGCGAAATTTGAAGTAGATTGGACCAAGGAATCATGTTGTCCCATACAAACTTTGCCCCCCCTTTTCACCCCCTTAGAGGTAGAATTTCGTAAAATCCGTTCTTAGCTGACCTTTACTCGGTAAAAGTATATTCCTACCAAATTTCAAGTCTCTGCGCCTTATAGTTTCAGAGATATCGTGATGAGTCAATATATATATACGTGGAAATCTCTTATATATATATACCTATATATATATAGATAAAAACAAATATTTTATGGGTAATGCGTTCGCTCAGTGACAGTTTTATGCACGGATATTTAGTATATCGTACATAAATATAATCTTATCACCGCTCAATAATGCCGATGATTTAAAACGTAGATAAGGAGACAAATGATAACATTTATTTAGTAAATATTTATTATAAAAATAAATAAATAATTAAATAATATATTTATTTAAGACTCAAATAAACAAAAATCTTTAAAAATAAATCAAAACAGATTTTTTTTTTATCTTCACATTTAGTTTTTTCTTTTCTTTTGTATATATATCGTAATTACGTGGTATTTAACTATCTTCCATATTAAGAATTGTAAATAGAGTTTTAATGTACCTTCATTAAGAATACGTTACGTATTTTAAATTTAAAATAAAGTTTTAATTATATTTTATTCAAATTTCAATTAGCTGTAACAATCACTTTACAAATTGAAAGAAAATAATAATAACTAGGTATATCATCACGAAGTATCCTCCTAGAACCCGAATCCTTTGTATGTGTATCATTTTGCAAATTATTTAGAAAACATTGAGCAACAATGAACCGAGGTGAGACCTGTAGCGACATCTATCTCGCTATATACGAACTAGAAGAAATTGACGTATCCTACATCGCGCTATCAAGGTTTTCAAAGCGATTGAATATATATACAAGAACCCGACAGCAAACGTCAAGTGGCACGTAGCCCACCAGACGCAGCTTCCGTCTGGTCGAGGGATCCTTCCTTTTCAATGGCAGCCTCTCTTCTACGCTAAACTGGTGACCCCGAGCATGAACGTCAGCGCAGTCTTCGCAAAGCTACGTCGTCATCACATCCTCAAGCTTTCGAGCAGCGAGTCATACAGCCAGCCAGCATTCACGGCTACTACGGGTATCCTGACCACAAGCATGCAGCGGACGCGCATTCCTGGTCATCGCCCACAGCCTTCGCAGCGACCTTGGCACAGCACACTGCACTTCGGCCGGTCAGCAAGCAGAGACGCACTTCTCTCCTGGTCGACGCAGCAGCCAGCCACTACGCAGCACTGCACCACCCCGTTTCACTGGGGCATCACCGCAGACAGTTCCGACTTACCGTGAACTATGCGGCATCTGGTTCCGACTCATTCGAACATCCACTGGCCCGGCAAGCATCACAAGAAGATGTATGGACGACTCAACCTGCTATCGACCTCCGGTCTCGGAGGGGGAATGATGTAGCGACATCTATCTCGCTATATACGAACTAGAAGAAATTGACGTATCCTACATCGCGCTATCAAGGTTTTCAAAGCGATTGAATATATATACAAGAACCCGACAGCAAACGTCAAGTGGCGCGTAGCCCACCAGACGCAGCTTCCGTCTGGTCGAGGGATCCGTCCTTTTCAATGGCAGCCTCTCTTCTACGCTAAAGACCTAACCTCAAATATTATTGGCATAAAACTGGAGATGTGTAATTTGACTGCTACTGTTTGAGTTCTATCTTGGAGATATGAGGTCATCCATCTAAGCAAATTGCCATATATTATTCAAGTTTGTAATTAATAATAAGTGTGTAATTTTATCAAAAGCATTCGAATAATCGGTGTACACGACATCAACCTGAAAGCCTTTCTCCATTGTGGAAAGAACTACCTATATCAAAAAACTGAACAAGATTATAGTCAACAGATCGTTTATTCATTAATACATGTTGTTGTGTAACTAGAAAACGTTTTATTGGAAAAAAACCTCTTCTAAATATAGATTTCTAATTCTGAGTATCATAATATATCAAATAGCTTAGGTGTGACATACAAATTTGAAATTCCACTATAATTTTGATACTATGCTTATCGCCAATATTAAAAACTAGCTGCTGCCCGCGACGTCATCTGCGTGAACACTTTACATTAGATGCATTGTCAATTCTTTTTTCAAAAATAAAACTTTTAATGGTAATAAACCAATATTTAAGCAATATGATTAATGGGACTCTGGCGTATTATTAAAAAATCGTATTCTGTACGACAACAGAGTGAGCAACGAAACATTTTAAGAGTATTATGATACAATCGCCTTCAGCGCAGTGTGCGTTCTCCGCTTTACGAGTGAAAATTCTTTCAAAAATGTTCCCAAGCGCATAACTTACTCTTGGTCTGCCTTTGTTGTGCTTTGGTTGACTGTATCGATTGATATTTTCTTCAAGTTTAATTTTTTTATTAGCTCCTGAGTCATCGTAATTTTCAACTAATGAACGCTTACAATATTCGTTTCTATTCGAAGTGTTCGTGTGCATTGATTTTTTATCTTCCATATCGTTATCATAAAAACCATATATAGTATCCGCATAGTGAAGATCTTCAGAGAGACTTACACCGAGCTTTAATAAATGATATTTCAATATTGGAAAATCAAAACTGTGTCCATTATGAGCGATAAGACAGATCGGCTTCGTAAGATTATTTAAAAAGGTATTAATGGTCGTAAAAGTGTCCATGTTAAAAGTAGGTTCATTATTTAATAATTCGTTATTGAGACCGCTCAGTTTGCTGGCTATGACTGATATTGGTCGTTCCGGGTTAAAACAAAGCGTGAGCTTCTGCTGGACACGAGGTGTAGCTCCATGACTTGTAGCGAGTATTTGTTCTCTTTTAATAGCCACTAAACACAACTCTGTTATTCTAGTCTTATTATTCTCTTGATTTGGTAGTCCAGTAGTTTCTAGATCGACAAACACGTAGGTTTTAATAACCGCCATCGCACACTCGCTGCGAAGTTAAAACAGACTGTGTAATGTGCATGTGAAATATTTTGTTTATCTTTTCTATTTACAATTATATTCAAATCATCATTGTCTATTTATATATTATATTATTTATATTTTGTGATATAATTATGATAATATCCTCAAAGTCGACCTTTGATATGGATCTGCCTTATTCTCTATCTAAAGTATTAAAACATGAATTTAGTTATGATTTTTTTATATATTTAACTAAATGGCCGATATCTCGAAAACTGAGATGTGATAATCTGGGTATGTAGTAGGTACTGACCGGTGATAACAAAGATATTCTGTTCTTAATATTTCTATGGGTGATAATCTGGTTCACAAACACTTCAATTTTATCGTTTACTTTAGCTGTTTGGGTCTTGGAACTCATATACATTGACAATTGTGTAAAATTCAGAAATTTTGATAATAGGTATTTAATGATGATTTGATGTGATGATGGGATGATAAATAACCAAATAAAATGTGATGTGAAATGACAATATATTTTTAGTGACTTATAAGTCAACAAAGCAACCACCGCAAGGCATCGCAAATTACGGATTAACGCCGAGTTGCACGAAACAAATTTTAAAATTAAAGTGTTTATTAAACTAATTTAATCACAAGTATCGTTATTATCTGTTGCACGAAACCCACATCTGATTAAGTTAACAAAAAAATTTAGTTTAATTAAAGACCTATCTAACGGATGATTAATTCCAACAGCTTTAAATTAATCATGAGATCAACTAATTTAAAGATTAATTGCAACTTAACTAACGGAAAATTAGCGACGGTTTCGTGCAACTCTCCGTAAGTGACTTAAATAAATTTAATTTATTTAATATTAATTTAGAATTTTAATTTCAGTTTATAATTTAATAGACATACCTATATATTTAAAATAATAATGAAGACTTACGTACCAAGTTTAGAAACACGCAGAAGAAATACTGAGTGCAGTATATATACTAACTGTCTAATTACACTATTATTAATGTGTTAACATTATTTGCTATACTTGTAATCTTAGAATCATTAGTCTAATTGTTATACTTTGTTTATCTATTTGCCAACAATTGACACTAACCTTTAGCCCCATTAGTCTAGCCAATAACTTAATAAATTGTATTTACTATTCATTAATTGCTTAATAACCAAACATCGCTTAAGGGAGTAGACCTAATTGGGATTTTCGAGAAATCTTCTAGAAAGATTTTTCTTATCTTGAATTTTCTGAAAGTATAATGTTTCGAAAATTTCAGTTAGAACTTGGTTTCTTATATCTGTTAAGTTAGAGCGAAGACCTAAAGCTTTTAAATAACAGGTATTATTTTAGAATAAAAGAATTTTTATGGAGTAGGTATATGTTGTGTTGAGTATTCTGTCCTTTTTCGTTGCAGCAATAGCAGTATATAGATTAACAAGTAGCAATAATGTACCTATACAGTTAAAATCGGTTAACTACTAGAGTTTTTTCATAACATCTTCATGTCAATTTATTATTGCAACGGTTACTGTTAATATATTATTATAAATGTTAAAGTTAGATAGACTGCTTATCTTTAGCTTAAGTATCCCTCAGAAGCATTTTCTGTTTTTGTAATTGAAAATCGAAAATCGAAATCTTTCCAGAGTGGATACGTTTCTGATTTGCAATTTCTTTGCAAGTAATTCAGACTTTTGGGACAATGAATTTCGAAATGTCAAAACTTCTGTATTAGTATTATAACCATGTACCTATATAACAATATATTATTTGCCATAAAATACCTAGGTACCTACTTGAAAAAATAACCTGTAATAAATATGTATTGTACCTACTGTACTGTACTAGCCTGTAAACCACCCACTGCTGAGCGATGGCCTCTTCTCCATATAGACGAAGGGTTGGAGCTTAATCCACCATGCTGCTCCACTGTACTCATAGGTTGGCGGATAATATACTACTATGATAATCGCTATCAGATGTAAATGATAACAAGCGGAACGTCGGATTTACGTGCTCTCCGTCGAACGGTGGGGAGAACCACAAGGACATACACCCAGACCGGAAACAAACATTTGTACAAATACAAATATCTGTCCCGAGCGGGAATCGAACCCGCGACCGCCGGCGCGGGGTGTTGAGGTGACTACTAGCACCACTACACCAGAACGGTCGTCACATTTAGAATACTTGCAAAAACAAAATTATAAAAAGAAAAAATCTATAATAGTAGTTGACCGTAGAGAAAAAACAATATACCTACATATATTTACTAAAAATTAATTTAAGCACATTTCATTCTATTTATTTGTAGTAATTACTGTAAATTTACGTCAAAATGATCTTCTCAAAAGTAAATTGGTGAAATTAATTTCGTTGCATTTCTCTCTACTCGCTAAGTCTAACCATTTTTTTTTCGTTTATCTGCTTTTCTTGGCACATCAAATGAATATTTTATTTGGAGTACTTTTTGATGTGTTCGTACATTGAGGTACTGCACACGAACGATATTTTTTTCGTTCCATAAGAACTAATAAAAAACTTGCTTGTTTCTCCTGTGTAACAGCTTTGCTGTGTTTCGGAGAGAAGGACAAGACAGGCAGCGCGGCAGTGTAATTAGTGGCACCGAGACTTTAACGTCTTAGAAACTCTAAAAAAGGATTATTGAGTTTAAAGAAACGTTTAATAAGTCAGAGTATTTGGAAGATTTGGGATTGTGATAATTATATATATATAATCATGTTGTCATGTTTTCTTACAAACATTACTTTATACAAAAAAAATCTCATATAAAATATAGACTACCTATTTGAGTTTTGTAAACGATAGCGATGACTACTAGAGCCATCTAGTACAATTCTTAGGGCTTGAGCAACACTGTACGCACTAGGGACCAGAGAGTCCCAATCCGAATTTTTTCCACAAGGGTTGACTCAAAGTCTTTCTGTACACAATATTTGCTACCGTTTTGCTAAAGAGCATAAGATCGTCTTGATAATAAACTCCACTTCTAGACTCCTCTTCCAAGTCAGACCTCCAGGAGCACATCTGTGAAAACTGCATCCAATTCAGTGCAGCACATTTTCCGTGATGCCAGAACAAATACACAGAAAAGACAATATTTCCAAAAATAATCGTTTAGGCTTCTGTTGCTACATAAAGGCCCGTATAATTCATTTTTCCGAAATTATCTCTCACTTAATATAACCCATCTCTCTCTCTCTCTCTCTTAATATAATCTCTCTCTCTCTCTCTTTCTTAATATAATCACTCTTTCTCTTAAGATAATATCTCTCTCTCTTAATATAATCTCTCTTTCTTAATATAATATCTCTTTCATTTACAATCATCAGCCGGTTATAATTTTATATGTATAGGTTATAAGAGGCTTAAAGTAATGAGGAAAAAAAATAGATTAGAGCAGTACACATACAAAATGAAATGTAAAATAATGTTTTTGTGGTCTTTTCCAGCTCATTAAGCAAGCTTTAACGATAATCTTCATTAGAAATGTATATCAATAAAGTGAGGAATAATTATAATACATTTTGTCAATTATAAAAGTTATTTGTCTGCAAGAATAATTTTTATTGAAAATATCTTACACAAATAAAGTAATTTATTACAAAAATAAACGTCGCGTTCTTTGTAAAAAAAAAAAAAGAAATATTAAAAATAAAAATATTTGGTAAAAATAATACAAACAAAATTTTCTATTAAATTACAAAATAATTTTATATTTATCAGTACAATTTTATTATAATGGCTACATTTTTATTGATTTTATGTACCTATTTATAGTTTAATAAAAATTAAAAATAAAATCATGAGAAAAAAAAAATTATTAACAATGCCACAGTAAAAAATAAATTTAAAAAAATGTATATTCCCTGTACCTAATTATTATTTATATTGTCTTCTGTATATTGTAACATTACAGAAGTAAAATATTTTATGATCTCATATGGAAAAATGCATTTATAAAATTTATTTGGAAGAAATTTAATGTCATAATACTCGTATTTTTTCTATTTCTATCCAAGTAATTATAGTCCTTGTAAAAAATTATTATGTGCAAGATTATATATAAATTATGCAATTAATTACCAATTATATACGAATATAAGTGGATTTACTATAAGTTAGTTTTCATGCAGGATTTTGAAGCAAATTAATAATTAAGAAGTGAAGTAAAAAATTTTCAAGTGCGGTCAACTTCACTTGTAAATAAACCATTAAACTATTAATGAACCTATATAGCAAAAATTTTTTTTTTTTTATTGAAAATGACTCATTTTAAATTTCACTAACTTATGAAAACATTACAACTAATACAAAATATACAGTCTTTCTACTATTGCAGCAGATGCTAACTAGATATTTTAAATTCATATACATATAATGACAAAAACTCTCAAAAAGATTATATATCAAAAAGATTATATAATATGATATATACTGAGTTAAAGAACTCAGTAAGTTCCTTAGGAGTTTGGTATCAAGTAGTTATATTACTAAGACATCAGAAGCCATTAGATGGACGCTGCTTTGAACCGGTCTCTTGGAGGTTTATGGGGGAGGTCTACATTCAACAGTGGACATCCAATGGAGCGCTTTTAGGAGCCTCCTTGGATAAACTACATTATTTGATAAGTACAAATTAAAGTATTGTCTTAATTAATTTTCAATAGGAACACCTATAGTCATTGGTTTGACTTCAGAGAACAAAATATAGTTATTATCGAACCATTGCACCATTTCACTAGCTTTAGCTACAAAACATTCTAATACAAACAAGCAATCATTTTCAGCACGATGAGCATCCACTGCCGATCGTTTACATATATACTCATATATATTCTTAAGTTTATAGCTTCTTTTCGGATTCATGCCTTTACTCCATGGAAAACTTTTACGAGCTTTGGAAATGGAATTTAGTCTGGGGTTCCCGTTTGATTTAATAATTTGACGTTTCGGTGTAGTTTCATTTATCGATTGCATAGACTTTGGTTCAATGTCGGTCAATATTGTACTATTGATATTTACGTCAAATGTATGAGTGCCATTTTCATTAGAAATGCTAGTATCTTTGTTTTCATTTTTTTCTATAATATTAAAAAAACCAATAAAACAATCGGCACAGAGAAGATCACTAGAGAAGTCAACACCAAGTTTTTTCAAATGATTTTTCAATATTGGAAAGTCAAAACGATGTCCATTATAAGCGACAAGACAAACAGGTTTTTCTAAAACGTTGAGAAAAGTATTTAACATAGTAAATGTCTGCATGTCAAACTTAGGTTCGTATTCCAGCAAGAAGTTGCAAAGTCCAGTCACATCGGTACAGCTCGGCGCCACCATTCTTCCAGGGTTGAAGCAAAGCGTCAGCTTGTGCTGGACTCGAGGCGTAGCGCCCGGACTTGTCGCGAGTACATGTTCTCTTTTGACAGCCACTAAACTCAATTCAGTTATTCTAGTCTTATTGTATTCTTCTTTCGGTAAGCCAGTTGTTTCAAGATCAAGAATCACATACGTGGCAATCTTAGCCATCGTACGCCGACTAGCTAAGTCAATAAACTTATGCAGAATACATCTACAAAAGTTTGTTTCCTTTTATGATAAAACTTCGCTTATAATGAACTAAACCACATTCTTATTGATGTCTGAACTGTTTATTATTGAAACAGCTTTAATATTTAAGTCTCTAAATTTATAACATGAAAAAGAACGTACAAATTAATGTACAGTAATTTAAACGATAACTTATCTCATTGTTTTCATGTTTTGTAGCAATTTATATCGACATTCGACATAACTAATATACTAATTGTAAATTCAAAATTGTATTTGAAGTTTTAAACATCGGCCGCTATGCATATAGGGAATTAAGGATGTTAAAAAATAATCGATTTTTATTTCCTTATAATCTGATCGATTGTTAAAGTAATATGAATCGATTTTTAATAAATCGATTCATATTACTTTAACAATCGATGTAAAATAGTCAATGTAAAATAGTACTGGACTGTTATAGTTATGTCAATTTTTGATTTATATTTTAGTTTTTGAGACTATAAGGTTGTCATTTTGTTGGGATACTCATTATTTCATTTTAATTATAATAAAACGTTTAATGGTACTGAATAATTGTATATATAATGATGTTGGGTTTCCTTATTCCTTACCTTGAAAGTTTAAAGGAACATTCGCTTTGTTTTTTTTAGTTTTGTATTGGTTATTTTTATAGTCATATCATTTTATTTGATATTTAGTCTGATAAATTGTTAATATGAATCTCTTAGGTTTATTATTGGAACATGAAAAGCATATACGTTTTTAAATAATAGATTTTTTGCAGAAATCGATTATTTATTCTTATTAATCGATTTTTGACAAATCAATTAATATTGACTAAAGATTAAACGATTTTTATTGTTCGATAAATTAAATTATTTGTTCGATCGTTGTTATATTATGTATTATATATATATATATATATATATATATATATATATATATATATATATATAATCCGAACGCTTAGACCGATAGTGCCTCTCTATCGTTTGTTCCATGATCTCGCTCGCGGAAACTGACAATGAGTCATATACCGGTGTAATCGTTAAGTGTGCACAGGCGATTATTCCGTAACTATTACTGATATCAAAAAACTTTAAATTGATATCGAAAGCACTTTACCTAATGAGTAAAATGACAATAATAACTTTTTAAAAATAAAACGAGAAATATCCAAAATTTTCACATTAAACACTCCCATACATTTAGTATGGGATACTATCTCAAGGAGTGGGAGTCGAGTCATCCCCCTCCTGCGCTTTCGCGCCCACCGCTGCTGGTTTTGGTCCGTGGGGGTCCGAAGACCCCTATCACTCGCGAGGCATTCGAGTGGCGTCCGCCTATCCACCACCGGGGGACGTGCCCAGTAGGAGACCAGCAACTCCCTTGGGATTTAAGATAAAATCTACTCAAACGATGCACAATGATGATCCTCCTCGTCGGCTGGTCTATTGCAATTGGCTAGTCAATAATTATGTCAATATAATATAATAAGAATAACTTGTTAAATGTAAGAAAAAGAAGAATTTGAATTTAGAACGAACACCAAAGAGTTTTTTTTTTTTCTTTTTGTTTTGACGTGATAACGTTTAGTAAATTGATGAAGGGGTGCCCGTTTGAAGAAGATGACGTCATCGTTGTCACAATTAGTGAGCGAGAGCGCGGAACAAGCGGTAGAGAGGTACGATCGGCTCGGCCTAAGCGTTCGGCTCACGATCGGCGGTCGGCCTAACTTACGACGCGTCCGAGTAGAAATGACAGCGGTAAATGGCGGCAAACTGTTTTGTCAATATTGAAGTAATGTCAATTTATTGTTTTTAAAGTTATAATAGTGACAACAATTGCAGCAAAAAAGGTAATTAATTCTTGCATTTTAAGAATTTGATTAGCGATATAATTTCATATATTTGTTTTTTGATTATTAAAAAAGTTACATCGGCCGGCGAGTGCAGTAAGTAATATAAGGTTATATTACAATTTTGATTAAAAACTTATTAGGACTCATATAATTACGATCGTATAAAAATTTAGCTGCTTTTATTTAGTATATTTTTACTATTTTAAGTTAATTAAACTTAACTTCTTTATTAAACTTGATTATTTCTTGTATTACATATTTTCAAAGTATTTAACTTTATTTCGCTTTTATATTAAATACAATTAATTACCTGTAGCTTATATATATATTATACAAAATAATGATAATTCAGTAATAATAATTCAATTCCATTTATGTTTTCTTATGACGTTATCACGTAAAAATTATCGTCCGTAAACCGACTTTACAGACAACCAACTTTTTTTTTATTTAGTATGTTGCTTTTCAGCCAGTTCAAATCGATACGATATTGAAACAAGTTTTGTTATTAATTTGAAGTGGTAAGATAATAATCTACACGTGTATCTACTTAAAATTAATCACTATCATATCATACATAATTATAAAATGATAAGGGTAAAATGAGTAGGTACTATTCCACTTATATATTTATGATATATATGATATGATATGATATTTCTCGTTTTATTTTTAAAAAGTTATTATTGTCATTTTACTCATTAGGTAAAGTACTTTCGATATCAGTTTAAAGTTTTTTGATATCTGTAAAAGTTACGGAATAATCGCCTGTGCACACTTAACGATTACACCCGATATATATATATATATATATATATATTATTCTATAATAACTTTATCTTTCTTTTTTTTGGTACATTTCATAGACGATAACTAAAAATAAACGACGAAAAAAAGATTAGATTAAAAAAAAATTTGTAAAAACTAATTTTTTGTCGCCAGGTTCAAAAAGGTCTCTTGTGGCACAACTGCTAAAGTGAACTTGTAAAAAAAAAACCTTCTATGAATGTGGTTTAATCGAAGAAATTTTTTGATGTTTGAGTTTTGTTCATTTTGTATATTTCTGTTTTATAAACATAATAAAATAATATTGTAATTATAAGATATATAATTATGTCCTTAGGTTAAGTACTAAACTACTAACAAGCTTATTGCAATTTATCAATGATAAAGTATACTTAAAAAATAATCAGGAAATTAATTAATAAATAAATATATTTTAGTGCCCGTAAACACTTATGATTATGTGTCACGTCATAATTCATATTCCACTTGTAGTTTTAGTTTAACGTCGTGAAACCTCACACTCACACATACTTTTTTTTACATGATAACGTCTTGAAAATCGATGAACGCCGGCTGCACGCAAGAAAAAGCATGACTCATTGTCAGTTTCCGCGAGCGAGATCATGGAACAAACGATAGAGAGGCACGATCGGTCTAAGCGTTCGGATTGTGACGCATTTATCTCTCTTCCACTCCATCGGCATTTGTGTCCGAGTAAAAGCGAAAAAAAGTTGAATTAAAGAATGCAAATAAATGATAATTTATCGAAAAAAAATGTAATTTTCAATTAACTCCTTCTTTGTATTACACAAAATAATGATAATTTAGTGACAATAGTTCAATTCAATTCATAAAAGTATATGTAAGATTTCATCATTTTTTTCTAATGGTGTTATCAGGTAAATTTATTGTCCGTAAACCGACTTTACAGACAACCATTTTTTTTGTTTGACTTTTGTTTATTCATAAAAAATCAAATATGTTGCCTTTAATTAGAATTATAACGCCATATTATTAATTTTATACGAAAAATAAATAATTAAATAATAATTATTATTAACTAATTAATGAGAAATTTTACATGTACTTTAGATACTCAGGTTGTCAAAAAATTAAACTGCTTTAGTGGAGTACTTGCATTAGTGGATACGCTGATACCACAATTTGATGTGTAATTTTTATCTTTTTTTTTCTATTAAGAATTATATCCTTATTTTATGTAAAATGATTATGCCAACAAGTGTTTAGAAAAATTAAATAGAATTGGTGCTGTTTCTAATGGTAAAAAATGTTTTTAGCATAAAGCTCGTCTGTTGTATACATACATGTGTTCGTTCAACTAACTAAAACTTTTTATATCCTTTTCTATAACTTTTCGTAAGCTAATTGATAATATTTTTAATAAAGCATAAAAAATCGAATGTCGATTATCGAGGATATACACGATTCAGTACTAAATATAAAAGATATAAGTCGATGTTTTAGGCTCGGAAAATCGATTTTTCGGGTAATCGATCTCAGATTACATCCTTAGTCTGAGTATCTGTACATAGCCTGTGGTTGTGTCTAATTGACATATATTATTTCGTCCGCCGAATATACCTAGTGAAATTGTAAATTGTCGATAAATTGTAAGCGAGTAGAAAATATTGCAAATTAACGCAATAATGTAATTTAAATTGACTTCATTTAGGCGCCAAATGGTGATTTTGTATGAAGATTGTTGAATACAGGTACGACCTGCCGCCATTATACCTAAGAGTATAAACATACACATAAACTGTCATTGTAACAAATAAAAGAATTGTTACTGGGCGTTTTGTTAAAATTTAATACTTACATTCTTGTGGTTAAACCAGTTATTTTTTTTTTTTAGAATATTAGAAATTAAATCATGCTTAAATAAAAATAAGTAAATGGAGTCTGTAATCGAACAAACATATGAATCATTAATAGATAATAATCATATTTTTGTTGATCAACAACAGTTTACCATAGAGCTACAAAAATACTATAGTGCACTTAGCAAAAATAGTAAGAAGACTGAATGGACAGAAGAAAAAATTAAAAATGTTATCAAACTCATAGACGACTACAACATAGCTAAACTTCGAAAAAAGCGACCAACTGACAAACAGTACCACCATGCAAAAAAATATGATATATTTAATGTTGGTAGCGAAAAAATACTAATAATGAACAGAAAATCGCAGTCGGATTCAGTGATACAGATAATTCCAAGCAGTGAGTACTATCATCGAATACTCGATGCACACATTGCTACTGGTCACGGACGGCGCGACAAAATTGTTCACGCGTTAAAAAATAAATATGTGGTACCAATATTCGCCATAACGATTTTTCTCCGTCTATGTAAAATTTGTCTTTCGAAGAAAAGCCTTCCCAAAAGTGGGACTGCCGGAAAATCAATTATTAAAGACGAGATTAACAGTAGGGGATATATAGACCTTGTGGACTTTCAATCTGCTCCAGATGGAGACTATAAATGGTTGCTTCAGTATCAAGATCATTTGACTAAATTTTGTTTTCTACGGCCATTAAGAAGCAAAGAGGTCAGAGATGTGGCACTTGAAATACTTAAAATATTTTTGGAGGTTGGTTGTCCTGATATTCTCCTGAGCGATAATGGTCGAGAGTTTACAGCGTCGGTGTTAAAAGAAATAGTTAGCCTATGGCCATCATGTAAAACTATTAACGGTATACCAAAGAATACTGAAAACTCAAATCAAGTCTTGAAAAATATGATTTGGGCCTGGATGAAGGATAACAATTCTACTAAATGGTCCATGGGCTGTTACTTTGTTCAATACCAAATGAATTCATCTTATAATTCTTCAATTGCGAGAACACCGTTTAAAGCCATGTTTGGAAATGATCCAAGGTCTGGTCCTTCTTTTACCAATTCCTCTGAAAATATAAATTATAAATTAGAGACTGAAGAGTTCGCTGAAGAAGTTTTAGGAGACACTAATGACAATAACCACGTATCCTTAGTTGAAAATCGAAATATTATTCCAGTTGAAATCACATGTCATATTTGTAACCAAGAAGCCTCGGAAGCACAAACTTGTGTTACATGTAAACGCAAGGCTCACGCAATATGTGGCACTTTACGTAACGATGAACATTATGGTTCACAATTTGTCTGTTACATGTGCATAAACAGTACTGTCGTCAAGCAGGAAAGAACAGAATTATACTCAAATTTAAAAAGAGCAGCTGAAGAAATATCATCATCTAAGGGACTTAAGATTAGTCGGAAATACATATAATTACGAAAAAGAATAATTTATACACAGGAATTCTTCAAGAGATTTCTACAATAAACTCAATTTTTTTCGATTGGCTAACCATACTTTAACCGCTCAGAAGCTCTCTGTTTCTATTTTGGATATGTAGATTATCGTTGTTAATTTTAACTAACAAACTATAGCTAGCAAATACACTCCTTCTTCCTATTCTTGACTATGCTGACGCAAGCTATATTAATATTACTGAAGAACAGCTAAATAAACTTGAGCGTCTTCAAAACATGTCAATCCGGTTCATATTTGGCTTACGCAAATATGACCATGTGTCTCAATATCGCACTCAACTCAAGTGGCTACCTATCCGTCTTCGCCGGAATCTACACATACTCTCACTTTTGTATTGCATCCTATTTAATCCAAATAGTCCTTCGTATTTAAAAGAGAAATTTGTTTTTTTGGAAGAAAATAGAACTAATGTAAGATCATGTCGTCGACTTCTTCTCAAGATACCAACACACACATCTAAATTTTACAAAAAATCTTTCACGGTTCACTCCATCTTATTATGGAATTCATTACCTTTACGCATAAGAGAATCTCAGACACTTCAAATTTTTAAAAATCACCTTAAACATTTTTATTTAACTAATGCAGATTAACTGTGCGGTATCTTTTTTTTTTTCTTGTTCTATCGCTCTTTGCATGTGTATATATATAATATATAATACCCATATTGAGTATTTTATTGTTTATTAATAACTATATTTTAGTTCAAAGTAAAACTGAATTACAGTATATATTTCTATTATATCGTATATTCTTATTTTTATTATTATTTCTAATTATATTTATTTTGTGTTATTTGATATATTTATGCACCACCCTCCATTTTACTCCGGCTATGTTCCAATTCCTCACAACGTAAGGTTGTCTGGAAGAGATTGCTTATTAGCAATAAGACCGCCTTATTGTGCAATAATATTTAAGCATATATCTCTGTAATTTTGTTTCAACAGTGGTGTACAATAAAGAATTATAAATAAATAAATAAATAAACTATTTACAATTTAAGTAAAAAAAATATAATATGAAACTGTTTAGTTCCTAGTCCAAAACACAATGATTACGTAAAAAACAATATTACATACTCGAGGAGCTAAGATACCAGAAGAACCAGGCGATAGTGACTTTTTAAGCTATTCACACTCCTATGTTTAAAATTCATCTCACTTGTCTTTGAAGAAAAACAGCAGAATTCGGCATGATTTGAAAGCAATATGTTGTTACGTATATTCGAAAAACCCCTTAGTGGAACAGTGTGGTGGTATGAAAGCTCAGCCGGTCAATTATCTTTCATAGAAAAACCTCTTCTTCTTTGTTTAGCAATGGAACTCTTCCAGGCTGTTACATACGTTACAGTTTAGTTATTACGATTACCGTTATGCATCATTTTATTGTCTGAATTAACAACGTGTTTTTATCCGCTTGAGTGTCCGGGCAATGACCTTTTAGTTTACCAACTACACAAAACTGGCCAAGGCCTCTCACGTTTTGTTACGTAATTTCTCGCAGGTGATAATGTAATATACGTTAGTCAAACTGTAGTTGACTGGTGCACTTTATGTACTAATGCCCGTGTCGAAAAGCAGTTGACATGAGTAATATAGCCATGGCGACCATTACTTGACACAGGCACTTGCGGTTATTGCGGTTAGATTGTAAACTCTTGTCAACTAGTAGTTAACACGGGCATTTGAGCGGTTATTATGTGTAGTACAGTCATAACACAACAAATTTTCTGACCCAATTCTATTCATTTGCTATTAAAACTTTGTTACTTTATATTATATTTGGAATTCGCTCATTCTTTTTTTTTTATAAGTGACCATCGATGCTAATAATACTTACCCAGTTAACATACTCTATTTTTGTAGTTGTCTTTAAGAAGTTTATTGATATTAATTTATTAATAATTACATGTGTACAATGATATGAATTTATTAATTAAAAAATAAGTACTATAAACCTAAAGAATTGTTTATTTTTATATTATTTCATGTAGAAATCCTGAAACTCATACTGGAATTCATCAAAATATAATCTGATTCCAAGATGTCCTTGGTTATTTCTTTATAGACATGCTAGCCGCAGTGTTACATACACAATGCTCTTCTATCCACATGGTAAAAATAAAAGTTAACGATCACTCACTGTGTGAATGTAGCCTTTACGAAGGTAAATGTCCCATATTCTTATTAACTGCCCCAAGCTCCTCCATCTTCTTTATGGCATCCTTCCTTGTGAAATTCCTCACCCTATTAATGTTGAATGTATGTATGTAGTCCCTTTTATTTATCCCTTTTATTCTATGAGCCTGTAAACAACTCATTGCTGAACGAAGGCCTCTGCTTCATTTAGAAGAAGGGTTGAAGCTCAATCAGTCAATCAATCAACAACCGGGACTTACGGCTTTATGTGCTCTCCGAGGCACGGTAGGGAGACCCCGACTGGAAACAAATATTTATACAAATATCTATCCTGAGCGGTAATCAAACCTGCTACTGTCGGCGCGCGGTATTGAGGCGACTACTCGCACCACTACACTAGAACGGTCGGCTTATTTATTTTTATTTAAATATAGAGAAGGTCAAAATTAAATAGAATAGAGTAGATATCATGAGATCATGTGATTTTCCTAGTATTTTTAAATTTAGTAAATTATTGTAAATATTAATAGAAAATTAGAGTTATATAACTTTATGGTTTGTGTTATTCTTGGTTGTGGTTTAACAACGAAAGCCTGAGTTTTTTGTCTGTAATATTCAATCGAATTTGCAATTTCAATCGCACCGATCATACTCCTTCGTGTCTTCTTCATACTACGCGACATTGGCCAAATCGACTGTACAGCAACTGGCCCAACTGAAAGCCATTATACCGAAGAATTGATTAATTTTTGTAGTTAATTATTTTTATTTTTCTGCAAACGATTTTAGAAAAAACAGGCAGTAGTGTCTTCTTAGTCTTGTGTATTTTGCTTTTTCGGTAATTAACCTTATTAGACAGACACTTGCGGTTTTCAAACATAGTTTATTTTCTAAATTCAATCTTCAAAAAACTACATCGTGGTTTGGAGAGTAAGAATTAGAGATTAAGATCAGAAGGCTTTGAAGCAAATAGTCGAATAGTGAATACTTGATTAGGCGAATAATAATAATCGAAGAATAGTGAACAACTGATTTTTTTTTTCGGAAGGACTTTTGCTCTTGGCTTTAGTGGCCTTTACAACGACACCAGGCGGGGGGACCGAACACATAGGGGTCCAGCCTAGAAATGAGAGCCTCCTTTGGGGGGCTCTGGTATTTGTTTCTTATAAATATATATATACATAATATTTACACAATAATATTTACATCGTAGAGTCATCAAGGAATTGCGCTTTGACTTTGTTGTTCGTGCGTATTAGATATTAGCGAGTTGCGGCGGCGTTCGCATACGCGAAGTGTGATAGCGTGTTGCGATATGATGTGGTAGCCACATTGGTATATACCCATGTATGTATGGTTTTTATCTTTAAAAATAAACTATTCTTGGTAATTAATACAAGCTTCCATAGTGCAACGTCAGTGTTCAATTTCTGTGTTTTTCGCTTTCGGGGATTATTGATATTTTCTGTGCTATTGAAGACTTTTCAATGATATTCAGTGGGTAAATGAGGTCATATATTCGAAGTAGATCTTCACTTACAGTTATGTTATTTTCACGTTATGTTAAATAGTTGTGTCGGGAATCGGTATTGAGATAAGTTGTCTTGTTTTAGTAACTGCGTTATGTCGTTCTATTTTGTATGCGTTTGCTATTTTGCTTTACTGTATCAGCCTGTAAACCACCCATTTCTGAGCGAAAGCCTCTTCTCCATATAGAAGAATGGTTGGAGCTTAATCCACCACGCTGCGCCACTGCGGGGTGGTGGATAATTTCCTATCATAGGTAACGATTGTTATAAGGTGTCTATGATAAAAACCGGGACCGATGGCTTTACGTGGTCTCCGAGGCACGGTGGGGAGACCCACAAAGACATACACCCAGACCGGAAACAAATATTTTTTTTTTTTTTTTTTTATTGGATATTTGAGTGCGTTTGACCTCAATCTTGTCTGCTGGTAAACAACGATGAAGTCTAAGGTGAAGCACGCAAACTCAAATAATGCCTGTTCACTCTTGCCTTAAAAATCCCTAGGTTATACGCATCGGGAAACAGTGACGCAGGAAGAGAATTCCATTCATTTGCAGTTCTAATAATGAAAGATGATGCGAACCGCGAGGTACGAACCGGAGGGATGTCGACCACGTATGGATGGAACCCCTGCCCACGTCGAGTTGTCCGATGGTGAAATGGTGCTGGGGGAATTAATTGATGCAATTCCTGCGCACACTCACCGAAATGTAACCTGTAGAAGACACACAGACTAGCAACCAGTCGGCGATGTTCGAGGCTCTGGAGCTGTCTTGAAGTAAGCATCTCATCGCCAATGAGTTTCCTGGCACGCCTGTCGATAGCTTCCAGGGCTTCGAGCTGGTACCGGGCGGAACCATTCCACAGATGGCAACAGTACTCCATGCAGGAGCGGACTTGAGCTGTATAGAGCTTTAACAGCTGGTCCGGTGTGAAATAATGACGGACCTTGGAGAGGATGCCCAGTTTTTTTGAAGCAGTCTTAGCCCTGGATTCGATATAGTTTCCAAAATTGAGTTTGGACGATAAGTCTATACCGAGTAGTTCAAGGTGGTTCGTGACTGGAACAGGTACATTTCGGAAAGTGGGAGCCAAGTTAAACGGGCTCTTTTTAGCGGAGAAGAGACACGCCTGGGTTTTTGAAGCATTGAATCTTACTAGATTGGCATCACCCCAATCGGAGACAGCCTGAAGAGTAAGATTGGCACGGTCGACCATTGCTTCTCTAAGATCGTCCACTTCAGTTTGTCTTGTTCTTGCACTGGAGAAGTATCTCTCCGCGACGGTGCTGTCATCTGCGTACCCAAAGATACCGGGCTTAAGCAGATCATTTATGTGAAGCAGGAATAGCGTTGCGGAGAGAACAGATCCTTGGGGTACCCCGGCATTGATAGTCAATAGGTCAGACGTGTAGCCATCAACAACTACACGAATTGACCGTTCCCTCAAGAAATTGGAGATCCAAGTACATAGACTGGTGGGAATACCGTAAGCAGGAAGCTTCGCAATAAGACCATCGTGCCAGACCCCGTCGAATGCCTTCGAAATGTCAAGTGAGACAGCTAGGGCCTCACCATATTTTTCGAGAGCTTCCCCCCAGAGATGTGTAGCGTACACGAGAAGATCCCCAGTAGAGCGGCGTTTGCGAAATCCGTATTGCCGATCACTGAGGAGATCATTATCTTCCAGGTAAGCCAGAAGGCGATTGTTGACAACACGCTCCATTACCTTGCAGAGGGTGGAGGTGATCGCGATTGGGCGGTAGTTTGCAGGATCAGCACGACTACCCTTCTTGGGTACGGGTTGTACGTTCGCGAGCTTCCATGCTTTCGAAACAGTCCCAGATCGAAAAGAGAGGCGATACAGACGTGTCAGGACTGGAGACAGTTCGGCTGCGCAATTTCTCAACACAATAGCAGGAATACCATCAGGACTACTGGCTTTGTTCACGTCCAGATTGCGTAGTGTTTTGAGAACCTCCTTTTGGTAAATGTGAATTTCAGGCATTTTGCATCCACAAGGAGGTAACTGAGGTGGAGTTTTATTACCGGCATCTAGACGAGAATTTTCGGCAAATAGAGAGGCAAATAAATTAACCTTATCCAAAGCCGTGTGTGCCAGTGTTCCGTCAGGTTTCTGCAGGGGAGGAAGTGAGGAGCGACAGAAGTTTGCTTCAACACACTTCGCCAGGGACCAAAAAGCTTTACTGCCCGATGGGTACGAAGCGAGTTTGGTTCCCACTCGGCCTATGTGGTTGAAGCGCGCTTTTATGAGCACTTTTTTGTAGGACTTAGCTGCTGAGTTAAAGGCTTTCTTCTTATTTCGCGTATCTGGAGCTTTGCGATTTCTGGCTTCTAACCAAGCGTGGTATGCTGACTGTTTTATAGCCTCAGCTTTTGAGCAGACAGCATTGAACCAGGGTTGAGCTCTGATGCCAGAGGGCTGGTCGGAGAATGGGATATAATATTCCATCGCCTGTCCAATAACTTCGGCAATAGCGCCAGCGCAGCTCGACGGATCGCTTGAAGAAAAGCAGACTTGCAACCAAGGGTAAGATGCTAGGAAATGTCGCATCTCATCCCAATCCGCTGACTTGTATCGCCACACCCGCCTAGTTCCTCTGGGGTTGGAGTCGGGTGGAGGACACGTGAGGACGGACTTCACCAGACAGTGGTCAGAACTCCCAAGAGGGGCTGAAACAGACACTTGGTATCGGTCCGGTTCAGTCGTCAGCAGAAGGTCCAGGCAATTTGCTGTGTGGTTCTCAACATCCGGTACTCGAGTCGCCTGGTCAACTAGCTGGGAGAGGTTCATGGTCAAGGCAAGCTTGTACGCCTCTCTACCAGCATGGTCAGTTTTCTGGTACGGGAACAACCATTGTTCATGATGGGCATTAAAGTCCCCCAGAAAGACGACTTGCGCAGTGGGGTACCTTTGTTGAGCCACGTCGGCAGCCTCACTTAGATGTTGGAAAAGCCTTGTTGTCTCCTGGTCACCGCTATGCGAACGGTAGACACCAACATAAACAATTTGTTCTATGCCGGTATCCACAAGCACCCAGATAGATGAGGAAGAGGGATCCTCCAGGTTACGGAGACGTTTGCAGCAGATGTCATCGCGCACAAAGAAACAAACCCCAGCTCTGGGACGAAAATTGTGCTCCAGGATGTAACCTGGGTAGTGGAGGTATGACGTATCGGCAGGGGTTGTGATTTGCGTCTCGGTAAGCAAGAGCAGATGCGGCTTGGCAGTCTCGAGATGGTGATGAACTGGAAGGAGATTAGAGTGCAGACCTCGGATATTCGTGAGGTGCACTTTAAGCGAGAGGCCGTGCATCCGCTGCAGATTCCTCAACTTTTTTTTCCTTTCTTTCATTGTAAATTTGAAGGGCAAGAGGGAAGGAAAGGCGAAAAGTGGCAGTTACGTGAGGCGCCAGCCAGACTCCACCAGAAGTCACAATACTGCCGCCCGGTGGGGAAAAACCTGGCTGGAGACCGCGGGGACGCCCGGACCCCCCCAGGGCCGGCTGTCGAGGCCTCTCATCCGGTTGCCAACCGGCCCGACAGAAGCAACCTTGGGATTATGCGCGCGATGGCGGAGCAGCCTTTCGCAGGTGGCTAATCTGCAATTGGGCTCCCAACTATCGGCGGGCGGCCAGCGGAAAACCGTTTCTCCGGATCCCGCTGCTCTCCAGAACCAGGCACCGCGGACGGCAACACTGTGAGTCTGGATGCGGCACACCGGTAGGCGCAACTACGTAGACCCACTTTCCGTAGGGCTACTCAAGGTTAGCAGGGTGGAACGCGCCAGCCACGGCCGAAGCCTACCACCGGAAAGAGTGTCGCTCTTTAGCACCACCCAGGGGTCACGTGTAGGGTCTCGAGGGTAAAGCCTACGGACGCGAGCGACAATCGACCCCCAGACGCGAGCGACAATCGACCCCCATATTTGCACAAGTACAAATATCTGTCCCAAGCGGGAATCGAACCCGCGACCGCCGGTGCGCGGTTTGAGGCAACTACTCGCACCAATACACCAGAACGGTCGCGCTAGTTTTTCGCTTTCGCTTTAGTTGATGGTAAATAGGCATACATGTTGATCTAATAGTGCCTAATTCCTTTCTACTGGTATTTTGAGTCGAGATAAATAATTCTAAGAGTTTTGGATCGTTTCATTGCAAAAGCAAGAAATTGTGCAATTTATTTCGTTACCAAAAATCGAATTTTAAAATTAAAATTATCAATAGCTTTGAATATGGTTAGTATAAAGTTCACGTGTCTATTTAAACTTGTTATTAATGTTTTTAAAATACCAATACAGTTCATAATGCTAAATGTAATAATTAAATTTCGAGAAGTCGCAAGATGCTCTCGGGATAATCTGTGACTTATCCAAGGCCTTGATTATGTGCATCATGAGACGTTGATCAGGAAACTGCATCATTATAGGATTAGAAATAAGGCACTCAACCTCCTGAATTCATATTTGAGTAATAGAATAGAGATGGTTGATGTAAATGGTAAAAGATCTCCTGAGGCTCCTCTGGATATGAGGGTTCCACAAGGCTCTATTCTTGGTCCGTTTCTCTTCCTTATTTACATAAATGATTCGTCACTTTTTGTACAGGACAAACATGAGGTAGTATTGTTCGCTGATGACACTTCACTTATTTTGAAGGTAAAACGTAATTTACTTATGTACGACGATGTGATAACGAATAGGCTCAGTTCTGCAGCGTTCGCGGTTAAAAAAATAGACTTATTACTGACATAGATACAGCTGGCGTAGTATATTTTGGTTATTTTCATAGTATTATGTCCTATGGAATCTTATTATAGGGAAATGCAGCTACCGTTAATACTATTTTTATCCTGCAGAAAAGAGCTATTCGCGCAATTTATAGTTTGGGCTCTAGAGTATCATTAAGAGATATGCTTAAAGAAATAAAAATATTGACAGTTGCTTCTCAAATAATAAATATTTCGTTATTCTGCCCTTATTAGGCAGGGATAGTAGCAGTGATAGCCTGGTGCTAGTGGTATGGCTGCAGACTGAGAAAGCAGACGTCGGGCTCAAATCCAAGGCACACAAAACAAGGGAGTAGGGGCGCGGGTCTCGGCGTCTTGAGTCTCGGACTGTGATTGCAAAATTTACCATCTTTTAATTTTAATTACGAAGCCAATGAATCCTAACTAAAAATTGTATAATAAAAATAAAATTTAAAAAAAACATGACATTAAAAAATTAAAAATAAAGTAAAATAAAAAAAAAAACAAGCCCAGTAGTTTATAATGTTGTCAAAAGTAATACTGAACAACTACACTATTGAAATAGTTTTATAATCGACACACACATAATAAAATCATAAACTCTTTGCAAAATAGAAGGATATGTGGGGTTTGGAGTGGTGACTACATCACGTCGGGGTCACCAGTTTGGAGTGGTGACTATATCACGTCGGGGTCACCAATAATGTGGGGTCACCAGAATGTCTAGTTATCCTAATAACCTCACATTTACTTAGTTCTTACTTACGGATATAATTTACGTAAAAGATATACTTAGTTTTGAGATATGAAATTATATGAATGAGATGTGATTGAAACGATTTAATATAGAGATGAATTTAATGCACAAAAATAAACGATTACAATACGAAAAGTTAAAAGGAATGATATAAAATTTAGGCGCGCGGTTAGTTTCGAAGTAAGTGCATTACTGGAGTGCGCCAGCGTCGTTCGGCTCCTCAAGTACCACCATCATTCGTCACATCGTCGTCGTGTGGCCCAAGTTGAAAAATTATAAGGAGCTGGTCCAAGTTAACAAATTAAATAATTTTATTATTGTGGCGTCAATTTTATCATAGACATCATGAGTTCGTCACAGATATATATAGTCGGAACCCATTCCTTAACCGATCAAATCTTAAAAAGGAGCCCTGTAAATTTTAAATGAGTCCCGGCTGTTAATCCTTCTTTTTTGCAAAGAAAGAAAAAAAAAGAATATATACAAAAAGCTTTAGATTAATCACGGATAAACTTCCGAAAGGCGGATACCGAATTTCGTCATGAAATTTGTCCCCTTAAAGGGATTTTTGGCGGCACGCAATATTTTTCGAAATATTGAATTTTTTAAGTACTCTGCTTAGCACACTCTATATAAGAAAGCGAGTCGATCAAAAGAAGAAGGAAAAAAAAAACCTAACCTAACCTATCCTAGAATGCGTAAATGCAT
Organism: Euphydryas editha; assembly: GCA_036937285.1. Taxonomy (NCBI): domain Eukaryota; kingdom Metazoa; phylum Arthropoda; class Insecta; order Lepidoptera; family Nymphalidae; genus Euphydryas; species Euphydryas editha. The sequence goes on from JAUPFZ010000024.1 coordinate 1,539,141, forward strand.
TTCACAGCGATTTAAAAAAAGACCTAACAACCTAACCTAAACTAACGATTTAAAAATAATCTTAATCTAACCTAACCTTTAAAAAAACCCTAACTATTAAAAAAAAAAACCTAACAACCTAACCTAACCTAACGATTTAAAAAAAAATCTTAATCTAACCTAACCTTAAAAAAAACCCTAACTGCAGAATGAATTTCTCAGTCTTCAAAAAAAAAAAAAAGTGGCGGAATACGTAGTGAAACAATGGCGATCATCTATGCGAGTTTTTATGGCGTCGCGTCGTCGCGTTAAAAAATTGAACAAAAATCCGTTCAATGAATTATTACAAAATATGAAGTGTGTATCCGGGAAAATAAAAAAAGTGGATTGATTATATATATGTCTATAAATAACACCTGTAGTGTGTGTGTGTAACGTGGCGATAAATATATAGATATATTATAAGCGTGCTAAGCAGCATACTCAAAAAATTCAATATTTCGAAAAATATTGCGAGTCGCCAAAAACCCTTTTAAGGGGACTCTTACAAGGGGAGTGCACGACCTCGAAATTTTATTTTGCGATGAGACTTTGCAGGTTTGTAGTATACCTAAAGGGTATCTATCCTGCAAAGCAAAAAGACTAGATGGCCAGTAGTTATCGAGAAAAACGGCCCTGAAGTTCCACGCGCAGATTATATACCGGTAATTTCACTCACGCAATAAGCGGCGCGATGGCCGAATGGATAGTAAGCTTGGTTACCGCGATCGAGCAGACGACTAGGGTTCGATCCCCGTTTGTCGCTTATTTTTGTTTTCGTTTTTTTTTTCGTTTAATTATTAGAAATTATAAATAAAATATATTATCAATTAAATCATGCATTTTTTATAATAATAAAGAAACCCTTACTTAAAATTTACAATCACTTGTAGTCTTACTTATTGTTGAAGTTATTTATTGTTTAATTGTAAAATATTCTGTTTGGAGATTTTTCTTCACGGAAATCGTAAATGTACGTCAATTTGACAATTATATATATATATATATATATATGGGTGGGACAGGTAAAACTATATATACAATAGGACTATAGTCCGTAGGTATACACTAGAGATGCCACGAATAGTTGTTATAGCGAATAATCGAATACCGATTAATCGCCATTCCATATGGCGAATAGTTGAATAACTCGCCATTATTATTCGACATAAAAAAGGTATATAAAAATAATTAATTTGTTATCAAATAATAATATCACTCCTGTAGTAGTCTTGAACTTACCAATTATTTATTTGTTTGTTAAAATTTTCTAAGGATATGGATAAAGAAAACAATCAATTAAAGAAATCAGTCTCATAATATAGGTACTGATTTTACACCACGATCTTTTGGACTTTAAATATTAATTAAAAAGCCTAACTAATTAACTTCAACATGACAATTATATATAAATAATATGATTTTTGGCTAATTTTTTATATGAATGACAATAAATAATAAGTACTGTGTTTTGTTTGTTAATAAATCCTATTAAAGTTTTATTATTTTTAAATCTATAGTTAATAAAAATAAAACTTTAATAGGATTAAATTAATTAAATTTTAACTTTTATCAATTTTAATTAATAAATTAAAATTGATAAAAGTTTAAATTTAAAGATTTTATTGATAAAATATAGATATATTTTACTTACCATTTCTAATAATTAAATGAAAAATAAATAAATAACGAAAACAAAAAAAAAGCGACAAACGGGGATCGAACCCTAGTCGCCTGCTCGATCGCGGTAACCAAGCTTACTATCCATTCGGCCATCGCGCCGCTTACTGCGGGAGTGAAATTACGGGTATATAATCTGCGCGTGGAACTTTAGGGCCGTTTTTCTCGATAACTACTGGCCATCTAGTCTTTTTGCTTTGCAGGATAGATACCCTTTAGGTATACTACAAACCTGCAAAGTCTTATCCCCAAATAAAATTTCGAGGTCGTGCACTCCCCTTGTTAGATAGTCAAATGTAATGTCTCTGCCAAGTTTTATGAGAAAATTCGGTATCTACTTTTCGCTTTCTTATATAGAGCGTACTAAACAGCGTACTCAAAAAAATCAATATTTCGAAAAATATTGCGATCCGCCAAAAATCCTTTTAAGGGGATGCTTAGATAGTCAAATGGAATGTCCGTGCCAAATTTCATGAGAAAATTCGGTATCTGCTTTTCGGAAGTACACCCTTAATCACTATTACCTTTTTTTAAAAACTACCAAATCATTTTTTTTTGTGACATTTTTACCTTAAACAGATGAAGTAATTATTATAAGATAAATAAATAATATTTCATAGATAACATATAAAATAAGATTACCTACTGTAATAACTAATGAGGTAGGCACACGGCTTTCTGTCTAAATAAGGGAAAATTTATTGGGGTAAATAAATATGAATTATAAATAGGAAAAAATACACTTACTAAGTACCTATCCAAAATGACTGGGCACCACGCGCTATCAACGGGAAAGAACGAGGTGAGATGACTGAGTAGGTAATTCGCATAAGGTATACCTACGCGTTCTCACATAGTTAAAATTAAATAAACAAAAGTCATGTAATCCAAATACAATTACCTTTAAACACGTAAATTTGTCATTTAAAAGTAAAACTCAACAAAATGAAGTTTAATACTCGAGTTTCGGCGTGGCCGAAAGTTTCGGCAATTTTTGGCCGAAACCGAAACTAAGGCCGAAACTAGATTTCTTGGCCGAAACTGGCCGAAACCGAAACCGAACTTTCGGTCGGTCATTAATAATAATATTATTTCCGCTAAGTTTCTTTCGCCAGTTCTTCTCAGGTCAGAGGCTTCTTCTTTCCAAACTGGTAGTAGTAGACTCATTATGTTAAGGAAGCAATTATATTAATTTTATGCTGAATAAAATATTTTGACTTTGATAATTCACTCGCACTCGTCTAGCAACCCTGGTGAGAGTTAGTGATGGCCTTAACGGCTATATTTGGATAACACGCTATATGGAATATGCTAATTTTTTTTAGCGTGCTAATTTTGACGCTATGTTATAACGATAACATTTTTGATGAAAGGCGTTGTAAGTGTTGTAACGGAAGGAACGGAAAAAATATCGGGGCACGAAAAAAAAAAAGTCATCCAAGATCCCGCGCCGACATTTACCCCTGTACCCTATCGGAATCCTTAAAAAAAAAAGGTCATCCGCCATCCAGCATCGACATTTACCGCTATTAAAAAAAAAAACTTTTTTTTATCTTTATATATAAACTGTCAGGTCCACTAGAATAATATACGAGGGTGCGTTTTTAAGTTCGCGGAATGAGAGGGTTGGAGGGGGGTGATTAGGCTCATTAGGATCGTAACGTGCTTAGTGACTCATAATTAGTATAAATACGAGATTTCATTGTTATTAGACTTTGAGCTATCGCCAACCAAGCAACATAATCAGGAGTGAAAAATGAAATATGGAAAAAAATCGAATATCATGCCGTTATAAAGTTCCTTACCAAGCAAGGGAAATCAGTTGCGACCATAATGGATGAGATGTCATCGGTTTACGGTGACTCTTGTCCAGGAAAAACCATGGTGTACAAGTGGCACAGTTTGTTTAAAATAGGAAGAGGGAATCCCTTGAAGACGACCCGAGGTCGGGAGAAACAACTCGCAGAAATGGTTGGAGTATCCGATACTACATTTTTAAAGTCCTGCACGATCATCTTGGCATGACTAAAGTCAGCGCAAGAATACTACAGTAGAGTGTTCACGTGCATTTTTGGACCTCTGCAATGAAGACAAGGATGGTGTATTGAGTCGAATTGTTACTGGAGACGAAACTTGGGTTCATCTTTATGAACCTGAGTCGAAACAAGACTCTATGCAGTGGCATAAAAAGGGCACAGCACCCCCAAAGAAGTTTAAGGTATCACAGTCAGCTGGGAAACTCATTTCAACGGTCTTTTGGGACTCAGAAGGAATATTATTGATCGATTATAAAGATAAAGGTGTTTCTATAAGCGAAGAAGACTACGCTTCAATATTAGAGCGACTAAAAGAAGCCATTAAACAGAAAAGACGGGGGAAATTGACGAAAGGTGTGCTGCTTTTGCAGGACAATGCGCCCGCCCACAAGAGCCGCGTTGCATTGGCTGCCCTCATTAAAGTGGGCTTCGATATTTTAAACCACCCACCCTACAGCCCAGACCTGCCCCGAGTGATTATTACCTCTTTCCAAAAATGAAAAAAGAGCTGCGGAGTAAAAAATTAAAAAATTACCACCCATGATGAAGTTAAGGAGGCAGTTTCAGCGTATTTTGAGGACAAAGACAAAACATTTTTTTATGAGGGTATAAATAAATTAATTGAAAGATCTGAAAAATGTGCAGGTGAAAAGGAAAAATAATTTGGTTTTTTTATTTCAACCCCTTACCCTTCATTCCGTGAACATAAAAACGCTCGCTCGTATATATTTATACAAACATAATAATTGTCATAACAAAGTTATAGTCAACATCTCGTAACCATTTATACAAACAAATTTATAACAACGTACGCATTAATACGAAAAGCATCGCAAATCGGCTTAAAAAGTGCGCGAAACCGTCAGCCACAACATACACGATTGCGAAGTGCGAGCTGCCGGTCGACTGTTAAATTGCTAACTTGCAAAGTGCTAACTGATTTATTTTTACGTTATTTTACAAAAATTACAACGCGCGATATTGAATAGCGGGGCAGCGGGCGGAGGTAAACCGTTGCGGTCAACGATTCGTTGCGCCAAGCTGCCAACGCCGCACCTTATAAAAATATCGTTATAAAAATAGCGCTACTAGAGTTAATATATAGCATTCGTTATTCGTTAAAAGTAAATAGCATAACAGCTATACGTTATATTATAAGACGGCCGGCTGGTCGAGTGGTCAGGCAACTGGACACTTTACGCAGCGGTCGCGGGTTCGAATCCCGCCAGGTGTAGATAATTTGTATGACGAATATAGATGTCTGCACCGGGTCATGGATGTGTATTTATGTATATATGTATTTATATCTTAAATTTATTTCCGTTCCTAGTACCCGTAACACAAGTTCTTACGAACTTAGCACGGGGCTAGGTTAACGTGGTGTGATTGTTGGTTAATATTTATTTATTTATTTATTTATATTAACCATCACTAGAGTGACACTGACAGTCTGACACTTCTATTGGTTTGGCAAGTACCTAGAGAGAGTATAAGTATAGTTGGATTCTCTGTCTACGGGCAAGTAATGAAGTAGGGATGTTCATCGGAAAAAATTATCAATAATTTTACTATCGATAATTATGGTATCGTGTTATCGATAGTTATCGATAATTATCGAATGAACAGTTATCGATAATAATGGGATGAAAAGTTATCGATACTTAGTGACAATTATCGACAATTATTCGGAAAAAATTATCGATAGTTGACGACAGTTATCGATAATTATCGAATGAACAGTTATCGATAATAATGGGATGAAAAGTTATCGATACTTAGTGACAATTATCGACAATTATTCGGAAAAAATTATCGATAGTTGACGACAGTTATCGATAATTATCGGATGAAAATTATCGGACGACGAAAAAAAAAAAAAAAAGAAAGCTCATCCACTGATTAGTCTTCCGCCGTAGGTCTTCCGCCGTCCACTATCGACATTACCCTCAATACCCTATCTGAAAATACCTAAAAAAACCTACCATAAAATACCTAAAATAAAGTTCATCCGCCGTACCATAATTATCGAATCACAATTATCAATACTTATCGGATCCAAAACCAATTATCGATAATTATCGGATCACACAAAATTATCGATAATTATCGGATCGCACAAAATTATCGATAATTATCGGATTGCACAAAATTATCGATCGTTATCGATAATTATCGAATGAAAAACTATCGAGTTGTTACGAATTATCGATAATTATCGCACACCCCTATAAGGAAGTAATGTTTATTTTTATCCGATAAATAATGGGACATGTATTGGCATGAATCATAGAAATGTTGGAAAATTTAGGTAGGTAAGATTTAAGATCTCTGATTTATATAAGTGTTTTATTATATATTGAACGTACCTAGTCTTTGTTATTTTATAGTGTATAAATTATAATATCTGTTCTTTAGTCTTCATTTGGTTTCGTTACTCGTTATCTATAATTTAGTACGATGGTTGCTATTGCAACGTACGTTTTTATTGATCTCGAAACTACCGGTTTACCAGAGGAAGAGAACAATAGGACTAGAATAACTGAACTAAGTTTAGTGGCTGTTAAAAGAGAACATGTACTATTGACCCGTCCGGGCGCTACGCCCCGAGTCCAGCACAAACTGACACTTTGCTTCAACCCGGGTAAAACGATTGCGCCGAGCTGTACCGATGTGACTGGCCTTTGCAACTTCTTGCTGGAACACGAACCTAAGTTTGACATAAAGACTTTTACAATGATAAATACTTTCCTCGATGTTTTGGAGAAACCCGTGTGCCTTATCGCTCATAATGGACATCGTTTTGATTTTCCATTATTGAAAAATCATTTAACAAAACTTGGTTTAAGTCTTGCCAGCGATCTTCTTTGTGCAGATTGTTTACATGGTTTCTATGATACAATGGAGAGTAATAATAAAGTGGTTAGTGAAATTTTAAATATAAATGAAAATGCGTCTGACTGGAATGATACATTTGATGAAAAAGTTTCTGACATGGAATTGTACGAATCTGAAACAAGTTATATGCAAAGAATAAATGAAAGAACACCAAAAAAACAACAAATTGCATTGAATAAAAATAATATAAAACCCATTTCACAAGTACGTAGACAACTTTTTTGGAAGAAAGGAGCAAGTCCAAAGAAAAAATACAAGCTTTCCCGTTTGTATGAGAGGATATTTAACGAGCCAGCAGTAGGTGCTCATCGTGCTGAAAATGATTGTATACTTGCATTAAAATGTTTCATTGCACATGGAAGTGATATGGTGAAGTGGTGTGATGAAAACAAATGTTTATTTTCCGAAGTAAAACCTATGACGGTGGGTGTTAAACTTGGTAGTTAGTTCAATAAAAAGTAAAATACGTTAAAAACATCCTTAAGTATACTAAATGACAAAAAATTAAACGTAAGCAGATATTTGTATTTTTACAAATTATTTGCTTAACCGTACTTCTTGATGTACTTCATCATACAAAGAATGCATACAATGAATGGCATCTTAAGAACCATAGCAAATGCATCATGGTTTGTTACGAACACTGAGATCCATGAAGCGATGAACATAAGAACTGTTAAAGAGGAGATAAAGTTAACAGGGATAAAGTACAGCACTTGACTGGAAAATCACCCAAATGCCCTAGCTAACGCATTGACAATCATTAGCTACATTAAACGACTGAAATGCCATGATATACAGGAAGTTGGCGACAGATGGTGAGAAATGAATAGTTTCCTGATGAAGAGCCTCTTCGGCACGAAATGGACGGCTTACAACAAATCCGCTCATAGCCTAAGGCCGATCGCATATATGCACAAAAAAAGAAACTTCGGAGAATATGTAAAGCCATCTGTTCCAATTGTTACCATAGATATTGATATGAATTATTACTTATGATAGAGAAATTATTCACCAACCCACAGTGAAGCAGCGTGACTGATTAAGTTCCAATCCTTTTCCTATGTGGAAGGGGGGTTTTGTTCATCAGTGGGAGGCTTACAAGCTGATGTCAGTTCAGTTCAGTGTGTTCAAATATATGTCGACTAATTCTAGTGTTAAATTCATGTAACAAACAGATCATCAAGTTCACACTCGTAAAACAGTTTTAGTATTCTACTAATTTAACCACTTACTAATGGTAAGTGACCCTTTCAAATGTCAGATCATCCTTACGTACTTATCTAAAAAAAATTGGTTAGAAGAAATAATTTTGAATATAATAAAATATAGTCTTTAGCTAATATACAAGTAAAATATTTTCTTATTAAATATAAACTATTGTCTATAGTATTTTGAAATTATATGAAAATTATTATTTTTAATATCACATACTTTTCAGTATAATTAAATTATTTAATAGTTTTTTTTTTACGAATACTGTGTTTAGAAAATAATATAAATTATAATAAAATAACTATAAAGCCAATGATATTTTTTAGCCTTTGTGTTGATGATATGGGCCTTATTTAAACTATTTTAAATTTATCGATGTGTGTATACAAAGATTTATACATAAAAAAGTAATATTTAAATTTGATTGGAACTGAAATATTGAATTTGTGATATATGTATTTTTACTTATATTTTAATTAGTTTGTAAGTTTTACAATAAAGATTTATTGCTAATAATTTTTTACTGAAATATTATTACAAATATACAAATAATATTATATATAAGGTGCTATATAAATAGAGATAGGAAGCATTTTGAAATAATATATAGTTTTTTAAGTAAAAACAAATTTATATTTTTAATATGTAATAAATCTTGTATTCAATATGCTAAAGCATATTATTTTTATACATAAATTAGTAAATACAATGCTATAAAAAATTAAATAATGATTAAGAATTATATATTTTTATAAATTTATAATACACCTATACAAATGTAAAAATAGTTATGTCAATTTTATTAAGTTTTATTTTGCTATTAATGTGATATTTTAAATAAAAATCTTATTGACATTTATAATGTTTTATTTAAAAAAAGAAATTAATAATTTATTTCTTCTGTAAATCATATATCTCTCATCCTGAGTTGCTGACAGCAGTTGAAGTATAATTAGCTACAACACAATGGCCATGTTCCGATATATACTGGAGCACTGCAAGTATGACGTCATTTCAGTATACTGTGAAGCCGTTCCTTTTTAGTTTCCTATAGTGCGCTATACTGGTTACTGTTTATATCGGAACGCAGTTCAGTATACTGGACTACTATTATCATCCTCATTATACGACTTTTTTTTCAAATGAAAATATTTATCATGTAGGTACACGTTTTCTATTCAACAAGAAAAAATATTATTTGAATATTGTGGACGTTTTTGAATAACAATATTAATTAATAATAATAACAATCATTCGCGCTGTCATATTTTTGATCACGTGATCACAGTACTGAGCAGTACTGAGAACACCTCGAAAGCTCCAGTGCTCTCAGTGCAAAAATAGCCGCGATTCATAACGTCATATACTCGGCAGTGTACTGGCAGTCTATAACGGAACGAATTTTCAGTACTGACAATGAAAGCACTGGCTGAAGTACGGAACACGGCCAATGTCTGTTACACTGGGTTAATATTCTGTGAGAAGCTTCTTCTTCTTGAAGTGCCATCCCCACTATCGGAGTTTGACGATCAGCGCAGCATATTTTTTATTATTCTGTCCTAGCACAATTCCATACTACTAAAGAATATTTTTTTTTATAATTAGGTAGGTAAATATTTTTAGTAAAAACTTTTTACTAGCTTAAGGTTAGGAGCCGTCCATAAAAAAAAGGGGGGGGGGGTTGTCGAGCGTAATCTCACAGACTAAGACTAATTTTTTTCCTCATTAAAAATGTGGTGATGACCTTTTTTTTAGGAATACATATAGCCTAGAGGTGGAAACATCGGTACGGAAGCCGCGATGCGTATAGCGTATAGCCTGGAGGAAACGTATTTTCAAAAATCTCACGCAATATTTGGGTAGGGGGAGTGGGTCGAGCAAAATCTCACGAAATCACACCAAGGAGGGAAGGGGGTAAAAAATTGTCTCGCGTAATTTATGGACGGCCCCTTAGCGATTAGCTTAATAAAAATGTCATCTTATACTCTGTATTAAATAAGTGTATTAAATTAAGCTCTTTAATAAGATAAGAGGTTACACACATAGGTAAAGCACAGTATATATAAAAACCACACAGGTACATATGTAATTGTAACCAGGGTCGGATTTAGGGGAGGGCAAGCGGGGTAACTGCCCCGGGCCCCCACAAAAGAGGGGCTTCCACAACAGAGCCTACCTACTTGGAGCGGTCCGGAGTTGGGACGACCTTTTTTTTAGGAATAGGTGATGACCTTTTTCTTTTCGCCGTCATTTTTTTCTGCAAGAAAAAAAAAACAATTCAATTTCAGATCAAGGGGCCTCCACTCCTCTGTTGCCCCGGGCCTCCACAACTCTATATCCGGCCCTGATTGTAACAAACATTCACAATAAATTTAATTATGGTACATGCAATAAGTTATGTTACACTATTTCTTGCTATTTTTTTTTTTACCCGACTGCGACAGAAGGAGGGTTATGTTTTTCGAGTATATGTATGTATGTCCATTTCTTTGGCACGCCCTACAGCTCAAACGGCTGGACGGTTTTTGACATATGAGGTATCGTTGGATTTGTCTAAATTGTAGTAGTGACATAGGCTATATAAATTTTCAAAATGGCGCTCCCAAATGGCGGAATGAGGGGGGGAGTTGAATTTTTTTTCTTACTGTAGCAATATGGGTATCAAAGAAAGCTAGTAAATTGTTTTATTCTTTTTAGTTTATAATAAGAGTATTTTACGCAGTCGGGTTTTTTGATTTTTTAAATTCAGCATACTTGTTAAACACTTGTTACTCTTGAAAGACTACATTTATACACACTTTTGGTGGTAAAAATCAATACTAGTATGTACTGCCAATAAATATGGTACAATACTAACTACACTAGTACATTCTCACTATTCGACACCCTCAGAATGTTTTTGGGCATTCTCGTTAGGTCCCTTGTTTCAAAACAATCTCAGTACTCGGCTCTTCTGCCCGGTGAGGATGTCAAGGTCAGTAGGGCCAACAACTACATAATGGACTTCGAATAATATAGTGTCCGTAATATTTTCTTTCTTTCTTGTTTTTTTTTTTGTCTTTGTTCAAACATGTTAGTCTTAAAACTTACTAAATCTGTTTTTTTTTTCTTTGTTAGAAACCCCTGTTTGTTTAGAAATAGGCTGTAACAACAGTTGTGGTGTAGTGTTAACGCAGGCGGTCGTGGATTCGAATCCCGCTCGGGACGGATATTTATATTTGTACAAATATTTGTTACTGATCTAGGTGTATGTCCTTGTTAGTCTCCCCACCGTGCCTCGGAGAGCTATTAAAGCTGTCGGTTTCAGTTGTTATCACAAACACCTGTGAACAATCGTTACTCATGGTAGGGAAATTATCCACCAACCCGCAGTGGAGCAGCGTTGTGGATTAAGCTTCAACCAATGGAGATAATACCTTTGACTAGATAGGGACGTTTTCAGGCTGATTCATTTATATCTACATCAATACATACGTACCTACATACATGTATACATAGACACATACAGACATCAATACATACGTAATACGTTCACATAATAAGAAAAAAATATTGACATAGAGCATTGAATAGACGATGCATTTTGTGTTACTGTTTAATTATTTCGACTGATTGAGATTGTCTTATATCACCAAGTTGCACATTCCAAAGTTTCACTGTGTTAATTGACAACATAGTACCTATATTATTGTTGTTTCATTTTTTTATAACTAATTTTCTATTTACATAATTAATTAATGCTGCTACCAACTAAACTCATAATCAGGACTTCATATTTCAGGCTTGCTTCTTCTCACTGGCGTACTATGGGGTTGCACGAATCCATTCATCCGGCAAGGTACGAAAGGCTTACGTAAAGTCCACGCGGAAACTTGGATCGGCCAAGCGTATGCTGAAATAGCATTCCTCTTGGGGAATTGGAGGGTAATGATTAATTATATATTACAATTTTAGTTTTCGCACAATTCCCGTTTCTGTTCGCGTGTGATACCCGTTCTGTACTCGTGTGATACCCGGCCGTTCTATACGAGTCTGATATCGGTTCTGTACATGTGATACCCGTTCTGTACGCGTATTATACCCGTTGTGTACACGTGTGATACCTGTTCCTCGTTGCCTCGCACTCGACTCACTCTGTTTGGACGATCCAGTAACACAACACGAATATAAACGTCCAGACAACAATAATAATCTTTATGACCTATAGACATATTTGTCATGTGCAGGGATTGAGCTCACGACCGCTCGCGAAACAGTCAGACCACTGCGCCAATCTGTCTTCAATTAAAATTTCTTGACATTATTGAATTTGTAATCTTACTTATTATTATCAATGTGAAAGTTTGAATTGGTGAATTACTCAATTGTACAAGAATGGCGGAATGGATCTGGATAAAATTTGATACAGGTAATTTATAGTCTGGAATAGCGCAAGACAACTTTTTATCCCGGAAAGATGTACGGTTCCGTGCGATAAATTTGTTTTTGTTTTACACAGAACAAGGGATCGCCTTTTTTTTTCATAAACTACCACAGTTTAGAGATTAGTGGCTACTTTTCATCGCGGTCCGTATGGAATAGGTATAGAGAGAGATGGACACACAATATGAGCAAAATTGTCATGCGGCGCGCGTATTATAGCGATTTGCGTGCCATTGCGGCAGCAATTCTTTATACACCAGAAATAAAAACAAGAATGTTGAATGAACAAATTGAACACACAGATTAAAATTTTGTTATTTATATTATAACCCTCTTGTGCCGTCGGTAAATAAAACTGGCACGTTCAACTTACCGCTTTTTACGAAGATGAAAAAAAAACCTCGTAAAGAGGGAAAGAACTGTTTTTTTTTTTTACAGTACGTAGTACCCTGGTTAGTTAATCAGCTGGGTTCGTTGGTGTATTTGGTTGCAATTCAACGCGTTCCACTCTCTCTCGCCATGCCGGCGGCTAACAGTATGGCATTCGCATTCACGGCTTTGACAGGCTCGCTTGTCGGCACAGAGGAACCCTTAGATCAAGGTAATGTTGTATTAAACTTCAACAGCCTATAAAACTTTCATTAATGGGCAATTATCTCTTCTCCTACGAAGAAATATTAGAGATTCGCCAGGCTCCATTGTGGATTAGTAAGAAGAACTTCTAAGAATTTCTTCTGAAACATTTTCTTGCGAAATATTTATATCCCAGGATACGATATGAATTTTAAAGAGAAAAATTTGGTAAAGGATCGGATTGGAGAGGGTTCTATACGCAGAAGGGTTAGAACTTAATCCTCTACGCTGCTTCAGTGCGGGTTGGCCGATAATTTCCCTACGATTGATCGTTAGCAGGTGCTTATAATAACAACCGGCGGGGATTTACGTGCTCTCCAAGGCACGGAGATCCACAACAACAAAATTCAGACACGCAACATTTTTGTACAGATATAAATATCCGTTTTTAAAGGAATCGAACCCACGACCGTCAGTTTTAATAGAAGTTGGGAACCACTACTATCAGCGTAGTCGTATTATCAGCGGTGCTAGACTGGTATCAGCAGTGTTAGCCTGATATCGATGTACCGTAATATATTTAATACTCTAAATTACTACATTACATAAAAATACATGCTAGGCAACTTGACATTTTGGCGGTTTGTCTTTGTTTTTATTTATTTTTTAATTTTGTCATAATAATGTAATTTTGTTTTAGGTTCCATCTTCGGCATCATGTTGATAGGCGTTGGCACGGCTTTGTGCTGTTGGGATAAAACAAAAATATAATATTACATTTTTCTTTTTTTTTGTATAATTTCTTTTCTTTTTTTTTTGTATAATTAATTTTAAGATAAATAATGTTATATTGTACAGAATTTGTTTACATATATAAATAGATGTACTTTAATGTATATTTATGTACCTACTTACTAAATAATATTACTCTGATTGACTCATTAAATGTGGCTTATCACATTAAAAAAAAAAAGATTAGGGTGAAACTTCTAGAATGGTCAGTGCAACATGGAGACAGAGATAATGACCAACTTACATAGAAATCAATCCGAAAATTGTGTACTTGAAAGCGGGAAGAAATAATTCAAAATCGATTGGCGTGGCGCTAGTAAAAGTTGTAATATGAACTTGACAACAGAAATATTGAGAAGAGCACTAATTAGATACACCCTCGACACAAAAATATCTAGAATAATAAATTTGAAATTTAAATAAACCGTAATTTTATGGTCTTAACGTTTGATAATTTTAAAATTGCTTACTGATATAAATTATAAAATTTAAAAATATAATAATTGAACCCTATGCACATACTTATTATAGTTGTATTAATATTTATAGTTTAATCTGTAAACTATAAACTACATGTCAAGGAATTTATATTATAATTGGAACGTAAATTCCTTAGTAATAATATACATATAACGATTTATTTTTAAAGTCACTACCTATACATATTGTTGTACCTTACGGAACGTATCCATACCACGTGATCCGTTCAGGGGTGTAGGGGAGGTGTTAAAAAGTATCACGCTTGGTCACTGGAGGGGGGGGGGGTTCTTAGGTTTTCGTCACATTGAGTACGTTACGAGTTATATTCAAATATAGCGCGCAGCGTTTAGCGCTTTTTAAACTCACAGGTGGTAACACTACCAGTACTTTTACTGACTACACTTTTAACTTTTTGTTTGCAAAAATATCATTTATAACATATTTATGAATTACTACGTGAAAATTTAAGGGAGAGGGTCATAGTAATTACTACGGGTGGGGGAGAAGGGGTGTAGAAAATTGTAAAAAAAATAGGTCACGTAATATGGGTACTTTCTCTCATTACTTCTCTGCTTAGTCCTATTTTAACGTTTTTAAAATTTGTCTTATGAAGCCATTGTAATTTAAGACATTTGGACGGATACTTTCATCCGCACAAATGTTTTTCTTGTAGGTACTCCACTGTTTGTATTGAATACCGTCTGTTAAAATATTGACATTGTTTCAATCAAAGAATACATAATTATATTTTGCAATTTAATTTGTATCTTATGTGTATATATTTTTATTATTTTATGTTTCTGTTGTTGTAGGTTAAGAGTTGTAATTTAATGCACATTATTTTAAAATATTTACAAAATTTGATTGAAGTTGGATTCTCGCCGGACAGAGAAATATCCACTGTGTTTTCTCTATCCTCCACAGCGTTGCCAGACGTCCCGATTTTGGCGGGACGTCCCGATTTTTTATATCAAAGTTAAATGTCCCGCGCGGGACACGCTCAGTCCCGCTTTTCGGGGAAAACTTGACCATGCGTGCAGTGCGCTGAGGAAGCGTGGGCGGGTGACACAGACAAGTGTGGACTGGCCGCCCGCCCTTTTATTTCAGAAGACGAATAAGACTCCTCTATTTAACGATAGGGTAAATCTGATTTCAAATATTACATTTTTATTAAAATAAATTTTCTATGGCTATTTTTGCTATCTATTGTCACGTAAACGTAATTTTGTTTTTAATTTGAATTCAAATAAAAAAGATAAATATTTAAAAACTTCTGATTATATACCTTTTTATACTATGTCCCGCTTTCGACGAATGAATCCCGCTTTTTCACTCAAAAATTTCCAAAATCCCGACTTGGCAAAAATAAAATCTGGCAACGCTGATCCTCCATGACATTGGAGAAATAATTCGTCTCAAATAACGTCAAATTGACACAAATTGTGTCACACAATTAGAAGCCAAGTTTACACTTTGTTTTGCACTTGTTTTGCATTGCACTACAAAGAATTGAAAAGTTTCAGTTTAATCTGTTAATTATATATTAGTCAATGATTAAATACTAATAGGTATTTAAATAATGATATCATCGCTATGTTACGTTTCGTTGAACATAATTTATTTATTACGGTCTCTTTACCGATTCAGTAACTAATGTCAAAGATTGATTTTTTTATTCAAAATGACTATTAAAACTTTCGTATTCTTTGATTTAGAAACAACAGGTATACCAAGTAAAGAAAATCCTGCTAAAATTACGGAACTTACGTTCGTCTGTGTATCACGTCGTGATATAGAAAAAGCAGATCTTAAAAAGTTACCTCCAGTAAGTAAATTGTCTTTTCTTTTTAACCCGCAGAGAGAGATAAAACCAGAAGTTGTCAAGTTGACGGGTTTATCAAACAGCTTTTTGTCGAATCAAGCTCTTTTTGGGGATAAAGTTGAATGTATTAATAGTTTTCTAGATTTACCGAAACCAGTTTGCCTAGTAGCACACAACGGTAATAGATTTGATTATAAAATCATAAAAAGCGAATATAAGAATGTGAATGCGGAGTTACCAAAAGACCTCTTGTGTGTCGACTCATTGAAAGCGTTTAAAGTCATACTTCAAGATCTTTCTTATTCCGAAAACTCAAACAATAGAGCTATCTCTGATAGCAACAACATTGAACTAGATGATTCATCATGGCCGGATTTGGATGTGACTCCAGATGATTGGAAAGAAATTGACAATTTGATTGAATCTTTTTCGAAATTAACAAGTACACCAAATATCAAAAGTAAACAGACAAAGCCAAAAATGAGTTATAGCTTGTCAAATATTTATAAAATGTTGTTGAAAAAGGATCCTATAGTTTCACATAGGGCCGAAGCCGATTGTATGATGCTTTTAGAATGTGTAATCGCAACAAAGGCACATTTTTTGGAATGGGCAGATAATAACTCCGAACTTTTGAGTTCAATTAAACCCTATAATTAGACAAAATAATGTATGATTTGTCTAAAATATTTTTAGTATTACGTTCAATTTGTTACATTATTTTTTATATACAGGTTTTTTATTTCTTAGTTAAAAGTTGACAGCCTAAAATATTTTTATAACTCTTTTTATAATAATTATAACATTAAGGAAATAGTAACTATTATAATAATAATAGGAATTTTATAATTGAATTAAGTAATCAATACTTATATTTTAAATATTTTAGTATAATTCATGTATGAGAATACATAAATAATTTTATGATTAGATTATTTTAAGCCTTTAATCAAAAGTGCAAAATGTATGTTGAATTGAAATATCTCTCAATATCAATATCTTATAAAGAAATGATAAGCCATTACACATGTTTTTACCTGTCTAAGGCGAGTTGCACGAAACCGTCGCTAACTTTCCGTTAGTTAATTTGCAATTAATCTTAAAATTAGTTGATCTAATGATTAATTTAAAGCTGTTGGAATTAATCATCCGTTAGATAGGTCTTTAATTAAACTAAATATTTTTGTTAACTTAATCAGATGTAGGTTTCGTGCAACAGATAATCACGTTTCTTGTGATTAAATTAGTTTAATAAACACTTAAATTTAAAATTTGTTTCATCCAACTCGGCGTAAATATTTATATATTATATAGCTTACTTTTTTTAAAAATATATTTTGGAATAAATATATAAATTGTTGCAAATTGTATCGAATCAAGTATTGTGATTGTTAAGACTTAAGATCATGAAA
Source organism: Euphydryas editha (assembly GCA_036937285.1). Taxonomy (NCBI): domain Eukaryota; kingdom Metazoa; phylum Arthropoda; class Insecta; order Lepidoptera; family Nymphalidae; genus Euphydryas; species Euphydryas editha. Next base: position 1,556,486 of record JAUPFZ010000024.1, read on the forward strand.
GTGCATGGTTATATTACTGTATGTTAATGACATTTTAATAATTAATTAAAAGTTTAAGGAAAAATCTCTAAATAGATTATTATTTTTAAATTACATTTAGTTTTAATTTTGTACTAAAACTTATTTAGTTATTATATTTTAATGTTATCATGTGTTCTTATTATAGTAAATGTGATATATTATTGTAACTTTCTCATATACAAAATGTTATATGTATAGGTACATATTGGAAATTAAACTACTTTTGTGTAGTGACCATCATATTAAATTTTATTAATAAAAACCATCAGTATTATCGTTTTTTTTTAGTTGTAGTAAGAAAAGTACCTTTTAGGCCAGACTTACTAAATTTTCTTTAAATTTAGTTAATATTCGAGCATGAATAAAAACTACGTCATTAAAAAAAAATATATATCAGAACTACTTGGAGGGACAAATTATTATCAATATTTTTTTTTCAAGTTTTTATTTGAATAAATGTTATTATTAATTATGTAAAAGACCAAAGTATTTTTGTCCATTATTTCCCCATGGCATTTTACCATGACTTAATAAAATCTGAGAATAATTTTCTTTTTATTTAAATTTGTTAATATGTATATGTTATTTTATGTATATATTTAACATATTAATTATCCTCATCTGTAATGAGGTAAAATTAAATTGGCTAATATTTATATTTTTACTCTAATAAATTAAAATTAGGTTCAGTAAATAAAACGAAATTTTAGTTCTTTTTATATTCTGAAAATTTTATACTCAATAAATTATATAAATCACGGCATGTTATTGAGCTTGCGTTTAATGCTTTTATTTCATATATTAAACTATATCTTAATTCTATTATCTTAAGAATGAGAATCATAAACAATCCCACCATATTTATTTTAATCGATAATTTTAAATGACAATGAAATTTATACTGATTGAACCAACCATAATATTTGTATTGTGTTACAAAAACTTGCCGCAGCAAGCAAAAAAAAATTACAATAATGAACCCATAAGTTATATTTCACTAACATATTATGTGATTATCCCGTAAATTCTAGACATTAAAAATGTAATAAATACCAGCTAATATAACTACAAGTGTTGATAAAATAGGAACCCAATATTTTTGTAACATATTTCGTTCATCTTTGTTTACAACAACTTTTTTCTCTTTGTATTTCTTCTTTTTTCCGCTTAATTTCCATTCGTATTCTTCTAATTCTTTACGATTTCTCTCTTCCTCTAACTCTCTTAATCTCTTTTCTTCTTTCTCCCTTTCTAATTTTGCAGCTAATTTTTTGGCTTTACAACTTTCATCACACTTCACCGATACATCACCCTTTCGAATAGCATTACATGGAGCTTCTTTCTTCAAATTACCACAAGGGCAGTGTATCTTAGTCTTTTTAACACAAATTTGGTTTTGTCCACAAGGCCCAGAATGACATAAATTCTTACAACGATGACCGCAGTCTAGATTCCTTGAGCATTGCTGTTTACAATTGAGCATTTCGTCTGTTGCTGTCAAAAGTTCACGACAACGCAGATAAAGATCTGTTATACCGCAAAAACACGGCACTCGCTCTAGAATATCACACGGGGGACACGGGCCCGGGTGGCAGCCGCGTTTTGCACATTTGTGCGTACATTTCGCTGGACGGATAACGGAGCACTCTCTGTTACATGGTTTGCAAGTGTAAGGCACGTTTGGGTAGTCGGGATCAAATTGATATAAGTGACATAGCAGTTCACAGAAATGATTGCCACATGCAAGCGGTCGCCCACACTCTCTACCACAAGGTCGTCGACGAGCTTTATGACAAGGTTGACTATCAGTTTCATGTTCCCCAAAACATGTGACTGTAACCGAGGCTTCACATGGAGGACAATCAAGGGCTACTATTTTAGACTTTGGTGGTTGAACTTCCCATGGTGTAGCTGGTTTTTCCACCTGTTTAAATACAACCAATACATACTCATGGCAAACTGCAGTACAATTATGGCCGCATTTTTCATACACCTTATTACAAATAGCTTTGCATGGTGGACAATCACCAAAATGACATGTGTGTTTGTTCTCATCTACATGACCACATTTGTATCTAATTCTGCAAGGGAGATTGCATTTAGGTGGTTTTGTGTGCTTTTCTCTACCGCATGGAACAGTGACAAAGGTTTCCTTGCAACGACAAGTGACTTTTGATTCTAAGGGACAAGGATAGCAGGGGCCATGATGACAGACTGTAGTACATTTGTGTCGACCGCATTGTAAAGGCTTATCGCAGATTTTTTCACAAGGTGGACAGTTTCCGTTACAACATTTTCGTCCGCATCCATGTTTACCGCACATTCTAGTCCCTCTACATTTTGTTTCACATCTGAATTCTTTACTACATGGCAGCGATCTTGTATGTGTGGAACAGTGGCACCTCTTTTCAGTCAAGACTTGGCAGGGTGGACATGGCCCTTTGTGACATTTTGCTGGGCAATTGTGCTCGCAGTCATCATGTTTTTTACCACAAGTGCTTAAGCAGGTTTCGATGGAATCAGGACATTGTATAAAACGCTGGTTAGCTCCGCAGGGACATGACATGATTCCTGAGTTAGGGCATGTCCCACAACTACCTGTATGACATATTTTTTCACATTTATGATATCCACAAGAAAACATCTTGTTACATTTTTTCATACATTGCCATTTTAAATCATTGCATGGTCGTTTAGTCTTCTCAGCACCACATTGACAAGATTGTAAGCTTGAATAATTGCAAGGCGGACAATCTCCTAAGTGGCATGTGTTTTCACATGTATGAGATTTACAAGGTAACAATTTCTTACACTGCTGCATACATGACCATTTACCAGAACTGCATCTTACTTTCTTACGTTCTTTGCCACAGTAACAAACTCCATTTACTGTTTGTGGACACGGAGGACAGGGACCAGGGTGACAAAGTAAAAGACATTTATGTAAACAATTATCTCCAATGGACAATCTTTTACCACACACTTCTCCACAAGTGTGAGGTATTAACCAAGGATGATAAGGTGGGTTGTCAGTTTTACCGCAAAAACAGCGATATTTACGAGGTATTTCCTCCTTGCTGTAAGACTGTCTGCATTTCGGACAGCACCATTCGATTTTTTTTGGTTTGAACACTGCAATGGGTCCATGATTCTCTTCACTGCGCAGGCTTATACTATCGTTTGACCACTTTTGTATACATGAAAGATGGAAATACGAATAGCAATGGTCACAGGTCCAGATAGCATCTACTCGTTTAACAGATCCGATACAAATTAAACATGTCACAGAGCGGCCACTTATCGCTTCTTCTAGAAGATTCTTCGTTCTATTCAGCATCTGTTTATCTCCGCCCCCTCGCCAGTAGCTCTGGAAAACTCCGTCTAAAACATTCTGGTCGAAAGGTTCGTCGTCTTCGGAAGAAGACACTTCTTTCATAACTTGTAAATGTTTTTGAACATTTTGCTGCAATTTCGCAGCGGCGTCCCGATACCTCCTAGCCATGGTTGCAGCTAATTTTTTTCTATGTCAATTAAATTAATATAAATTATACACTTTGAATATTTTGTTATATCAATAATTCATTGAATAAAATCCATGTCGGCAGATTTCGAAATGACGTCAATGACGCAGAATTGACACTATGGACACTGTGGAAGTATTATTGACAGTTGACACAAACTGTTCGAAGTTGCTATTACCTTAAATATTTTGTTACAAAAGAAAAAGCATTACAATACACAAATACGTATTAAATTATATTATTACAGAACAAACTCAGTCAAGTATATATCATTAGGTCTTAAATCAAATTAAAAAATATATTATAAGGCAATAATATTTTAATATTAGTAAGTACTAAAATAATAAGTGGTCACCTTCAAGATTCTTAACAAGATTATTGTGATAGAAAATAATGTAAACGAATAAGAAACTAACAAATAAAAGTAAATAAATTTCCAAAGATTATTATTTAAAAAAAAGATGAATCAAAGCTGGCCGTCCAGTAGTATTAAAAAAATTAAAAAATGGGTCACGTAGTATAGGTACATACTTTCCTATTTTTCTTCAATTTTTCTATATAACATAACGTAATGTTTGTAAGAAAACATGAAAACATTAATTCGATGATTATATATATATTGTTCGTAGCCGCACAACAGCCCAAATCTTATAAATACTCTGACTTATTAAACCACATAAAACGTTTCTACAACCACATAAAAATAATACTTATTCCGAGTTTCTAAGAGAAAATAAAAATTTGAGAATTATTACACATACTTAGTTAGTAAAAATTTTTTATAGTTTTTTCAGAGATTTTTGCCACAGGGTAGGTATATAATATTATATATTTTTTAATTCATTGCTTAATGATTGTATTTTTTTTAAATATAACATATAGCAAAGCTTTATGTATGAAGTTATGGCTAATCGTGGATGACAAAATCATGAAACTCTTACATTTAATGATCTGGTCAAATTTAGTTGCCCAGATCATGAAATGCGACTACAGCTACTTCATGAAATTCTCGCGCATGATTTACATGTGAGCAATTCTTCGATATGGCCACAACATATATTACTTTAAGTTGTAATCGTTCAATTTCAGCAGTTGATTATTCTGTAAATAAAATCTAAATAAAATTATATATATATATATATATATAATAAGCTAATTTTGAAAATGAATCGCTAAATAAATAAAATTATATCAATAAATTGTAAAAATAAAACGACTTTATTCAAATTTTTACTTGAACCATTCCCATACAATTCCTATGCAGGGGTTTTTCTTTCTTTATTATATAAGATAATAAGAATCTTACAGATATCAAATGAAAGCGCCATTTACTTTGTAAAACCCACATTGCCTATAAACCGTTAAATGATTTCATAATAAAATCATTACAACGTTTTGTATTATGTGAAGGCGCCACATTTATTATTTTATAAAGATAATTGCATTCCTATTTAGTATCATTAAGCTTTTTTTTAAATCAAATAATAAGGAAACTCAAACCTCTGTATTAATGTCATGGTAAATATATGAGTACGTCAGTCACTTCCGATTTGCCGACATTATCGCGCTCATGGCGGAATCCCGTGAAGAACTCAGTATTATGCTCAGTGACCTCTTAGCATGATGAGTACTGCTTACAGTTTGGATGGGAAGCGTTCAGGAAATAAAAAAAAAATATCTTTTTATCCGTCATACCCCAGTACCTGAAGACGAAGGTCTTCGATAAATGTAGGTTCTGTATCTGTGTATGTCTGTGTGTGTATCTCCATGTAGAAGAAGGGTTGGAGCTTAATCCAACACGCTGCTTCACTGTAGGTTGGCGGATAATTTCCCTATAATGGGTAACGATCATTATCAGGTATCTCTGATAACAACCGGGACCGACGGCTATCCGTGCTCTCCGAGGCACGGTGTGGGGAGACCCATAAGGACATACACCCAGAATGGAAACAAATATTTGTAAAAATACAAATATCTGTCCCGAGCGGGAATCGAACCCGCGACCGCTCCGGCGCGCGGCTTGGAGGCAACTACACACACCTCTAAACCAGAACGCTCGTCACACCAGAACGGTCGTCACACCAGAATGGTCGTCGAAATGTATGTTACCATTGATGATCTAAATTCTAAGACGTGGTCTCTGACTATGGGTCTTTTAAGCAAGATTCAAGTCGTACAGCGAGCAATAGAGAGGGTTATATTTGGTAATTCCCTGTGAGATAAAAAATGATGAGCTCCGCAGACGAACGAAATTTGTCGACATAGCCCAAAAGATTTGCAACCTGAAGTGGCAGTGGGCGGCACATAACTCGTAAAACTGACGGCCGATGGAGCAGAAAGGTTCTCGAGTGGAGACAATGTGTCGGATAGTCGTCCGCGAGATGGATAGACGACTTGAAGAAAGTCGCCGGAAGCCGTTGGATGGAGGCTGCTTCGAACGAGTCGCTCTGGAGGTCGCTGGGGGAGGCCTACGTTCAGCAGTGGACATCCAATGGCTGATATGATGATGAGGATGAAATGTATAGGAGTGATTAAAGTCCAGATTTTAGAAATATCTCATTTTATTTTTAAAAGTTATTGATGTATTTTTCTCATAGGGTGACTCATTTTCAAAATCAGTTCAAAGTAAATATTTTGGGATGTTATCAGCTGGTGAATGAAATCCTCTGTAAAAAAAAGACTAAAATATTATTAGAATTTGTTTATTATTACATTCATACTATATTCTACTTGTTAGCAGTCTCATGCTAACTCTTGCTTACGTAAAAGAATTAGATATTATTTATAGAGATCTTAAAAGCAAAACATTTTTTCATAGGCACGAATATATATTTTATTCTCCGTTATTAGTAAAAATAGAACCATACTTTTTGTTACATTATTTAAAAATAAAAATATACTTAGGCTAAAGATTGGTAACACTTTTGTTGCAAATGGCACACCTTTAAAAATAAGTTTTCGTTTTAGGCAATATATATTTAATTATATTAGTTTATAATAATTCGAGTATCTCAATACTCGTATTGGAGATGTAAACAAATTTATTTAACTCATTAAAAATATAATATAATTAATAATATCTGTCAATATACGTTAGTTACATAATTATTATCTGTTGACAGTTATCAAAAACACAATAGGAATTTGATTACTCTAAAACCGTAAATAAAATATTAAGGAAAAAAAATCAGATAAAAGAAAATTTAACATTTTGTTAAAGCATTTAAGTAAATATAATTATCGGACGCGTGTGTTTTCTTGCTTCTTATTTTTATTAGACAGTTTAAACCAGCCAGCTTTTTTGTCTTTCGGTATCGATACCGATCGAGATACTCGATCTCGCTCATCCCTATTCAATATTTCGCTCGACTGACTCTTCTTTCCATTACTTTTACGCGACATAGTACTCTGGGATATATCGTTCTCCTTTCCTCTCTTCTCTCGTCTATAAAGTGTTGTGCTCGAGCTTGTTAAGCGGTTATTTTGGCTGTTCGGCCGTCGACTTAACGTCGTCTGGCTGTACGATTTATTCTTTTGCAATGTTGTCGGTCTGTCATCTGTCAAATTTTTATTTGTCGCTTTTTTGAATCGTTCGCTTTCTTTTTGCTTTGTTTTCTTCGGTTTTTGAGCGTAATGTACGTCATATTGGTCGTTGTAGTGGCGCGGCGTCCACGGTGCGAACAGAGAGAAGCTCTTAGTCGAGGTCCGAACTTGAATGTTTGAAGACATGACAGAGGAGACGTCATCTCGCGAACGGTTCCTTGTTAAACGGCCGGGGTCTGGGATATCTCCGACTGAAAAAAAATACGAGTTATAAAGAGTTATAAAGTTGAACTAAAGGTTAGTTTACACTACGTTTCTTATTGATTTGAGTAATAAGTAAAGCGGATCAGAGTTCGTTGGCTGACTTAAAATGTCATATTGTAAGATGTTATTCACTTGTATTGTACTTCACGAAATTTTAAACGTTCTTTATAAAGACAATTTATTTATAAAAATCCTTGTTATGCAACCATGCCTCTTTTCATCGTTGAATTTATATGAATTAATGACAATTTGATTTTTTATAATTTTCCCATTATACAGATTTCTTTGTATTGGACACACAAAGATAATTTAAAAAATTGGACTTGGGTTAGAATAGGACATACGTAGTTTCAAAAAAATATGTAAACTCTTCAGCTTACAAGTCATACTAAATGATCTTCGTGGCTAATCTAGCCGCTTTTAAGTTCATTGTTCTATTTTTATTCCATTTATTATTTATTCAAAGCAAATTATTCTGTACAAGACTATATAAACGATAAAGATTTGCGGGCTTAGTAATCCTGGCTTATGGCTTGCTCGTGCAGTACATATGATTGAATAAATAATTATTAGATAATCATTGATCTATAAAAAACCCTGTATTTAATTTTTTTCCTACCTCCGCCAAAAGTTCGGGGTATACTTCCGAAAAGCAGATACCGAATTTTCTCATGAAATTTGGCACGGACATTCCATTTGACTATCTTAGCATCCCCTTAAAAGGATTTTTGGCGGAACGCAATATTTTTCGAAATATTGAATTTTTTGAGTACTTTGCTTAGTACGCTCTATATAAGAAAGCGAAAAGTAGATACCGAATTTTACTCTTATAACTTGGCACAGACATTACATTTGACTATCTAAGAGTCCCCTTAAAAGGGTTTTTGGCGACTCGCAATATTTTTCGAAATATTGAATTTTTTGAGTATGCTGCTTAGCACGCTTATAATATATCTATATATTTATCGCCACGTTACACACACACACTACAGGCGTTATTTATACACATATATATAATCAATCCACTTTTTTATTTTCCCGGATACACACTTTATATTTTGTAATAATTCATTGAACGGATTTTTGTTCAATTTTTTAACGCGACGACGCCATAAAAACTCGCATAGATGATCGGCCGTTGTTTCACTACGTATTCCGCCACTTTTTTTTTTTTGAAGGCTGAGAAATTCATTCCGAAGTTAGGGTTTTTTTTTTAAGGTTAGGTTAGATTAAGATTTTTTTTTAAATCGTTAGGTTAGGTTAGGTTGTTAGGTATTTTTTTTTTAATAGTTAGGGTTTTTTTTAAAGGTTAAGTTAGGTTAAGATTTTTTTTAAATCGTCAGGTTAGGTTAGGTTGTTAGGTCATTTTTTTTTTTTGAAGGCTGAGAAATTTATTACGTAGTTAGGTTTTTTTTTAAAGGTTAGGTTAGATTAAGTTTTTTTTTTTAAATCGTTAGGTAAGGTTAGGTTGTTAGGTCTTTTTTTTTTTTTTTTTTTAATCGCTGTGAAATGCATTTACGCATTCTAAGATAGGTTAGGTAATTTTTTTTCCCTTCCTCTTTTGATCGATTCGTTTTCTTATATAGAGTGTGCTACGCAGCGTATTTAAAAAATTCAATATTTCGAAAAATATTGCGTGCCGCCAAAAATCCTTTTAAGGGGACTCATAAGTAGTCAAATGGAATGTCCATGCCAAATTTCATGACGAAATTCGGTATCCGCTTTTCGGAAGTTTATCCAAAGTTCGAGTTTTGTACCTATGAAGAGGGACAAAATTGACAAAACTCGAGCTTTCGGCCTAAGAAAAAAATTAAATAGTACGTGCAACACGGGACGAAAGTACCTACTACATCCTTTTCCGCATGTTTGCCACCCTCGCCTTCGGCTCTAGTGGCTATTTCACATGCGGGACAGAATGTACTACTTTCATCCCTTGTGACATAATATACTATTTGGTTCATAGTGTAACTGTTGAGTTTCCTTGTAAGTTTAAAGATCGCATCAGATAAGTTGTTAGTTGATTAGTGCTTTCAAACTACCTTTCTTTTCGTTTCTAGAAAAATCGCTTAAATACTCTTTCGCTGTATGACATTAATATAGATTAGATTAATAATTGAGCGTCTACATACCAGTTGTGGCATGTAAATAAACAACGCTGCGTTGGGACTGCTGGCTCGAGTCGCCTTCTGTACTGCTTTCCCCAGAATTAGTCACCGGTGTTCTGCGTCGAGGTCTGAAATTATTATATAGTTACGATTAGTTCGGAAACACTGTAGTGTACTGTATCAGCCTGTAAACAACCCACTGCTGAGCGAAGGCCTCGCGAAGGTCACTTCTCCATATAGAAGAAGGGTTGAAACTAATCCACCATGCTGCTCCATTGCGAGTTGGCGGATAATTTCCCTAACATAAGTAAAGATTGTTATCAGGTGTCTATGATAATAACCGGGACCGACGGCTTTACGTGCTCTCCGAGGCACGTTGGGGAGACCCACGAAGATATACACCCAGACCGGAAACAAATATTTGTACAAATACAAATATCTGTCCCGAGCGGGAATCGTATCCGCGACCGCCGGCGCGCTGTTTGAGGCGACTACTCGCAGCCAGAGCCGGATTAACCCTGTCAGGGACACTAGGCAATGCTATACTCGGGGCCCCTTTTTTTTACTTTTGTTTTTAATGTTAAGTGAATAGGCAAACTGGCAGACGTTCCACCTGATGGTAAGTGGTAAGTCGTAACGTACCATTGTTATCGGTTCCATTTTCGGACGACGAAAAAAAAAAAAAAAAAAAAAGGTCATCCGCTCTTCAGTATGGACATTTTCCTCCGTACCCTATCCGAATACCTAAAAAAATAAGGTGGGTGGCTACGTGGAGTCGACACAACATGATTTCGTCTCTATCATGTCATCTCTGGTGCCCCCCAAGACGGGATGCCCTAAGCAATTGCTTAAATAGCTTATAGGCTAATCCGGCACTACACATAAGGTGTTAAAGTCTCGGTGCCATTACCTTTTTTTTCTTCTTGTCGCTTGCATGGGGCCCCTAGTGGAAGCGGGGCCCCTAGGCAATTGCCTACTCTGCCTATTGGTTAATCCGGCACTGCTCGCAGCACTACAGCAGAGCGGTCGTTCGGAAATACACACAACATAAACCATAACCCAAGACCACGACAAAAAGCTGCATGGCCTTTATAAACATTTGTCATATGATGCCGCGCATCAGTCAGCTTCTGTGACCACCACTCATTAAATATTTCGTTTTATGTTCACTATAAAATATCGGACTTATAGGTAGAGTCCAACTGTATATTATACATGTGTTAGAAACTATTAGAATTAGAATTATTAATATTAATCTTAACCATGAATAATGTTAGTAAGAAATAAATATTATAAATTTGTAATATAAGAAATAAGAATGAACACACAATTTCCAGGATCATGTTTATTTTAATTCGTAACACTTGACTGGAGGAGAAGGATGGAAGTTGTGTGTTCCTCCGGCAAGCGAGCGGCAATCGGCATTAAGAAGGCGACCTTTGAGTGACATAGACGGCCCGACGATATTAACATAATATCCTCTATTTAATAATAATTTTAAAATATAAGGTAGTAAAGTACGTAATTGAGATACATTGAATTGATGTGGAAACCGAATATATGTGATTAAAGGAGATTGACCGATATATGGACTGCTTATTTCCCGATCTATAACACATGAAATATTCGTGTACAGCAGACTCGAGGCCAGTGTCACTCTTCTATAGAAAATAATGTAATTTAGTTAGTGGTGTTCTGTCTCGTACGGTGAGAAAGAGAGTTGGATGCCATTATCCCTCCCCTCTCTTTTCTATTATAATACCTTTCCTAGTCACCTAAATTTCTTTAGTGTTTGTATGTGTTTTCGGGCGGTGTTGATAGCATAATATTAGGGGAACCGCTTGTTCGTTTCCTGGGTACTTACTCATAAGAAAAAAACTTAAATTTATATTTAAAAAATACACTTACTTGATATTGCTTATTTCCTGTTTGCTGCTTCTCAATTCGGAACTGCCTCTGTCATCGGTCCTGGCATGCCGTCTCACATCAGCCTTGCTGCCTTTCAGCGTCTTGGAACTGCTGTGACTCCTTGATCTGTCGTATGGACTGATCGGCGGTTTCGTAGCCATCTTCTTCCCGAACTGACTCTCAGTTTCAGAGTTACTTTGAATTTCGGAGATATTTTTCAAGTTCCTCTTGTAATATTCCTTTGTTTTCGGCGATTCGCTTTTGTCTTCCCTATGTAAGTTTGAAAGGGAGTAGCTTTTGTTCGATAGCTCACTATGGTCAGGCTCATCAAGACCAGTGCTCGAGTTCGATATGGTCTTTCGTAGTGTGCTGTGGTTTTTTGAATGGCTCTTAGTTTTGGTGACAGTGCGTTTGACGTTCGCATCAGATTCTAAGTCGGTATCGCCAAAGAATCGGAGGTTCTTCGCCGGTGAATTTAAAGGTTTAGCAGGCTTAGACCAGCCTCGGCGACTAGATTCGTCTTCTGTTGTTAGTACGCTTTCTTTTTCAACCTAAAAAAAAAAAAACATACTTTTTAATCTCACTTAAGTTTATTGCTTTAATGATGACCGTAAATAGGTTTAAGTTTTGATTTAATTGGTTTGTTAAAATTTGTTGGAAAGTAAACTGGTAGAATCGCTGACGATATTATTTTCACACTATATCGTATAAAAACAATCAGCGTACATATAAGATGTTTGGATTTCTACTGTAATATAATGTTGGACATAGGCTTCTTGTTTCTTTATTCACTTTGAGGTCTAACGACCATAGATGACAATCTAAGGACTAATTTATTTCATCGAAGTTTTTTTACATGCCCAAAGATTCATATGTGTAAGTCCCACTTTGAACTCGTGAATTTCTGTGTTCATGATGTTCTAACCATAGAGATGTATCGGCACTCGGCTCTTTTGTACATGTCATAAATATTTGACTACAAAAGAAGTAATGATTCGTACGGCCGTTGTTTTCTTAACAACTTATTAAAGCGCGGATACATAGGTACTTATTAATATACATATAACAAAATATTTAAAGCTTTCCTTCCCAATAATAAAGTATACTTTACGTCGAGATAATTGCGTACGGAAGACAAAAGTTAGTAAAATAAAAAAAAGATGTTTTTGCTAATTAAAACCAGTAAGGTGTTCTTTAGCCTCAAGATATACAAATTTTGCTAGAGTTTTGCTTAAGACCATCAAATCGTCTCGATGACATCAAAAACTAATTTTTGTAATTATAAAGAAATTTTATCACCAAGACTATTTTATGTTCTTTAGTAGAATTATAATAAATCTTTTTACTCGTGTAATTAAGATATATGAAGTATGTAGTACTAGCTTTCTGCCCGCGGCTTCGCCCGCGTTTAATTCGGTTATATCGCGTGACATGGTAAGCGCGCCGCCGCCGCGGCCGCCGCCATTCCGCGCCCCGCCTACCGACCGATACGCCTCCCCCCTTTCCCCGTGCACGCTTTTTTTGGCTTTATCTTAAACAATTGAACAATCTTACATGATTTTATGTTTGACAATAAGGAACTTCCATACAAACTTTCGTCCCCTATTTCAACCCCTTCTACTCTTATTTTGGCGATAAAAAAGTATCCTTTGTCCTTTACCAAGTTCAGTTCTATCTTAATACTAAATTTTATCAAAATCGGTTCAGTGGTTTAGGCGTGAAAGCGTAACAGACAGACAGACAGAGTTACTTTCGCATTTATATATTAGTAGGGATATGTATTTTTACCTTCAAATTTTTCTCTCGCTTCCTGCCCAGCCTATCGAGAGACTTGAACCAGTTGCCAGACGTTTGAGGAGTGGGCTCTCGTCGAGGTGGCGAAGGTGTTGGACTCGGGGTTGCTAGACGGCGTCTTTCTCGATATCTTTGAGCCTGTAATCAATTAAATTGTAGTTTAATTTTAAAATCTTAACCCTCATCAGTTTCCTGCTTAATACAATATTTATATTTAACTGCCGTTTAATTTTCAGCACAATATACAAATATTCTATTACACCAAAACATACATTAAAAAAGAAAAAGAAAAAAAGAAAACAGAAAAGAAGAAAACAAAAAATGTACGTGTAATGTAAAGGCTGTCTTATCGTTAAAAGAGCGACCTGTTCCAGACAACATTTAAGTCAAGGACATGAAGAGAATAAAGCGGAAATTGATTGACCATTGATCATTATAAATATTTATAAAACTAAGTAACATATACATACATATATTAAATACATACAAAATACAAATATAGATATATTTATAGGTAAAAAACGATAGAAAACAATATAATAACTAATGAAACAACAACACAGTACTAAAACTTTATTTTTATTTCATTTTTGAGTACTAGTTTTAATTTCACTTTCTTTCTTTTAGTGGAAACTTTATTGGCTTAAAAATTCTGTTTAGAAGCGTCAAGTTATATTTAATAATTATATGCTGTATATTTTCAAATGTTAAATAAATAAATTAATAATTATTAAGTAATTGGCATGTAATAAAGAGATAAGGTATGCTCTTTTATACCAGTTTTTAAGGACCCTATAGTTTGAGCACATCTTAGAAATAAATTGCTGGGACAAAAAGGATTTAATATGAAATACAAAGAATAGAAAAGAGTTTTAAGATGAAGATTTTCTTCAGAAACTTGAGTGCGTTCATGTGAGTCTCAAGTTACATAAATCATTACGGTGGTTTGCGAATTTGCCTAGTTTCTTGTTTAAATATACCTAATGGTTCTTGGAAATATACGATATAAATGTGCTTAAAATTGTATGGTCCATACAAAGTTATATGGTTCATGACCGAAATGAATACTTTTTAAATATCGCAAGTCAAGTAGATTTTTTTTTTGTTAATCTTGTGTAAATTAGATGGATTGGTATCTATTTCCTTTGGAGTTCATTCACTTTTGACTTAATGACTAATCATATTGATGACAGTCGGGGTTCGCCGGTGTGATTTGTGATGCAATGAACTATTTAAATATTTGCCATCAGCGTGAATTGATTAAATTGAACTCGAGGAGTAGGTGACCTTTGGGCCATATTTTCGCATTGATAGATTAATTAAACATATTGCACCATTTAAACCAGGTCTAAACCATATTTTATAGGAGTATCTTATACAATATTATAGCGAGGATTAAGAAGAGTCCTGGATTATTACCTCGACAGGAGGTTAAGCTTTGAATTACACACGAAATACACATGTTCGTTACTTTTTAATAATTTCATTTGTCCCAAAATTCAAAGGCGTATTTTGTCTTTAAATTATTTCATCAATGAATTCCCATGATATCCATTAAACAATTTCAAAAGTGGGAAACAAAAAGTCTTAAGTGATCATCGTAGACCATGAACGTCTATAGCAGATAATTAACAGGTGTGTTAATGTCTTGAAAAGATTATGAAGTAACGGTATTAGGAATAGTTTGCCTCTTCCTATACAGGTAGGGAGTATTTAGGCTTCCGCCTTTATCAGCATAATTATCATCATCATTATGTCAGCCATTGGATGTCCACTGCTGAACGTAGGCCTCGCCCATCGACCTTCAGAGCGACCGGTTCAAAGCAGGCTCCATCCAACGGCTTCCAGCGAATTTCCCCAAGTGTCTGTCCATCTCGCGGACGCACGTCCAACGCTGCGCTTGCCGGTACGTGGTCTCCACTCGAGAACCTTTCTGCTCCATTGGACGTCAGTTCTACGAGCTATATGCCCTGCCCACTGCTATAATATGTATCACACATTATTATTATCGCCATGTCAAACGCAAATTTAATTGTTACTTCAAATAATATTTTCACTGTGTTACTATCGCGGTCGAACCAGCCATAAAGTCTTAAGTCGATACGACAATAGCTAGGTTCTACGGTAATAAATAATAATACAGTAATTACGAACCGATATTATATATATTTTTTATAAATATATCTGTACCCGACATTTCTTTCACAATTGCCATCCCATTCATTAAGCCTATACAATAAAATAAGAAATCAATCAACCTTTCGGGCAATTAGAATAATATTAATGATACATGTGATTCCACTACCTAATTAAGATATTTTGTAACTTGCCTTGTTACAATTTTAAGTAAAATAAAGTTTTTTTTTAATTTATTTTTTTAATAAAGTACAGCATCTTAAAATGAATCCCACGTTAAAAGGTTTGTCAAAAAGTATTTATCTCTTAATTTATTTATGATTTTGCAGAGTTGATAGTTTTGACTAGTTATAGAGACAAAGAGGTCATTGTACGTGTCCTTGGAAGTATGTTTTCATCAATCATAGAGGCATGTCAGGATATTCGAAGAAAAAACATCTCATGTGTCAGAAGCGTATACAGTAAAGTTCAATTTTTTTATTATTATTAAATAGCGTATATAATATATTATATTATATATTAGCCTAATATTAGATAATTAGAAGCGCTTCAAGCTGATATCTGTATTTTTAAATAATTATCCTTATTTCAACTGACCTGTTGGCGCAGTTGACAGTGCTTTTCTCTCCAGGGTCGTGGTTACGATTCCCACCTCAAGTTTGGATGTAATATTTGTATATTATGTATGTATATGTATCGTTACAAAATATATTTACGAATATCAGTCGGTTGTCAACTAAAACACAGGTATTAAATTGCCTAACTTAGTAACAGACGACCGTGTGTGTATGTTAAACATATTTAAAAAAAAATTATTGATAAATATAAAACTTAATAAAGTAAATGAGGCTTGATACAACGGTCGACAGTCCAACCGGAATAAGAAGTTTTCATTGACATCTCCGAGTCAAGGTCCGACACCATATGGTGGGTGACCTTAGGAAAATGACAATAAGCGACATAACCGTTACGTCGACATATTCATATTTCAAAGTTTACATTAAATAGTAAATTAACGGATAGTTAATTATAAATTAATTATTATATAGTATATATTTTGATTTAATGTATGTATTAAATATATAATTATTATTTATATGTTATGTACGGTGACTGTTCTGGTGTGACGTCTGTTTTAGTGTAGTGGTGCGAGTAGTCGCCTCAACGTCAGTCGTGGGTTCGATTCCCGCTCAGGGCAGATGTTTGTTTTTGTGCAAATATTTGTTTCCGATCTGAGTGTATATCTTTGTGGGTTTCCCCACCGTGCCTCGGAGAGCACGTAAAGCTGTCTGCCCCGGTTGTTATCACAGACACCTGGTAATGATTGTCACTCGTGGTAGTGATATTATCAACCTGCAGTGGAGCAGCGTGGCGGATTAAGCTCCAACCCCTCTCCTATATGGAGAAGAGGCCTTTGCCCAGCAGTGGGACGATTATAGGCTGATTCAGTTCAGTAGCAACTAATTTAGTAACTAAAATACTCGCTGCTATTCCAAAATTGTTAATACCTCGATCGAATACACTACACGGGTAAATTACAAACAACATAATAGGAGACAGCTAATGAACTCAAATGAAACGGTACGTTCGAACTTGTTTAGCT
The DNA here is from genome assembly GCA_036937285.1 of Euphydryas editha. Lineage (NCBI taxonomy): Eukaryota > Metazoa > Arthropoda > Insecta > Lepidoptera > Nymphalidae > Euphydryas > Euphydryas editha. The sequence goes on from JAUPFZ010000024.1 coordinate 1,573,381, forward strand.
GGTGACTCAATAAATTTTGACATGTTGGGGGCACTCGCCTGTAGGTAACAATATAAGAAAGTGGACCATATGAACAAACGATAATCGCCTTCCACTCAACAAAACACAAAAACAAACGCGCAGATATCTGTATTTTCAACACATAACTTTGTGTCATGAACGGGAATAGAATCCGAGATCGCTAGCAACAGCCAGTAGCTTGCCACTGCGCTGTAAAAACCCAAATAACGACAAGTCTGTAACATCTATATAAATATTCGTCATGTGCGGCGATCGTATTCACGATCGATAGAGTGACAGCCAGTCGCTATGACCACTGTGCTAACGTGTCGTCGTATAATAATAATAATTACACTTTGTTGTACACTAAGGCTAAATACAACATAAATGAACATAGAAAAGTATGATACTGCGCAAATGGCGGCATTATCGCTAAAAAGTGATCTCTTCCAGGCAACCTTGGGGCAGAGGAATTGTTCAAGTATTGGTATAGGTGAACAAATATGAATCTAAATGTTTATAGTAAATATATAAGTACATATAGGCACAGAACTTACATACGTAAACAAATAATTATATAAATACATATATAAACAATCGTATACAGAGATATATTCAATAAAGAGGCTTTATTATAACTTAAAGTTGAAAATTTTATTTTCTTTCAAATAGAAATGTTCTGATTTCTTTGCTTTTAAGACCACAGTTAGTTTTATAATATAGCATAGTTATTCCGGTCTTGTCGATAACGATCAAAGCAAGACATTTGCACGAATGTATAGCGCCGGACTAAGACTATCTCAGTAGCCTTATAAGATCTGCGCGCGCGCAGCTGAGTCAGCGCTTCGTTGTGACCTTATATGGTATTGTGATATTTTATGAACTACAATAAATGAGGTAATGAGAGCTATTTTAAACTTTGATAGCATATTCATTTTTAAAACAACCTACATTTTTAGAAATTAATGAAATTACATTTTTGATTTAAAAAAAGCTGTTAATATGAAACGAGAAATAAATTGATAAATACACCATACCTTTGACACCGAGACAAGAGTCTTTTTAATATAAAAGTAGGCCTAACTGTGGGAAATTAACATGCAGTAATTTTTTGTGGTGTAATGCAAAATTTAATAAATATGAAAAATTACGAATATTAAAAAGCCAAGATTTCATTTCATCAAGATTATATAAATTATACTGGTTGGTTGCTAGTTCTCATGCAGGACATATGACTAAATTTACAAACGAGGAATGTCTGTTCAAAAGGTCCTTTTCACTGTAGAATGAATATTTTTTTTTCTCGAAACTGTAACTTATTGTTAAATTCATCCATATTTGATAACAATATGATTGAAAAGCACGTATATCCAATTTAAAAAAAAAATTGAACTTTGAAGTTCTGACCAAAATAGGCATATTTCTGTGTATAATACATATTTTGATCGAAAGGTCTTATTTCTGATACAAATTATGTTTTGTTAAACAATTTTTCTTCAAAATGCAATTAAATCTTGCCATACATTTATTATTTATTTATCAAATAAACAATAATGCAACTTACTTATTATAAACAGCATTAAAAAAAACCACGCAGGTTTATGACAATGCTAATAAATATATAATTATTATTTATATGTTATGTAGGATGGCTGTTCTGGTGTGACGACCGTTTTAGTGTAGTGGTGCGAGTAGCTTCAACGTTAGCGGTCGCGGGTTCCATTCCCGCTCAGGGCAGATGTTTGTATTTGTGCAAATATTTTTTTCCGTTCTGAGTGTATATCTTTGTGGGTTTCCCCACCGTGCCTCGGAGAGCACGTAAAGCCGTCTGTCCCGGTTGTTATCATATGTCTATGATATTCGATCATTACCAGGTGTCCCTGGTAATGATCGTCACTCGTGGTAGGGATATTATCCGTCAACCCAAAATTATATTGCCTGCCGCAAATCGTGTTTGTTCAATTCATAAAATCGATATTTTATCTGTATACTTTAAAGAGCTATTGCTTTAAATCAAGGAATTTCTATGCTTTAAATATTTTAAAAGAAAAAAATATGACATTTAGATTTTACACCTGTGTGGTACATTTTAGAAGGCGTCGCTTGCGTATTTACATAATAATTTTTTTGATTTGATTTTATTATTTGAAAATACAAAGATAAATCGCTGTTTTTATAATAATGGATCAAGATAATGGAACAGTATTATATATATCATATTTATTATAATACATCAATTAAAATATATCTTATTCAAAAGGCATATTTTCAAAAGTGACCAATTAAAAGGTCTTATTTCTAGAATATTAATTCCGATCATAAAGTCAAAAAGACTTATTTTAATTCCGATCATAAAGTCCTATTTCCAAATTTAAATAATAATAATTTAAAAAATAAGAAATACAGTAAAAAAACTAAAAATAAAATGTTCATGTATATCAATAATTAGCATAATCTGCGTTAAATACAATAATAAAAATAATTATTATATTTCATTATTTTCATTATATTATATTCAAACAATTAAAATAGTTTCTATTGTTTTCTGTAAAATGTGTTTATCATGGAAATAGGACCTTTGACTCCTCCAATATTAAATTATGTAGGTATAGAAATTTATTAAAACAGTAATTTTTGAGTTTTTTTTTGACGGTTCTTCTTAGTAGAATCTATGTACTAGCTGAGCCTGCCTGTGTAACTAACTGCGAAGAACTGTAAAAAAACTTTTAAAAAAAGCTATAATTGTCTCTAAATAATTAGTTTAAGTTTTGCATTGTAAGATGTATAATATTGTAAAATTTAAAAATAAATGTCATCTAGTTTAATATTAATAATTCGAAAATACTCAGAAATCGTCATTTATTATGATAGTGTCGTATTTCAAACTTACTTTACTTAAAAACTGTAATTGTGTAAAAATAAATCGAAACCCGACATTTTGAAGTTTTTTTCATCTTTTTCCCTGTTGAATATGCATATTGATTATTAAATATTATTAATTGAAACAATAAAACATTAATTTACACAACGTTATTTCATTTTTTATCACATTTAAATGTATTAATTCACATTGTTTCCTCTAATGCCGTCATTCAAAATACCAAACTCATAATAAAATCACTTTTGACAAAGTGAAGCAATTTTTATAAAATCAATATTTAATGTTAAACTCAGAATATGCTTTATGATTTTCATGCAAATTTTTTAACTTAAACTTAATAGTTAAACAATAATTTATGTTTAAACAAATAGATAGGCAGACATTTCTAAAATTGATAGAAATGTACACAATATTTTTTTGGCAGACATTCATTTTGAAAAAAGCAGACACGTGAAAAGGGCCTAGCCGGATTAATATGGGAATTCTGTACCCATGGCTTTTTTGACTCATACTTAGTTCGATTTGGTGTCGAATGAAAATAATTCACCTCAATTTTTAGCCCTTTAACTCAAACGGTTTTCGAGAATTAGAAAAAACTTTTTTTTAATTAATTGTGTTTTTAAAGTATAATTCGGAATTAATTAATGATGTTTTTTTTTTCTAATTCTTACGAGTCCAAAGCATAAAAAAATCATATGATCATGATTCTCAAACGGAAAGCCGATTCCTAACGAAGAAAAGAAAATTATAATCTTTTTTTAGCCTTTTTGCCATTTATACTTATGTATAGACGTAATATTTATAAAAGAAAATTATAATCTTTTTTTAGCCTTTTTGCCATTTATACTTATGTATAGACGTAATATTTATATGTATATTTATTTAAAATAAAATATGTATATCAGTCGGCTATTACCTAAAACACAGGCGTTAAGTTGTCAACTTTGGAATAGACGACCGTGTGTGTGTGTTAAACATGTTTATTTATTAGCAAGCACAAAAGCTTTCCGACTAACGAACGCAATAGTGAATAGACTCTATTAAAGTATATTAGAATAAATTATAAACAAAAATTTGTCACGTGCATAAAACATTTTTTATTGTTTTACGATATTACCGAGAATACAAGTTTTACATTTGAATAAACGGGAAAATCGCCCAATAACCTAAAAGCATGTTTATTTTTTTTATCGATTCCAACATGTCCGTTTAGCGCGTGCTATCTAATGAATTTTTTAAAACGTTGTTTAAATAACAAATAATCGTAAATCTAATATTTATTGCTTGTTATTTTAACTTTCTACCGGTTATATGAAACCGTATTTATTAGACAGAATAAGAGACGCATAATTATGTATTTTCAACGATATTACGATGTAAAAATTAATTGGGGGTCCGGAAAAACAGCTAAAATACAAATGATGACTTGGGATCGCTGTGATAAGCCGTTTTTATCATACAAATGGGAGAGGCTTAGGTTATGGCGGAGGCTAACCGTCGGGGAGTCACGGTGGCATTCGCCAGCGATCCGCGAGGGCACCGCTGTGTTTTAGTGGGTATTCTGACTTCGCAGTCAGCGAGTCCCAGATACCCGTCGCCTCCGGGTGGCGGGATGCGTAAACGCATTTCACAGCGTCAAAAAAAAAGGTTATGGGGGAGGCCTACGTTCAGTAATAGACATCCATTGGCTGATATGATGACGATCATACAGATATCTCAACGTTGTAAAAGCTCAAGTGTGTGTGGGTGATTGTTTTCTACTCTTTTAGACTGAATATCAGTTGAGAAACATAGATATTGATAAGTCCCGGTTTAAAACATACTCTTAAAAAGTACAGGTGTACATTTTTTTTTATCCCGAACAAAAGATGTTTTTTTAAAAGTGACCATAATTTAAATATTTCAAAAAATGTAATGAATTTTGATGACATTATATTTTTTTTTTTTGTATAACTCAAAGGCCTGGGCAAAGGTCTCTTCTGTATATAGAGGCTACACCACCATGCTGCTCCACTGCGGTTTGATAAATAATTTCCCTATAATGAGTAACAATTGCTATCAGGTGTCTATGATAACAACCTATACCGGTGGCTTTACTTGCTTTCCGAGGTACGGTGGTGCGACCCACAAGGACATATACTCCGACCGGACAACAAATATTTTTACAAATACAAATATCTGCCCTAAGCGGGAATCGCACCCGCGACTCTCGGGGTCAAGGCGACACCCGCACCACTACACAAGAACGGTTGTCTCTTTTTTTGTTTAAAAAGAAGATTAAAAGGTTTGATTGTATTTCGCCTAAAATACAGCTATTATCTAACTATTATAGTGTGAGAAAAAAAAAATCTCAAAATGATTATATATCATTATAAAGATAAATAAACCTACATTTAATTTCAATAGTTTTTGTTATAAGTAAAAAATATTAATCAAGACATCTCAACGAGAAAAAAAAACGAAAACAACATTTTTTTTTGTCTAAAATATAAAAAAAAAAATTGAATTATAAATTAAATCTTAAAAACGATCACGTCTTGCTAATGTACTAAAAAAACACAAATACAAAATCGATTTAATTAAATTAAAAATCAAATAGTGTTGTGATATCATCTGTCAAATAAAAAAGTATCGACAAATTCGACGACGCGTGGTGATGTGTGCAAATATGATTTTTTTTTTTATTTTAACTCTTATTACATTGGAAATAAGTGCTTTCGTTTATGGCGAAGGCATCAAATTCACAGTTCAACAGCCTCTGGGGTCAATGTCATGCGACACCATGACATCACGCATTAACGCTTTTATCCCAGACAAAGAAATACTGCATCTTATGAGTTTTTTTTTTTTTTATGTACTAAATTTGAATGTTAATATTGTATTTTTCATCTATTTTTACGGAATCGCTAAACAAAAGTGTATTGTGTATTTAAGGATCATGAGAATTATAAATAAATTAACGCCTTACACTCAACGACCCCTAGTATGATGTTAATCCTGTGTCGAGGGTCCGGAAAAACACAACACACAAGCACAAACGCCCACGACGACAAACATCTATATTTCCTATAAAAATATTTGTCATGTGCGAAAATCGAACCCGAGACCGGTAGCGCATCAGTCAGTTGCTATGACCACTGCGCCAACGCGTTGTCATAACTTAATTGATTAGTATTCTTCCGTAATGTTGGCTTTAACCAAAAAATGCTTATAGCGATATAGTCGATGTTAGCAAGTTAAAATTTACATATGTATATAACTTGCAATGGCAGAGCGATAGCAAAAATTATGCAAGTATTGCGTATCAGAGATTTCCGCAAGACTTTATTCGATTTTTATGATTTAATTAAAATATTTGTAAATGATTTTAGCCATTCAAGAAATGATTCTTGAAGCGATTAGTGGTTTTATATTTTTTGTCTAAAATTTTCGTTTATATTTCAACCGTCCTGATGTAGTGATGCGAGTCGCCTTAACACCGGTGGTCGCGGGTCGATTCCCGCTCGGAGTAGATATTTGTGCAAATATTTGTTTCTGGTGTAGAGCACGTAAGCCCGTCAAACCCGGTTTTTATCAGAGACATCTGGTAACGATCGTTACTCTACTCTCTCTACTATAGAATATATAGATGGAGAAGAAGAAGATAAATAAATTCATTATTTCACTTGCTTATCTGTTAGCAATTTAACTCAGAGTATTTACATATTAATCACGCTGACAAAGGAGGATGGGCATTTTGGGCCACGAGCGAACAAAGATGACACCTATAGTAAAGTGTAGGTCTTATCAAGTTATGCATGCCGCTATAAGACATTTTCAAAAAAAAAACCACTCTTTGACTTAGTTATGGTACAATTATATTGTACCATAAAATCTGCTTGAAAATGTGAAGTTTCTTGACGTTTTAGAGTACTCATAAGGATCAATAGGTGGCGCCAAAAATTTTATTTATGAATATTTATTATTTTTGAATTATAACCAAGGTGTCGCTCGTGTTCTTTCATTCTACTTTAAACAATAGCTCTGGCATATCCTTGTTTGTCACGAAAAATCCTAATCATGTACATAACTTTCATTTGTGTTCGCTCATGGCCCAGATATCCATATAAAATGCGCATGGTCCTTTAAATGTGGTAAAAATTTTATGATTGCATTCCCTACGTGTGTATATCATTGATGAGGGGTGTTAGGGAAAGTACCCATACTACGTGACATGACCAAGCGTGGTATTTTCGAAGATCCCCCTCCTGAGCGAATCACTTAGTATGGGTAGGTTTTTTTTTTTTTTTTTTTTTTTTTTTTTTTTTTTTTTTTTTTTTTTACGCAGGGGAATCCATTTACGGATGATATCCAGGGCGCCCGGGTCGGCAGTCCTAGACCTATGTCGGACTCGGCACTTTGGGAGTGCAATACCGTACTAAACCCCTGCGGGAGCCTTCAGCCGCTTTAATTGGAGGGTCCCGGATCTGCAGGCAACAGGATCCCTCCAGCGACAGGCTGGCCTCGGCGAAAAGGCCAGACTTCTCCTCCATGGGGTATGGGTAGGTTCCCTTATTAGAGAGGTTTCTAGGTTTCCCTTGTTAGACAGTTAATATTCGATTTAGCGATCCATTTGCACAGTATTATGCTAATTAAAAGTTCATTGTCATGGGAACCAAGTGTTTTCGTACCTTGCACTCTAAATGATTGTTTAGATAGAAACAAATTCAACTACGAAATAGGAAACTAAGGAGTAATAGTCGACCACTTATTAAATGTTCTTACTTGTAGATGTATTATTGTTAATTTCATAAAATTATTGTTATTACTTGTGTAATTTTATGAAGAACCTACCTACGGAACATTTCCTTTTAACCAACACGCACTTAGCTGTTTTTTTTAAAATACCAATTAAGTAGAATATCAGTTCGATAAAATGTAAATAATATAAATATCACTTTATAAATTATTCATTTACCTCTTATCATATTAATATAACAATAATAAGAATCTTCCTATTAGAGTCAACATTCCGAACCGTTGTTAGCTACAGGTGGTCTAAAAGTTCTCGTAAACGGTGCCTACTTGAATAAAAATGTATTTAACATTTCACTAATTAGATCACGGATTAGAGAAGTGCTCACAGCTAGAGGATAATAATATAGTTTATTGCACACCAAAACAAAGAACAAAATTAACGAAACTAGCCAACATCACTTAAGCTGTACAATCAGGCGGTCTTATTGCTAAATAGCAATTTCTGCCAAACAATAGGATGCATGCATGATAATTTTTTATGGCCAACAATTTTTCGTTGTGATCTGTCGTATATACTAATATTTTGCGTGTTTCTGGACAAAGGATTACATCTTACTTTTTAGGCCGTTGTATCGACGACTGTTCTGGTGTAGTGGTGCGAGTAGTCGCCTCAAACCGCGCACCAGCGGTCGCGGGTTCAATTCACGCTCGGGACAGATATTTGTATTTGTACAAATATTTGTTCCCGGTCTGGGTGTTTATCCTTGTGAGTACCCACTGTGCATCGGAGAGCACGTAAAGCCGTCGGTCCCGGTTGTTATCATAGTTATCTGATAACGATCGTTACTCATAGTAGGGAAATTATCCGCCAACCTGCAGCAGCGTGGTTGATTAAGTTTCGCTCAGAAGTGGGTTGTTTACAGGCCCTTGTCGTTGCCGTTTACAGTAGGCCGTTGATTGTGAGACGACTTTGTTTGCACGAAATTTCTGAATTAATTATCATCGTCCCAAACTTAAAACCGTTTCCATATTAAATTTCATCATAACCTGTCTAGTTGACTTTGATAATGTAACAGACAAAAATACAGATAGAGTTACTTTCACATCATTAATATGAATTGTAAAATATGCATTTGATTTGATCAAAGTGGACGAGAAGTATTTGGTCGTATTTGAGATGGTACCGTTAAGCGATGACAAGCTTACTTAATGGAACACTTCAAGACTATATCAATTGTCTTTGATTCTAATCTGTTCACCATATCAAGTTTGAAAGATAGATTGTTCGTTTATCACTCAGAATTTTTTCTAAAAGAAAGTGTGCTTAACGAGAAAATTTCTAGGCCATAAACACAATGACTATGGATTATTTAGCCGTGCGGGGACAGGTAGAGAATAGTCCCGATCTCTTTCTTACCAAAGTATCGTAAAAGGTGACTAAGGCAATAATGGTGCGAATAACTGTACACCAACCAAGATGATGATAGTCAGCAGAGTCACCATGTCGCGCCACAGCACACTGCGCTCACCAACCTGCCTGCCAAGCGTGGCGAGTATTAGCAAACACCCTAGATATGTTTGGGGAGGCCTACGTTTAGCAATGGTCATCCAACGGCTGATGTGATGGTTGATATTTCCTTTCTACCTTCAAAAGCTTAAATAAATTTACATCAGCAGGCTGAAGCAATCAATCAATCAAAAATAATGACTACTAGGGGATTAATAAGTTAAAAGCGTTAATTTTGGCCAATTTGCCTATTATTGTATGAAAATGAGAGAATCGAGGGCGTCAAGTCTATAATGTTTACAGTCACGATTTTTTTCGAACCTTCAACGGTAAAGCATTCTTGAAAAAGTGGCTGTGACATACGAAAGGACAGACAGACAGACATGACGAATCAATAAGGGTTCCGTTTTTTGCCATTTGGCTACGGAATCCTAAAAAGGCGTACATGAAGTATTTCTGAAAACAATATGTAGTAGGAACGTATTTTTCTGTTTTATGGATGTTGTTACAACCGTTTTAGTGTGGTGGTGCGAAAAGTCACCTCAACACTAGTCGTGGGTTCGTTTTCCATTCGGGACAGATATTTATATTTGTACAAATATTTGTTTCTAGTTTGAATGGATAAAAAAATAGTATATTCTTGAAACAATTCAAGTAGTTCAATGAACTTGAACACCAATAAATATTATCTAATAATAATTTAACAATATTTTCCTTACTATTTGTTCGTGTGGTAAAACAATTGTTATCTATTTGTCGAAGCCTCACCCATTTCGTATCGGTCATTGTTTACTCGTTTATCGATAAAACTATCGATCGTGAGAGCTTCACTAGAACATTAATTTATATTTTTAAAGAATACACGGACTGCTAAAATCATAATTACGTAAATTCCGTATCCAAATTTGACAGTTTCGTTACAATACTCAGAGGTGTCATAAAATTTTCAAAATCAACGTTAATCATATCCATGGTTGACCATTTTCTATAAAAATAAATACTATTTCCTTGCCGTGTGTGTGAACAGCCGTGCGATGATCGTCAGAGCAGAATATTCCCGACATCCTTCTTGCCGAGGTGTCGTAAAAGGCGACTAAGGCAATAGAGGTATTCGTACCCCTTTGCAGTGAGATTCTGATTTCTAATGACAGTTCTAATAAATTAAACTAGCAAATAAAACAATAATTGCCCCGTTACACTTTAGGTATCACGTTATTATTTGGAAAGACGAGATGGATAAATCATAAAAATTCCATCAAGTGGATAGAATCCCATCGACGTTAAGTTGCACGCGACAAAAAAGTCCATTAGCAACCATACCATTAAGCAAATGTATATTTTAATACAGAATAAGCTATAAATCTTGCGATGGGCTTTTGAATTCCGCGCAACGCAACGCAACTTCGTTCAGCACTGGACATTCAATGGCTGATGATGACGATGACTATTTTTGTACTAAGCGCGTACGTGCTGCAAGTACAAATTCCACGTTCCAACTTATGCTTACCCGACAACTCATAGACTCAATTTTTTTTAACTATATAGGTCTGAGCTTGTCCGTGATCACACAATGGTTATCACCATAGTGTAGCCAGTAGTGAGTCTAAGGTGTAGCGCACATGCCTTGAAAATGCCTATTCACTCATCTTTTTTATATATCGATATTGTAACTGACATGGAAAACGGAAGCCGGGTGCGCTTACTATAGGGCAAGGATAGCCAACCTTTAAATATCAACGTACCATTTTTTCTAAACAGATATTGACTGAGATCATAGGCGTGCCATCAAATAATTTTGCCTTTATAATTATTAGGAAAATAATTAAAAAAAAGATTATCCCCCGTACCGATGTTTACAACTCCAGCTTATTCCTAAAAAAAAAGGTCGTCGCTTCTACGTATCGATATTACTCGATAATTATCGGATGAAATTATGCCCCAATTGTATGCCCCCTTTTTTCTTAGTGCATTATGAATTTCGTGATCGGTGACGTGCCCAAAATATTGTGTCGCGTGCCATTGGTTTTTCATCCCTATCATAGGGCATTCCATATTCTAATAGTGCGTATTAGAAACGAGGAAGTCCGACTATATTTTGAAGATTTTGAATAACAGACAAAAATGACATCCGAAATCTAAGGCTAGTCGTTGACCTTTGATAATTTTCAATTAAAAATAACGATCTTTGTTAGATTTTTTTTATCTATCAGAATCAAATCGTAATTATACATTTCAATTTATTAAAAACTAAATATATACATATATAATTGATTACGTAATCACATAGGAGCAAAAGTGTAATTAACAAAATTGCTAACACCCAAGCGACCTCTTCTCGATTATTTAATCTTAGAAAAACATTCTGTTGCTATTACAAGGCCAGCTTCCGAAAAATATCTCTTTTCCTTTTTGATGTAAAAGATGTTTTGTCTTGTGTTGTCGGTTACATATTTGTACCTTAAATTTCATAATAATTAATAATTATGTTTTTATTTTTTAGCATCTATACATATAATAAAATGGTAGGAAAGTCAAAACTGTACATTGAATATTTTTTTTAAAGAATACTTGGGGTGTGATTTGCAATTGATACCGAAGCCAAAGATATAGTTTTTAGAATTTTTATCTGATAATACTATATTCTAAATATGGCGCTTAAACTCACAATACATTGGAAATATTAAAACTTGTATATGTACATATTCAATACAAAAAAAAAAAGAATTTAAAAGGTCGTTAGCACTGAACAAAAAAATAATTTCGTAGGTGTGAAACACACAACATTGTTCCGTTGAAAAAAAGTAATAAATGACATTTAACAGAACAATTTAACAAACTGGAAAATGCGGATTATTGAAAATGGAAAAGCGACAATATACAAACTTTTTGAGGATTGTGAGTTAATAAGTTAAATAATAGTTTTGAAACAGAGTTGTTGTAGAACTAAAAGTTTTAACGGCATTACACATAATCTACGGAATTCAATATAAGTGCGTAATAATTTATTATGACATAAACCTATCAAGCTTGTTATGACATACATGACATTATGTATTTATGTTGCCTTAGGATATTTATTATTATTGTGACATTTGCGGCAATTTAAAAAATGTGCAATATGGCGTTACTTCACACATGCTTTGTAAATACTTTTTATATAGTTCCAATTACTTAGTTTTTCGTAACTTTAAAAATATACTGTTTTATTCATTTTACGTTAGTAACGGTCGCGTTTTTGATTCCAGAAGATATTTGCATTTGTGCAAATATTTGTTTCCGGTCTGGGTACGCCTTGTGGGTCTCCCCACCATGCCTCGGAGAGCACGTAAAACCGTCGGTCCCGTTTGTTATCATGGACATCTGGTAATGATCGTTACTCATCGTAGGGATATTATCTGCCAACCCACAGTGGAGCAGCATGGTGGATTAAGCTCCAACCTTCTCTATGGAGAAGAGGGTTGTTTACAGGCTGATACGGTACAGTACAGTACAGGCTGTCATCGAAAACGTAGTTTATCTCAATATTTAATTTCAAGTAAACAAAATGAGACCAGCCGTTAATGATAGGGAAATCTAGAAGTATAATATGTATAATATTTTATTTTAATCTAATAATAACAATTAACAATAATAACCATTTTATTGCCAACGATATTTACATATAAGAAATTAAAATAAAATGAATATAAAAAAAAGTATCTGAGGTAATGGGAGCTTGCCCAGCTATTTCCTTTCTCGCGACTGAGGTTCTGGGAAGCGCTGGTTTTCAGCCAGGACCTTCCCAAAGATATTGTGTGGGAGGTGCAGCGGTCTGTCTCGGATGATGATGAATAATAATGATGTGATGCGGAAGTTTTAGAATTTATTCTACGATTTATTAATGCTTTAATTTTAGTGTGTTGAATTGAACATGTTATGTACACTTTGTTACAGTTTTTATAAGGCTGTATAATACCACGCAATGACTAACAAAAGAAACGAAAAAAGAAAGGTTATTTATGGTTATATATATATATTAAAGTTTATATATATATATATATATATATAGATAAGACAAAAAAATTACTTCAAATATACAATGAAACATGTGATATATTACAGTAAAAATGTGAGAAAAAAACCGGATCAAATGTCCACTTTGACAGTTAGGTAAATTCAAAAAACGTTATTTTTGACTGTAGTCAAGAAATAAACCATTGTCATATATAATTTTATCGTAAGCTGTTTTTTTATATTTTAAATACAAGTATATTAATACATTTTTTATAACCAATTTTATTTTAGTTTGAATTTTTAACATTTTTCATTATTATTTTTTTTTGTTTTCAATGTTTGTCGCGCGCTGTTTATCTTTGAATGTGGAATCGGATTGGCAATTATCCTCAATCTTAATTAATTCCTTATCTTAATCTTTATTATTGAGTTATAAGTGCCGTATCTTATGTGGGTGATCCAAATAAACTGCTATTCAAATGGTTTTTATAGAACAAAACTTTTAGCTACTGTTTTGATGTCTGTAACAGATAAGTCGATATGCTAACCAAGAAAATTTACATTTAATAAATTAATACAAAAACCGCATAAAATTATCATTCCGACTAATAAACCTACTTATTTCTTTAATAAATAAAATATGATAAATTAGCTTGCATCGAAGTATCTAAGGATATCTTTCATATCGAGAAATAATTTTAAATTTACACTAGCTTTTATGCGGCATTAATAAAATGGCGGATTTAGATTTTGACCTGCTTAATCATAAATAATAATAAATAATTAAATGAACGAATAGGAATACAAAAAATAATAGGTTCAGGTCCAGAAGTCTGGTTTCAAGACAAACAATACAGGAATGAGTCTCGTTGTGATCACGGATCATGTCCTGGTCCTTCCATGTCGGAATTGGTCCGAAATATCGATAAAATCGTCAACAAAGTATATTTTGGTTGATACCTGTTTTTATCTTTAAAAATGAACTATTATTATTATTATATATTCTTTATTGTACACCATACAGAAAATAAAATAGTACAAAAAAATTATGAGAGATATCAAAAATGCACAAAAAGGCGGCTATGTAACTATGTTTGAGAACTAGTGTCTAAGCTTAAAAAGGTTAAATACATAAAGTAGGCCCTTAAAAAAAGGAGAGGCCTCTGCCCAACAGTGGGAAATTGACCAGCAAAAAGGGACAGGTAAGATTTTGCTATTAAAAGCATGATGGTTGATGAATAGTGGATCACTGATAAATTAATAGTAGATATTGACCGTTCGTAGTCTATTAAAGAAATAACCTCGTGACGTTATAGATACACCATAATAATAAATACCATCAAGTCTACTAAAGATTACTACATATATATTAGTTAAACATTCTATTGTTTAGTTACGCGTTGCTAGGATACGCGTTGCTAGGATACCTGACATATTCGAGAATATCAAATCTATATTTACTATCTCATTCTCTCCTATACATTTATGTGTTTGTTTCTTTATCGTAACGCAATTTTCGTTACATCGAATTTCAAATCAAAACAATTCTAAAGAAGTATTCAGTTCAAAAATTTCTTATTTCAAAAAAGTTTCAAAAGCAATTTTGAATTGTTATTATACAAAGTACATATTCATTATTCAATTAATTAATTATCTACATTCGAAGTCACCACCGATTCGTAATGTAGATTATGGCGAGAAGAATCGGCAAAAAATCTCCATAGTTACTCAATAAAAAAACTGTCAATATAATATTCAACCATTATAAATCAGTCGCATGTCCTGCGCACAAAACCCAGAAAGCGCCACTGAACCAACACGTTTTTGTCATTTAATAATTATTATTATAATGCCTGTGATCGAGCACTCATGATGGTGTACCAATTCTGTTTCTAAAATGGATAAATCTTATTAGAGTTATTGAATGATATGTTTCATAAATTATGGTAGGTATGTCAAATCACATTTCTTTATTTCTTTAAAATTAATTGCTTATCTTTTGGTTAAGATTTACACGTTTGATAAAATTTTTTAGATAAAAAATCCTAACTTTTAATACAAAATGCTTTGTCAAACATGAATTTTATGCATTATGATTTTGGACATATAAGGCCTAAATTTTTCTTTAAAGTAAATGTTAAATTTTAAACATTGGCTCTATAAAAAACTAAATAATTATTCTGGCCTAAGCCTTGACATTGAAATTCTCATGTCAGGTAACAAAATCGCGTAGTGCTAAAATGAAAACGTGAGGTTCATAACGACCGTTCTGGTGTAGTGGTGCGAGTAGTTGCCTCAAAGCCACGCGCCGGCGGTCGCGGAACGATTCCCGCTCCGAACAGATATTTGTATTTCTACGAATATTTGTTTCCGTTCTTGGTGTATGTCCTTGTGGCTCTCCCCACCGTGCCGTCGGTCCCGGTTGTTATCATAGACACCTGATAACGATCGTTACTCATGGTAGGTCAATTATCCGCTAACCCGCAGTAGAGCAGCGTGGTGGATTAAGCTTCAATTTTTCTTCTATATGGAGAAGAGGCCTTCGCTCAGCAGTGGGCGCCTTACCATATTATAAAGTAGAAAGACTATAACAATATTTTTTCAATTGTGAATTCCTAATTAACTAAAATAAATATTGTAAATGCTCTACAAAGAAAGCTAACAATATGCGGAATTAAGCCTAAAAACTAAAAACCTTGTATATTGACTGAATCGATCAAAGTAGTATTTACACGTTTCCTACGTCGAGACTAAGCCGAAAGCTGACATCCAATTTTTTGTTTATTACCTTTACTTCCTCTTATTGATCCCTTTTAATAGCGATGCATTTGTATTTCGTCTAGTGCTGTATTTATGGACGTTGGTGATGACGCAACATCAAGTGAACCATAAGCTAGATTAAAAAAAAATGTTTCAGCTTACCAATGCAGGTGAATCCAACGGGCCAGCAGTATTTGATCGGGTTCTTCGCCGGTCGACCTCTCCGTCCGACAAACGATCGCTTTCTCTCTCCGACGAATTATATCGTCTTCTTTCGTCACGGTGCTCTTTGTATCTCCTATCTTCTTTTTTTGTTCTTTCAAATCTTAAAAAAATGTTATACGTATAAAGTTTATTAATCACATTTATAAAATCAACACCTAAGATGTACAAGTTATTAAAATATGTGTAAGTTGTAAATAGTTTGGACTAACAGGATAAAGGTTAACAAAAATCTTAGTTTTTTGAAAGATACATCCTTATATTGCGTACAGACATAACACCATTTCAAGCCCATTTCCAATTCCTATTAAAATTGTGTCCCAATGGACGATCATAGTAATTATATTATATAGTTCTGGTAGTTTGGTAAAATACTAATTTGATAGTGGCCTCATAAAAGCGTAATTATGCGACCATTGTAACGATATTGCTATAATCTCTTTATGTGTCTACGTCTTACATTATCCTCATACAATTCAAAAATTCATCAGGCACTGCTGATTACACTTTGCTACATTGATTATTGATGTATCTGAACAAACATACATCTGTCAAGAATCACATAATCCTCAATTATTTTCGGTATTATCTTACCTGCCCTCAAAATCTGAATCCCTGTACTTATCTTCTCTTCTCTTTTCGACGCTCTCTCGATGATCAGGACTTCTATGTCTATCTATATCTTCCCTTGAACGTCTATATTTTCTTTCCTCTTTAGGATCATCCCTCTTTCTTACATCTAGATCACTAGGTTCAGGATCTGTATATCTATGAAAATATTTTATTTTACTAATATATTTTTAAAAGTTATAAAAGAAACAGTGAAAGTTATACATAATTATATATAATGTTACATTATCGAAAAAAAGATTATACATATAGTAGCACCTAGTTTTTACTTTAGTGGTGACGAAGTTTCATTAACGCCGACAGTCGTGGGCTTGATTACCGTTCGGTGGGACTATTACGTAACTTTCGCGATCGCGAGAAATCTCTGTGTTGTCGAATTTCAATACTAATTGAGGCACTTAATAGGGGGGATGATCTGATTTGGGTGTTTATTTTTTCACCCACCGTGCCACAGAGAATACGTTAAGTCGTTACTCTCGGTTGCGATAACAACGATACTATAGTAAATGCGTGAATCATAACCTTTGATCTTGATTGAAGAATAGAACAGTGTGAAGGATTATACTCCAGTTATTTTATTTGTATAGGAACAGGGTCTTTCCAGTAGTGATTCCACGGACAGACTATTTCAATTCAGTTTAAATAAATAAGAAATAAGTGTAATTTGATTTATCTTTTTCTTCCTTACCTTCTGTATTCAGGGTCATCTTTGGCAAGATGTTCAGGGCTCTTGAGCACCCGGGTGCGAGTTTTAGGCTGGACTACTTCTTTCTCTTTCTTGCTCTTCTTAGAAGAGTCGCGGGAGAACAGTTGTTTCATCTTTAAAATCAAATAAAAACGTTAATCAATTTAAGTAACGATGACTTACATAGTAACTGAAGGATTTAATAATAAGTTTAATGTTTCGTAAAACTCTCACCTTTTCAAGTCCAGAAAGCTTCTTAGTAGCTTTCGGAGGCTTCGCACTGACTTTATCATCGTATCTACTCGGACTTTTTTCGTAACGATGCATTTTAGGATCTAAAAGCGAACCATCGTCAGCGCTTCTGTCCCTTGGAATGTACTCTTTTCTATTTTCACCTTTGTAGTCCTTGTAGTTTGCCAAGTAATCTCCATTGGCATAAATTTGTTCACTAGGATAGTTATCTTCCGTGTGTTGTCTTTCACTAGCCAAAAATAGAGATGTATTTCGGACATCCTCATCGCTTTCGTGACGTCTGTGTCTAGATCTATGGATTTCACCGCTAGAATTATGTCGGAAATCATTTTCGATACCAGAATCGACGAGACGGTTGTCGAAATCAAATCGACGTGGAGACGTTTGCTCGCGGTAATAATCCCTGCTATCACCTGAATCGTGGCGACGTATACTAGAATGGTTTTTAAAGTCTTTGTCCTTGCTTTTCACACGGCGCAATGAATTATGGTAGGTTTCGTGCTTTGTGTTGAATCCAAGGTTTGCGTAGTCTTCCTCCCGTTCTTGCGCTATTTCAGGATTCGACGCGTAATGTCCCTTCCGTTTACCAAACCAATCATCTTTGCCTTTATATTTCTGACCAGTATGAAGAAGATCATGACTAGACGTAAAATGTTTCTTTACTTTGTATTTCTTCTCTTTATACTCATCTGGTGAAGATATCGGTTTACCAGGATTAGATTCTAAGCTAGGTGGCTCATATTCCGGTTCTGGTGGAAATATTTTCCTCTCGTCTTTGTATCTTGATGGACCTAAAGTATCGATAAATTCACGACGGTCTATTTCATCTTTTGATGCTTTACGGAATGTTCTGGATTCTGTGTTATATTTAATCTTATTATCAGAATCATACTTGTAATCTTCTGTAATTGTACTTTCGATTCCATCTCTTTCTAATGTATGACGATAATATTTTACAGTATCATTTACATACTTCTCGGTTTGCTTCATACGTTTTTCTGCTTCATATATAGGATCAGTTTCGTCAAGATATTTTGAAATTGGTTCATTAAAATCAATCTTTTCACGCTCAAATTTTCTAGCATTTAGACGAGATTCAAGAAGCTCTCGTCTGTGACTGAGTTCATTAAAGTCTAAGTCAATTTTTGTATCAGGTTCAAATGTCTTTTTTTTCGTATCCATTCCATCGGCTCTACCTCTAAAATCATCAACAATTCTATGTTTTTCAGCATAACCATTTGCATAAGTAGGTTCCATGTCTTCAAAACTCATGAGTTTGTATTCCCTAAATCGTGGTCTTATAGGTGATTCTTTTATATTAAATCCTTCATTAAAATTATAATTTGTTTCATTGTTTTTATAATTGTAGTCGCCAATACGTTCTGTAGAATATTTATGTCTTTCTTCGTATCCAAGTCCTTCATCTTCATCTGAAAAATTTGCGTATTTTTCTTTGGTCGAAAATGTTTTGTGCATTGTTTGTTTAGGGAAATGAGGACGTAAATCGTTATCTCGTATAACTTGCGCATAAACAACACCCTTATCCGTCATCTTATTAACAGGCGTTGGAATTCGGTCTGGACTTGTATTTCTAATGAACAGATTCGGATCTGGACTTGTGCTTGGTTTTATGTATGAAAATGGTTGATTTATATTAGTACCGTTTGTTGGTGAGATTAAATGGGACTTAGGAGGTGGTGAATGTTGATCTTCTTTAAGTATTCGAACTATGTGGCCAACCGTATGACCTCTCGTTAGTGGTGGTTTTTCAGGCGGTTGCTGGCTACTATGTTTCATCTCCTTGTCCCCATAAACGTTTTCTTCAATTTTTCGAATACTTTCTTTGATTTTATCTTTAACTTCAATGGAGTTTTCTTTTAATATAGAAGAATCTATTTCATCAACAAGACTTGTCTTTTTGGCATCCGTTTTACGTTTAGGTGTTTCAGATATTGGGGGTGATTGTTCCTTTTCTGACGATTTTCCTCTTTTAGTCCTACTGGGCGGCTTAGGCTCGTTTTTTTCTGGAGTCTTGAAACGTGGAGGTTTTTCTATAGGATTAACCTTTTTGTTATCAATCGAAATTTGTTCCGACTTGTTACTTTGTTTCTCAGAATTTTTTTCCTTTAATAGTAAGTCTAACGGTGATGTCTTTTTGAAATAATCTTCTCTCGGAGAATTTTCAATTATAGGGGATAGTTGAGTTTTTTTATTACGTAGTGACTTAAGAAATTCTTCCGTTTCACTTCCAGATCTTTTACGTATCGGTTTATTTTTATTAAGATTTGTGTTAGATTTTAGATCGGATACGTCACTTTTGCTTCTTTTAACAATTACCGTAGGTTTTGTTGTTACTGCCACAGGTGCATCTGGGCTTTTTGTTCTCTGAGCTCTTCTAAACAAAGTAGATAGTGATGTTCTTTCCTTTTTCCTCTTAGGGGCTACATCACTAGTAGATCTTCCAAGTAGAGTTTTAGAATTGTCTTCTGGTGAACCTCCGTCGTCACTATTCCTTCGATCTAGTTTATCTTCTTTAAATTTTCTTCGATGTGGAAGGGAAAAGAATTTTTCCGGTGGATGATCAGCTGTGCAGGTAACACTTTGTGCTTGAGCAATAACTTTGTTAGCTTCTTCGATTAGTTCTCGTTCGGATAGGTGTGTAAATGGTTCTTTTCGAATTTTTGGAGGCTGGTCCGAGGTGCCCCGCTCTCGCGGTTTACCTGCAATCAAGTAAAGACATCACACATGTAGAACATATTTTTAACATAATGTTTTATTTTTGTAGTGTAACTTAAAAAAGACTCGCCTGTGTGTGTGAGAGAGATAAACTTAGGTTAATTTTCGTTTTCCATATTTAAAAACCGGAAATAAGTTAACCGGTGTATTAAAAAAAACAATTTGACAGAGGTAGTAATTAGATACTAAGACAGGTTTGTTGGTTACGTATAAATTAACTTTATATTTTAAAATATTAAAAGGAAAAGTTACTGATTTCCACATGTAATATGGAAATATATAGACCACACAGTCAAAATAAATTTCGGTCATATTAAAAATTTTGGTTATATTGTATAAATATTTTTGCCTGACAACTGACATACAATCTTTATTAACTTAAAAAAAAAACCCACAACGTGTTGAATGAATATCACTCTCTGAATATGTAAGCATATTACAAAAAAATTGTGTATTAATTTTTGTTCGTGAAAATGATTTATTTTTGTTATAAAAAGTTTGTAGCGTAAGCATGATTATTTAATAAGGCGTGTTCCAAGGACCAGCATTGATGTCGATCGAAATTGATTTGTAAAACTATAAATTTGGACACGACACTCTACATTAAATTTAAAAAAATCTTAGAGCTTGAGCTTCTAAGCTAGGACTAGCTTATTTTATCTAAAGAATTACAAATTAATGATTTTAGAAGGGCAATGTAGAAATTGTTGAGAAATGTCGCTATGGCAAAAGATCGGTCCCTACTCTAATACTCTTTTTAAATAATGACAGAAACAATATAAACAGAAATAATTTTTTTAATATGCTTTTTTTTTGAATCATGTACCGAGTATTCTCCTTAAATATTGATCATAATTCACCAGTCACCTGTATACTTAACGATAAGCGAAGTTATAGCGCGATTTAATATCGTACAACGCCACTTGTTATAGTCATACATACATACTAGCTTTTATCTATTTAATTCGTGGTATTAAAATATTTACATTTTTATGTAATATTTATTGATTCAATGGCAACAAAACAATAATAAATTTATATATATTTTTTTAGTTTGATTTTTTATAACAGCGTGTTTTTTAGTTTTTTGTTAACTATTATTTTTCTATAAATCAGAGTTAATATAATCTATATATACATAATTATATAGTAATAAGGTTTATTAGTATAATGTACGAAGATTAACATTTCTTGGTTCGAGCAATAATAATCATCAAAACAATTTTTTTTTCATCATTCAATTATATCCGGTTTTTAACTCATTTAACTGTTGAGTCTTATATGCTACACTTTTTTTTTTTGTCGTAGGGGAATCCATTTACGGATGATATCCAGGACGCCCAGGTCGGCAGTCGTAGACTTATGTCGGACTCGGCACTTTGGGAGTGCAATACCGTACTAAATCCCTACCTTCAGCCGCTTTAATTGGAGGGTCCCGGATCTGCAGGCAACAGGAGCCCTCCAGCGACTTTATATACTACACTAATATTTTAAAGACAGGAATTGATTGCTTGTAATCGATAAACTCTGAAACTAATTCAGTAATTTTCTTATCAAAGCTGAACTTAATCAGCTTGTAAATATCCAACTATTGGGAAAAACTTCTTCTTCATATAGGAGAAGGATTGGAGTGTAATCCACCACTCTGCTCCACTGCGGGTTGGCGGATAATTTCCCTACATGGGTAATGATTGCTATCAGGTGTCCATGACAACAACAGGGACCGACGGCTTTACGTGCTCTCCGAGGCACGGCGGGGACTAGACTTGTGGGTCACAAGTACATACACCCGAAAACAAATAGTTACACAAGTACAAATATCTGTCCCGAGCGGGAATCGAAACCGGGAGCGTCAATGTTACTTATTACTGGCATCACTACACTAGAACTAAAAAACTGACGACAGTTTAGTCAATAGTTTTGCTATATTTTAAATTAATAATTTTACTTAATCTCACAATTTACATATTTGACACATAAGCCAGAATGTCAATGACTCAGAATAAGTATTCTGTGCCGATATGATTTATGATGAGACACAATAAATAAATTATATAAAATTGTGTTGAATTTTGACATTGAATACAATATTATATTTCAATTTATTCATGTGAAAACAAATTTGCAGAAACCATTTTATAACTTAAACCATTTTTTATTTATTAAAACTGTATTTTCTATATTTTTCTTTAATATACTAAAATTTAATAATATAAGTACCGAGATTTGTTTTTGTATTCTTTTATACTTATTACGGAAAGCTATGATATACCGCTTGTATATATATACTTTTATTAATTTAACAAATCAATCAGCTAACTAATAAAATTTGATTGAAATAATGAAGGTAATGACTTAAAAAATATAATTACAAATTGAAAGTGAGACATTATTATTTATTGCTATACACTCTAATAGATGTACACGCAATAAATTCATTTTAAGATAACAAATTCGATTCCGTTTTATGTCGTTTTTATATCAATTCCAAATTTACGACTTCAAATAGAATTTGATCATATTAGATATAATTTTATCCATATTTATTGAATAGATAAATCTGTTCATGTTTTCGCTTCATTAATGACAAGATATATAAAAATAATAATCATTTATGAACGCTATTTACTTTAATAATTTTGAATTTACTGTCAACATTTTTATATATCTAAAGTAGACTTATTACGTTTTATGAAAAAAGAATAAAAAATACTTTTATGTGAATCGTGTTTCCGAAAACACGCGCAAGTTACACATAAGTTATTCGGAAGTACCTAATGCAAGGAACGAATATTATTGTAATGTTTTGATTGGTGTAAAATATATTTTTCTTTAGCTAATTTTACTAGAAAACGCTTCGAAATACTACTCTCAAAACATGAATCAGTGGAGTTTTCATTAATTACATTAGTGAAGCTGAAATTCACTACATATCAGTGAATTTCAATAATAAATAAGTGAAAACTACACATACACATATTCAATGATCAAATCAGTAGATTCTGATATGCACATATTCATTCATTGAATAGTTACTAATTCTACGTGGTACGATTCTCACATTGATAAAAAGTGAATAGACACTTAAATTTAGTGAAATTCCACTGACCACATATTTAGAGAGTACGATTTATAGGAACGAATTAGTACTTAAAGACACGGATTCATAAGGCAAAGGGTTTGCGGCTGTTACCTATCATATATATTTTTAATAAAGTGTTAATATCACGTGTATTGTTTGTAATACTTCGTTTAATACTTAATGAAGAATTAATATAAACTTTGAAATGACTAAATATGGTCAACTGTAACTTGCAATGATCACAGGCGAATATTCACTAAGGCGAAAATGGCAAGTGTGCAAGACTTATATTAAGGATGGTAATGGAAAACATTATCGATTTTTACTATGCATAATTATCCTGCGCCGGAAATGCACACGAAAAAGTAAAACTCATCGCGACCTCCGTACCGATGTGTCCATCTCCAGGATATACCTACGTATTCCTAAAAAAGGTATTCACTGGTACATGAAAAATGACCCTATGATGAAATTATGTCCCTATTTATGCCCCAATTGTATGCCCCCAAAACAGCTCGAGAGTGCGGCTGCATACCTCGCAGATCCCTTAGAATATTAATCAAGGCTATCAATGCGGCTTGTTGGTAATGAAAAAGTCCTCAACGAAATTGAAAGATCGATAGATGAGACAGCAAATATGAAAGAACTTTTAAACGTGACGATTTTGTCGTAAACACAAATGTCGTCAGCTGTGCGTGAGGTAATTCGATCATGCTTATTTTTATCTCTGACTTTCGACAAAAACAACTTTTCGGCGAGTTTTTTGACTTATCTCCGTCTACGGTTTTAGAGATCTTTTCGTTTGCTCGAAAAACCTTTTGGGAAAGGTAAAAATAAAACAGATCAACATCAATTTAAAATGGTTGATAAAATTTCTCTAAACAAGAATCAGTGTAATTTTCATTAAGTGAAGCTATATTTACTATACCTATACGAGTGAATTTCAATAACAAGTTAGTGAATACTGCCTAATACACAAACACATATCCAATGATCAAATCAGTGGACTCAGATATTCACATTCCCATATCATCTCATTAAATAATCACTAATTTGCGTGATACGATTCTCTCACTGATAAAAAGTGAATATAGTCACTTAAATTTAGTGAAGTTCTACTGATTTATGTTTAGAGAGTACAATTACATTGAATTATTACAATTTTGAGATAAAAAAGACTTGGGAATACATTGATTGATAGTAAGTATAATATAAGAGAATATATTAAGGTTCACTTTTCTAAGCGATAAGCATATATCTAAGCGGCCTGTTCATTCTCAAAAATTCACGCGACGCGAGAAAAGATAACAGGATATATGATTAAGTTTTAACTTAATGATATATCCTGTTATCTCTTCTATTGACGTAACGAGAAGAGTATCACGTGCGCGGATGTTAGCTACTGTAGACATAGAGAGATAATACTAGAAAAGGGGTAGAAAAATTTTTGTCGTGCGAGCATGCTAGGCCGGCTGGTGTGAGTAGTCGCCTCAACGCCGTCGGTCGCGGGTTCAATTCCCACTCGGGGCAAGTATTTGTTTCTGATCTGGGTGTATATTTGTGTGGGTTTCTCCATCATGCCTGTAAAGCCGTCGGCTCCGGTTTTTATCAAAGACGCCTGATAACGATCATTATTGAACTGAGCTGAATCAGCCTGTAAACGTCCTACAGCTGGGCAAAGGCCTCTTCTCCATCTAGAAGAACGTTTACAAGGTGATTAATTTTAGTTCAGTTCATAAATATTTAAATTAAAAAATATTTTTAAAAAAAAATTCCTCCGGCTTTTTTTCTCTCGGCCTACACTAGGAACATTATTATATTATTGTAATATTTAGTAAAGCCGATGATGAAATAGATGATGAAATTGTAGATGTCTACCGAGACATTTTTTTTTTTACGTTCGTTGAGTGTGTGTAATCACCTTATAACGAATAAAATATTTTGATTTTGATTTTGAATGTGTGTGTTAACTTAGTGGCGCTGTATTTCATGCAAGATATTACTAATTTTGTACTAAAACACAGTTTATAGGTATATTATTTTCAAAAGAGTAACTGCGGAGTTTCTTGCCGATTCTTCTCTGCAGAATCTACATTCCGAATCGGTGGTAGCTTTACTTTTACAAAAATAATAATCACTCTAAAGTTTTAATTTGTAAAATGACGATTCGAAGGTGCTCGTGCTATTTGAATAAAGTTGTTTTTGATTTTGATTTTGAATGCAGTACCTACGTACATCTTTAAATACCTATAATGGTAGTGCACTGGTTCCTGTCGTTAACGACTGCTCACACTTGACGCTTATCTACACGGAGCCAGTTCGTTTCTTGATAAGGATTCGAGTATTTGTAAAACAAGTTATTATTTAATGTGTATCATCGAGATCGGGTTTTAGGATTATATTAAATTTTGTCTTGTTTGTTAAAAAGACAGTGTAAATTAGATTGTTGTCTATTCAAAATGGCATTTAGTACGAATTTTATTATGATGACTTTGTGGATCTATTTGTGTCTGTGTATGTTTTTTGTATCTGTGTAACAAAAGTCCTTTAAAAGTTTGAATTAACTACAAAAAAAAAAAAAAAAAAAAAAAAATTATAAGCGACTAGTGTCAGAAGTAAACGTAAAACAAGTTAAAAACTTTACATTTAAAAATCACATTTCATTTTTATGTATGATTTTTAATATAATGCAAAAATGAAACGGAAAAACGACTTAATATTAGAAACGGTAAATTTTAATGTTAAAACTAAATTAATAAATAAATAAAAAATCACGCCAAAGAATGACATTTCTAAGTCCTTTTTTTTTCTTTTTACATTCTTATTTAGATAAGCCGGATCGAATGACTTCATTCTCGGTCATCATTTTTATTTTTTATTCTGAGAGTATTGACTCCTGTTGCGGGGGCGTAACATTGTATAAACGCCTCAACGTTAACAGTAAAATAATAAAGTTAAATGTAATATTAGATCATGACACAGGACACTAGTTTGTGTAGGACAAACCGATGTTTGGTCGCGGTTTGGGCGTTTTGGTTTTTGTGTGATGGTCCCGACGCCCGACACAGGGTTTCATTCTGCTGAAGGTAGACAAGTATAAGGGAGCGCGACTGGGCTTTTTTTTTTTAAAAAAAAGTAAATTAAATTATTTAATTTAAAATAGTGAGATGACCAAACAGAAGTGCATGCTCTGATCA
The DNA here is from genome assembly GCA_036937285.1 of Euphydryas editha. Lineage (NCBI taxonomy): Eukaryota > Metazoa > Arthropoda > Insecta > Lepidoptera > Nymphalidae > Euphydryas > Euphydryas editha. The sequence goes on from JAUPFZ010000024.1 coordinate 1,600,063, forward strand.
ATTGAAGTTACAACTTCGAAAATATTACATTAGAATTTTCGATTCCCATGACAAGGGATGATTTATGTTCCCACTTAAAATCCCTAAGAGTCATATTTACTGAGAACCCAAAGAAATCCATTAGGTTAGCCACTTGCCACTATCCATTTAGAATAACATAACTACAAGTGTGAGGCGTCTATTTATTTATTACTGGCTGATAACCGCAACATTACCTATTCGCGTTGTTTGTTATATTAACAACTGACTGTGACCAAGGTGTCGCCCACGTATGAGTTTTAATTTAATATGTAGTTGTGTAAGTGATGAAAGTTTTAATCACAGAGTTCGTTTTCTGAATCATTTTCTGAATATAGGAACCGAGATTTTGTGTTCGCAATGTTGCAAATATTGAAAATGTGAATATGCGTATGCACTTCACGTTATTTATGTACACAATAATAAACCCAGATCATAGTTCTCTGTTTTGCCACTGGCTGCGCGAGTATTCAGGAGGTACCGATACTATTATTATTATTATATACGTAAATACGTACTGTCTAACCTGGCTCGTGAATGTAAAAATAAGTTCAATTAAATATAAAATATTAATTTATTTTTTTAAAATTATGATCTCCATAGTGGCCGAAAGGCAAGTGAGTATTTAGGAAAAGTGGCTTTATTGACTTCGGCGTAAGTATTTAAACGAGTACTTGTTGAAACGTAGCGCGCCCTACGGGCAAAATATCTGTTTGTTTATTTTTATTTATTTATTTTAATGGAAACAAACAGTATATAATAATTATGTTCCCTAAATTGAAGCCGTTCGTTTTTTATTTATTTATGTAATAGGGTGCTTTCAACATTACGTTTGCACTCCTGCTAGTAGACTTCGTTTTGGGAGGGTTAAGCAGAACGGATTGTAAAAAAAATTATGCGAGGGACAGACAGAATGGTTGCTATAAATATTTACAAATGTCAAACGACTGTCAAATAAAGAAACCGTTCCGAATTTCTTTCCCGCTCAAAATCGGCCAGTTATGATTGTAATTATAAGTTTTTCCGATTTAACAATAATAATACAATAATAAATAAATCAAATAATTATGTTTAAAATACACACACGATCATCTGTTCCTAAGGTAGACAATTTAATACCTGTGTGAAGACAATTTAATAGGTAACAGACGACTGACAAACATTTATACAAAATTTTTAAAAAAATGTACATATATACATTCGCATTGCATCAGCCTATCGCAGTCCACTGCTGGACATAGGCCTCCCCAAGCTCGCGCCCAATTTCGCGGTTTTCTGCAATCCTCATCCAGCCTCCGCCGGCGACCTTGCGTAAGTTGTCTGTTCAGCGGGCCAGAGGGCGCCCTACACTGCGTTTGCCGATTCGCGGTCTCCACTCCAGGACACGTATGCTCTAGCGGCCATCGGTTCTGCGACATACGTTACCAGTCTACTGCCACTTCAACTTGCTGATTCTACGAGCTATGTCGGTTACTTTGGTTCTATCGCGGATAATCTTATTTCTGATTTTATCCTTGAGAGAGACTCCAAGCATAGCCCGTTATATAGCACTAAACTATAATACATATATTAATATATACATTAAACATATATAAATAAAAACTTCAATTACAGAATGAGATTCGAGCCCATAAACCGGGAGAGTAAAGCAGCATCACTGCCAACCGCGCGCAACGGGTTTTTTTTTTTTTTTTTTTTTTTTTTTTACGCAGGGGAATCCATTTACGGATGATATCCAGGGCGCCCGGGTCGGCAGTCCTAGACCTATGTCGGACTCGGCACTTTGGGAGTGCAATACCGTACTAAACCCCTGCGGGAGCCTTCAGCCGCTTTAATTGGAGGGTCCCGGATCTGCAGGCAACAGGATCCCTCCAGCGACAGGCTGGCCTCGGCGAAAAGGCCAGACTTCTCCTCCATGGGGACTGTCCGGCTAACCTCTGAACAGTCCCGACGACGCCGTGTCTAGCAGGACCGGGTTCCCATCCCGGCCCGACACGGGCACAAGGGCGTTACAGGAGGCGCATTAAGTAGCGCCTCCTACGCACCCCCATTCGTCGCCCGCGGATGGAGGCCACGTCGGCGGCCTCCTCTCTCCTCCGCTCGTCGGCCTCCTTCTGGGACATTACTGTCTCGCAGAAGGAGACCATCGCCTTCCAGGACTCGTCGTCGCCGAGCATCGCGGTGATGACGCTCGGGAGCGACAAGTCCCCTCCGACAACCGACGTCAGACCTTGACGCAGCACCGCCCATCTCGGGCACACCTCGAGGGTGTGCTGGGCAGAGTCCACCGCTGCGCCACAATCGTGACACTCAGTTGTCGGCTCCCTTTGGGCCGTCCGACACAGGTAGTCACCAAAGCAACCGTGCCCGGTGAGAATCTGTGTCAGACGGAAGGTGAGGGGCTTGCGTTTTCGACGCATCCACCGCTCAAGGACCGGGCGAATGGCAGCCGTTACGCGTGTGCCATATGGCTGCACCGCCAGGTCCTCCCCCCACCTCCGCATTAGCGCTTCCTGCCCTATCCGACGCACACGTAGGATCCCGTCCAACGTGGGGTTCTCACCAAGAGCCCTCCTACCCGAGACGTATGAGTAGGTCTCGGCAAGAACCTCCGCCACGAGCTCCCACGGGGGGTCGCCGGCTAGAGCAGTAGCTGCAGCCCACGATACCGTACGGTACCCCCGAATCACCCTCACCGCGATTGTTCGCTGCGCAGCGCGCAGCGCCGCCTTATTTTTCGCGGTGAGGCGATCCGCCCAAACCGGGGCACCGTACGTCGCCATACTCCGGCAGACTCCGGAGTACAGCTGCCTGCAGGCGGCGCTGGGTCCTCCGAGGTTCGGGAGGAGTCTGCCCAGCGCACTCGCCGCCTTCACAACCTTCGGTCCCACCATCGCGAAATGTGGGCCGAAGGTCCACCCTCCGTCCAGGATGAGCCCGAGATACTTCATTTGCGGGCTCATCCTGACTCTCCCCTCTCCGACCTGAAGGGTAGCCCCCGGTGGAGGTCCCTTGCGGCCGGTCCCGCGGAAGAGCAGGGCTTCGGTCTTGTCAATCCTGACACGAAGCCCTAAACTCTCTATGCGGCTGATCACGAGGTCGAGTCCGACCTCGGCCAGCCGCGCCGCCTCCTTGTAGTTTCGTCCTCGGGAATAAACGAGGGTGTCATCTGCTACGCGGATGACACCCATCCCGGGGAGGAGGCGGCCTCGCAGGACCCAGTCGTACCCGATGTCCCACAGGATCGGACCCAGAACGGATCCCTGCGGGACACCGCAGCCGACTCGCCACCACTCCACGGACCCCGACCGGTTCTCGAGGCCTACCCTTCGATCGGAGAGGTACGCCTCCAACAGCCTCCTTAGATACGGGGGCACTCCGAAGTATTTTAGTGCCTCCCGTATCACCGCGTGCGGCAGACTGTTGAAGGCGTTCGCGATGTCCAATGACACCGCGACCACCACTTCCCTTCCGTGTTCCGCCTCACCCGTCACCGCCCGCAGGCGTTTGAGGGCGTCGACGGTCGATCGACGTGCTCGGAACCCGAACTGGGATTCTGAAAGTCCGGGTCCCGAGCCCTCCTCCAGGTGCTGAACGAGCCGGGAGGCCACTATCTTCTCCAAGACGCAACGGGTTCAGTCAATATTTATCAAGCGTGTTTGTATGTTTTTCTATTATTCTCGAATCATAGTTATCGCGTGCCTTCAAACAACTATAACAGTAAAAACAAGTTCTCTTTCCTCATATATTTGTTGATAACGTTATTTTTACAGTATAAACGACGAGTTTAAGAATTATTTGTCGTATTTTTTTTTCTAAGATTTCCTTAATCTGTTGAGATGCTGTTCTGTGTGATGGTAAAAAAGAAAAATGTCACATCAAAAAAAAAAAAAAAAAAATTTAAATATTTGAAATAATTCGCCTAAATAGGTGTTTTTGTACATCTTAGTGTCTAGACTTTCTCCTAAGATGTCTTCGTTAATTCACAAACGCTCATTTTTGCTTTATTGATGTGTCATTTTGCCGTTCTATGACCGACAGAGAAGATGGTGATTGGCAGCAGCGTCACGATATCCCGCGATAGCAGACTGCACTCTCCAACCCGTCTGTCAAGCGTGGCGAGTATGAACAACCCAAGAGATAATGATATACGATATGGGAGGCCTACGTTCAGCAGTGAACATCAAACGGCTGAGGTGGTGGTGGTTGTGGTGAATATGTTATTTATTTATACTAGAACTTCCTCACGCTTCTATGAATATACGAATATTGCTCGACATATCTCTGGTATCTCAAGAAGGAATTTTTGGTAAATTTCACCCTTAATGGAGTGGAATATGGGATAAACATGTAAAAAATGTTACATTTATCAAGGTAAAGAGAAGAATAAACATGTCTTCTGAAAGCAGGATGTACCTATTCCCGCCCCGAGTGTGGGGTATCTGGGTGGATTATTTATAATATATGTATTGTATATATATATATACATTAATAAATATAAATATATATATATATATATATATATATATATATATATATATATATATATATATATATAGTCTATTACCTGACACACACGCATTAGAATACCTACCTTATGAATAGACGACTGTGTATGTGTGTGTGTGTGTGTGCAAAAAAAGATCAGAAACCGCTTTGAAGAAACGCCGAAAAAATTTAACAGTTGCTCATTTTACATCGACGTTACAATTTTTTTCTTATAATTTTAATGCAGTAATAAAATTTTTGTAATCACGATAACAACTAATCTTAGATATTTAATTATTTTTTTTGTACTTTTAATAATTACATTGTTTTTATTCATTGAGATAATGATAAAATTTCTCATTCATAAAATAAGATTACATTAAAGTTAAGGTCGTTCTTTTGGGACCAAAAGAATATTATAATGCGGTCATTAACCTTATTATTTTTGGATTTAAATGAAAACTGGTATAATCGCGGAGACAAGTCATTAATAACTTTATTTATGTACTTATGTATGTGGGCTCCATTATAAATGTTACAATAAACTGGAGTTCCTTTAAGAATCTTATATGAATTTTTTTCCCGTTATATATTCTGTTTATTGAAGAATGTTACAGGCTATTATAAATCACGCTATGGCTCTTAGGAGCGAATCACTAAGCCGGATAGTGTTGAATTTAATGAAACTTAAGCACTGTGTGATAGATAGGTCTAAAAGATTCTAGAATTTTAGATGTGCAGAATATTTCACATCATCTTTATGTAATAGAGTTAAGCACCACCAATATTATGGTGATTATTTTCTCTTCTAGAGCTAATTATGTTTGTTAAACTTATAAAGTACTATATGCGATACTTTAAGACCATATATTTTAACGTAAGACCTAGGTTTTGTCTTGTAAACATTTTCATCATAAGAGACCGCTCACGCTTCTTTTATTATAAGAATTAAGTATATATCAGATTTTACTAAAGACGATTGGCGAATGAATAATATAGGTACATAGATTTAGGCATATTTGTATATGTATAAATATACAACATTTGTACTTGTGTAAGATTCATTATCGAGATTTTTTTCAGTAATATGACAGGAACGCTTGCTCAACCAGACAAACGCACGCGCACGCACACGCACACAAACGCACACGTTCATCTTTTAAGATTTATGTTAACGACTGTATATAATAAATTAACTAAAATTAAATAATTGATTCCTTCAATTAATACGAATGAAATTAAGAGAGTTAACACTTAATTTAAACGATAAATGGATTTGGATTCTCTTATTATATTTTATTTCTTATTGATGATTATGAAACAGAAAATATACCTACGCATCCGTAAAGTTTCTTATTTAATAACAATGTGTTTTTAAAAGAAAGTCACAAAGCGTTTTTTTCTAAATTTAATTACTAGACAAATCACGGTTTGATTCGGGGTTACGTTAAAGAAGGGTTTGACGTAGTGTGACTTTTTAAATCTAAAACTACCCTCAATAAACAGTCTTTTGAATGCAAGAAATGTAGAAAAGAAGATGAAACTCAAGGCGATGCGTAAAAACGCAAGACGTTTAGTTCCTTGTCTGCTTAACCTGCTTGACTCTAGAAAGACAATCGATCTGGTATAGTGGTGCGAGTAGCATTAACGGTCGCGGATTCGATTCCCGCTCGGGGGAGATATTTGTATTTGTATAAATATATGTTTTTGGTCTGGGCGTATGTCTTTTGGGTATCCTCACGTGTCTCGGAGATGTTTGCCTCGTCCCGGTTGTTATCCCGGCTTTTATTTCAACATTGCATATAAATAGTATAAATATAAATAAACTAGCAAACCCGGCGAACTCCGTTTCGCCACCAGATGGCTTCGTTTTTTGTAACATTTTGTTTGGGGATTAAAAGATGAAGTAGTACATGCTATGTATCAGAGATGGCGCTGTATGTGAAAAATGATTATCCCTGTTTTCCTGTTTTTCTGTTTTTTTCTGAATATTGTTTGCTATAAACCTTTCCAACGAATGCAAAACCGTGGAAGTCGGTTCGTGCGTTCTGGAATTATAGCGTCAGGAAGGAAAACCCGACTTATTTTTATATTATAGATATTGCACCCAGACTCGGGCGGAAATCGAAACCACAACCTTGTAGCGGGAAGCAGGATAACTGCCAACTGCGTCAACAGACCAATCTATATATATGGATCATGACCATAAAATGCCCAGGGCCTTATTTATTTTAAATAACCAGACACCCAAGTAGGTTTAAGATAGATAGCTTACAGAAGCGCTTAATTTTAACCAACCTTATTTTTGAATAGTATTTCCTTAGTCAACCTAATCAGATGCTGTAGTTGGGCTAATTACAATAAATTGTAATCGAGATTAAAGTCTTCCATTCACTGGCTCATTTAAACTCCATGATAGCATAGTTTTAATATCTATTTAATTAATATGCGCACACAACATATTAGAATAATATAATAATAAGCCTTTATTTTCTGAAGGATAATATAAGCACCCGTCGTCGGTAGCCAATCTTAATCCCCAGTGTGTCTCCTGACATAGACCTCCTCCATTCCCTTGCATATTTTTCTATCTATGGCCTTTTTCTGCCACGTAGTCCCTGCCAAAGATGCAGTGTTATCTACCCATCATGTTGCCGACCTCTTTTCCGTTTTCCATCCCTTGTTTACCAATCCGTGATATCATTGGTTCATTTCCGAAACAATTTTCTTGCCATGTAGCCGACCCATGGCCATTACTATTCTCTAATTTTCCTTTTTAAAACGTATATTTTTGTTTTTGTTCGTAAATTTTTCCAAAAAAAGAAGTATTAGAATAATATTATATATTAAAAATTATAATATTTTATCTATTATCATTTCTTATCTTTATCTTATTATACTATCTTTTTCAAATTCAAAATTAAATAAATCTTTATTTTCCATAAAAATCACATCCAATCCATTTTCCCGTTAGATATTAATGTCAGGTTGTGATAATGAATGATTTTGCATTAAACCGTATTCAACATCAAGAACCAATTTCACCGATTTCTGATGTTTTATCTCGGACATAAGATACTAATCTATCACTTTATCAGCAGCTCAACGAATAAAGTTATAGGATCTGTTTCACCGCTTGCTAATAAGGGGATGTTCAAGTATTACGTAACGCAAATTAGGATTTCTTGTAAAATGTTACGATGCGTTACAAGGGAGGGAGAGAGGGGGATTCATACAACGCGTTATGTAACATTGTTTTTTTTTAAATTAATGTAAAAAAAACTAGGAAATTAGTCTCCCAAGTTGGCAACTCGCAGGTCCTAAGGCCCTGTTTAACCTCCTGCTGATAAAGCTTATCAGTAACTTATGTGTGAAATTAGCTATATCAATAACCGATGAAGAGAGTAGAGTTTGATGGTGAACCCAGAGAAAACAAATTTATCTGTTGGAATCTTTTTTATGTGTGATAAGTATCTGAATCTATATCAGCAGCCGGTGTGATTTGCCTTAATACTTTTTTATCATTAAAAACTAAGAATCAAATAAATTATTCATACAAATTTTTCTCATAATCGTAGAAGATAATTACATGTTTATAATGTCGATTTAATTAAAAAATTATAACATTAATTTTCGTTCCCACCATTATTTCATTTATTTTAATATAAATTTATTATAATAATTATTATATAATAACGATATTAAATACTGGTACACATGTGCCTCGGCACATGTATTGTTGTAATTTGTTTTTGTTATAAAACGCACAGTCAGTTAGTCCAGTAAAATAAGGTTTTAAATAAAAATTTCGACACTCAACTCTGCATTTTTGATATAGGTAGATAATGTAGTTCTAATGATACAAAAACAATGTGTAAAGGTTTTAATGAAACAAAAACAAAGTGTGAAAGTTCACCAAAAAACACGAGTTAAAAAAAAAAAAAACAAATCGGAAAATTTTCTACTAAGTATTGGCTATTTAAAAAAAAAACCAAAATCTTAAAAAAATCATCTCCCGATTGACTGGATGAAAAAAAATTGAAAAAAATTATAAAAACCTTTTTCTAGGGGTACAAAAAAGTGCCGCAATTTCAGTGAAATCGAAGATGCAAAATCCATTTGTGGGACGAGTTGGCATGGAAGTTGGCCCCGTATATAATATGTGTTATTTTTCTGCCTTTTCTACGGTACCTAGACTGTCGGCTATTGCTGAGGTCAGACAAACGGTTATAATAATAAAATATATGTTTAACACACACACACACACACACGGTCGTCTGTTCCTAAGACTAATATATAACTTAATGCCTGTGTTTTAGGTAACAGCCGACTGATAGGTACACATTTTTTTTACATATAAATAATAATAAAAAATGAGTGTGTGTAAACTACACGCGGTTGAAGTAAAACTTCTTTGACATTTTGACAGATGACGATTAAGGTAAAAATAAATAAATCATGTTAGAATTTAAAAAAAAGTATATATCGATAAAATAACAATAGTCATATATACCTACACTTATATATATCGACCATTACCTATACTCCTTAAGAATATTAGAGAAGCCTAAAGAAGATTTATTTTAAAATTTATCACACTCTAAAAACAAAGTAGGTACTTAACTTTACAATAATAGTGCGGACATAACCGTGATTGATTTCTCGCTAATTTTATTTGTAAACAAAGTTACAAAAACATCTATTGATAAATAGTGCTAATACACAGTGATTAACGCAAACCGCCTCTACTAATAGACCTTAAGGCGATCGGTACAAAGACGAACTCAGTGGGTAGAGCCTTGACAGCTTCCGTTTATGACGTACCATGACGCCGTTCTGGTGTTCTGGTGCTAAAATTTAAATCAACTAACGGTCACAAGCTTGAATTCCGTTCATTCTTTATATAAATATCTTGTATTGCTTACTGTTCTCTTATATTTACGCGAATTTAACTCATTTAATTAAAAGTCTAAAAATGGATTTTATTGCGTTTATTTCTAATTTCAGTTTAACAATACATTTAATCATACAATCTTGATCATCTCAATACAAATCTTGTATTGCTTCTATTCTTGATGTTTATGCTTGTGAGGCTCCTCATTGTGTCTTGAAAAGTACGTAAGTGGCTGTGTTGTCGAATTTTAATACTAATTAAGGTTCAACTAGTATTGAAATTTGACATCACAGCGATTTCTCGCGATCGCGCAAGTTACGTAATAGTCCTACCGATTGTGATAGCATCATAACGATAACTATAATTATTTTCGCAGTTGAGCTGCGCGGTGGACATTCTCCAATTTGGAAAGAAGATGTTTGCCTAGCAGTGAACATGCAACAGATATTTGTCATGTGCGGAGATCGAACTCGCTATCGCTAGCATATCAGCAGCATTTAAATTAGAGCGAGAACTGACGAGTAGTTTTTGAGTTATCCCTATTAATGCGTATTTAATTGACTTCGACTACGTTGATAACGTTCTAATTTTTGTTTAAGTCGTTTAAAAACAGTGTGAACAACACTTCTATTATTATTAATATAATCGTTAAAATCCAAGCAGTTAGGTTGTGTAAAAATATACATATAATATGTTTAAAATATCACCCCGCAAAACGCAGACACGTCTTATGTAACCAGCCAGCCTTTAAGAATTTGTGGCGGTCGTTACGTCATTGAGCACTTTTTTTTAGGACTTTTCAGAACCCACGTGTTATTGATAATTAATGATTTCGTTTATAATATACATTTTTATCGCCTACACAAACAATATATTATTATAATACCAATAATTATGTTCTTTATCATTTGTTCTCTGTTTTTCTCGTTTATTCAATTTAACAATACTCCCACGGTTGTTACAAAGTTACAAGTTTAAGGGCCGGTTTCACCACTTGCTATTAAGTTCCGGATAACCTAATTGGCACTTTTTTGACAGGTAATCGTATGGGTTATCTGTCAAAATAGGTGCCGGTTAGGTTATCCGGAACTTAATAGCAAGTGGTGAAACTGGCCCTAAATAGCGCTGTAGCCAACTGATTAAATTTCTTACCTACACCTGCTGTTTGACCGGACAACGATTACGGACAGTTAGAGTTAGGCCTCGTTCCCACTACGCCGGACGCCGGATTGGTGAAACTGCCAGAAAGGCTAGTGGCCATACATTTTATATGAAGCTGTTCACATTTATCCGGTTCCGGCCATCGGCCGGCCACCGGATCCGGTGTTTTGTGAGGTGTTTTTGCCGATCCGGTGTAATGTGAACACCTCGTTCCGGGATCCGTATCCGTAGTGGGAACCCGGCGTTAGTTTCAAATTGCCATTATATGATTATAGCTAAAAAAATTAATTTGAAATAAATTTAATATTTAAAGCACATTGAAATTAACAACGAATAAGATTCGACAGTAATTACAGATAAAACATACTTGGATCAGAATAAGTTTTATATTGCGAAAGACAATTTTTTTTTTAAATGAATAAATGAAGATATTAAATAAAAGTTATTGTATTAATTTCAGTAGGTACCTAAATGACCGTTTCAACAATCAACTTCTGATATTACTTACCACCGATAAATTTCTGACGCAATTCCTATAGATTGATGTATAAATTCCGTCTCTAATAAGCAAAAGCAGAGACAGTTTATGAAAACGGCCGTTATAAAACTTTTTATTAGTCAATTAACTGCGACATAATTATGTCTAAAATAGATTATTTATATATAGCTGCAGAAAAATATAGATAAACGTAGGTATATATTTAATGTATTCGGTAAACGATTCATATTTTTTGTAAATAACAAAACGCACATAAAAAATTCCCTTTTTCCTCGGTTAAAATTTATATTTAAAATTAAACTCTACGACATAATAATTAAATATCAACCTATATTTATGTAATTTTTATTTTAAAAAGTTTGATATAAAATTGTTTTAAATTAAATAAATAAATAGTTTTTCCTACCTCCGCCGAAAGTTCGATTTTCTTCCCTGTGAAGCGGAAGAGAAGTGACACTTTTTTCCCCGCTTTACAAGGACAAAAATCGAACTTTCGGCCCAGAAAGGAAAAAAGTGACCCTTTTTTCGCCGCTTCACAGGGACAAAACCCGAATTTTCAGCCCAGGTAGAAAAAAAAGTATGTGCAACATGGGTCGAAAGTATCTATAACATCCTTTCCCGCATGTTTGCCATCCTCGCCTTCGGCTCGGGTGGCAATTACACATGCGGAACAGAAAGTAATTCCCGTCCCATGAGACAAATAATATTATTAAAGCATGTTTAAGTTTACGATAAATATTTTTATATTTTATAATACCTTGGTATTTTAAGCTGACTTTCTGTGATTATGTGTTTGTACACAAGTTGAATCCATCGTATATAATCTGTAGTCAATATTCTATCGTTCAATCACATTAACAGAATATTAAATTATATTTACTGTAGGAAAACAATTAATAGTAAGTAAAATTATCAATATTTTAGAATTTATCAACTCTTAAATGTTTTAAATTGCTCTCATGTAAAGTTGTGGTTTATAAAATATCACGTTATTCTTCTAAAGAGGCGATATATTTAAAATGTTAAATTTAAATATTAATTATTTAGAGGTAATTGTGTTATAAATCATAATATTCTCGTAGAACATTGGCAAGATTCCATTCTCTCTCCAAAAAACTAATTAGTGCTGCCAATGTCACTAGTGGAGTGCTAAAATCGAAGCATATTATATATCAGAAAAATGATAAATAAATATAATTTAAGTTAAATATGTGTCCAATATATCAATGTCACAAAATAAATTAATTCGACCTACGTTGCGAAAATGTAGAAATCTTTTCTTGGGCAAATAAATGGATATTTGATGTAAATAGGATTCAGATTTTTAGAGTGTTAACGACGTTAATGTAATACATTAATAACTTAGAAATATAATGAAATATTTCTAGAGGGAAATCCTAGGAAATTTAATTAATTATATATAAATAAAAAGTAATTAAAGAATTATAAGTTCTGTAGATAAAATGTATTCGTTTAAATAATTAGTTAATTAATAAAACAGCCTTATTTATTAGGGTTTTGCCTTCAATGTAGGTACTTCAAATATCTAAAAGATATCACTATAAAGTGATACAACCGCCTTGTAGTACACTTACTACATTTTTATTAAATTATATTTATACTTGGAATTATCTTATGTACTGTGGGACTACTTATATCCATTAATAGAAGTATAACCTTGTACGTATTACCATCAATGACTGATTGGCTTGCTCTTGAGTCTTCTTTCTCATATATAGAACAAAAGATTCGTTAATTTCGTGGCTAAATGTAAAAATAATGATTTACAAATTTCAAATGAATACCTATTACAGAACGTAGTCTTGTTTACTGCCTGTTTTAAATTAATATTCTCTCATGTCTTTAACGCAACTAATATTTTATTGTGAAACTATCGCTTAATCTTATTAATCTATTTAAAAAATCATTAACATTTGTTCGCATCTTTGAATCATAGTGTAAAACGGAATGATTGATTTATACTTAAAGCATTCCATGTTAAAATTTTTCAATCGGATTTTACTAAAGCTTACGAAAGAGTTGACCACAGATGGTATAACAGAATGGGTCAATGTCGATACTTATCTTAAGTTAATGTATATTAAGAGGCGTCATGCGATCCTTTTGCGGCGTGTCTGTGAAGTGCCAAATTGAAATCGACGGCCTACGCTGCGTTTAATTCGGACCGCCACAAGGTTATATTTTCGGCCTGTAGCTATTCTTGATTTATATTAACCTTTAGCGATACTAATTGAACACTTATTAGTTGATTTTCACGTATAATTATAAATGTTTTTATTGATTGTTTTAATTCTAATTATAACGTTATTTGTATTTGAATACAATGAGATCACTTTCAATTAATAAAATATATTTAACTGCTTCACTTTTGATTTTAATAAAATTTTCATATGTGAATTTGTGTAACTTTGTTAAAAACTTTTTATAGCACTTAAAATAATTCTTTTAAATAATTTCAAGACCATTTAAACAAAAACTGGACTTATTAATCCTACATGTAAAAATTATATTTAATATTTTTTTTGACTTAGATAATCGCGGGTCTAAAACAGTTTATTTTTTTAAAGAATATTTCGTGACCATGGACCATGTAACTGGTCTAAAATATCGATAAACTCGTCAAAAAAATTATATCGTGTTATGTACCCATTTTCATCTAAAAAAAAAAATACAATTATTTAAATAACTAAGTATTTAATAGTATAATATTACATACAATTTTTACTATTTAGATAGGTGCTCCAATCTTTTAACTAATAACCTTTTTTTTCCACAATGTTTTATTGTACACAGGTAACGTAATTAAACTGAAAATTAATTTAAATTAAATATAAATTTTAATTCATGATTTTACACATACATATAATATAAGTGTATATAATATTTCCGTAAGTTATTTCTTTCTAACGAAAGAAGGCTTACAGTTTTTTAATCAACTAAACTTGAAATGAAAAAGGTGACTGTAAAAAAATGGTCACAAAAATACACATGAGAATTTCCTCAGAGATCATCCTCATATCCGTATTTTTATTGGAACTTGCCAGTATACAAATAAAATTGACCCATAAACATTAAGAACGGTGCACAGACATATCAAAAAGAGAAAAAAGATAACCGAAAATCTTTTTTGTAAATTCGGTTAAATAATCGAAAACTATTTATGTCAATGCGAGCTCCAATCGATGTCTCCATGTTACATAATTTGTAATTCACAATCACAAGCGACCGGTAATTTAAGGCTTATACCATACTTATGCAAGCGAAGCGAAAGCTATATAATGCTGTGTAAAAGTATGTGTGGACCGCGCTGCCATCACGTGCAGTTCGAACACGTTTATATCATAGTATATAAACATATGGTTTCACGAGATCAACCCCGATCCCGTGGGAGGTTTTGAACGAATGTAGGCTATAATATCCGAATAGTACTGTACTGTAAGAACTGGTACAAACAAACTCGGTGAGGGCCGAGGAAGTGAGCCAGAATTGGTAGAAACTAACTACTACTGTACTGTATGAGCCTGTAAACAACCCACTGCTGAGCGAAGGCCTCTGCTCCATGTTTGTCGGGTTGGCGGAGTAACGATCGTTATCAGGTGTCTATGACAACAACCGGGACCGACGGCTTTACGTGCTCTCCGAGGCACGGTGGGATGACCCACAAGGACATACACCCAGACCAGAAAGAAATATTTGAATAAATATAAATATTTTCCCCGAGCGGGAATCGAAACCGCGACCGCCGGTACTAAATCTAAATGGTGTATGTACGTGTTCAACATGGCGTCTACATCTATGCGCCATACGCATGTATTTGTGCTATACACATAAGCTTAGAGGTATTGTACTTATGCCAAACATAGCAGAAAACAACAATAGTTATTTTCTTATAGAATGTGAACAATTCACCCATAGTCTTAAGAAGTTATTATGATTATCCTAATATCCTATAATGTTTTTGAAAATTATACTCAGATAAGAAAGTGAAGACCTTAAATTGTAATTTTTATAACTGTAATGCTTATAATGCTAAGTCTCTATCGGCATGAGCAAATGAAGGGGGAGGCAGTATCACTGAGAGCAGCACGTACAACAGTGAACATCCAACGACTAATGAGGACGTTTATCTTCTACGTAGCGACGCGGCAAAAAAGCGACAGTTTGATAAATCATTAAATCAGCTAGAACATGTTATTTTATATGTATTGATAACAAATATGTGTAGTTTTATAAAATTTCTCATAGCTTTGCTTTCGCTTCGCTTGTTAAAGTGTGTACACCTTATATTGGGTTGAATATGTTCTAACTAAAATTGCTTCACCTTGCTGTTACAAGTGATACAACCAGCCGAGTTCCTGGGTATATTAATTATGTTTCATCATTAGTTCGACTTAATTCACGTGTTTTACCTGTATCATTTATAGATATTGTCAAAAACTGGTTATAATGTAACAACATAAAACCGGTTAACAATAGATGTAACTGCACTTAGCGGGTTTTTAGCGGTACAAAATATAAAATGCGCCCATCTCGAATCTGGATGTACGAGACATATCTAGATTTCAAAAATAATAAAATGTCACGTACGAGTCAGACTAACGTGAATATTTCCGAACTCACCAAACGATATTCAACACGACATATTATTTTAAAATCTATAGAAAAAACGTGTTTCTTACATTGGGAGATGGCATCTGGGGACATCTTTAAGTTTCATTTTTTTTAAATTATTTTTTGCTATAACCGCTATAGTAATAAGCTCTGTGAAATTTTTAAATGTCAAACTATTACGTGACGAAAAAACAGAAGGATGAACAGCACAGCCTTAGTAATATAATTCAATTGGAACTCTTTTGGAGTCCTAATAAAACCGTGAAAGTTAACTCTTGGCCAGTTTTGTAATTCAAACGCAGGCAGCATTAAACTATTTCACTAATAGTCGTTTTAGTTTGAATTTATATTTAGTATTTCGCAAATATACACGGATTTCGATAACGTTATTACGAAACCTCTGCTACTGACATTTTGTTCAAATTTGTCTTGTAAACAAATCGTTTAAATATAGTGATTGTTTGTTTTGTCATGGAAGATTACAAGTACGTTCGCAACAAGGAAATTATATACAAACTGGAATGCGCACGTGCACTTAAAGAACGTTCCTAAGAGAGGGATTGCATCTCTTTCTACTATGGGTACAAGGAAAATCGAAAGAAAGAGACAAAATACCAGTAGTCAACGAAGTGCTTGGATCGATTTTTTCACTTTACTTGTTAAAAACAAATGTCAACTTTATGTCAGTTATTTCAAGGTGCATATTTGAATATAATTTTTTTTAATACTTAGGCTTGCGTTTGACCACCATTTCATCTGATGTTAAGTGAAAATGCGATCGAGGATGGAGCACGCTTACTTACAAGAAACACAGATGCTGGTAGAGAGTTCCATTTTTTGCCGTACGCATGAATGTACTAGCGAATCGCTTAGTGGGTATAGTAGGAATGTCAACCATATAAGTGTGGAGTAACGCAGTGCGTCTAGTTGTATGAAGATGGAAGGGGCAGGATGGGAATCAGGTCGTGGAGTTCCTGCGCACACACTCCGAAGTGTATCCGATAAAAAACCGATAGGCCGGCCACCCTAAGTCGATCCAAGCTTTGCATGTATCATCACCGATGAGCCTTTTGGCTCGCCTCTCAATTGACTCAAGAAGCTCCAGCTGGTACTTGGCTGAGCCATCCCAAAGATGAGAGCAGTACTCCATGCATGAGCGAACTTGAGCTTGAAATTTATTTATTTATTTATTTATATTTGGGAAACAAACAGTTTAACATAGCACAAAAAATAAGAGACAATAATAAGGTATCGCATAAACCAATCAAGTTTCCACTAATTACTAATACAAACAGGAAGCAGGAAGTAAAAAATTAGATATTAGCTTACATAATAAATTGTGACAATTAAATACAAAATGAACACATGTAATTGAATGTTTAAAATTAACAATATCATCAATAGACATATTTAATTCAGTGATTCAACAATTGATTGATCTTACTTTTTACTAAAAAATATCGACATCATTAAATTTCTCATTATACATATAACAGGAACGACGAATAAAATCGTTTTGGGCATATTTCGTCTTAGTACAGGGCAAATCGAAAAGTGCATTTTTGCGTTTACTAAATTTAGATATCTTAAAGTTTATACAACTTAAGAGGTAAGGGCTATCAACAGTATTATTTATCAGCTTGAATAAAAAAGTTTGATCTCTAAGTATACGGCGATTTTCCAAAGGACAGATATGAGGTAAGCTCTGACACGAATTATAAAATCTATATTGTAAATGTTTTAAAAATTTAATTTGTACCTTTTCGAGGCAGTCGATGTAAATTTTATATTGTGGGTTCCAGACTGATGAACCAAATTCTAATAAAGAACGCACCAAGCTTTGATATAAAAGAGTAAGAGTAGAAACGTTTTTAAACTCGCAGCTAATTCTCAATATAAAGCTGTGGCGTCCCGCCACATTTATTAATTCCAAATACAATATAATATATACAGTAATGTTAATATTTATCATATCCATTTTTAATATTATATAAATTCAATAAACAAACAAAGTTTATCTGTCGTGACAATTATTTTTATATTAGATAGTTGCGTAAGCGACCATATGACCGCGCGCCTCGCTGATTCGTCGCCGCTGCCCTCCTACCACGGCGGCTAGCGATCGGCGGCACGATGCGCGCTTAGAGACAGTCAGATCTCGATCTCGACGCGCACCGCTTTGCTTTTTTACGCTTACAATTGCTTACTTTCGTTAATTACTTTCGTTGCTTGTTTCTCTGCTTGTTTGCTTTCTATTGACTTTACCTTCTGTGTGTGTAGACTTTTATTGTGCTGTGCTGTACCTAGTTGTAATTGTGAGGAATAAACTGTTAACCGTTTATTGTTTTTATTTGTTTATGTTCTTCACGTACACTCGAGACTTTAAGAGTAAGTTACTAATCACACGCACCAACAACTACATTGGTGACCCCGTAAAGAACACGAGCTTGGCATGAGTAGTGACGGTGATTCTGCAGATTCACAAGCAAAAGTTAATACCTACCCCCGTGGCTGCGAGCGAAAAAAGAAAATGACCAGCGGTGCCCCGTCATCATCTCACTCGATGCCCGTCAAGATGCCACCGTTTTGGCCTGAAAAACCCTGGATATGGTTTGCACAAATTGAAGGCCAATTTAGTATTTCTGGCGTTACTGATGACAATATGAAATTCTTTTATGTCATCGGACAGCTTGAACCCCAATTCGCAGCCGAGGTGGAGGACATTATTATCCAACCTCCAGCCACTGACAAGTATGAGAAATTGAAGTCTGAGCTCATCAAACGATTATCGGCATCAAGAGAGAAGAAGGTGAAACAGCTCCTTATGCATGAAGAGCTTGGTGATAGAAAGCCGTCACAGTTCCTGCGTCACCTTCAACATTTAGCTGGATCAGAGGTATCTGATAATTTTTTGCGCACAATATGGACGAGCCGTCTACCCTCTACCATACAATCCATCCTTGCGTCGCAAACGTCATCAACATTATTGGACCTAGCGGACCTGGCTGACCGCATCCATGACGTGACAACCCCGCAGGTCGCATCTACCTCTAGTCCCGTACCAAGCAGTTCCACGGACACCCTAGTTCAACAAGTTGCAGCGCTCACGAAGCAAGTACAGGCCTTAACAGCGCAAGTGAGTAGACAGTCCCGTCCACGAGAGCGCTCCAGACATGACCAAAAAGTGCTTAAAACCGTGCGACTACAAGTCGGGAAACACCACAGGCAGTCAGTAATGGCGACCGCTGATTGCCCAGGTTCCGGTCGCTTGTTTGTCACTGATCGTGCCACGAAGACGCAATTTCTCGTCGATACAGGCAGCGACGTCTGTGTCTTCCCACGATCAGCACTGCGAGAACGACGACAGAAGACCTCTTACGAGTTGAGTGCAGCGAACGGTAGTGCAATAGTGACATATGGCTATAAACAACTAGTGTTAAACTTAGGCTTGCGCCGCGACTTTGCTTGGCGATTTATTGTTGCAGACGTGACTAAGGCGATTATCGGCGTAGATTTTTTGTCACACTACAATTTGATTGTTGACTGTCGCAATAAGCGATTAATCGATAGCACGACTAGTCTTACCACCCCGGCTTCACCCGCCCAGTCACTCAACAATATTTCGTCGGTCAGAGTCGCGACCGATAATAATTCTGTGTACCATAAAATTTTAAGGGACTTTCCACAGATTACCCGCCCAGCAGGCCTACCTCGTGTGATCAAACATAATACCCTACACTACATCAAAACTACACCTGGTCCACCAGTAAGTTGCCCACCTCGACGATTAGCGCCTGACAAACTGAAAGTTGCTAGGGAAGAATTTTCAGATATGCTCAGAAGTGGTACAGCCAGACCCTCGAACTCACCTTGGTCATCGCCACTCCATCTAGCGCCCAAAGGTGATAGTGGGTGGCGTCCTTGCGGCGACTATCGGATGCTCAATGCACGAACCGTGCCCGACAGGTATCCTATCCGCCACATCCAGGACTTTGCCCACAGTATCGCCGGTTGCCGGATCTTCTCGACCATCGATATGGTAAAGGCTTATAACCAAATCCCTGTTAACCCTGAGGATATCCCGAAGACTGCAATCACCACCCCGTTTGGCCTGTTCGAATTTCCGTTCATGACGTTCGGACTTCGTAACGCAGGCCAAACTTTTCAGCGTTTCGTGGACGAGATGGTAAGAGGGCTAGATTTTTGTTACCCGTACCTTGACGACATCTTAGTTTTCTCTCGCGATGAGGCTAGTCATGCCGATCACCTCCGCCAACTCTTCACTAGGCTGAATGAATATGGCATGGTGATTAACATTTCAAAATGCGTCTTCGGGGTACCTTCAGTAAAATTCTTAGGTTACAGTTTATCTGTTGCAGGTACTAAGCCTTTACCAGAAAAGGTCCAGGCCATCCAGAACTTCCCAGTTCCCAAAACAGTGAGGGAGTTGCGTAGATTCCTCGGGATGTTAAACTTTTACCGGAGGTTCATCCCTTGTGCCGCGCAATTTCAAGCACCACTAAATGCTCTTTTAACAGACTCCGTTAAAGGTTCACATCCCGTCAACTTCACAGCCAAGGAACACGATGCTTTCATCGCATGCAAAAACAGTCTTTGCAACGCAGCACTCCTGGCACACCCAGACTGTAATGCTAAGCTGGCCTTGATCACCGATGCATCAGATACGGCGATAGGCGCAGCTTTACAACAGTTTAAGGAAGGTCAGTGGCAACCGCTAGCATTCTTTTCGCGAAAACTTATGCCTTCGCAACAGAAGTACTCACCATATGATCGCGAACTCCTTGCCATCTACGAGGCAATTAAATATTTTCGCCATATGGTCGAGGCGAGGAATTTTATTATTTACACGGACCATAAGCCCATTGTCTTTGCGTTCCATACGCGTAAGGAGAATTGCTCGCCCAGACAGTTTCGGCATTTGGATTTTATAGCACAATTTACTACTGACATAAGGCACATATCAGGGAAAGACAATGTTGTGGCTGATACACTGTCTCGCGTCGAGGAAATTTCTCAGCCTGTCGACATGACTGCACTCGCCAACGCCCAACTTTCCGACCCTGAATTGCAACAACTGCTGAGTGGTAATGACTCTTCCCTACGCCTTAGGAAGGTCAAGCTCCGCGAATCCAATGCCGATCTGTACTACGACGAATCTTGCGGTACTCCTAGACCATACGTACCAAAGTCAATGCGGCGACAGGTATACGACAGCCTACACTCGCTAAGCCATCCCGGTGCAAATGCAACGGCCAAGTTGGTGGCAGAGCGTTACGTGTGGCCGAGTATGAGAAAGGACTGCAGGGAGTGGGCTCGTTCCTGTCTGGCGTGCCAAGGTGCAAAAGTGACACGACACGTGTCGTCACCTCTAGGCAACTTTAAGCTGCCGCGATGCCGTTTCATGTTTGTCCATATCGACATCATAGGCCCCTTGCCACCATGTCAGGAATATAGATATTGTCTCACAGCTGTTGATCGCTTTACCCGATGGCCAGAGGCAATACCGCTGAGGGACATCACGGCTAAGACGGTAGCTAAGGCCCTGCTGCATGGTTGGATCGCACGATATGGATGTCCGACTGATATCGTAACGGATCGTGGCAGACAGTTTGAGTCGGCACTCTTCGCGCAATTGTCCGAAATTGCCGGTTTTCAACATCGACGCACCACTTCATACCACCCTGCTTGTAACGGACTAGTGGAGCGGTTTCATAGACAACTAAAAGCTGCCATCACTTGCCATGCAAGCACTAACTGGCTGGAAATCCTTCCACTAGTCCTGTTAGGTATCAGGGCTACATTTAAGGAGGACATACAAGCCTCACCCGCTGAGCTGGTATATGGCGAGACCCTTAGGTTACCAGGCGATTTCTTTGAACCACAATTAGATGGCACAGAGGACGTCACGCAATATACAGCACGACTTAAGAGACATGTGCAATGTCTCTTGCCATCGGCAGGTTCCCGCCACCATAGCAACCGCCCCGTCTTTATTTTCAAAGACTTACCAACTGCTTCCCATGTTTTTCTAAGGGATGACAGTGCCCATGGATCGTTTAAGCCAGCTTACACTGGTCCACATCAGGTACTTTTAAGGGGTGAGAAGGTTTACAAACTTCTGGTGCGAGGAAAAGAGGTCACAGTATCAATAGACCGATTGAAACCAGCCTACATACTGCAAGACCCTACTAACACCATTGATCCCCCACCACCTCAATACACCACACCTACATCAACCGTACCACCAACATCACCATCTACCTCTATTCTACGCAACACCACATTTACTGGCGTAAATAAAAAGAAGGACACCACATTTAAAACAAGGTCAGGACGACAAGTTCGATTCCCGGACTATTATCGCCCGTAACACGGTCTCTGGAGGGGGGTGATGTGGCGTCCCGCCACATTTATTAATTCCAAATACAATATAATATATACAGTAATGTTAATATTTATCATATCCATTTTTAATATTATATAAATTCAATAAACAAACAAAGTTTATCTGTCGTGACAATTATTTTTATATTAGATAGTTGCGTAAGCGACCATATGACCGCGCGCCTCGCTGATTCGTCGCCGCTGCCCTCCTACCACGGCGGCTAGCGATCGGCGGCACGATGCGCGCTTAGAGACAGTCAGATCTCGATCTCGACGCGCACCGCTTTGCTTTTTTACGCTTACAATTGCTTACTTTCGTTAATTACTTTCGTTGCTTGTTTCTCTGCTTGTTTGCTTTCTATTGACTTTACCTTCTGTGTGTGTAGACTTTTATTGTGCTGTGCTGTACCTAGTTGTGATTGTGAGGAATAAACTGTTAACCGTTTATTGTTTTTATTTGTTTATGTTCTTCACGTACACTCGAGACTTTAAGAGTAAGTTACTAATCACACGCACCAACAACTACAAAGCCAAGCATTCTATAAGCTTTAGCAACCACGTGGTCTATGTGAAATCCAAATGTTAATTTGTTATCTAGGTAAATGCCTAGGTCTCTCACCTCAGAAAGACGGTCAATATTTATATGATTTAGTTGATAATCGTAAACAATCGGATTTTTTTTACGTGTGAATGAGATTATGCTACACTTTTTAACATTAAGACAAAGTTGATTATCTGTACAATACTTGCATAGTCTGTTGAGGTCTTGTTGCAACAGTAAGCAATCCGACTGCTCCGATACTCTTCTAAAAACTTTCAAGTCATCTGCAAATAGTAGCATAGAAGAGTGCTCAAAAGCTTTACGAATATCATTTATGAAGATATTAAAAAGTAACGGACCAAGGTGAGAGCCCTGCGGCACACCAGACGAGACAGGAGTGAATGACGAACAAAATCCCTTTATCGTTACTGCCTGACTTCTATTCCGAAGATAGGAAGATAACCACCTAAGTAGATCACCGTGAATACCGACTTGCTCCAGTTTATTGAGAAGGATGTTATGGGATATTTTGTCAAAAGCCTTCGAGAAGTCGGTATACACGACGTCCACCTGGCCACCACCATCCATAACCTCAAGCACACGATGAACCAGCTCACATACATTCGATTCGACTGATCTTCTACTGATGAAACCATGTTGTTCATCAATCAGAATACCCCGTATAAATGGATAGATGTTATCGTAGATAATTTTTTCGAACATTTTAGCTATGGTACATAATTTAGATATCGGCCTATAGTTCTGAACGTTGTGTTTATCGCCAGACTTAAACACTGATACCACAAACGAGCGCTTCCAAACAATAGGCATAGAACCAGACTTTAATGACTTATTAAAAAGAAGAAAAATAGGGTAGGCTAATGAGTTATGACAATTCTTTAAAAATATAGGTGGTATATAATCGGGACCGTATCCCTTATTGACATTCAGTGATTTCAAATATTTTATTTAAATAAATTTAATAGCTGTTCTGGAGTGAAGTAGTTACCGTCTCACCTTCGAAAGGACGCCCAGTTTTTTGGCAGCTGTTTGACCCTTTGCTTCGATGCAAATAGAAACCAATAGGATTGCAAAAAATCTCCCCTCCGCTCCAGTGGACAAGGGCTATTGTTTAATATTTCTCCGATTCTCCGCTCCGCAGCCTCGCCACGCTTCAATGGACAGGCACCCTTAGGATACCTCGGCAAGAAAGAGGTCGGGACTGTTCTTATCTGCCGGTCCCCACACGACTTTCTTTTATTGCATAAGTTTATATAATATAGTGCCTAAGTTTTTTTGCGCAGTGGTCACAGAAATGGATCTTGCTCTGGCAGTCGCAAGAACAATCCAGATCGCAACAAATTTGTATAACCAATACAAATATCGGTCGGTTCATAATCGGATTTTTCCTTTCGAAAAACATCTATTTTATAATCAGTTATATTTTAAATTTTAAATAAATAAAAAATCTACAACAATACTTAGATTATAATTAGTTCACACAGTTACTTGTTCTTCCTTTAAAAAAAATCTTAGATGCATAAGATAATCGGCGAATAATAAAAAATACGCTACAGTATGCAGACTAGTAAACTCATTTCAGACCTTGAATAAATCTAACCGATATACATAAATATAAACTATAATATAGATTAGATTCAATTCAATTTGTTTTTTGTAATACAAACATTCCTATGCGATTAGTATTATTATTTTTTCGTCTCGCTTTAACATTTTTTTCCCGTTCATTCATTCATTTGGATTAATGGATTTTAATTGTCCCAAAATAGCTGATCATTTTGGCAATGTGATGTCAAATGGAGGAGACATGTTTTCCACCTTTCCATTTCTATATATATGCTAGTCATACTCGATTATGTTTATATCGAATATATTATGTACATACATATATATACATATATACGGATGTTTGTTCATGTTTTTGGGTAATTATTTATGTTTATCTACTAGTGTTTATTGACTTCCAGATTTGTTTTTTTTTTACTTGGTGCATCGACCTAACTCTTTTTTTTGCACGTCTTAAGGTTGGCTAGTAAACAAGGCTGTAATAGCTTTTTCCTCAATATATTTTGTATACTTGTGTAATACATTTTATTTATAAAATAAATTAGTATACATCTATAGTTTTGTGTGTATCAGCCTGTAAACAACCCACTGCTGAGCGAAGGCCTCTTCTGCATGTAGAAGAAGGGTTGGAGCCTACTCCACGATGCTGCTCCACTCCGGGTCGGTGGATGATTTCTCTGCCATGAGTAACGATTGTTATCAAGTGTCTATGATATCAACGGGGAACGACGGCTTTACCTGCTCTCCAGGGCACGGTGGAGAGACCAACAAGGACTTACACCCAGACCGGAAACAAATATTTGTACAAATTCAAATACCTGTCCCGAGCGGTAATCGAACCCGCGACCGTCAGCGCACGGTTTGAGGCAACTACTCACACCACTACACCAGAACGGTGATCATTAATAGTTTTTAAAAGTTAATTCATGCCTTAGCATGATAGCGTAAACAACTTAAGTGATGATATTATATTAAGAATTTGCTCTTTAAATAATAATAAAAAAAGTTTGCTCCGATAAAAATAAAAACGCAACCTGTTTCGAATCACGGTCAATGCAATCACGATCACGATGAAAAAAAAAACTATCGATAATAGACAACACTATCCGGTTCTAATTGTTACCATTACAAATAATGGAATGAATAAATTAATATGAATGCATTAAATAGAATAACTCAACAATTACTTATTTAAAAAAAAATGGTTGTCTGTAAAGTCGGTTTACGGACGATAATTTTTACGTGATAACGTCATAAGAAAACATTGATGAAAAAGCTAAGCTACAGGTAGTTAATTGTATTTAATATAAAAGCTAAATAAAGTTAAATACTTTTAAAATGTAATACAAGAAATAATCAAGTTTAATAAAGAAGTTAAGATTAATAACTTAGCTGATCGTGCCTCTCTATCGCTTGTTCCGCGTTCTCGCTCACTAATTGTGACAACGACGTCATGTTTTTCGGACATGCACCCAGTAGCTTTCATCAATTTACTAGACGTTATCACGTCAAAAAAATTGTATTTTAATTAAGTTGTATTTACTTTTATAAATGTGAAGGTTTGGATGTATGTTTGTCAATAGTGCTACAGCGGGTGAAGTCTGAACGGATCTGGATGAAATTAGGTATAGATATAAAAACTATAATCTAGTCGATCTCTGTATTAAATTTCTGGAAGTCTAGTCTGGAATAGTGCTGTTTCATCCCGGAAATTCTCAGTTTTTTTTTCATAGAGCACCGACTTTTAATGTTATGGTAGTGTATGGGTTGGTAGTGTATGGGTCAGTGAATTACATAGAAATTATCTAACATTGGATCTTTTGGGATATAAAGTATTTGCTCATTTCTATAAGGATAGCATAATAACTATACGACAATAGTTGTTGTAATTAAAGCGAACGAAATCGCGGGCAACATCGAGTAACAAATATGAAACTTATATTTATTTTAAAAGTCTATAAAATATTTAATATTCGAATTGCCATGTCATACATAATTATTGTATAAAATTGTATATATTAAATAAGTGTATATATTTATTTAATAATTTTATAATTTTTATACATCTTTAAGCAATATCCTTTCACCGTCACCTTAACAATAATATTGCCTGTTTGTAGAGCTTATAATAATAATTGTTATATGTAATAGCTTGTTTATTTTGTAATTTTGTTTTTTGTTTTTTGGTGTGCAATAAAGTACTATAATTATTATTTAATCTAGGATAGCCGGGACGTAGATGTCATGGGCCAAAATGTACATCAACGGGTTAAGAACATGGTTTTAGGTTTGTGGTTGGCCACAGTCATAGGACTCATATTGAAGAAATTTTCTTAACAATCTATATGTATTCAGTAACTAATATTTGCAACTGGAGGTAAGTGACAGCGACATCCATAGATACCCGCTACGTCAGAGGATTAGAGTACGCTTTTGATGCATTGTGTAGGTATAACTCTTTTTATTATTAATTACTAGCAAACCCGGCGAACTCCGTTTCGCCACCAACTTCTTTTCGTGAGGGATACTCACACCACGTACTGCCGCCAATCAAAACCATATTGGTTTGTAGTACATGCTATGTATCAGAGATGGCGCTGTATGTTAAAAATGATTTTTCCTGTTTTTCTGCTTTTCTGTTGAAAATTTTCCTGAATTTAGTTTGCTATAAAGCTCACGGAGCCCGAGACCTTTCCAACGAATGCAAAACCGTGGAAATCGGTTCGTGCGTTCTGGAATTATAGCGTCAGGAAGGAAAACCCGATTTATTTTTATATAATAGATTACTATATAAAGTATTAAAGATATAACGAAAAGTTTAAATATTTAATAGACTCTGTATTGTCTTCAATTAATATAATTAACTAATTGTTCAGAACTAAGTGCTTCGTGTTAAAGTTGTTTAATACTTTAAAAAGTTACTTACTTCACTACAAATTAAGACATTTGCATCATTATAGCTTAGTAGTAATCGTAGTAGTGAAGGCGGAAATTAATTGTAATCTTGTTTTAAAGTATCAACAAAATTGTCAAATTTCGCTTACAAAGCGCACTAGACATTTCTTGCATTAGTAGATAATATATTTTACCATAATTGTTCAGTACAGTGTACTTAATGAATTATAACTAAGTAGTTAGTTGTTGTACATAATTTAATGATGTCTGGGTTTGTGCTCACGAATGGCTTTACAAAAAAAAAAAATAGATTCTTAAAATAAACATATAACATGCCGTTATCAAACGAAGCCATATTTATGATTACATAATATATATTTATGATTTCGATTACAGAAGAGTGAAAAGATTGTAATCTACAAAGAAGATCTAATTAGTCATTTAGTTAGTCATAGTGATTAATTGAATTGAAAACCTAGTTAAATTATGAAGACGCCACATATTTTATCCCCACTGTTACTCGTGTAAGTTTATTAAAATTAGTCGGTTAATATCCCTTTGTAAGCCGCACTACTGGGATCCCTTTAATTGCAATGTATTGTAAAATCTAAACCCCAAAAAGTGAATACGTTAAATTTATCGTCTTTGGTATTGGGTATTTGACACTTTTTTTTTATTTACACTTTTCGTAAATAAAATCACGGAGGTTAGAGAAAAGGAAAAATATTGCTATGCATTGACACCGGCCCGATTGGTTGCATAATTTAATAGTTCACTTTTTAGTCACTAGCGGCGCTGGTGTCAGCATCTATTATGTTTATATTTTAAGTATAAGTTTAGTATTTTAGAATAAAAGATTTTGCACAGATGTGCGAAATTAACAAGCATTTGCAAATGCTGTTACAAGGTATAACTAGCTTCCTGAAGTTACTATAATTTTTTTTTCAGTTATGGCTTCTTATTTGTTGATTACAGATTTCTATTATATTCTCCTAGTCTCTAAACTCCATTATATAAACATTTTTTTTGGTATCTGTCACATTTTTTTAATACATTGCAAGCAAACGGATGTCAAAGGGATATCATAACATAACTCGACTCACCGAATCGTTTCACGTGAACGTCCCTATTAAAAGACACAGATCTTTGCTTGCCCTCTTTCTCCTTTTCAGTATTCGCTTTCTCGCTCTTGGCTACCCCATCGCTATCTTGCGTCTCTTTCTTGATACCAGTTTCAGACATCGGATACTGGGGTACCCCGTCTTTGGTACCCCGTTTGTCTTTTTATCGACTAAATCGATCGCTCATTGATATTATTTATCTGTAAATTTTTTTACTCGTAAAATATATAATTTAGGGATGTGCTCGTATTTTTTTTTATCGATAAAGTTGGTTTTGTGGGGGGAAAGTGTAATGTGTATGTCTCACCTCCGTAAGCTGTTGTGAAACATGAGTTCCTTCTTCTTATTGCGTTAAAATCATAATTTCAGTTGTTGCCACATTTCGTTCTGTAACAAAGAGATAATTCGGTTAAAGATTTTTATCTTTGAGTGTCAAGCTCGTTACAATGTACAAACAAGTACTTTACTTTTAGTTTAATAAAAAAATAATCCACATAAAAAAAAAAAAATAGAAACATAAAGTAGACCTATATATTTTATGATTTTGATTATGACAACCGTTCCGGTGTAGAGGTGCACTTGCATACTTAGTCGCCTTAACGCCGGCGATTGCGGATGCGATTTGCGCTCGGGGCAGGCATTTGTATTTGTTTTTGGTCTGGATGTATTTCCTTGTGGATACCCACCGTGTCTCTGAGAGCACGTAAACAGATATCTGATAGCGGTCGCTACGTAGTGGTGAAATTATCTGCCAAGCCACAGTAGTAACTGCGGAGTTTCTTGCCGATTCTTCTCTGCAGAATCTACATTCCGAATCGGTGGTAGCTTTACTTTTACAAAAAATAATAATCACTAAAGTTTTAATTTGTAAAATGACGATTCGTGAGGCCTATTTGAATAAAGTTGTTTTTGATTTTGATTTTGATTTTGAGTAGGGCAACGAGTTGGCTTCTTCCAAGTAGTGGGACGTTAAAGGCTGATTTAGTTCAATTAATCTGTTGTGGGTAAGACATAAGGATAATCCACATGAAGAGTCATTGAAGGAAGAATTTACCAAGAAAAGACAACATGTAGCTAAACTAATTCAAGAAACAAGAGATCAATACCACTATAAAGAATTTACTAAATGTAGTACCAAGCCAAAGAAAATGTGGACCTTAATCAAGACTCTGGCAGCTAATAAATTTGCTTGCAATAGTTTTCCAACTAAGCTTGAAATTGATTCTCTGACAGTGACAGATCCTTTTAACATTTGTCAAACATTTAACAAATATTTCGCAAATATTGGGCCCCAGCTAGCCGAATGTATACCTAATTATTACCATAACAATTTTCATCGTGCTTTGCCGCAAATTACCCAATCGAAAAATTGTATTTCGTCGTTTGAACCCTGTACCGAAAAAGAAATCTTAAACATAATTCTTAAATTGGACTCAAATTGTAGTGTTGGTTTGGATGGTTTAAGTACTAAAGCTATTAAATCTATAAGAAATTTGATATGTAATAGACTAACTGAATGTTTTAACGGACTAATATGTGACGGTATATTTCCAAATACATTAAAAATTGCCAAGGTTACACCTATTTATAAATCGGGATCCAATACAGACCCAGGTAACTATAGACCCATATCAGTACTCCCAGTATTGTCAAAAATTTTAGAAAAAGTTTTACACACAAGATTACAAAATTATCTACACACGATTAAATTTATCTCTAACAATCAGTACGGTTTTAGACCCAGAAGTAATACAACTACGGCTACCATCGACCTTGTCACTAAATTAAAACAAAATATTGACCGAAAGTACATAGCTTTAGGTGTTTTCATCGATCTCAAAAAGGCCTTTGACACAGTAAGCCATCAGTTACTTTTAAAAAAGCTAGAGTCTATAGGTATCATTGGTAAAGCACTTAATATATTAGAATCATATCTCACAGGTAGAACACAAATAGTAAAGTCGGACAAAACCCAAAGTGATGCATTACCTGTTACCTGCGGAATACCGCAAGGTTCAATACTAGGGCCGCTCCTGTTTGTTACATATATAAATAATATTTTTCAGCTGGGCTTACATGGTCATATTACTTTATACGCAGACGACACTTGTTTTATTTTGGAACTTCCATTCACGACTTAATATCTAAAGCTCAAGAGGATCTAAACACTTTATATAACTGGTTCCAATACAATTTATTAACCATTAACATATCGAAAACATGCTATGTCATCTTTAAAGCCAAAAATAGACAAATACCCACTTTTTCTCCTCTTACAATCAATAATGAACCCATTCAACAGAAAACTCACGAAAAGTATCTCGGTCTTTACATCGACAGTCAACTAAATTGGAATACCCATTTAAAGCAAATTAAAACAAAATTAATATCACTGCGCGGCTCACTCCGTAATATTACAAAATGCATCCCTCGTACCCTAAGATACACAATTTACAATGCTTTAGTTAAACCCCACCTCCTATATCTTATAGAGATATGGGGAACTGCAGCCAAAACTCAATTAAACAAATTGCAACGCCAACAAAATAAAATAATAAAATTACTTTTCAATTACCACTTCCTAACGCCAACTACCAAAATATATGAAGAAACTAACTTAATGAACATAAAAAATTTATATAAATACAATATCTGCATTTTTATTCGAAAATATTTTAATAGGAATATCCACACAAATCTTTCGTTTACTAAACAAAACCAAGTTTCTAAGCGCAGCAGTCGGCGCGCTAGCTACCTCACCATACCAAAACATCGCACGTCGTACGGCAAAACAATGATAACAGTCAACGGAGCGCGGCTGTATAACAGTATACCCTCACATATAAAAAATGTTGACTCATTTCATGCATTTAAAAAACAATTGTCTGATTATTTATTAAACAATAACGAATCTTAATTATTATATAATTGGTTCGAATGTATGAGGTGGGACAAAATTCAACAAAATTGTACTTATGTTTTTGCTTTGTTTTTGTGTTTAAGTTTCCAAATATGCCTTCATAATAATTGTGCACATAATGGCAACGACGATGTTATTATACGTAACTAATTAAGTTTATGTTATCACATAAGTGACAATATCTGTCTTTGTTGATAATAAAGTTCTTTAAACCTAAACCTAATTTAGAAATAAGTATATCGCAAAAGATATTTACAGTATTACCGTATGCTAGACGTTCTTTGCGGTTCTACTTACATTGATATACAGATATATATATATATATATATATATATATGTATATGGATATTGTTTCGCTACAACTTATTGTAACGTAAACTTATATTGCCTTTTTAAATTTTATGACTAATATAAAATAATAATTAATAAAATAATTATTAAAATCGTTATAAATTGGCCGTCAAGTAATAATAAGACCTAATTAAATAAGCAGTTAATTTTCAAATTCTATTCATTTGTTACAAAACTTAAACCCGCATAAACATTTAATAAGGTGTTAAACGTAATAATATTTATTCAATAATATTTTTTATCCTCGAAAAGTTTTAAAATAAGCACTATAACATACATAATGAGCCTTTAATAATTCTTTACAATTCCATTACTATTGTCCGTTTGACAGATTGGCGTTTATACGTCGAACATTTAAAGAATATCTTTATATTTATTGATATCGATAATCCATTAATCAACGTCATCATCTTACGTCACTAATTAGCTATTTGTCTATAAGATGGTAATCTTAAAAACACTCTGTTAATGTTTTCGCTTTTATTAAACAGTGAATTATTTGTGAATGTGATTGCGACATAATATATTTCATAGTACTTAATGAGTGGGTGTTTGAAAAATGTGTTATTCGGGTCATACATTCATTTATTTGGTTTGAACTGAATTGAAATGAATCGGCCTCTAAACATCCCACTGCTGGGCAAAAGCCTCATCTCCATATACGAGAAGCATTAGAACTTAATCCACCACACTGCTACAATGCGGGTTGGTATATAATTTCCCTACCAGGAGTAACGATCGCTACCAGGTGTCTATGATAACAACCGGGACTGATCGCTTACGTGATTTTTGAGGCACACTGGGGAGACCTACAAGGACATAAAATACACAGAGATTGTAATCTTAGATACATTTTGAAGATAGAAAAAAATAGTAAAAATTTATTCATAACCCTTAAAACACCACTCGGGTCTTCACCCGGGTCTGCTTCTACTATTTCACTGGATAATATCGTATTAGAGATTTTTAAGAGTGCGATATTTAACCATCTTCATAAAGAAACAGTTTAAAAGTACGCAGCACTGAGTATTATTTGAATACAAGTTAAGTTTGATATTTTTACAATATCCGATATAGATTTATACTGGGTCTAAATTCATATAGTAAAAATTTACAGTTTCATAATATTTATCCATCTCTAAGTTATACGTGTACTTTATTATTGCACGGTTTATAAAAAAGGACATATGTATAGCAATCAACGAACCAGTTCTGCTCTCGAATGTTATAAATGTGGTCAGCTGTTGCGACACGTCGCAAGAGATCGGCGAGCAAGTGGTTGTGGTGCAAGGCATGGAAACAAACGTTTTATAACGTTTGGGCGTTTGTGCACTACAAGGAATTTTACTGTCCGGTAGTCCGATTTTTTACGGTCCGATATGGCACGCCATGTAAATGTATATACTAGTTTATGCAATATACGTAATTTTACTGTCCGATATTTTACGTTTTCCTATTCATTTTTATCTCATTTTCATTAATACTTTTTCATGCCACATCGGACCGTAAAAAATCGGACTGCCGGACAGTAAAGTTCCTTGTAGTACACAGGCGCCCTTTAACGGAATATTTACCATCTTTGCGGTTAATAATAATATTGAGTTTCCGATATTTCGTCAATGTTACAAGCACCATAGTCACTGCTACATACAGTGTAGAATGATTTGCTCTATAATTCTATATATCTATTGTCAATTATGGTCTACATTTAGATAAATCTTAGTGACCATGAAAGTTCTGCTTTGAACCGGTCGCTCTGGAGGTTAATGGGGGAGGCCTACGTTCAGCAGTGGACATCCAATGGTTGATATGATGATGATGATGACATGATGATGAAAGTTTAAGAAGTTACTCTGAGCGTTTGTGCTTGTTTTGTGTGTGCTGGACCCTCGACACATGATTCACATCCTACTGGGAGCCGTTGAGTGTGAGGCATTTATTTATTTTATTGAAACTTTTTATTTAAGACTTGTCTCACGTTATTTCGGATGTCTATGGTGTTTTATCAATCTCGAATACGTTTTAGCTCTATATAATATAGCTATCATTATTAAACAGGCCGTAATACATTGATAAAATGTAAAGTTTGAAAATAACAGATTTATGCCTTTTACTATTTACTGAATTGTCTTGTAATCGTTTTATTCTGAATTTTAGTAGATTCAGACCCAGTTTCACTACTTTCTATTAAGTTCCGGCTAACCTAACTGACACTTTTTTGACAGGTAATTGTATGGGTTATCTATCAAAATAAGTGCCAGTTAGGTTATCCGGAACCTAATAGCAAGTGGTGAACATGAGCCTTACTATCCGTGCGCAGAAACTTTGCCGATGACCACCCCTCCCACCGGAGTTGACTGCGTCCCTCGCTCGTCTGAGGTGTACCGCTAGCAACGCAGCCGATACGTGCGTGTAATTTTTTGCTTTCACTACGAATTAATTAATTGTTGTTTTCTTAGGTTTTACTTGTTTTATTTTTGTTAGTTATTTGTTTTCGTTGTTTGGAACCAATATACTTTTATTTTACGGCTACGTTTCATTCATTCACTAAATATAAATACATAAAAATATATAATCTACCTAATAACAACAGCGTTTTTTATTTAATATTTATAATTACACTTTATATCAAATTTATAATTCGACCGAGACTATTTTTTATTAGTTTGATGTAAAATATATACAATAATAATCTACATTTATGTGACCTTTTTTTTTTCAACCCTACTGACTATCGACGCGTGACGTCTCAAGGCCATCGGCAAAGTTTCTGCGCATGGATAGTAATTAGTTTATTCCGCTTGTTACTCACGTTTAAACCAAACAACATTTCTGATTTGTACATATTGCGATAGTGCTGAAGTTTTTGCATCTAATTTAAAATTACCAAGCGACAACGTCCTGTCTACCTTATTATCCCTTTGAACTCCTTATTAACTTAATTTAATAGTCTTTTAAGAGTAATTGAATTAATAATTAACTTTTAATTTAGCAGTAAATAGTAAAAACTAACATTATAGGAAGGAATTTATCAGTTTATTGGTTAGATATGAAATTGCTGAATCTATTTCTCTAATTATTTCAATGTTAGGAAGCTAAATTATTAATAGCATAGCCTATTAAATATTACCCTAGGACTTGTAGTAGTAGAAGAGTGGCCAATGGCCATGGCCAATGGCTATTGGTTAGGTTAATGCTTTATGGCATAAAAATTAACAAGGATCTTCACCCGTCCTGGGTTTGTATTTATCACATTGGTTGTAATTTACAGTTACTCCTTCATCATTCAAATCGCTATTGTATGTCCTAGAATGTTCTTCATAAAAGAGGCTTCTTATGCATAAAAAAATTTAAATTAATTTAATCGAATGAAACAATCCTACAGATCAGTTTACTAATATTACAATAATTACGCAGTTTAGTAAATTATACGCGTTTTCAGTTCACGAAATCAGTATTTGTATACAATATACATTAGTTAATTTCAGTGTTGCCACCTTGATTTTTCAAAACGGGCTATCCGGACACCGAAAAAGGGCTAGATTTTAAAAATTCTGGCCAGAAAGGGCTAAAAAAGAAATACTTTTGTTTCAAATAAAATTTTAATGATCATGATGAGTATAAATAGTAATTTAACAATATAACAGTAATCAAAACGCAATGACAAACCCGTATTATAATACTATGAAAAAAATCACCTAATTTAAAATGTTATGAACCAGTCGTGATTGCATTTTAAATTACCTACTCGGTTTATACTGACATGGCAGAGTTTGTGTTTAGAATTTTCACCTGTAAAACTAAAGTTACCACAGTAAAAACAAAAAAAAAAATGCTGTCGGTTATTGGCAAATTGTATGCCACAAAGCACTCAATATCTTTTATCAACTCTAATAACTATGGCAAGAGAGGTTTTTGTGTGATGTTTGAAAAGGGCTAGATTGCCCTTTTAGGGCTAAATAAGGAAATGTGGAGAAATAAAATCGTAAAAAGAGCTAGATCTAGCCCCAAAAGGGCTAAGGTGGCAACACTGGTTAATTTAGAACGGCTGCGTAATTTCTATCCATCTGTTTAACGTACAATCTGTGTATTGAAATTTACATAATCGTGTTACCGCCTTTCTCTCGGATAATATTGATATCCCACAGTTGGGAAAATAGTATAATTTAAATTAAGACATGACAACCGTTCTGGAACTACACTAGTATATTTGTATATATAGTAATATTTGTTTCTCGTCTGGTTGTATGTCCTTTGTGGGTCTCCCCACCGTACCTCGGAGAGCACGTAAAGCCGTCGGTCCCGGTTTTTATCATAAACACCTGATAGTGATCCTTTTTTTATGGTAACGAAATTATCCGTCAACCCGCAGAGGAGCAGCATGGTGGATTAAGCTCCAATCTTTCTCATATATGGAGAAAAGTTGATATTAAGACATTATGACGTTTCATACAGATGTATGTTGTGGTCTGGGCGGGCGCGGCAAATGATTTTTATCATACTAGGAGTCGTTGCGTGTGAGGCGTTTTTTGAAGAATAAAGATCTTCAGGAGTTCAGATCCACACTCAACACAGACACACGTGTAGTCTATACAAATATACAATATTTTTATGAATCGAATCTTCCACCGCTAACGCAGTTTTGTAACTGTGCCAAACAGTATATACAAATATTATAGCGGTGCGAACGACTGTACACTATCTAGGATGGTGATGGGCAGCAGCGTCACCGTATCCTTTTTTTTATCGCTGGAAAATGCGTTTACGCATCCCGCCGTTGTAAAGGCTACGGGTATGTGGTATGTGAATAGCCGACTGCGAAGCCAGAATACCCACTAAAATCCATACTCATCGTCGTAGTAGGGCGCCACGGGATCGCAGCGTCATCGTATCCTGCCGCAATACACTGCGCTCGCCAACCCAGTACCCACCTGCCAAGCATGGCGAGTAATGGCAAACCCCCTCAGGGATCAGGGGAGGGCCCTATATTCCGCGACTGATGTCCGATATAAACATAGGTTATAGTTCGAGATTGCGTAATACAACGGGCGGACTTATGGCTAATAATTTTAATTTTTTTTACGAATGAATGATTCACGCTGGCAATGGTCAATGAGTAATGTCACCTACGAAGTCTGACGTTATAGTACAGGCGTTCACACGTAGGTGTTAAGGATAACATTTCACTTAAGATCCTAATAAGGCTTCGAATGTAATCGTACAAGTGAGCACTTGTATATTTATGCAAATATACGAGGTTTATTATCAGCTCTCATCAAGCTCCTTTAAAAAAGAAGGCCCGTTTCGAAAAGAGAGGTAATTAAAAACAACGAGTGAGAAAGAAAAAAAAATTATTAAGAAGGCCTTATTAGGAAAACGCTTCTGAGATAGCTAATATTAGTTTTAAGATGTTCTTTGTTTTATTATTATCATTTACTCCTATTAATATAATATATGACGAATAAGCGGGACCGGTATTGTTTTTAAAAATAATGACGTAAGCATTGCTGACGTCATTGTATTAATAACAGTAACGATTATTTACATGCAATGATTTTCACACAAGTAAACAATTACAATTTAGCTTTAAGCACATTTTTAGAGTAATCAACATACCTGACCGTACCAGTTTTTTTCCGATTTAAAATGGATTGATACGTAATCTTTCCCGCTAGTTGGAAGGCTGCATTTGTTATTCCTCTATTCAAGACTGGTGATCAGTTGTTGTTTATGAAATCATAATTACGAAAACGTAATTGCAATAACATTATTTACTATCTTTACAACTAATAAGACTTTACTCAAAAAACAGGATAACAACAATAATGATTATCGAAATCGGAAAATGTAGTAGATCATAAGAAAGCTAAAACAAAGACTTTAACTTTTATTATTTTTTTAGGTATCAACAGATGAATTTCTATAGTACCTATACATTAGTTTCTTATAGATAGCAAAAGTATTGGGATCCTTGGCGTTGACATCACGAACGAAGTCCAATTCCGGGGTCACTTGGAGAGCAAAGCCAAACTGGCTGCGAAAAAGCTAGGGGTTCTGAACAGGGCGGGCCGGTACTTCACGTCGGGGCATCGGCTTCTGCTTAATAAGGCCCAGGTGCGTCCTCATGTGGAGTATTGTTCACATCTTTGGGCAGGTGCCCCTCAATATCAACTCCAACCATTTGACTCCATCCAACGCCGGGCAGTTCGCATTGTCAACGATCCCATACTTACGGACGGTTTAGAACCCTTAAGTATAAGGAGAGACGTTGGCTCCCTGTGTGTTTTATACCGTCTGTATAATGGGGAGTGTTCTGAGGAACTCTTTGACATGGTGCCACCTTCGCGTTTTTATCACCGCACCCTTCGCCGAAGGACTAAATTTCATCCACACCACTTGGATGCCTGGTTTGCAACCAATGTGCGAGCTTCGCGCGCATTTTTGCCGCGCACATGTAAGCTGTGGAATGACCTTCCTCCTGAGGTTTTCCCTGAACGCTATAATTTGGGGGTTTTCAAGTGTCGTGTGTACAGACACCTTTTCCCTAAAGGCCGGCAACGCACCCGCAACTCCCCTTGTGTTGCGGATGTCCATGGGCGACGGTAGCCATTTAACATCAGATGGCGGCCCGTCTGCTCGTTTGACCGCATTGTAATAAAAAAAAAAAAAATAGATTAGTAACTAAAAATACCTCTACCAGTACTGTACTTGTTCGTACGTAGATACATAACGCACATAAGAGTATAAAAGCCTAAGTTGAAGTTTATAGATCGCGAAGCCAGAATACAATACATAGTGTCTTTTATATTTTCATTCTTACCAAAATTAAGTAATTAATAACATTTAGACTCATTAACATCATATAATATCACACATTAACAGTAATACAATAGTGATAATAAATCAATAGTGTTTAAAAAAGATTTTGACTAAGAAGTCTCAGTTAAGAATTTCGTTCAATATATTTAAATAAATAAATAATAAATATGTTTTAACACATGGTTATAGAGTTACGAAACAATCAAAGTATATAGTTACCCAATCGTTTGTAAAACGTTTTGATTCGTCTGTAATTAATAATCAAGTCACAATGTGCTCTATTTGTTCTTAAAATGTTATATGTATCTATTTACGTACGTTTAAATAAGATTAATACAATCGAATTCGCGTTCCTCATGAATTATTACAAAACGCGTATCATCTTAAATCTATTATTCAGACGGCGTCCGGCAAACATTGAAATATCGTTGCTGCGCGTTTGCGCGTGACGAAAACTCTGTTAAGCTTATGTTCACCTAGTACTTGGTTTCACGCTAATATCTACTTTTTAACCGATAAAGCAGAGTTAAGTAATGCGTATATAATAAGTATTTTTGGTTATTAAATTTTGTACCTATGTTGCTTGTAACAGACGTGTTAAAAGATTATTAACTACTTATATGTAATGATAATACATATGATAATGCATTTTATTTATTAATAAAATATATTGAATATTATAATATTCAATATTTTTCTATTCCATTTCGATTTCATTCCATCTCCATATTATCGATTTCCATCATTTCAATTATTTATTTTGCGTTCTTAATTAATTAATATTTATTTATTTCTTAATTAATTAATTAATTTCTTAATTAATTAATATTCTTTAATACAATCATTAGAACACTTGTTTTATAATCCGTCCTGCTGTCATTTTATAATCTCTTATAACACATTCCGGTATACTTTTTTCGACATCATTTTATTTTTTATAGATAGACCTTAGTGAAAGACGTTGCCTGTAAGAGATCGCTGTTTTAGCTACCCATAAAGCCCATATCGCACCCTTAATAAAACAAAGATGTAACTCAAAAATTACAACTTGTGGGAATTAACGTTTGAAGTTTAGCACTTTTTCCGCATTCTGTTTGATTAAAAATTACCGATTATTTGTAAAGCTCTTCATGACTTTTACTATTGATATAATTAGTTTAAACTATATAGCCTAAGATCCCACCGCTTGATTCTGCAGGTATATGTTTTTTTGATGAAATTAATTGTAAATGAATGTTGAGGGAGTATGCAATGGATTAGCGATAGGTTGCCTAAAACAAATCAGCCGCAATTATCTGTAATTAATTTTCGTATAATTAATTCGGTAATATAAATTGCAGCTATATGTTTTTTTAATCAATTTTACGTCATTTTAAAGGAAATGATGTAAAGAATAGAAAAAAAGATGGTTGCCAGCTCTCAGCCAGCCGCAAGTTAGGGTTGCCAGATGTAAACATGTATTTGTATAATTGTTGATTATTTACAGTTATCCGTTTTTTTTAAAATTTTAATACAAAATTGAAGTTTTATATTTCTTGTTTACGATAATTCATGGTGGCCAGTGAAAAAATGGCCGCAAGCAGTGGTTGCCATGCTTTCAATAAACGATTCTTCCTCCAGGTAAATGCGACCGCAAGAGTAAAGATACACGGTTTGTTACGTGCTCTAAACAAGAGTACAATGTAGTGTAGATGTAGATCTAGTATTTCTTTAATTAGTATTTATAAAGCATAATTTTTGAGTACAACAAAAAACTTTTTGCGTGAAAAAAGAACTATTTTTCATCGAAAAACATCATCTACAGAATCTTTCAAGCACATCGATGTATTCATTCAATTCAAATTTGTTCATTCAATGTTCATGTATAATAACTTTTTCGTATTTTTTTTTTGTTTTGTTTTATTTAGAACTAGTTACTTTTTTTAATAATAAATCTTATCAATATTATCGTATTAGATTCGTAATAATTAAATAAAAATAATAAGTATTAGTCAATCAGAGCAGTAGAACATAAAATAATGACGTTCAACAATAATTTTGATTTCAATGATCTTTTCAATAAAAGATCTAAAAATATATTTCAATAAAAGATCTAAAAACAAACTAAAAATATATTTTTTATAAAAATTATGTAATACACAATATACTTATTCTAAATGTAAATCTTACAATTGTACATATACATATATTGACTTAATTATTAAAGAAATACTAGATCTACATCTACACTACATTGTACTCTTGTTTAGAGATCTTTACTCTTGCGCTCGCATTTACCTGGAGGAAGAATCGTTTATTGAAAGCATGGCAACCACTGCTTGCGGCCATTTTTTCACTGGCAACCATGAATCATCGTAAACAAGAAATATAAAACTTCAATTTTGTATTAAAATTTTTAAAAAAACGGATAACTGTAAATAATCAACAATTATACAAATACATGTTTACACCTGGCAACCCTAACTTGCGGCTGGCTGAGAGCTGGCAACCATCTTTTTTTCTATTCTTTACATCATTTCCTTTAAAATGACGTAAAATTGATTAAAAAAACATATAGCTGCAATTTATATTACCGAATTAATTATACGAAAATTAATTACAGATAATTGCGGCTGATTTGTTTTAGGCAACCTATCGCTAATCCATTGCATACTCCCTCAACATTCATTTACAATTAATTTCATCAAAAAAACATATACCTGCAGAATCAAGCGGTGGGATCTTAGGCTAATAGAGATTTATAGAATAATAGAAAAAACACTGTGTTAAAATCTATAATAGCTGTAAAATGGTGATGAAAAAAAAATGCCGACTTAAATCTCTTTATGGCAAAAATTACTTATTAGACGAACAATATTTTAGGTAGTAACCGAAGTAAATCCAAATGTTACACATCATCATCAAACGCATTTTCTAAGAGAATGAAGTATAACAAAAATCATCTTTTTATTTTTAAATAATAAAATATTCCATACTTTCCTTTTAATCCAATACCGAATTATTTGATGTTACTCAAAACCACAGCACTTCAATCTCCGCTCACTACCGGTGCATCACTGAATCACGCCACTTTATAAGAACTGACTTGTCAGTTCCTGTTAATTGAAAAGAG
Organism: Euphydryas editha; assembly: GCA_036937285.1. Taxonomy (NCBI): domain Eukaryota; kingdom Metazoa; phylum Arthropoda; class Insecta; order Lepidoptera; family Nymphalidae; genus Euphydryas; species Euphydryas editha. The sequence continues at coordinate 1,641,506 of JAUPFZ010000024.1, forward strand.
AGTAACAATCGCGTATCTTTCTCCATATTATAGTTAAAACGCTGGAGTCGAAGTCTACCTATTCTTTACGCGACGAAGACGCGTTTTCTTGTAAAATCTCCAAATCCACAAATTTTGAGTTACATCTTTGTTTTATTAAAGGTGCGATATGATTTCACCGTTTATCATTACACCCAGGTATTGCCCGTGACTGAAATCCCACAGAAATCGTACATTTTACCATGTAAAAAAGTATCCTTGTGCTCTTCCATACTATATTATGACCAATCCCTATGCCGAATTTTATCCAGATCCGTTCAGCCGTTCTGGCGTAATTGAAAAACCGCCACCCATCAAAATTACGAATTTCTAATAAGGAGGAAGATTATTGTTTTGTACGAGTATATTCTTTTGATAAATTAAGTACTTGTGAAATAAAAATATGAATCATTCCAGCCATAGTTGTCGTAAGACTCGTTCTTGACAAATAATAGCAATACACATGTTTGTTCCTGGGTTTTCCTTGTGGGACCCGGAACACAAATGTTGATTCATTATTTTAAGTAGAAGATGACTTGGTTTTGAAAAATGACAATTCATTCGAAACTAAGTAGGTTATATGCGGCAGACAACATGAATGCTGGTGATTATTACTTACACTTATATCTTAATCGCTATAGAAATTAAACAATTTGTTTAGAGTATGTATTTGGGGTGCATAAAAGGGACATAAAAAAGGTAAATTTTCACCAAATTTCGTGAAAATATTGTAATTGTGAATTTTCTGTGAAGATTTACAATACTAATCGATCAAATAATAGATCAATGTAAAAAAAAACCTATATTTTGACGTGAGAATTTTCGATTGAAAATTAGGGTGATTTTTCGATATTAAGTCAAAATAAGGTGAAAAAATTAATATTTTAAATTAAAAAAATTACAGTGTGTTTGGGACATAAAAAGGAATGAAAAAAGTATAAATGTAAAACTTGCAGGTCTTTTTATTACCTACAACTTTGAGATTCAACTTTTTTCCATAGGACTTGTAGTTTTGCCGGAAATCGTGATATAAGCCGCTTTTTACCCTTAAACCCCTTCCACTTCCGGACCTCAGATCGCCCGTAATTTATTTTTCCCTGCATTTTTGTTATATTCTCTTCCTTTTCCAATGAGTTTCATCCTACTATTTTTTTTTCACTTTTTCCATTTTCAAAGGCTTCGGCACTTGTCTATATTGAATACTTCTGTGGATTTAATTTACCATATAATTGACATCTGTCAATTTGTACCTAGAATAACATTGCGCATGTTCGCGGAAACATTTCGACAAGATGGCGACTGTCCCAAAATGGTTGTGCAAGGTCCAATGACCCATTAACTCTGAATAAACTTACCTTGGGTTACCTTATTTTAAAAGGTTGCTTGAGAAAAAAAAAGTTAAACATAAAATTTTAGTTACCATAAAGGTAAAGGTCTTTCTTAAAAAATTCTTAAGTTTTGAATTTACAAATATTTATGAATGTAAATAATAGCTATAGGTACATATTATAATTTATTTTATTTTATCTCTTTTTATTAAATGTTTTATACAATTAAATTAAATATTATTAAAAAGTTTAAGTAGACAATTTTGAAAATAAAAAATCTCGTAAATAAGGCTTGTTGTTATTCGAGTTTTTCATTACTTTTCAGATCAAATCAGATTTTTCAATCCTACGTATCGTAGTAGGTATGATGTTTTAAAGCCCCTGAACTGAATTGAATTGAAACAGCCTGTAAACGTCCTACATCTGGGCAAAGGTCTTAGCTGAATCTACCACGCTGTTCCACTGCGGTCTGGCGGATAATTTCCTTACCATGAGTAACGATTGTTATTAGGTATCTGTGATAAAAACTGGGATCGATCATCGACGGTTTTTCCTGCTCTCCTAGGCATGATGAGGAGAACCACAAGGACATACTAGAAACGAATATTTGCACAAATACAAATATATGCCCCGAGCGGGAATAGAACGCACAAACATCGTCGTTGAGGCGACTACTGGCAGGGCCGGCCTAAGGGGTGTGCGGAGTATGCAGCCGCACACTCTAGCTTTTTGGGAGGTCATATTTTTTAGGTATTCGGATAGGCTACAGTCGATGATCTCGGACGACCTTTTTTTTTAAGAATTCGGATAGGCTACAAAGGTAAACATCAATGGTGGATCTCGGATCCTTTTTTTTAGGTAGTCGGATTGGGTAGTAAGGTTAATGTCGATATTGAATGGCGGATGACCTTTTTTTAGGTATTCGGATAGGGGCAGAGCGAAAACGTCTGGTACTGAAGGCCGGATGACCTTTTTTTTTCGTCGTCCGATAACTGTACCTACCGATAATTATCGATAACTATCGATAACACGATACGATAACTATCGATAATAAAATTATCGATAATTTTACTATCGATAATTATCCCTACTGACGACTTTTGTTTTTGTGTATGTGAGTCTCGCACACTTGCAATTTTCGCCTTAGACCGGCCCTGACTATTAATCCACTACATCAGGGTACCACTACATCAGAACGGTTGTAGCGTGTGTGTGATAAAAATTGTACCTACAGTTTTTATGATTTTAACAAGCAGGCTGGGCTATAGGGGCGTACCATTTACCTGTACAGTTCGACTGTACAGTTTTATCGCACAGATAAAACTGAACGTGTGAGACATCCATAAGTATTTTATCATGAACCGTGATCAAAACCACGACAGCTAGCGCAGCCAGTTGTGACCAAACCAACGCGTCAACGCGTCGCCATATAACACGTTTTTTTGCTAAATATTTTATTTCGATGAACTCAAAACTCAACTCAAACTCAAACTCAGAATTCAAAACTCATGGATATATTTTAATAAATTATTTGATTATGTATTCCAAAGCTCACTACTACTAAACATTATTCAGAAGTAGCACAGGGTTCATAATGTAATGTTAAAACATAATCGCGAAACAGGAGTCGTAAATATCAACGCGGGTGAAAACGCAAAAAAAAGTATAATTTTAGTAGGGATGTTATGGACCTCTGTAACGGTAATCGAATCTATCGGATATCCGAAATAAAAATGTATCCGTAACCGTACTCATTAAATATGAATTCGTGATTTTTCACTAACCGTAATATACATATGTTCGTCGTAGTCTGGGAGTTTATATTTGTTTTTCTATGGTTTCCGGACCTCCAACACAATATTCTCATTATTTAATATTATTATTACAAGGCTCTATCGGTGCGTAATTGTAATCATTAATGAATAATGATTAAATTTTTTGAGATTTTGTTTTTTGCGTTTTATCTTAATTATGTTAATTAATCCGAATACATTATTATTGAATAAGAGACCTATAATACTGGTTCACCTTGACCATAATGTGCGACGTCCACTTATTGCGATGCGATTATCCGCTTCCAAACTATTAAATATTGCTGTAATGTACTAACAAAAGATCAAAAAGATTTCTCAATAATTTATTTCGATTTTATATGTAGTTATTTATTTCCATGGTAACATTTTGATATTATATAGATTCAAATTATTATTCTTGTTGTATTAAATTACTTTTAAATACATTCATTTAGTTAGTTACCTACTGCAAATTATTAAAAAAAAAAAAATACGATTGTACATTCACTAACTCACTCGCACAATGACGATTCTAACGACATTTCATATGTAAAAACTCATCAAATCGTTTTGCACAGCTATAAAATATAAATACACCCTACAAACAACTTATGGCGTGACGGTATTAAATATCAACGGTTAAAACTGCGACAAACGTCTACTAAATTAATAAATTATACAGAAACGAGACTTTGCTATGTATATTATTGTATTAACTGGACTTCTATCTTTATGCTTTACAAGATGACAGGTCTAGTGGACACCTGTAAATCTTAATAGCCTAATAATATGGCCTATTATGCAATAGCAAACGTGTCTATTTGTCGTGATCATTATTATTAAAAGCCTCGATAACTTAATAGATTGCTTGAGTAGGTTTTTACTGGAACTAACCCGATTGCTTTAGTTATTGACAGGGTTGCCATAATTTAAGTTGTGTGATTTGAACTTAAGTTGGCGAGTGTGTTGTGGCAGGATATGGTGATGCTACTGCCCATGACCATCCCGGTTGGTGTAGTTGTTCACACCACTACCTTAGTAACCTCACCGGCCTTAGTAACCTTTTACGACAGCTCGGCAAGAAAGATTTAAGAACTATTCTTCTCTGTCGGTCACAACACGGCAATGAGTCCCGGATCCACTTTTTTTTTTTCGAACCGGAACAAAATCTCGATTGTGAAACTCTTTCCAGCGCTTGAGATGACTTTTTAAAAAAATCTCGAAAATATATAATGACTGAGACATATTATTTTGTAAAAAAAAAAGGTGATCGTTTGAATCAAATTAATAATTGATAAAACAACGTACGCTGGATGCTAATCAGGTGCTTTGTGAATATTATTAAATCATGATTTTGCCCCCATGAAACTGATGTCATGGGTGGATGAACGTATAAATGAAGTACTATTGAACGTACAGTTTGGTCGTCTTCATTCATGATTGTCCTTGTGGTTTTCCCCACCGTGCCTCGGAGAGCACGTAAAGCCGTCGGTCCCGGTTGTTATTATTAACACCTGATAGCGATCGTTACTCATGATATAGAATACACAAAAACATATTTTTGTTAAAATATACCTTTGTGTTTACCTGCCCAATGTACCAGGTAAGCACGAATACGAAGAGATTTTATAATTTCGCTACAGGTGAAATTTGTTCTAGGTTAAACATCTGTTTCTCGGTCATGTCGATACCAGGAGAGCATAAACATTAAGACATTGATCAAATTAATTAGTATGAGTGATACAACTTCAGAGTGCGTATAAATGAATCGTGATAAACATAATTATTTAGTACTTTGTCAGCAATAACGTCATTCCACACGCAATGGCGATAACTCAAGAATTAGAGATCCTTCTCAGAAAGTCGGTTATGTAAATGGTTTTAAAAATAACAACTGAACGTATCGTAAAATGATTATGTATTAACTTTAAATCACGAATGTCTTGTAATTCCGTGAAATTTATGCAATTTTATTATATGCATTTTGTGTATAGTATTTCCTTGATGTGATCAAGGTCGTCTCGTGAATTGATTATTTAATTAAACAGTTAAGGAAACAACGGTTCTCGTCTGGGTCATCTTGTATACGGGTCCACGAGGCCCGGGCCTAGGGTTCCGCACTTCTAGGGGCTATATCAAGTTTAATAGAATTATTTTAAAAAATAATTTATTTGTAAAAAAGAACGAAAAATTGTTATTTTTAGGGCAGCAATTCAATTTTTTAAATAAATTAGACTGTATTTATTGACCGATAAAACTGGATAATCTCACAAATTCTTTCAAAAATAATTTTGTTTTTCCAATTCACTAGGCGTTGGGTTGGTGGTTTCAGGGATTGCGATTTGATTTTAAAATTAGGGGCTCCAAAGTGATCCAGATCTAGAGCCCCAAGATTTCCAAAGACGACCCTGGTTCTCGTAAAGCGAAGATTTCACAGACGTTTTTATACACGTCAGTCGGACAGGACTGCAACCAGATCTTTTTTTACTAACAATAAAATATTTTTGCTAAAGCTTCTATACTCTTTAAACATGAATCAGTGGAATTGTCATAAATACGTTAACAAAGGGCAAGATCACGTCAACTGGACCCCCCATTTTCCACTTGATCATAAAAATTAAGTTCATATATATTTTTTATAAGTACATACCATCATAAATTGATCCCCCAAAACGATTTTCAAAAATTTTGATTTTAACAACAATTTTTTTTACAATGAAAATTTTAGGTACTTTTAATTAAAAAATGGATTGTAAATCAACCGTTAAAGTTAAATTAATGGGGTTTGAAGGATTTATTTTTAAAATGTTTATATTTTAAGAAAATATTGATGACTAAAAATTATTTGTTTATTATTATATTGTTAATCAACTTTTAAGTTAACAAATGCAAATTTCATTGACTTCTCGGTGGAAAAATGAAGTTTTATTTTATCGCTTACATGCTTTATTTATTAAAATTTAAGATTTCAGAAAAAAATTTCACTGCTCGCGACTAGTTTAAGCAATATGAATTTATTTATCATAGCGCGCCGAGCGTCAGGCGCTGTCAGAATACCGCGCTGTCGAGCGTCAGACTACGTCGCAGCTTCGATTCATTATAATTAAAAATATAATTATCAAATAAATTTTATTATTATTACTATTATTATTATTATCATATTATTGTTATTATTAAACAAATTTTATTCTTGTAAAAATTTCATAAACAATGCAATGGAATCATTTTTTATTTATTCATTAAACAGGGAAAATTAATAAATAAATAATCAATTAAAAATGTTACAAAACCGTGTATTTTATATTTGTTTTTGCTTTGTATTTTAGTAAGCTATGATTTTTAAATTTACGAGTAAGTACTCCACTTTAAGTTTTTAAAAAAAAATGGTTGTCTGTAAAGTCGGTTTACGGACGATAATTTTTACGTGATAACGTCATACATGAATGGAATTGAATTATTATCACTGAATTATCATTATTTTGTATAATATATATATATATATATATATATATATATATATATATATATATATATATATATATATATATATATATATTAATGATAATCTAATTTGTTTTGCTAACTTTAAGTTATTAAACTTAGCTTCTTTATTAAACTTGATTATTTCTTGTATTACATATCAAATTATTTAACTTTATTTCGCTTTTATATTAAATACAATTAATTACCTGTAGCTTATATATATATTATACAAATTAATGATAATTCAGTGATAACAATTCAATTCCATTCATGTTTTCTTATGACGTTATCACGTAAAAATTATCGTCCGTAAATCGACTTTACAGACAACCAATTTTTTTTTAAACTAAAAGTGGAGTACTTACTCGTAAAAAAAATGATAGCTTACTAAAATACAAAGCAAAAATAAATATAAAATACACGGTTTTGTAACATTTTAATTGATTATTTATTAATTTTCCCTGTTTAATGAATAAATAAAAAATGATTCCATTGCATTGTTTATGAAATTTTTACAAGAATAAAATTTGTTTAATAATAACAATAATATGATAATAATAATAATAGTAATAATAATAAAATTTATTTGATAATTATATTTTTAATTATAATGAATCGAAGCTGCGACGTAGTCTGACGCTCGACAGCGCGGTATTCTGACAGCGCCTGACGCTCGGCGCGCTATGATAAATAAATTCATATTGCTTAAACTAGTCGCGAGCAGTGAATTTTTTTTCTGAAATCTTAAATTTTAATAAATAAAGCATGTAACCGATAAAATAAAACTTCATTTTTCCACCGAGAAGTCAATGAAATTTGCATTTGTTAACTTAAAAGTTGATTAACAAATTAAATAATAAACAAATAATTTTTAGTCATCAATATTTTCTTAAAATATAAACATTTTAAAAATAAATCCTTCAAACCCCATTAATTTAACTTTAACGGTTGATTTACAATCCATTTTTTAATTAAAAGTACCTAAAATTTTCATTGTAAAAAAAATTGTTGTTAAAATCGAAATTTTTAAAAATCGTTTTGGGGGATCAATTTATGATGGTATGTACTTATAAAAAATATATATGAACTTAATTTTTATGATCAAGTGGAAAATGGGGGGTCCAGTTGACGTGATCTTGCCCAAAGCTATATTCACTACATATCAGTGAATTTCAATAACAAGTTAGTGAATACGCACTACCCATACAAATATTCAATGATCAAATCAGTGGACTCTGATAATCACATATTCATTCATTGAATAGTCACTAAATTCTACGTGGTACGATTCCCACACTGATAAAAAGTGTCACTTAAAATTAGTGAAATTCTACTGATTTATGTTTAGAGAGTAAGTAAAAATAAAAATAAAAGTTAAGTTCAACATTTTATTAAAAAGCGGTTATAGAAACAATGTGAGTAAGACGGCATGATAGATCTAGTTCAAGATGTAGACGTCATTCACGATAACAATGTGGCTTCCATTGTCAAATTCTTGTCATAAGGTCGCTGCGCCCACACGGTGTATAACGGCGTGTGAAGTTCAAGGGGATAGGACAGTGTTGCCTTGGAAGTATGTAATACTTGACAAACTAATTTTTCTTCTATATTATATCCCTAAGCGAAAGGGCAAACGACTTTAACGAACTTAAGTCAATGAAGTATTTTATTTTTAGGGATAAAAACAAGATAACTGCTAAAATTCTGACACTCTCTAAACATGAATCAGTGAAATTTTCATTAATTACGTTAGTGAAGTCATATTCACTATATATCATTGAATTTCAATAACAATTTAGTGAATACTCACTAACTCACAAACATATATCCAATGATCAAATCAGTGGACTCTGATATTCACATATTCATACATTGAATAGTCACTAATTCTGCGTGATACGATTCTTACATTGATAAAAAGTGAAATAGTTACCTAAATTAGTGAAATTCCACTGATTCATGTTTAGAGAGCAGATTAAGTGTTATACGAAGACATTTAACTCACGACTTTATTGTTTGTAGTGTTCACTAATTATAAGTGTAGAAAAATATACAAATACTTGGTAGGTACTTGAACAATGTATCAATTTTATTACCCAACTGCATCCGAAAAGTGGGTGTAATACGATCAACTTGCGGCGAATTTACTGCATACTTATTACTAACGGCTAACATTGTTTTACTTTTATCAAATCGCTTAAGAATGTTCCATAAAATACGTTTAAATATTAGCGAAGTGTCTGGTTTGGTGAGACAAAATATGACAATAGTACAGGAGTCTAAGTCAAAGTTCACAGCTCATCATAGTCTTAAAGATGATGGACGTGTTGAGATTTTATGACGTAATATTTACAACGGAGGCAGAAATCGTAACAACGTGACGAAATGGTGGGGGTACAAAAAGTAACATTTGGAGTGACGTACTAAATGAAGGGCCCACATCCATGCTCACATTTATAAAAGAAAATCTATTTAATATTTCGTCTTAAAATACTTCATAGTACTTTAAGTACGCCTAGATGTTATCAATCAATGCCATCTAATAAATAAATTATGAAAGTCTTATTGGGTTGGCGTTGTTTTCGGTTGTTATTATAAACACCTAATAACGATCGTACTCTTGGAAGGGAAATCATCCGTAACCTGAGGTTGATGAGCGCCGCGTACTTCTTCTACTTCATAAAGCTTCTACTATTGTTACTCTGAAATCTGGGATAAATATCTTTTAGGCTGGTCTCTAGGCTAATTTTGACAAATTTCCTTTCTTCGTAAAGCTCTTCTATGCGCTGGACACTGACCAGTCGCCCAGAGCCCCGCAATTAACGATGCCTATATATAGATATTTTTTATAAGATCAAAATCCAATAGCTGATAACATCAACAATGCATGTTCTATTTTGAAAAAAATCGAACTATAATTATTGACTATAATATTCATCGCTTCCCCATTATCCTAGAGCGCTAGACCCTCTTTATTCTAAGTTATTGTACAGGGCCCTCAATAAGCTTAAGTTTGACCCAAATATGAACAGATAGTGAAGTATGCAAATTTTACTGCTATTAAAAAGTCTAAATTTATTGTTATAATAATATATTATATATTAGATGATGACGATTAGGCACCAAGTTGTTATAAAGTTCAAAAGCAATTTATCAAATTTATATTTCAAGTTTTTGATAACATTGATACAATTTAAGTTGTTAACATTTTCATGATATTAGAATAACCAGTTCATTTGAAAGGTCAGAACTTACAAATGTCTAATCAAGAATAATACGAAAACCTAATCAAAGATTGATTGGAGTTGAAAACATGCTTTTAGACGGTACTTCCTAGCATATCAAGTTTATATATCATAATATTATAAAAGGGGAGAGATAGATTTGAAACAATTCTTTATAAATCTTTCTATCTCGTTTCAACTGACGATGCTCGTCCACTACTGCCGGCCTAGCAAGTTTTAACTTAATGATATATCATGTTATCTCTTCTATTTACGTAACGAAAAGAGTATCACGTGCACGCATGTGAGCTACTGTAGACATAGAGAGATAATACGAGAAAAGGGGTAGACGAAATTTTGTCGTGCGAGCACGCTAGGCCGGCTGGACACAGGCCTATTGTGTCTATCTCTAACATTAACGACCTAGCGCCGCGCCTGTGGGCTTAAATGTCAAAATACGAATTCTTACTATACTACGCCATATTGTTTGTATCAGCTATAAATATCAAAATAATAGTTGAACTACTGTGTATTGTTACAGCATAATTTAAGTTGATCTTTATGGTGGATAAAATGTAGAACGAATAAAAATAAATGTGGTTCAGATCAGGATTTATTTTTAATTGAATAGAAAGCTAGCGAACAGACTCATTATAGTAGATGATCACAAAATCATAACCACTTCGAGTACCACAGATAACATTTTTTCTGGTTTAAATATGAGTGAAAAGGGACGTAGGATACTCAAAGAAGTTGATTAGAACAGAAGTGTAGCGACAAATATCTCGCCACATATGAACTGACGTATCCTACATCGCGCTATCAAAGTTTTCAAAGCGATTGAGTATACGAGTATATACAAGATCCCGACAACAAACGTTAAGTGGCGTGTAGCCCACCAGACGCAACTCTCGTCTGGTCGAAGGATCCTTCCTTTTCAATGGTGGATGAGGAACTTTACACCCTGTTCCTCTCTACCCCCAAACTGGTGACCCCGAGCTTGAACGTCAGCGCAGCCTTCGCAAATGTACGTCATCGTAACGTCATCAGCACTTCCTCAAGCTTTCGAGCAGCGAGTCATATAGCCAGCCAGCATCCACGGCTACTACGGGTATCCTGACCACAAGCATGCATCGGACGCGCATTCCTGGTCATCACCCACAGCCATCTCAGCGACCTTGGCAACAGCACACTGCACTTCGGCCGGTCAGCAAGCAGAGACGCACTTTTCTCCTGGTCGACGCAGTAGCCAGCTACTACGCAGCACTGCACTACCCCGACTCACTGGGGCATCACCGCAGACAGTTCCGACTCACCGTGAACTATGCGGCATCTGGTTCCGACTCACTGGAACATTCCACTGGCCCGGCAAGCATCACAAGTAGTTGATATCTATTCGCGTACGTACGCACAGACATGACTAAAAGATTTAGAATGATTTTTTGCGTTAACCAAGTTATTTTTTATAATCCGTTTAGCGAACTTGGGATCCGTACTTTCATACTCTCTAAACATGAATCAGTGGAATTTCACTAAATTTAAGTGACTATTCAATGTAATGATATGTGAATATAAGAGTCCATTGATTTGATCATTGGATATGTGTTGATTTATAAGTATTTACTAAAATGTTATTGAAATTCACAGATATATAGTATCTAAATATAGCTTCACTAATGTAATTAATTAAAAATTCACTGATTCATGTTTACGAGTACGTTGCTTTGTTTTTATATATCAATTAAATTATGTTTGATTTAGTATTATTGGCATCGGAACAATTACGGTTTCGTTTGGCACGACGCCAGTCGCAGCCGTAGTTACGTCGAATGCATACAAAGAAAACCTTGCCAAAGACAGTTCCGTTTTACGAAATAGTACCGCGATTCATTGTTAAAGATTTGTCAAATTGATTACCTATTTAAAAAATGTTATCATTGTTTTTATCATTTTTATACTACTCTTAGGAGTTACCCGTCGGAGCAGATAATAAATAGTAATAAAAAAATTCTATCTATCTTGAAGGTCTACCTAGTTGTTTAATAAAACTATGGACTGATCTTGTCGGTACGTTGTAAATATTCATTTAAAACTCATTGCAATTAATGTGTAAAGTACAATAAGGATACTCAGAATTAAAAAAAAAAACAAAAAGAAAAAAAAACAATATAAAACAAATAAAAAAAAGATAAGAGGTTTCGTCTGTTTTGTATTTCTTTACTTGTCAAAGTGATTGAAAAACAATTACAGATACCTACTGCGCTTCTATGACCTTTATAAATCTAGATATTTCAAGTCATCATGGCGCCCTATATGTGTGCAGCAAGCATGTTTTAAATTATGCTTATTTTTAATAAATCAATAAAAAAAATGTCGTGTGTACGAAGTACACATGTCAGAAGTGAAACATCTTTGGCAAACTCGATTTAAAATTTATTTATATTAATAGTTAAACATTCTATTACTTATTTACGCGTTGTTTGCGCGTTGCTAGGATACGCGACATCATACTATCTCATTCTCTCCTACACATTTTTGTATTTGTGTCTCTTACCTGTCGTTTTTTCCGTCGCATCCCGTTTCAAATCACAACGATTCTAAAGAAGTTTCACTTCAACTACGCAGTAAACTCCCTAAACTCAACCGCCCCGTAGAAGGTTGTGAATCCTCTGTAGGGGGTCCGAAAACACACAACACACAAGCACAAACGCCACAAACTACAAAAACATCTGTATATCCTATACATAAATTTGTCATGTGCGGGGATCGAACCCGCGACCGCTAGAGTATCAGCTAATTGCTTTACCACTGCGCCAACGCGTCGTCATAAGCACTTCACAGTCAATAGTCTCCAATTGGATCAAGATTCTTTGTTCATGGTTCATAAAATAACACAAAAACACAAACGACCAGACATCCGTATGTGGTAACAGATTGTTATATTGGTATCATAATAGTATGCATAGTTAATTTAATTTTTTTTTAAATTATTCCATGATTTCCACAAAACTTCTAAAAACTAATATGTATACAACGCGGAAACATCGGTCTAAATTAGTTTTAGTTTTATAGCTTAAAATGTCAAAATTTGAATATATTATGGGCATGTAAATTAAAACGATGTGTTAATCATAATTAAGGTTGTTTATAGGTTACGATTCAAAATGGCGAATTAAACAATACAAGTAACAAAGTTAACTCAACACTCCTTCGCGTTATAATATGGTTAAAAGTAAATAAAATATTAGTCTATTCACGTATATCGTCATGTTTTATATAAAGTATTATAATGTAAAGAAATATAATAATATTCTTTACACTATAAATTCCAATGATTTTTGAGCTCGAAATCAAAAATTTTCTTTATACAAATAAGCACTTTTGATTCATCATTATACAAAAAATATATATTATATTTAATGTGTAGCTACCATTGGATTCGAATCCGATGTAGATTTTGCGAAGTGCCAGCAAGAAAGTCAATACTTATTTTTTTAAAAAATGAATAAGAAACCGGATTATTTTGTTATTGCAACGATTCCGTTTACAAATTACAATAAGTAGATCACATATATATTTTAAAAATACATCCGTGTATTTTATTTCGTTTTTAAGTTATAAAACGACTTTTTTTATAAAAGTTTTTAGATACCAATTTATTAATTATCATAAATTAAAAAAAAGACATGCTAATACTAAGTTTTTTGTTGGTATGCACTAAACTTGGTATATACATACAGACACACGGATATCCTATTAGATTTAATTTGTTTATATAATTCAGTGACAGGAGCGTGTCGAAAAATTCGACAAAAAAACGCAAATAATACCTCTACTCTTGCTTGCCATTACGCAGACATAATTTATAGAATTATCATCATCATCATATCAGCCATGAGATGTCTACTATTGAACGTAGGCCTCCCTCATCGACCTCTAGAGCGACCTGTTCAAAGCAGCCTCCATCCAACGGCTTCCAGCGACATTCCTCAAGTCGTCTGTCCATCTCGCAGACGACCGTCCGCGTCCGACGCGGCGTTTGCCGGTAGGTACGTGGTCTCCACTCGAGAACATTTCCTGCCCACTGCCACTTCAGCTTGCAAATCCATTGGGCTATGTCGGTAATCTTCGTTCGTCTGCGGATCTCATCATTTCAGATTCGATCTCGATATAAATACCAAGCATAGCCCTCTCCATTGCACGCTGTGCAATGGAGAGGGCTACGATAGACTACGTCTCAGATCCGTATGTCATCAATGATAACACTCACTGGTCGAAGATATTCGACTTCAGGTACTGAGGTATGGGCGTATGGCGGATGGAAAGACGTTTTTTAACTTCCCGAACGCTGCGAACCCTATCTGCATTCGACGATTGACTTCCCTCTCGAAATTGGACCTACCAAGATGGACATTTTGGCCTAGGTAGATGTACTCGTCAACAACATCGAGAGTAGAATTTCCAACAGATATCAGGGTGGTCACGACATTGGCAATCAACATGATAACGACATTATCGGTAAATAATTTCAAACTAAAAAAGAAAATATATTTCATTCAAGTAGATTTGAAATGAATTTCTTAATCGCCATTGTAAAATAATATATTATAGTTAAAAATAGGTATACAGATTCTGATGATACGAACCTTCAAAAACCGGTTAATCTTTTGAAAATTGACAATACATAATTGTATAATTATAAGTTGAGTCATATCTTCTGCATGAAAAGCCAGCGTTACTAAGCTTATACGTATCTTTATAAAAAATTTCTTTTTTAAGTAGCTTACTTAACACTAAACCTACCAGAGCTACTTAAGTTGCTATATATTATAGGAAAAGAAATGCAGTAAGTTCAAGACAAATGTAAACCTAGAATTTAACAATTTTAATTAAAGTCTCAAAAGAGGTCATTTGATCGCTTTGGTAGGTTTAGTGTTAACTCAAAACCATCGGCATCATTTTACAAATTATATATAATAAATTATTTACAGTTAACGTAATAATAACAATTAATTCTTTCCTAGCTTCCCCGTTCGCGGCTTCGCCCGCGATTTTATTGAGAAAAAAGTAGCCTATATCCTTCCCCAGGCTTGAGACTATCCGTATCAAATTCTTACAATAACTCGTCAACAAAGACACAAAAAAACGTTCCTCCATGTTCGCAGAGTGCACAGTAATATTGCGCCGTCGACACTATAGTGAATTATCGCTAAAAAAAGAAAGAAGAAAGTAGTATAGGCGTCATTTACGTGTTTTCGCGTGATAATTTTTAAACTGTTATATTATGGCCAAATTACAAAACTTCTTTATAAACTGTAGCCTATGTGTTATTCTGATGTATAAGCTATATATAATGTAAAATGTCATCTAAATCCGTTCAGTGGTTTTTGCGTGATAGAGTAACAAACACCCATCCAAACAAACTTTTACATTTATAATAATAATAGGATTGTAATTATGTATATTTTTTTTTCGACTTTGGTAGGTAAACAAAAATTAATTGTGTAACGATTAGCTACATTTTTTACGTTCTAATATGCTTTCGTTAGTAATATTATTGTTATTTAGTAACAAGATTTTTCGATAGCGATAATAGAATTAGATTTTATTAATAGTTTTATTTTCGTCAATTCATTAGCGATTTGTTAGATTACATTCGGTTGTTTCAAGGTTATTGTTATTGCTTAAATAATAATATAAATATATATTAATGGAATATTTTTATATATATTTACATTTTTATTTAAATTAACTTAACATATACATACTGTTCTCTTATATTTACGTGAATTTTAGTCATTTAATTAAAAGTCTAGATCGGATTTTATCGCGTTTATTTGTTTATAAAACTTTACAGTTTAACGATTTTTAAATTAACTTGTACATTTTAATGAGTAAAGACGTCCTCACGTCATCTTCCCCGAGTTAAAATTTGTTGAACGTTTTACTTCTTAATATTATCATTTCTGGATAATATAATTTCCTATTAGTGACAGGATTAGAACGTTTATTTAAAACACTAGCTTCCGTGCGCGGCTTCGCTCCCGTGGTGTATTGATAAAAAGTAACCTATGTCCTTCAGATAGATATACACTGTCCCGGAATGGCTATCAATTCCGTCATACATGGTTTTTGCGTAACTTTAACCGTTTCCGCAGTGCACGCAACGAATGCCCCTAAGATAAAATTATGGTTGCATACTTCGCACATCCCTTAAGCCGGTTCTGTATACACAACTGTTTTATGATCAGAGGAACGGAATTGAAAAACAACGTTACGATAAATATCGTATCGACGGTGTTTTGTCTGTGTGCCTGTCTCTCTGTCTGTCTCTGTTCAAAGCCGCGTATCACGCTGAAACTTTTGACGACGCGTTGGCGCAGTGGTCACAACAACTTAAACGCTAGCGGTCGCGGGTTCGATGCACATGAAAAATATCTGTATAGGCCATACGGATATTTGTCGTGATCTGGGCGTTTGTGCTTGTGTGTTGTGTGTGTTTCAGGACTACCGACACAGGATAAAAAATTCTACTGCGGGCCGTTGAGTGTGAGACGTTTATTTATTATAAACTAATGAATGAATTTGAATGTAACTTCGCGCTATTTCAGTCTTTACCGGGACTTGGAAAACCGAAACACTGGATATTTTTTGCCCCGACATTTACTACGGTACCCTTTTTTTTTTTTTTTTTTTTTTTTTTTCGCAGGGGAATCCATTTACGGATGATATCCAGGACGCCCGGGTCGGCAGTCCTAGACCTATGTCGGACTCGGCACTTTGGGAGTGCAATACCGTACTAAACCCCTGCGGGAGCCTTCAGCCGCTTTAATTGGAGGGTCCCGGATCTGCAGGCAACAGGATCCCTCCAGCGACAGGCTGGCCTCGGCGAAAAGGCCAGACTTCTACTCCATGGGGACTGTCCGGCTAACCTCTGAACAGTCCCGACGACGCCGTGTCTAGCAGGACCGGGTTCCCATCCCGGCCCGACACGGGCACAAGGGCGTTACTGGAGGCGCATTAAGTAGCGCCTCCTACGCACCCCCATTCGTCGCCCACGGATGGAGGCCACGTCGGCGGCCTCCTCTCTAATCCGCTCGTCGGCCTCCTTCTGGGACATTACTGTCTCGCAGAAGGAGACCATCGCCTTCCAGGACTCGTCGTCGCCGAGCATCGCGGTGATGACGCTCGGGAGCGACAAGTCCCCTCCGACGACCGACGTCAGACCTTGACGCAGCACCGCCCATCTCGTTCACACCTCGAGGGTGTGCTGGGCAGAGTCCACCGCTGCGCCACAATCGTGACACTCAGTCGTCGGCTCCCTTTGGGCCGTCCGACACAGGTAGTCACCAAAGCAACCGTGCCCGGTGAGAACCTGTGTCAGACGGAAGGTGAGGGGCTTGCGTTTTCGACGCATCCACCGCTCAAGGACCGGGCGAATGGCAGCCGTTACGCGTGTGCCATATGGCTGCACCGCCAGGTCCTCCCCCCACCTCCGCATTAGCGCTTCCTGCCCTATCCGACGCACACGTAGGATCCCGTCCAACGTGGGGTTCTCACCAAGAGCCCTCCTACCCGAGACGTATGAGTAGGTCTCGGCAAGAACCTCCGCCACGAGCTCCCACGGGGGGTCGCCGGCTAGAGCAGTAGCTGCAGCCCACGATACCGTACGGTACCCCCGAATCACCCTCACCGCGATTGTTCGCTGCGCAGCGCGCAGCGCCGCCTTATTTTTCGCGGTGAGGCGATCCGCCCAAACCGGGGCACCGTACGTCGCCATACTCCGGCAGACTCCGGAGTACAGCTGCCTGCAGGCGGCGCTGGGTCCTCCGAGGTTCGGGAGGAGTCTGCCCAGCGCACTCGCCGCCTTCACGACCTCAACCATCGCGAAATGTGGGCCGAAGGTCCACCCTCCGTTACTACGGTACCCTTGGGAGAGTAGATGAAAATTAAAATTTTTAATCACGGTAGAAGTCATTTAATTAAAATTCTAGAACGGATTTTTACGCGTTTATTTGTTTAAAAAACTTTACAGTTTAAAGAATTTTAAAATGTTTCGCGACGTTTCGGACCATTTACAGAGTCCATGGTCCATAAGAGAACAGCACGATAGAAGTCGTTGATACAGCTTGTAATGAATAAAAGTATATATAACAAGCTATTGGAACAATTATATGAGATTATATGATATTTGGAATTCATATTATAACTGATCAGTGGGCAGAGCAGATAGCTCGTAGAACTGACGGCCGATGGAGCAGAAAGGTTCTCAAGTGGAGACCACGTACCGGTAAGCGCAACGTGTCCGCAAGATGGACATCAGACGACTTGAGGAGAGTCACCGGAAGCCGTTGGATAGAACGGTAGAATCGTTGTGATTTGAAACGGGACGCGACGGAAAAAACGACAGGTATTTATTCTAGGTAGGAATGAGATAGTATGATGTCGCGTATCTTAGCAACGCGTAAACAACGCGTAAATAATAAATAATATAAATAAATAGAATGTTTAACTATTAATATTAATAAATTTTGAATTGAGTTTGCTAAAGATGTTTCACTTCTGACATGTGTACTGCGTACAAGCGACATTTTTTTTAATATACACACACGGTCGTCTGCTCCTAAGGTAGGCAAATTAATGCCTGTGTTTAGGTAACAGCCAACTGATATACATATTTATATATTTTTTTAAAAGTAAATACATAATAAATATAAAACATCAAGAATCGGAGCGAGAATCAAACCTACAACCCTGGAGCAGAAAGCAGTGTCATTGCTAACTGAACCAATGGGCTATTCAAGCCATTGTCAGATTTCATCAAGTTAATGGTTATACCTCCATTCCTATTAGTCATAACATGATACTTTAAAGCCTATAGCATTTCTCAATAAACACGATTTATCATATAAATGTAACTAGATCTCAGTCTTCTGAGGAAAAAATATACGAAGTCGAAGTCATTCTCGACAAACAAACAAACATTATTATAATTTTAGTCGTAAATATTGATAATTTTGTATAGTACGTGAGAGGCGAGCTATCGACCTTGCGCGTGCGCCGCTCTACATACTTGAAATAAATCGCTTTACCTGCGAATGTAAGTAAATGCCGAGAAATAAATTAAATTCTACTAACGATAAAACTCGATATTAATATTATTACTGTAGCGTTCAGGTTCTGACGCCTAAGCCTCTTGTTATACGATGCTCGTACTATTAACGATGCCATAATCATGCTATTATGACATAAATCAATCCGATCAAAACAAAATCAAATAAAAATTCAATTCTTTAAGTGAGCTTCAAAATGATTCAGTAAGCTGACAAGCTCATAAATCAAAATCATATGACAATTTGCTTGAAAAAACATATTGTATATTCTGAGACTTTGAGTTTAATTTTTAAAGCAATTTATCTCTATAATGTTTTCTGCAATTGAAGTAATCGTAGCTACAGGTTGTTAGCTCAAATTAAGTAGTAAACAATCAATTTAAGATGCAAACAGTAGTAGCTAACATTTACTAAACACACTAAAAGTATACTAGAACCAAAAAAAAAAAAATTAATAACGTCTTAGTTTATGTGTACTACAAGCAGAACATTGCTTGACCATCGCTTTTGAATTGTCATTTGAAAAAAATAATTGCATAATTCTTGCTGTCAAATTGTTTTACCAAATAGCGATTTAATTAAAAAAGACACGACAGATGTCGCATAAAACACACACAAAGAAAAGACAAGTCAGTTAAGTCTTAACTGAGTAATTGGTATTCATGCTGGCATTTCGATACTATATATCAGTCATTGTTCTACTATTCATATTGTAATAACACAATATTGTGCGGTAGGTAGAATTATTTTAAGCTGTAATACAAGAAATAAAATTAAATGATGCAATTAATTTTTATACTGTCTATCTATTATAATATATTTAAATCAAGTCAGACTTTATATATGGATATATCTGTTTATTATCAAAAATCATATCCAAAATGTTTATTGATGAAATAAACTTTTTTTTTTTAATATCTTGTCTCTTCTTTTTCATATCTAGTCGTCTTTTATTATTGATATTTTCTAGTCAGGTCTCTTGTTTTTGATGTCATTTATCCAGCGTTTCCAGTCTTTAAAAAAATCTAAAAGAAAAAATTATATTGACTTGATTTTTTTTAAATTTTTTCATGCCTTTATTGATTTAAATAAGTTCACAGTTTGTTAAACTGTAGCGCACTTATTGATAACATAATATTTATAAAATTATTTTTAGGATATACAACTTTGTAAATACATACTTTCAAACATTAATTATAAAAAATGATTTTTTTTATTAAACAATTCACATGTATCGGTAATACGGTATACATACTCGTGAAGAAAATATTAATGTAATTCGAAATATGTATATATTTTTTTAGTTACATCAATAATTTCGATACAAAAAAAAAACCAATATATCTACATAATTATTTACTCTAGTAAACAGGAAAAAAACTGTTAGTAATATGCAATGGAAACTGTTTGTCTACAAATGGTAATCTTACAATTAGTAACAATGTAATCTACATCTAACGTAGAGTTACCACACTAGTATTCTACGTGTAGGATAAACAAATTTTATAGTTAAAAAAAGGAAAGTTACAAAAACACGCTTTAATACGCAAACCGAACTAAAAAGAAGAAAATAATTTTCAAGCATGAAAAGTTTGTGTTACATTAGAAAGTCTAATATTGAATTATGACTAATTAATTTGGAATAATAAATAATTCAATTATAGAAAAAAAGAATAATTTTCTTTTAACCCTGATGATCCTAGTCATTAGATCAAAGTTATGAAATAATTTGTAGTGTCGGCACTTGACTCCTGTGCAAATTTTCAAAGGCCATGGGACGATATGAATACCGAATCGGTCCCAGAAAGGTATCGGGTTAATTATTAATAAACAAACATACTGCTAAATCTATAGTTGAAATTATGAAGAGAAAAAAGAGATATTTTTAAATTATTTGTAATTATTTGTGAGAGATTTTTTAAGTTGTTGTGTGTGTTTTGTGTTGTTATGTTTTTTTTTTTTAAATTACAAGGCTAAACTATAACAAAGGCTATAAAACATCACGCTAAAACGAAAGACATTTCAGTTATGGTGTATTCAAATGTTTCTATAGACTTAATATACATCTACACACCATGGAACGGTGAACCCATGACGGCAGTTGAAACAGTGCCGAAATACCAGGAATTCAGACTGACCAGCGAAAAACATTATAAATACAGTACAACCTTGATATAACGAGCCTCAATACGAATATACGAATTTTTCTAAATCCCCTAGAACTGCTCGTAAGAGCTAATATAAAATATAACTCTACATTACGAATAACATTTATACAAAATCTCTTTATAACGAATTTTTGCAGAATATATATTTGCAGAATATAGGTAGAGTGTATTTACCTCTATTTTACGATTTTTTTTCAACTCCTATCCTTATAACGTATCCTATTATTTAAATTTCAACCTTATTCCACTCCTCTATATAACAAACCTCATTACAACGAATTACTTGGTTTAACGAAAATTTTCAAATTCCCTCCAGTTTCGTTATATCGAGGTTGCATTGTATCCCATTTAATGGCTCAATAATAGTTTCGGTGACCATGTTAAAGAAATTTCGAGTCTATCTATATCC
This sequence comes from Euphydryas editha, assembly GCA_036937285.1. Lineage (NCBI taxonomy): Eukaryota > Metazoa > Arthropoda > Insecta > Lepidoptera > Nymphalidae > Euphydryas > Euphydryas editha. The sequence continues at coordinate 1,663,042 of JAUPFZ010000024.1, forward strand.
ACGAAAAACGTAATAAATGGTTACCGTATCTAACGTCGACGAGATGACCATTAATGAGAAACCGCGTCTTGTTCTAAGTACAAGGCGACCTTGGTTCTGTAACTTATGTCGTTCTATCTTGTCATATAGTTTTATTGTCTCAAATTTATATTGCCTTATCTATACATTTTAATACCATGTACGGAATGCGCGTTACACTATACTTAGCGATGTTGAACAAGTTAAGTATACTGAACTACTATTATTTTGATATGAAACTGTATTCACAATGTTTGCCATTAATCATTCTTTGTTCCCAATGTTTCGTTAAGGAAAAGTACCTACCCACTATATACTATACTATATTTTTACATATTTTAAAAAAACAATCAACATATCATTTAATAATTATTGACACTGTACTAAAGAAGGGTACTACGTGACCCATTCAGGGGGAGTAAGTCTTCAAAAATACCCGGGGTGTTATTAGGTTTTCGTCGAGTAGTCATTATCCTATAGAGAAATCTCGCACTTTTTCGAGCTATATTCAAACATGCCACTCAGCGTTTAACACTTTTTAAAATCACAGCCCACTTGTGCCAACACTACGCCAGACTACTGACTACACTTTATTAACTTTCTGTTTGCAAAAAATCACTTCAACACATATTTATAAATAACTACGTGAAAATTTGACGGGTGTTCTAGCAATACTACGGGTGGTCACAGATGGAGGGAGGGGGTTAGAAAATAGTAAAATATGGATCACGTAGTATGGATACGTTCTCTAATATGCATAGCTATTAAAGACTTCAATGTATTCACCAATAAAATTGTAAAATATTTTCACGGAACTCTATGGTAGAGAATCATTTTTTACTATCAAACATAGTTACATATTAAAATATTAACTTGTAATAATAATGTAGCCTCGTTCAAAACATGCTACCACTTCGTGATCATGGCGGACGCGGTTCAAGGCCACTGCGCATGACCCGCATTCGGCTGACACGCGACGTGTCACTTGATGACTTGTAACATTAAAAGTATTTTGACGTGACATTGGCTGACCTGAGCCTGAGCTTATTAAACGCAAGCTGTTGCCAGCAACTTCATTAGCGTGGACATTTGCATGACATGACAGGCACACGGTGCAATCCAATCTATTAAAATATGTTATACCTATATTTTTCTTGCCGTGCGATGACCAGAAAAGAAGAAGGCCATTTTGGCGGGAAAAATGTACCTGACCGCACACTCCGTTGTACGGAAAGACAACAGGGTAGTGTGGGGCCCTCACCCACTAAAATAACCCGCCGTACGCCCTCACCCGCCCTTACAAATCGGACGACGGTTACCGCGTACGTTGCTCGTTGGCCCGCAGGCGGCGTCCCACCGGGCACTCTCTCCTGTGCGACGCCACGCGCACTTGGGCATCGCACCTTCGCGGTAGGCTGTTTCGGCGGACTGTGAGCAATCAGCATCACCATATCCTGCCGCAACACACTGCGCTCGCTGACCCGCGTCGCGTATCGTATTAGTAACCCCCAAGAGATGATGAGGGAGGCATAAGTTTATAAAAAAAAAGCTTTTACTATTCTAGATCTAGATCTCCTCATCTTTCAACCAAATCTATTCAAGCTTTTCAACTAATTTCGACGTGATTGATTAGCAAACATCCAACAATCGCAACAATATTTAGTAACATTGAATGAATTGCGACCTTACCGATTTTAAGTTTACATATGTCTATAGAAAAAATTAAAATTGTATAGTAGTCACAGCAAAAGTACAGCTCACCTGACTATAACATAATATAAGTAATAAGTAAGTAAATTAATATGCGTTGCTGACTAACGACTATTTTCTATTTATTTTCAATTTTGAATACTAAAAATAGAATTTTTACACAATTTATATAGAGTTTATGTCAAAGTATTAACTCTAGTAGACAAAAAGATATTAAAAGCAGCTATAAAGGTTATGAAGATATTTTACCTAATGCACGCTGAATTTCTGTGAAAATGTCCCCCCAGTAGCCAGCCGTGAATGAGGTACATGAGTTACAGTTAGTTAACTACGCTAGGCTCTACACCCTACTGCTATTAATCATGACAGCGTTAACGAATAAAAATATCAAAATAAATCGGCGTGATATTTTATTGACTCCATTTTAAACCAGTAGCACCAACAGAATGCTCATGTTAAACTTAAGGTACAGATACACATGCTACTTACTAACATGCTTATTAGCATGCTTATAGTTTAGACAACAAAACTTTTAAAAAGTAAACCCTTTTTTTAGTTATTTGTTATTAACTTTTGCAATTTTTGCAAGCGGAGCTTCATTTTTTTTGTCAAAAATCATCTAGATGCCATTCCGAATCGAATAACACCTCAATCATAATTTTCGGAGACTGCTGAAAATATGGCACTTGTCGACTAGATTATAAGCATGCTAATAAGTAGCATGTGTATCTGTACCTTTATGATTTTCTTAACAGTGTAAATTTATTGTATAATAATATTCTAATTTCTAGTTTTATTCAGAGACTTTTTTCAACAGAAAAGTAAAATGTCAGTCTCATTGTTCCCTAAATATAAAAAACAAAACGAAATTAAGTTTTACTATTTAGGTACATATAGCTTATGTTAAATTATATTTTAAATGTTTAATGTTAAAAACCAAATGCACCGTTTTATTACCAATGCGACCTATATAGACAATGGTTGTCTGTAATAAATCACTATCAGTGATAAGACCGCCTTTGCACTCTGTTTTGTATGTTTTTTTTTTCTTTTATGTATTACTTAGTGTGCAATATAGTATACAAATATGTAAATAAACAGATCAACGGTTAACTCTTATTATTACTTTTTATTTAAAAGTATCTTGACTGCCTCAGACATACCTATGTAAATCATATATTGATTAATTCATATAAAATTTAAATTATGTAAATATTGTAATAATTATTAAATTATACATAAAAAAATCCAAATAAAAAATATATATTTAAAACTACAACAAAATGGTAATATTACAATAATTTAATGCATTTTAATTAAATTAAAACATAAATAATGGAATATCAAATTAATATACATAATACATTTTTATAATATTTAAAAATAATTTATTTTACGACTTTTATTTCACATTTCCATTAGTTTAGAAACATAAAATGCATATTCAACGTTTTTATTTAAATTTATAAATTAGATATAAAAAATGAAGTCCTGTTATGTATATAACATCCTATTATGTTCTAGTCCAGATCCTTGTCTATCTCAGCTCCAAATTATAGATATAGTTACCATTGTAGCGACATCTATCTCGCCACATACGAACTGACGTATCCTACACCGCGCTATCAAAGTTATCAAAGCGATTGAACATATTTACAAGAACCCGACAACAACCGTCGGGGCAGTAGCCCACCAAACACAACACACGTCTGGTCGGAGGATCCTCCCTTTTCAACGGTGGACGAGGAACTTTACACCCTGTTTCTCACCTTCTCTCCTTAAACCATCTTTATTTGTTTACGATGTACTGCTCTCATCCATTTTATATATATTGAGTTGGTTTATCAATGTAATTATTTGTTTTCAAATTAATAAATAGCAAAAATAAAACAAATATAAGAATTCAACAGATTTAACGCTTCGTATTAAATCCTTTACTTATGTAAAGCCTAGTTCCTTTTATCAGAGAATCGGAAGTGCGATTGTGGTAATCATTTCATTATTCTGTTAAAAAGAAGATGGGCAGAATTTATTTTATTAGGGAAAGGAATCGAGATTTATCTGACAGACATTGGTCCACTGCATAGACGGATACAAAACAATGTCACCACGTCTTCCTTCTTCGCTGGCCAAAATAATTAACATTTGCTCACAAAAACTGTAATTTTACTACTGTATTTCTTTTTAAGCGCAATAAAGAATATATAATAATATATATAACACAAATAATATATAATAATAAATATGTATAACACTAACTACGTCAACGACCCAGTCTAATATATAAAATAAATCAAATTGTAGCTGTTTCTACTAATATTATAAATTTTAAAGTTTGAATCAATATTTATTTACTATTTATTAATTATATTATCAACTTCTAAACCGACTCCAATGAAACTCGGTACGTAGATCGTCGCTCTCCAGCTAACTGGATGGATCTCCATCCAGAATAAGACATTAGTAGTACAACAACACAAGTACTTTTTATCCCGACATTTCCGCATTGGATGTTACGCGGATGAAATCGCGAAACTCAGCTTCAATTTTTAATAATTTTATATATATTCCGACTATAAAAATTATAAATAAAGTAATTAAATATTTCCGTCTAATGTGATATAAATAAAGAATATTTTAAGAAACAATATTTTAATTGCAATTATATTACGTATATTCTATAATAAGTATTAGGAAGCGGTAAATTAAAAAGCAAATGTTTTTTATATCGGTTATCCGGTACATTGTAATAAAATAGCTACCGTTATTAACAGTACTAATGCGTAAAACATTTGAATAACTAATATCAAATAGTTCTATAGACTGCGTTTATAAGTATAATAGTTTTTTCTTTTCTTTAGGATTCTCATAATATTGTCCGCTCAACGTGCTATAGGCTATGCTTGATTCTCTCTCAAGGATAAAATCAGAAATGAGATTTATTTATTTATTTAAAGGATCGCCTACAGATGATACTCTACAAAACAATATACAAAAAAAATCTCTTAAACTGTGCTCATCCATTTACAGGCAACCACAACTAGCACAGACTACAATCAAAAATACACAAATTAACAACAGCGTACGAGACACATTAAAAAGGTTTACTTTTTACATCTAGATACAGCAATATTTTTCTTTTAAAAGTATACAAGTCATCATTGAAAACATCTAAGTAAGAAGGTCTTGAAATATCGTTATATAATTTTAATGTTCTGCTTAATGCACAGTTTAAACCGAGGTTGGTCTTATGTTGTGGGACCCAGAACAGCCTATAGACACTGATACGGGGTAATCTAATTGGAGCATTTAGGCTTTTCCGCGATAGATCCAAAGACGCTGACGTAGCCCATAAATCAGCAAGTTGAAGCAGCAGTTAGCTGGTCACGTATGTCGCAGGACCGATGGCCGCTGGAGCCGATATGTCCTGGAGTCGAGACTCCGTATCGGCAAACACAGTGTGGGGTGTCCTTCGGTCCGCTAGACCCACGACTTACACAGTGTCGCCGGCTGAGTCTGGATGAGAATTGCGGAAAGTCGGGATCTTTGACGCGAACTTGGGGAGGTCTATGTCCAGCGGTGGACTTCGATAGGCTGATGCGAAGCGAAGTGAAGCGACTGTTTCCTCGGATTGAACCTTGTTTAGAGGATGTTCGGGGAAAGTATGGTAGAGTTTATTAGTGTTGTTTTTGTGATGGACGAAACAAAATAAAATTATTAAAAAATTAAAACTGATAACGAATTATTTTGATTGTTGTTAAAACATGTAAGAATAGAATTGTCAAACTTAGTATCGTACTTTTATTAAGATTTTGACATAAAATATACGACCCTCTATCGACTTTTCTGGTGGAAATTCCAAAAATATTACTTCATATACTTATGGAACCAAATAAAAAATATTCAGTTAAGACCTTATTGTTAAGTGATCTGTTAAAACACGTCAAACAATTTTTATATTTAAAACAGAATGTGTATATAAATTAAATATCAGATGGATAAGTCTCATCTAAACAAATAATAAAAATAAAAATAAAATCACCTTTAAAAAAATCTCAATTAAAACATTTCTAGCATAACGAGATCGCGTGCACACAAAGTTAACAAACATTGAAACGGGAAATTATTCGTTTACCACGAAATAATTATTTTTGTAGATTTTCCTTTTGTGTAGGCTCTTAATTAGGTACCGTTGGTTTTTTTCAAATCCATGACATCATATCCGCCGCTGGATTTCCACTGCTGAACGTAGACCTTCTCCATCTCTGGGGGGTTCACCAATACTCGCCACGCTTAGCAGGCGGGTTTGCAAGCGCAGTGTATTGTGACAGGATATGGTGACGCTGCTGCCTATCACCATCTTAGTTGGTGGACAGTTGTTCGCACTACTATGGCCTTAGTCGCCTTTTATGACTTCTCTGCTGGTAACCGCACGACAAAGAAGTCTTGTTTCAAATCAATCTTAAATAATAATTAATAAACTTAGTCTTTCAATATCTGATATCTCGCAATCAACTGACCCTAGAAGGATTAGAAACCTTGTGTCGGGTAGTCCGGAAACACCCACGACACGTACACATGAACAAACCAATACAATGATACAAGAACTGTCAACAGCTATAGCTGCGATCACTATGCGCTAAGTTTTTAATCATAAAGTAAACTTTCCACCGTTGGACATAGAACTCACAACTCTGTCACAGCTTCACTCGCGTTGACGTCTACGCTTACTTAGGCCGTGTTCCGATATATACTGGACTATAGAGCGATGCCCCAGTGCTGTCAGTACTGAAAATTCCGTACACTGCCGCAGAATATGACGTCATGAGTCGCCGCCATTTTTACGCTGAGAGCACTGGCGCTTTCGAGGTAAGATGCTCTCAGTACTGAGGTCACGTGATCAAAAATATGACAGCGCGAATGATTGTTATTATTATTAATTAATATTGTTAATTAAAAAATATCAACAATATTCAAATAATAATTTTTCTTGTTGATTAGAAAACGTGTACATGATAAATATATTCATTTAAAATAAAAGTTGAAAAATGAGGAAGATAGTATACTGGACTGCGTTCCGTTATTAACAGTAACCAGTATATCGCAGTATAGCAAACTAAAAAGGAACGGCTTCGCAGTATACTGAAATGACGTCACACCTTGCAGTGCTCCAGTATATAACGGAACACAGCCTTAGTGACATGAAAATTATGAAAAGTTATTGGTCGGTACGTTCAAGATAAATATTTCTTTATGTTTAAACATCGTCTGTTCACAATGGTTGCATTATAATATGTACAGCTATTAGTAATTCAAAACTTTAATTACTAATCACAAGGAATACATACTTTAATTACATTTGACGGTGATTAATACAAAGAAGTTCATTAATTAACACACAAAGATGATTAAATCGTTATTTCTACGTCATACCCACATTCTTTACCGCCCAGTAAGTGTGGGGTTTTAAATTAACAAAAGGTTTGCTTTTATTATCCTATTAAAATACCGCTTCTGTCCGGTAGATGGCGCTTATCTGCATAAATTTAAAAAAAATATGTTTCTTTCTATTCTATAATTTACAGATTTTATTTTTTAATACGAAATTATTAATAATAATATTGTAATAGTAGGTGTTCACACTATGAAACATAATACTAAAACGAAAAGTAATAATAACATAAACTTGAATGAAAACAGGTCGTCTAGTAATTTAGTGTTCTTATCTTATATCAAATTTTAAACTGGTTAAAAACTAATATCTGTCACAATAAATCATTTAAATGAGACTTTTCTTGTACTATATAAAATAATGTATTTTATATAATATAAAAAAATATGATCAAGAATAATCAAGATACAAATAAATTATTTACAACAACCTATAACCATAAATTTAAAATTATTAATATAAATTTATTATTTTAATATTATTTTAAAATGAAATAAACAAAATCATACAATAAATAATTGCTACAGTGAGTTGTAGTTAAGTGTCGTTATAGAAATCCGTTTAACATAATTCAACATTACATTAGCAATATCTAAATAAAGAGACACAGGTGCGGAAATCAAGTAATGTTATTGTAACCGCAGCTACAGATGGTCTGCGCGGGCGCACGTCACGTCCTTGCGCCCACGCAACCTGATCTTAGAATGAGGTAAACTATATACACTTTGCAGCTTACATTATTTACTGTCAGAGTAATTTGCAATATTGTTATTGCAATTTATTGCAGTTGTTTTTTTTGCGATTTTAATATATGTACTATTTCCCTTCGGTAAGTCACTAATTTTACAACCTATAAAATTCTAAAATAAACATACTTTCTAATTCAAAAATGTTTTTATCTATCTGTGAATTTCTGTTATGTCACATTCACATAAAGATTCTTGTCCAAATTGACATTTATAGTTGGAAAATGTTGATGTCATTACTCATTCTTGACCATTCTCCTAAATCGTAATTGAGTACAAATACACACTTTAACATATTATATAATTTGATGATAAGGTATTTTTATTTGTTGATTACTTTCAAGATTATTTTTTAAATATTTGCTGATCGTCGACAAAAAAATATTGTGTTGTATGGAAGAAATGGCTAATTAGTCATAAGTCCGCCCGTTGTTCTAAACAACTTTCTAACTTTAAACTTCTTCATAATGTATTTGTGATTTACAATAAAGTATATAAAAAATATTTAGTATATTTAAATGTAGTAGGACTTAATACATATTACAGATGATGAGACAAAAAAAATTTCTTCTTTTTTTCGATCAATTACATTACTTCGTTATTATGTGAGTTTATGTTTCATAAATATCAATGATTTAAATAAGAAAAGACAACTAAATGTATTGTCATATAAATGTACATATGTATTGTAATTATCGAAATGTATGTATGATAATAAATAAATAAATAAATGTGTTTAACATTACAAAAAAATTAAACGGCGTTTAACTCAACGCAGACACGTTTTAGGTGACAGAAGACTGATATACCTACATATACTTTTTACCCGACTGCGACAGAAGGAGGGTTATGTTTTTCGAGTGTATGTATGTATGTATGTATGTATGTATGTTCATTTCTTTGGCACGCCCTACAGCCCAAACGGCTGGACGGTTTTTGACATATGAGGTGTCGTTGGATTTGTCTAAATTGTAGTAGTGACATAGGCTATATAAATTTCCAAAATGGCGCCCGCAAATGGCGGAATGAGGGGGGGGGGGAGTTGAATTTTTTTTTCTAACTGTAGCAATATGGGTATCAAATGAAAGCTAGTAAATTGTTTTATTCTTTTTAATTTATAATAAGAGTATTATACGCAGTCGGGTTTTTTGATTTTTTTTATTAAGCATACTTGTTTACTGTGATTATCGAAGAATTAAATCTGTCAACCTGCAGTGGAGCAGCGTCTCGGATTAACCATCTCTAATAAAAAAGACCTTTGTTTTTTTTTTAAATTAGATTTAAAGAAGTTAGATCAGTTAATTAATTAGTGTAATCATTTAAAACGTTATAATATATTATGAAAAAAGAAAGAAAAAAAGCCTTTCAATGAATATATAGTATGACAGAATTACTCTATTTTAAGGAACAGAAGAGCTTTTAGAAAGTCTCTACCTAAATATTACAGATAAATCGGTACTACTTCATTTGAATAACTTTCTATAATTCAAAAAATATGTAGGTTCGTAAAAAAACTATATTAAAATAAACACACGTAATGAGGTAAAATGACATGCTGTCACGTATAAATGGCTGTATGACTGCAATGTTAAGTCGCGTTCAGACTAGTCGAGAATATCAGATTTATTTTCTATACTTAAAATATGGCTTATGCAAAAATGTTGTTATAATCTAAAGAATATATAAATAATGATTGATGAATATTTTCCATGCTATTAAAGCTGAATCTTAAGGGACCAACTACACAGTTGGTTCCTGGAGACCTGTGAGAGTGTGACTCATCTTAAGTTGGTGTACATACTTTATCTTATAGGCTAAAGGAATGGCAATCGCGATTTTTTTTTCCATCTAAATCAAATAAGAAAAAAAATTGAAACATAAAAGCGTCAGCGTCGGACCACGTCCTAGCTTTTCTAGACAGTCTGAAGACTTGTGAGCTGAAGTCTGATTTAAAGCGCACGTGGAAAAATAATCATATTACAAATATATACAAATTATATAATATGTAAAAAAAGGTCACGGCCAATTAAGAGCCGGTGGATGTTGTCTTAATATTTAAAACAAAAGTCGCGAACTTTTTAATATAATGCTTATGTAAACTACATAATTAATTTGCCTATAATCACATAGATACATCTAAACGAGTGGGCAATTAAACCTTAATTAATAATATAATATAAAACCTTAAATAAAATATTACGGTCCTAAGCCTGATTATACTATACGTAATATAGATGAGTGAATATTATGATGATTTTTTTTTTATAAAGTGATTAAAAATTATTTTTGTTATACTCGTATTTTATTGACATAATATGTTAAATTCATTATTAAATTAATTATCATCATCATATTATTTATTAGATGTTCAAACTGGAACGAACTGCTGAACGTAGGCTTCCCCCATTGACTTCCAGAGCGACCATTTCTAAGCAGCCTCCATCCAGCGGCTTCTGGCGACTCTCTACATGTCGTCCATCTCTTTTTTTTTATGAAATAATTTGAGCGCGTTTGACTTCTATCTTGTCTGATGGTAAACAAAGATGAAGTCTAAGGTGGAGCACGCAAACTCAAATAGTGCCTGTTCACTCTTGCCTTAAAAATCCCTAAATTGTACGTATCGGGAAACATCTCGCAGACAGCCATACGACGTTGCGCTTGCCGGCACGTGGTCTCCACTCAAGAACCTTTCCGCTCCAACGGCCGTCAGTTCTACGAGCTCTGCCCACTGCCACTTCAGCTTACAAATCCGTTGGGCTATCTTTAAAACCTTCGTTCGTCTGCGGATCTCATCATTTCTGATTCGATCTCGTAGAAAAATACTAAGCAAAGCCCTCTCTAAAACACGCTGTGCGTCTTGAAGCTTGTTTAAAAGGCACATGTTAGAGACCACGTCTCAAATCCGTACTGGTAACAGATTGGTCGAAAAAAATTTTTAGTATGTTTAAAATACTCGTATGTAACCTACAATAAATTATGTTAAAATAATTGTTTCCGTCAAGTAATAAAAAATACTTAATATGCGAAAAAATATATAAAACATATTTTCTCATGTTCGCCGACCAAGGTGACAATTTCGACCAATCAAAGTGCTTGGATTCGATGACGTCACGAATACCAACTCGTGCGCAACGTGACCAGACAATACATAGTTTATTTTATTATATATTACTACTTAACATAAATCATGTTATATAAGATCGTTGAAGAAAATTGATCAAAATATATGCATGACAAGAGATGGTCCGGTGTATAAATAAACTTCACATCAGAGACTCCGAAACACAAAAATAAACGTTCTGACCGTGGCAGACATTTGTATAACTTAAACATTTTTTGTCGTGAGCGGGGCTCAAAACTACTGAGCCAACCAATCGTCATAATTTTCATGAAACACATGCACCAACGTTCCTAATGCTAGATCATTATCTACAAAATTTTGCCAGTCACACTTTCGTTCTTACTTTGGTCGTAAATACTTTTTGCTGTTCGATGAATCGCATTGGTCAGTCAGAGATAATTACACTATTTTTGTATAAAGGAAGAATTGGTCCTTTTGTAATCGATATAAAGTTTTAAATATTATGTAAATTTACCAATACTCGCCACGCTTGGCAGGCAGGTTGGCGAGCGCAGCGTGTTGTGACAGGATATGGCGACACTGATTGCCCACCTTCCGCTGAAACAGCCTACCGCGAAGGTGCGATGCTAAAGCGCGCGGGGCGTCGCACAGGAAAAAGTGCCCGATGGGGCTACCGCTGGGCCACAGAGCAACTTACGCGGTACCCGTGATCCGCCTTGTAAGGGCGGGTGAGGGCCCTTCGATGTCCCGTTATTTTCCCGGGCGATGGGTGTGCGTTCAGGTACATTTTTCCCCGGCAAAAAAAAAATGGTGATGCTGCTGACCTTCACCATCCTGATTGGTGTATAATTGTTTGCACCACTATGGACTTGGTCGCCTTTTACAAAACCTCGGCAAGAAAGAGGTCGGGACTATAATTCTGCTCTGCCGGTCACCGCACGGCAAATACATTCATATAAGAATAATAATAATTAATTTTATTATTAGAAAAGTGATCCATCGTTTCGAAAAGTACTTTAGCGTGACTTATTAAAACGATCATATTCCGGCGGTTAAGGTTACGGTTAAGGTTATATTTTAAAGTTAACTAACCTGTCTTGAGTACTTAACACAATTTGTCATTCTTGTTTGTCTTTAACCAAACTTTAACCTAAGTATAAGCTTGTATCAAACAACCCACTTTTAGTTTAAAAATGAATGATAAGTTCAAATAAATATCTTAAATTATAATATATTTTATTGGAAAAAAAATTACGTAACGTAAAGAAGGTTTTCAATCTAGATCAATACTTTTTTGTTTTTTTGTGGTAATCAAAAATAATTTGTTCAGTTTTTTAGTTGGACCTCGTGGGTTCACCCATGTGATTCCTGATTACTTCGGGTACTACAATTTATTGCGCACCACTAAGAAACAAAACAAGAATAACAAACAATGAAAGATATACAAAAGCGATATTCTCTCTACAATGACTATCTTTTCCAGACAACCTTTGGGTAAAGGACATGACATAGTTAAATCGGTTAGTAGGATAAAGGTACGTGTTATTCTAAATCTCCAAAATATCAAATTATCTACGTACATATTATATAAGTTTAACTGAAATATTTTTAGCTTGAAAGCTTAAAAATTCATCGTCACTTTATATATTGAGTAGATTAATAAAATTAATACGAGTATAAGGATAGAAGTAAACACCATTGTTGTTGTTTAGCTTTATAAGACAGACAGTGACGTTACTACCGTGTTTATAATGTTAGTACTTAAGTATTGCGATACAGGGCTTGAACTTTCACTCCTCTGGTATCTTGCCGATCTCGAGATCTCGCCTTCTCGAATATCTTAGGAGTCAAAGCGGAATAGCCAGTGACCAATGCGACAGCCCGTCGTCGTTTTATGATAAATCACATACTGATAGTTCTGGCATATTTTTAAGGTAATATTATTTGTTTGTACACATATCAAAATCATAGATATGGTAACTCTAAATAGAGACATATCAACGTACACTGATTACATACTATTTGGCTGAATTTAGTTACATAATACACAAGTTTCTACAAATTACAGAATTAAAAAATATTTACTTATTATTCACAGTTTTACATATATATAGGAAGACCAATGCGTTAGAGTAAATACATAATAAAACAAATTATATTTTCCAATTACAAAATTAAACCACCACGATTTATAATGGAAGTCGTAAAATGTTTTGTAAATTCAAATAATTAATCCATTCAAATTAAACATTATCAATAAATAGTCATGAATAAAATTAATCATAATAATTATTTATATTTATGTATAAATATATGTATATATGTATTAGAATAAATCATATCCGCGTGGAATGGTGACGAATGCTGGCATCATTTCCCCGTTGTTTCGAAATTTCGATTCTCTGATCAAAAAATTGTGTCACAAGTTATACCATGTTAACTGACTAATAGATTTTGTTTGTTATTTCAAAGCAACTGATTTGTCTACGAACATACACAAACAATTTGCAAATCGCTTAATCATTTTATTTAATATCAATACGAAACGTTTTTCGCCGTCAGATACGTTATTTACAAATTTAATTATCTAGTTATTGATGAATTCGTTTCTTGACATTTCATATAGACATAACTAAAAGTCATTTTCTATGCAAATAGGTTGAGGATCATGACAGATATGTCTGTGGTGATTAATATTGAATACTGACGATTATACATGCGATTAGATACCTCGCAATTAATTACAACTTAATCAAAATCGAAATCTATTTTTAACTGACTTCAAAAAACGTTTTTTTTTCGTCCTTATGGGTCTCCCCACCGTGCCTCGGAAAGCCGTGGGTCCCGGTTGTTATCAAAAACATCTGATGGCGATCGTTACTCATGGCAGGGAAATTATCCGCCAATCAGGAGTGGAGCAGCGTGGTGGATTAAGTTCCAAGCCTTCTCCTATATGAAGATGAGGCCTTTGCCCAGCAGTGGGTCGTTTACAGGCTGATTCAGTTCAGTTCAGTTCAGGTGGTATTAACTGGTAGCTGACATTAGTTAAATACGTAATTTCGTCACCGATTTAAGTAAAATTTATATCCTGGTCGATTAGTAAAAATACATAAATCTCTTATTAATATATCAATTCAAGTCCTTTTTTTAATATCTTTGAAATTAATTAACAGAGAGCCTTGGACGAGACATTTGTCACATTCGACAGTTTTCGATGTCGACAAGTTTGTGTCGTAATGTTAATTTAAGTTTATTTAATATATATATAAAAAAAATAAAAAGATATTTATATAACATAGATTTAAATTTTAAATCTAAAATTGTATTAATATTAAAGAGCTTATTTAAAATGATATAAATATAAAGTACACATATTTAAATTGATAATTAATATATGCGCTATATTTATATTTTTGATACAACTTTGTCAAGTTTATCATAAATTATTGTTTATTTTGTTTTTGTTTGTTTGTAGTTTGTCAACACTTAAGTTACTACTAGACGCTCGTAGGTTCAAATTTGGGCTGGCACGGATGACATATTTAGGTATGTTTCACCGGTTGCTGAAAAGTTACTGATACTATTTATCAGCAGGAGGTAAAATAGTCATTTAGGGCTGTTTACCTCAATTAACATACAACTTTTATATTCACAGGTTGTGAATAGAAATGTATGATAGATAAAGTGGAGTTTGATCCCGAGTCGAAATTTAGAGCCAATTTAGCGCTGCCTACTGTAGGACAGAGGGCCTAGATAAGTGGCAATCGCTCCGAAACGATTCCATTTCTACATTCGCTAACGCTATAACGATAACGAAGTTAGGTCTATGTAGACGACTACGGTAGACTTACGGTAGATAGACTAACGGTAGAAAGTCTGTCCTAACCTATGTTAAATTAGGTCCGACTTAGGACCCATAAATGGCACAAAAATCAGTTTTTTCCACTTTACGACTTAAATCGCACCTAAATGGAATAAAAATCAGCGCTTATAGGCACTAAGTCGGACTAGTTAGCTCTGAATCGGTTCTTTTTCGGACTACTGGGCTCTAAATCGGTTCTATGTCGGACTTGAGGGAGCTATGTCGGCTTTAAATTTCGACTTGGGATGGTGAAGAAGAAAAATATATCATAAGCAGCAACCAGTGAAACAGGACCTAAGTGCTTGCGTCTTTAAAATTCATCTCCTACTTCACAGTAAAAAAAATATCGTTAGGAAATCTTCATATTGTAAAGTTTAAATAAATACATAAATGTATATTAATTATAATGTGTTGTTTTTTTTTAATATACTTACCTATTTTTCATATAGGTACTCCTATATATTATTAAATTAAGGCATCTGCATGTTTTATATTTTTAATTCATTAGTTCATGAAATATCTTCAGTAATAATTGTAGATTTATTCAGGGTTTATTCAGGGAGATATTCTGAGATATGTAAACGAATTCATAACGGAGCAGTGTGGAGGATTTAGCTTCAAACCTTCTCATTCATAGAAGAGGCATTTGTCCAGCATGCTGTTTAAAAGCTGTTACAGTACAATACACTATTAAAAAAAATACATGTCCACAATAGCAATTACTATGAAACGCTAAAATGGCTGATGTTAAACAACTGCTGTAAATAGAACAACACTTAATGTATCGTGCTTTTTAGAAATATTGCAAAACATCTTCTCGTCAAGGTTTTGTTTATCTGTAACTGACATGTAACAACTTTCATAACCTAGACCGTCGACGCCAGATAAAGACTTCTAACCAAAACTTTTGGGCAAAATTGACATATTTCCGAGGACCCACGAAAATAAATTATATTTTAGATAATATTTAAATGATATTTGTTTTGATTTATTGCATTTTATTTTTGTTAAGTTTCATAATTTCAACTATTTGTAGGAACCGTCAGAAACTGTCAACGGAAAGAAATAAAGCCTATTTGGAGAAACCCAGGCAGTTGGTAACCTCAGCCTCGTACAAGCAAGTGCACAAATACGCAGAGATCTATTTTATAGACCAAAAATCAAGCAATTATCGCACTCTCATCGTATATTCGATTGCTCTAAAATTGTCTAACATGATCTGATCGCTTTCTTATTCTCTAATATCCTTTTTTATTGAAATTATTTCTAAAAACATTACGGTACAAATATAATAAATAGCTGGCACAAATATTTTAGTTCAGCAATTGCTCACCAGAGGCAGCACTATTAAATACAATTATAGATAATTTTTGTTATCGCTTGGCTATTGTTAGTTATATAACAAAGTGTAATACGCTTTTGTACCTGTAATAGAGTAATTTCAGTACCAGTGTTCAACATGACTACACTAATTATAGTAGACAGGGCCGGCCTAAGGGATGTGCGAAGTATGAAGACGCACACTCGAGCTTTTTGGGGCGATATACGTTAGCGGCATAAAAAGGGGCATAATTTTATCCTAGGGGCATTTTTCATGTACTAGTGATGACTTTTTTTTAGGAATAGGTACGTATAGCTTGGAGGTGGAAACATCGGTACGGGGGTCGCGATGACCCTGATGACCTTTTTTTAGGAATAAGTATAGCCTGGCGTCTTAGTAAAACTTGATAATGTTTTCCATTAAAATCCTTAATATAAGTCTTGCACACTCGCCATTTTCACCTTAGGTCGGCCCTGATAATAGAAAATGAGTTACGTATAGGTTTGAAGATGTTTCTGTAGCTTATTATATTACATAATATATGCATCTTATTATATCAGTTGTATAAATAAATCAGCTGTTTTACGTAAAAGCAATACATACTTTTTTGCTTAATTGAGTTCAAGGATGATAAAGTACCGAGTCGAAAATGCGGGTAATTTATAAACGATTTTATCTATTAAATAGTTTCACATTTCATTATTATGTTGTAAAACGAAATTTTATTAAAATTTTAGTGATCGCTTCATCAGGAAGTTACACTTAATACATAATAAACTAAGCTTTTAAACTAGAACTATTTAGGTCAATTAAACTGTAAACACAACATAACATAAACATAATTAAAAACACTATTTTTTTATTCGTTATATTGTTATATACACAAACACAGAACTAAAAAAGAAAACAAAACAAAAAAAAAAACATACAACCTTGTCACATTAATAGCAATCGACTATAAGTTGAAACTTTAAAAGGTTTTGTCATAACGTCAACGTGACACCGTTCTAAATACATAATTAACGATAGTGCAATAGGCCTGGATTTTTTCGTATTGTGCCAACATCACGAAGATGTCATTCTACTTCAAATACAAACAAATTAGTCGTGGTATTGCTTAACAGTGTCCTACTATCATCACTGTTTGCGATGCTTAAATTACATACCTCCTTAACAATTGCGTAATACATAAATTTTATTTTTACTTTAGAATAAAAATATTTTCAATTCCTTATTGTTATGTGTTGTAGCTAGAATTAGGGAAATGAAAGCGAAAGTGGAGGTGTCCCTAGAATTCTCTTGATTATTCTACAAAAAATACTTTGCGCTTTTAGTGTATGCATTTAAAGACAGAAATATAATAGTTTAGTATAACAGTACGAGTTGTTCTTCAAAATCGTCAAATAATTATATGACGTAACACTTCTACTACAATGTCATACCACATGTCGTGGTCATATCGTAGAATTGGCCACATCATGAAATGCTCGAGAATATGTTATGTTAATATGTTAGATTAGGTTAGGTTAGACTTTTTTTACCCGATTGCGACAGAAGGAGGGTTATGTTTTTCGAGTGTATGTATGTATGTATGTCCATTTCTTTGGCACGCCCTACAGCCCAAACGGCTGGACGGCTTTTGACATATGAGGTGTCGTTGGATTTGTCTAAATTGTAGTAGTGACATAGGCTATATAAATTTTCAAAATGGCGCCCGCAAATGGCCGAATGAGGGGGGGGAGGTTAAATTTTTTTTTACTGTAGCAATATGGGTATCAAATGAAAGCTAATAAATTGTTTTATTCTTTTTTGTTTTTAAAAAGAGTATTTTACGTAGTCGGGTTTTTTGATTTTTTTAATTAAACATACTTGTTTTATCATTGATCTTGCTAAGACACATTATAATGTGGCCAATGGTCAGTGAAATATTATACGAAATGCGACCAGTTCATGAAATTATTTAGCATTTCATGATTGTGCCAATCCTACAATATGGCCTCGACACCACATTACCTAAGAAAAAAAAAACCCTTAACCACGCCAATGTATAATTCTATTATTTTAAAAATCTGAATCCTAAATGTCTGTACATATTTTACTTATTTTAGTTTTGAGATTAAGGTTGGTTTGAGGTGTTTTTATACGTCCTGACCACAACACTGATGTTGGGTACACCACATGTGGCGTACATTAATTAAAATAAAACTGTTCCTGTAACATGTCGAAAGATAAAACGGCTTGTCGAATATTAAAAGCAAAATGAATGATAAGATCGTGTTAAATCATTCGAGTTCTTTGTTGCATCGCTTCGTATTTTATTCTATCGAAGCAAGCGCGGGAACGAAATGCTGATTTATAGAAACGACTTATAAACGTAAGAAATAATTACTGTAAATATTTACTTGTAGTAAGTAATTGAAATTACTTTTTTGAGAAAAAAAATCAGAAGGAATCTTAATCAAAAATATTAATATTTAGTCCTTGAAATCTTTTTAGTAAAATATTCAGCTCGTCTGGGATAAAACAACGTAGGTACCTTTTATTGTTTAATATTTGTATACCTTACTTTTATCATTTTATAGCATTCACGCAATTTATTTTATAATATTGAAATAAATATTGAATTTCTTGCATTTTCTTCCCAACCTAATCTTCATTTCGAATCCCCATGGTATCTTCACATTTATTTGACTGTATTTTTGTAAAATTTCTATACGAGAGTGTATTTAAATTTTATGTTTAAAAAGGTGGTTGATTATAATTTGATTAAATATATTCTTGAATATAATAATTTTCAAAGACAAAAGTAGTAAATCTTGTCAGTTTCAAAAACAAAATGGCCGATAAGACCTGATTCTAGTTTGTGACGGTGCACCTGTAATCGAAGGTCGTATGTTGAAAGTCGTTCCACATTTATACGTAATTGCTCGGAACAGCACCGCTTGTCTCTTAATGGAGTCATGCATCGCCTAAATAAGACCCAAAACAACTATTGTCCTAAATTCATCTATGTATAGACCGTTTAAAGTTTTTTGAAATGAGGCTTAACAATTTATAATTAAAGGTACAGGTTTTTAAAACAAAAACCGACTTCGAGATTATAGACATGTAGTTAAAAAAAGTTATTTTGCTTTAGTTGATTTTCCTTAAAAAGCGCTAAATTGATTTTGATAAAATTTCTATGGGACCACTTCTGAAGTATGACCTACTGATTAAAAAAAGAATCATTAAAATCGATTCGAAATTGACGGAATAATCACGTAACAAACATACAAAAAAAATACATTAAAATTGAGAACCTCCTCCTTTTTTGAAGTCGATTAAAAATTAGAAAAGGTTAAAAAAACGTTTGCTAATTTTGTATGTATTCTATAAAGTATTTTTGATTTCATTTTGTTTGTTAATATTTTTGTTTAATAGGTAAATCTATGGCCACACGAGGCCTTTGTGTGGTCATAGATTTTCAATATCTCTATAAAAATATATATTGCTTAACTTTTAAAGCTGTCTGCTTATTAGGTAATATTGTAAAATTAAGGAGAAGAATTATTTATCTGTAACATAGAAAAACGTTTGAAAAAACAATTACCACGTGTCAATATTTGAATACTGAAATTTGAGTACCTATCCCTAAATTAAAATGTTTTCTTTAAGTTCAATCGAATACCAAAAATAATAGTCGCTTATAAACAAAAAGTAAACAAACATTCAATTGTTAATCGGTTACAAAAATCGTTCACACTAATTATCGATTGTTTACGGTGAAAATTGTCGAATATATCGACGAATTTTAACAAATTCATAAAGTCGATAACAGAAATTTTATTAACAATTATTAAGTAAAATACTCTTTTGATACTTAGCCGTGACCAATCACCTGTGGGAGGATAAATGAAGGTGACATTGGATTGCATTGTGAAACATTGAAAATTATGCATATTTTTGTTTTTGTTAAGGTTACATGACTACGTGTTATTGGCAAAATAATCTGTAGGCCAAACTAAATAGACCCGTTGGCGCAGTTGGCAGTGACCCTGCTTTCTGTTCCAGGGTTGTGAGTTAGATTCTCACCCAGAGTCTGGGTGTAATATACATTTATTTATACATGTATTATTTATATGTATATACTAGCAAACCCGGCGAACTCCGTTTCGCCACCAACTTATTTTCGTGAGGGATACTCACACCACGTACTGGCGCCATCTGCTCCACCACCATGCAAAACCATATTGGTTTGTAGTACATGCAATAGACAACCGTGCGTGTATGTTAAAAAAAGTCATAAAAAAATAAATATTTATTCAACATTACATACGTATTTTTATAGTATTTATAAATCTATTCTTAAGATAAAACTGTAGTATGTAACAGGTACCACAATTAACAGGTTCAGGTAGGTACATTGTAGATATTTTGAAAAAAAAAATTGTTGGAGGCCACTCTGAAATGTATTTGTTTTGGGTCGTCTTATGATGTTTGTTATTTCACCGTGCGTCGAGTCAAAACTACTGAATGAATTTAAATAAAACCGAGCGTACGAAGTAAATTAGCGGAACTGTAAAATGGCGCGTAGTAGAATAAAATTAAGCGACCGAACAAAGTGTAGAAATTTTTTGCTTCAAGTTTTTTTTTTTCAATAAAGTAGTTTTCATGTATGAACTTCATCGAATGAAACTATCGTATAATTTAAAAATTTCTTTTATAATTAATTTAAATCTCTCAGGACACAGACGCGACACAGTTAAATCACATCACATAAAATAGACCTAGTGTCAATGTGGAAAAACAGAACGAAATTTCAATTAATTATTATCAAAAGATGTCCTGATCATAGGAAAAGTCAGCTTAAATTTACAAGAATCTAGGAACGTGTTTCCGGTGGTACCGAGGTTTTTTGACCACCGTGTTAGAACTTCTCAGGACCTGGCTACTGACATATTCAAATTATTGACTACCATTGCATGTCAGTTAGTTGATCCTTTCCTGTCTATTGATATACTCGTACCCAGTGCCGGATTAACCACGTAGCAAGCTACTGCTGCTACAGGCCCCGCGTGAAAGGGGGCCCCGCATATTTAAAGCCACTCATCTCTTGCCTGAGCGTAAATTTTTGAGTGGAGTGAGTGTGAATCATTGGGATCTGACAATTTCCTTGGCGTCAATAAAATACCGAATCATACGAATTATTTATTTTTTTATTAATATGGAGAGAATATTTTTTTTCGTGTGCACTTACTACACAGAACAGGTACAGGAAAGTATCGGTATTGTCATCCAGAATTTGCTACGGGCCCCGCGTTTACTTAATTCGGTACTACTCGTACCAATGCGTACTTTATATACTACAACTTCTGTCTCTTATAACTTCTAATCATAACTTGTTTACATACCACCATTGAATTAGTTACAGTAGTTTTTACAAGAAACAGTAAGAAATATAATTCCATCTATCAATTTTCACAAAACACATTATAGTACAGTAGGAAGTAATATAGTCACCCTTAAAGATACTGACCATATATAACCAAAAACAACGCTTTAATTGATTCAGTTATTTTTTAAGTAAATAAGATAACTGATAATGACATTTTTCTTATAATAACGGATGAGACCTTGAAGTTGTTATTTAGTAACATTGTGTTAAATACATATGTTTTCTTGTAAATATGTGACCAATCATCACGTGGGAGGATTACAAAGTTAACATTGAAACGCCTTCACGGTTTGTTTAATCAGGTTTTAGTCGACTTGTTAAATATTATTATCATTGAAAACCACATCCTCTGCATTTATCTCTTAATAATATACTATAATTGCTAAGATGACGAGTCATAAGTGCACAAAATTTGGATTTAATTTTTTCAAATATTGATTTGAGGAAGTAGGTACCAAAAGCTTTAAGTAATTAGTAAATGTATTGAAGTTTAACTCGAATTAAATTGACATCAAAGTCGTCTAACAAAGACGGCAAGTGGTGTCATGCTACTTGCTAGTACAATTTGTCGTGAATTCGAGGTCTCATTAGCACAAGGATGGTGTGACAATTATTGAGGCATTTTTTCTAGCTCCCTTAACATTTCAAAAACAATATCAGAGTCACTAAATATTTTTGGACATTGTTATTGGATATATATGTATATGTATCTGTATCAGTCTGTATATAACCCAGTGCTGAGCGAAGGCCTCTTCTCCATATAGAAGTTCGTTGATATATTATATGTCCAGAGTGCCAGAGTTTGCTACTGCTTTTTTAACATTATGATAACTTATTATTATGACAATACAACATTGAAATAAAGTACACTTGATTATCTTTAACCCACAATCAATAATAATAATTTAAAACAGTTCGTAAAAAAATGATCATTCGCTTTATTTGAAGATGTTCGTAAGTTTTTGTTGCGCACGCGCAGGTGGCGCGTAGGATGGTAGTCAAGTGTGACATGACGTCATAACTGGAGGCTGTGTTCTGTTCTTTTCCTCAGACTTTATCCGGTTTTAAAATAACTTATACTGTTCAAATAATTATTGTCGACTGATTGAGCAAGTTTTTAACTGTTGCGTTAAAAGCAGAAATATTGATTTCTGCTCATAAAACTTGCTAAAATTATTATTATTATTTACAAAAGAAAAGTTCATATAAGTTATTATGGAAAATATAAAATGTTGAATTGGTTGTACTCGTACTTCTCAGCAAAATCTACATTTTGAATCTAGCGTTAGTTTTAAATTAACTACGGTTAATTTAATTAAGAAACAAAAGGTAATTTAAGAGTGACACTTTTTCTCCGCTTTACAGGCACAAAACTCGAGCTTTCGGCCTTGGTAGGAAAAAAAAGTATGTGCAACACGGGACGTAGTACTAAATCCTTTTCCAGATAGTCTTGGGACAGAAAGTAGTACTTTCGTCCCTTGTGACATAATATACTTTTGAATGGAATTTGATACGATTTAACCAAATATTATGAGCTAGGGCACTGGATATGTTTGTTTGTATGTATCAGTTTATGTATGTATATAATTTATATATGTATTGCTCGTGTACTTAATATAATGGTTGTTACTAATTTTATTACCTTATTTTACTTTTCTTGAAAATTGATTTTTCTCAATTTCCAATTTTGTACACCTACAAACCTCCGCATTGCACAAACGTAGGTACAGACGATTAAACGAGTATATTAACAAAATCAAAGTTATGTAATATTGGAGGAACGATAAAGTTTTCGTCACCCATTTATAATTAAAAAAATAAGAGAAATTAAATTTGCTAATTCATTTTTACGACCTTGCATCGAGGTTACATTGTCAATAAAATTATTATTCATAATATGAGTAACATTAAATATCGACCAAAAGTTTTGATTATGAACGAATGCTTATATGTTACTTAAACAGATAACTTAAACGCAACTTTTGGCAGCACATAACATTTAGCAGATATGGCTTAAACTACTATTTTATGTTTATCTCCAGAACGTTTCCTTCATTCATTTGGCTTCATTTATAGCTTGCTTGCTTCAGCCTGTCGCAGTCCACTGCTGGACATAGGCCTCCCCAAGCTCGCGCCAAACATCCCGGTATTCCGCAATCCTCATCCAGCTTCGCCGGCGACCTTGCCTTAAGTCGTCTGTCCAGGGGGCCGAAGGACGCCCAACACTGCGTTTGCCGATACGCGGTCTCCAGTCCAGGACACGTCTGTCCAGCCGGCCATCGGTCATGCGACATACGTGACCAGCCCACTGCCACTTCAATTTGCTGATTCTACGGGCTATATCGGTTACTTTTGTTCTCTCGGGAATAATCTCATTTCTGAATTTCTATGTCGGTTACTTTGGGTGGGGGTATTATTACTATTTCTGTGCTTTGGGTCTCTCGCGGATAATCGCATTTCTGATTTTATACTTGAGAGAGATTCCAAGCATAGCCCGTTCAATAGCACGTTGAGTGACATTAAATTGGTGTACTAATCCCGTCGTCAGTGTCCATGTTTAAGGCTTCATTTATAATAGCTTTCAATAGGCCTAAAGTAGCAGATAATTACAATAATGTCACGTATAATGAAAGAGATATGAAGAAAGATCGGTGCGGTCGAGATTAAAACCTCGATAGAATTTCGAAGACCACAAAAATAATCGGTATTTTATGAATCTAATATCTTCAACTAGCCTTTAAACCCAGTTTTATCACAATTAAATAGAAAGCCAGTAATGAGGGCAGCACGAAATTTACTTATAGCTTACAACGTGGTAGCATTAGGGTTTTTCCATTTTGCCCTTATACTTCACCGACTTTAATATATCCACCTTTTTGCTAAGAACAAGTTAACTGTCGGAATTTCTGTAACAATTAAGTAAGAAATGAAGTCGTATTTGAGTGTGTATTTCATATACATGAATGTCTTAAATCGCACACATAATCCTATTTTTAGTAAAGAAAACAAAATCAGAGTATTATTATTATTATCGAAATGTTTTTAAGTTTAGTTATAAATATAAATAAATATGTTTAACACACACACACGGTCCTCTGCTCCTAAGGTAGGCAATTTAATGCCTGTGTTATAGGTAACAGCCGACTGATATACATTTTTTTTAAATAAATATACATATAAATAATACATATAAATAAACATATATTACACCCAGACTCGGGGCGGGAATCGAACCCACAACCCTTGGAGCAGAAAACAGGGTCACTGCAAACTGCGCCAACGGGTCAGTCAAAACCAAGTTATTTACCATTTCCGTTCCGTGACAGGTAAAAATATTTCATTTTGTCATTCAAGTCTCAAATCTCGTAAACAACCTTGAAATATTTTTATAGGTGCACAAAAAACTACACACTCAAAAACACTACCCTAGTTTTGAGGATTATTTTTTTGTAACTTAAAAATATAAATATGGTTGGAATGACATAAAAAAAACTCAATTTTGACCAAAAACTAATTTACGAGGCTTGTGGTTTTTAACCGGTGATATCTCAGTCTCACAGATAATGAAACTAGGTTATAAAAATACATACCACAGACAGTTTTTTTTTGTTGAACACTGAAATAATGAGCAAAAAGGTTAAAGTTATATAATTTCTATTGTGTTGTGTCCGGTTATGATTTATAAAGCTTTGGTTTTATTAAGAAGACTAAAAAAAGTGAATTAATTTAACTCCTGATAAAAATAAATAAATTTTATATATATATTAAAAACATCATTAATGTAAATATGTATATTATAAAATAAACATGTCATTTGAGTGTATGTATGTACCTAATATTCAAATTAGTGTATATAACAGCTCTGGCGCGATTCTGTTCTTTAAATCGTATCGTAATGATAGATCTTTGGTAATTCACCATAAATGTACCGAAAGGCCGCCAAGCGGCTCCTAAAAAAATCGCACATCGGTACAGCAACCGTTTGGCGACATTTTCTGTTGTTTTATAGTGTACTAACTGTGCCCCGCGGTTTCACCCGCGTTAATTTGAGGGAAAAACGTAGTTAAATATTTTTAAACAATTTGTCTAGGAGTAGGTACCCGCCTCGTTGGTCGGGTTGTCGCAAGTGTTACTGCCGAAGAATAGGTCTCAGGTTTGATTCCTGGGTCGTTCAACGTATTATTGAGTTTTTTTTTCGAAAATTCTCAGTAAAAGAGTGATGTTATATTTACTTTAAAAGTGGAACTATAGTAAAAAAATGTCTCGTGAAGAAAAATAATAAAGGACGCGACGGAAGCTCTCAAAAAAGATTTTTTCCCGTTTTTGTAACATTTCTTATCATTGCTCATTATATTAGTCGTAGCGTGATGTTGTATTGCCTATAGCCTTCCTCAGTAAATGGGCTATACAACACAAAAATAATTTTTCAATTTGAACCAGTAGTTCCTAAGATTAGCGCGTTCAAACAAACAAACAAACACACAAACTCTTTAGCTTTATAATATTAAGTATAGATATAATATACTTTTTTTAATATATCACCAAAAATATTTAGCAAAAAACGTTTTTTGCAATATATTCGCAATCCGCCACTTTGACATGTAGGTAATGAGTTATGTAGACACGTGATACATATCACTTATAAACGATATAACCTGTATCGTAAAGGATAATATATATATATTATCCTTTACGATACAGGTGATGTACATGTGCACATACAAAGTACTTCAACTTAAAACTTGAATCCGCACTTTTTTGTTATAAAGCTCGTATCAATGAAAGTTTGTCGCGATTATTAATTACAACAACTTTAATACCGAATGGTTTAATAATATTAAAATTACAGTTACAGAAATAACGATATTTCGTGTTTGGCGTTATTTAAAATAAATAATTGACTTTTAAAATAAATGTATTATTTGATGATAATAGCTTGTAAAATAAAATACTTAGAATTGAACAAGCTTGTTTCGAAATATTCACCTTTTTTTAACAGACTTTATAAGAACATATAATAATAGATGTAAATTAATTATATACATATATGTATATAATTAAGTTTAATTAAAACGCCGTATAATAATTGTAAGATTGTTTATTATTCAATGGCCGTTAAAAATATAGATAAAAATAATTTAAAAAACAGGTTTTTAAAGCTAATATGACCATATATGTTACTGTTGATAATATTGAGTATATTTAAATATATATAATACAATCTCAGATAATTAAGATTATAAAATAAATATTTAATACAGAATGACGTCAATCAAATGAGGCAGTAAAGGCAGGAAACTCACAGGTTACTTTCAATTCGTACGAAAAGGTTAGAACACCGAGAGTAAATCTTATTGTGTAATTACGTTTGCTGTCTTATGTATTTTAATCATAATAAAAAAAACAAAGCCAATGCATTTGAGTATTTTTCACATTATTGCCAATCAAAACTATTTTATTATTAAATTTAAAATAACAAACTAATTTAATTAATAATTAAAGAAAATTATTTTTTGAAAAATGTTTCAATAAATTTAATATTTTATTTATTTATAAAGTTTGTTTAATGACAAATGATAATAAATAATATAACTTACTTGAAACTTATCCGGCAAAGACAGTTTAATGAAGCAAAATCGAGAAACCACTCACAATCACGATTATCTGGACCAGTAGCGTGACACTGGGATATATTAAAATATACCACTTAAAATCGCCGGCTTTGATATCACTCAAACACAAAGCTACCACAACACAACTCGCCTGACACGTCAAAATGGCGGAAGCGAACAACCGCTCTCCTCAAGTACTCGAGGTCGACTAAGTTATACTTAAGTTTTAAAATTCGCGAGCGAGAGAATGTTATAGTCTAAAATGGTCTAAAAGCCTTTGCGATTAATTCCAAAGGAGGCCGCAGCGCAAGGAAAACAGCTTAGTGCTCGGTTTTTACTCGATTGTCGAGAAAAAGGTTCTGTGTTTTGACTTGATAGTTGTCCACTTGCGTGCACAAGGCCCTTAGTACAGTACCTTCTAGTTATACGAGTTCTTGTCGCGCAATGTCTTAATAAATAAACGTTGAATCACACAATGTAAAGTAGACAGTAGTAGGTAATTATCTGTTAGTAAGCTATACGTCAATTAGATAAAAATCAACATAATAATAAATAGGTTTGAAATAATTATAAAAATGGCAACTTTTATGTTGAAAAATGAATCATAATATGCCTATTGACATAACTAGTGATTCCTCTTAGAAATCTTAGATCCTTCCTAAAATTAAAAGTCTAATAGTGTAGTCTAACGATCCATAGAAATCTTTCAACACTCTAATTGTTTAATACTGTTGCACATCTTTCCTCCCTTTAACTACGCTCATACTTTTTTTTGAAATATTTTATAAATTTTATAATAGTTTTTTGACTTATCTAAATAATCATACTTCATCAATCATACTTTGAGGTATTCAAGAGGCGTTATGTTGTCAAAGCGGGTATTAAATGAGTGTAGAGATAGTTTGTTTCAGATGTAGAGTTTTGGGTTATTAGAGTATTTATAGTAATTTTTCCGAAATTCTTGTTTCGAGAGCGGGAATCGAACCCGCGACCGCCGGCGTTGAGGCGACTACTCACACCACTACACCAGAACGGTTGTATTTTTTATCAATTTTTTGTTTTGTTTTTAAGGATACATTACAATAAATTATTATTATTTAATCATAGAAAATAATCCTAAAAACAATTAATTAAGTTTTCACAGATTTCTAATACAAAGAAAAGCTGACGACCATGACTTTGAGACATGGCTAAGAGTGACTACTGTCTCTTTGGGTCCTTGTGCTGCAAAGGTTAACAGGTTATACAGCAGCTATGGTTATCTTTAGGAATTGCAGGCTTGCTGAAAACCTGCTAGTTAAGCCATTTTTTTTTTTTTACAAAATATTCATTTTTCAAAATTGTTTCTTTTTCAAATAGGACCGATATTATGTAACCAAATTATGAAGTCGCAAAACCAAAATACTAATAAAACATAAATCATGGCTTGTGTCACACGAACAATTCCAATAACAATTGGTCGGGTTATCTATCATCTCGGACATTATTTAACAAGCACTAGGCCAGAGGTTGTTTTTCAATCACGAAATGTTTTATGAATTCAATAGTAGGTATATCTATTGTAGTTTTATTTATAATGAGACAAAGTTGACGAGCTAATAGGCCACCTGGTAAGTGATCTTGTTGGTTGATAAACTAGTTATTATGTCAACAGCTCGTCATAGTCGTAGAATAGTGACGGATCTTACAAATTTAAAACTTTACAGGGCAGACACTTCAAACAACTATGTTTTTGTTCTTGTATCCGTCACTATTCTACGACTATGACGAAACACCAACAAAACATACAAGAAGAATAACATAGTTGTTTGAAGTGTCTGCCCTGTAAAGTTTTAAATCTGCAAGATCCGTCACTATTCTACGACTATGACGAAACACCAACAAAACATACAAGAACAATAACATAGTTGTTTGAAGTGTCTGCCCTGTAAAGTTTTAAATCTGCAAGATCCGTCACTATTCTGCGACTATGACGAAACACCAACAAAACATACAAGAACAATAACATAGTTGTTTGAAGTGTCTGCCCTGTAAAGTTTTAAATCTGCAAGATCCGTCACTATTCTGCGACTATGACGAAACACCAACAAAACATACAAGAACAATAACATAGTTGTTTGAAGTGTCTGCCCTATAAAGTTTTAAAACTGAAAGATCCGTCACTATTCTGCGACTATGACGAAACACCAACAAAACATACAAGAACAATAACATAGTTGTTTGAAGTGTCTGCCCTGTAAAGTTTTAAATCTGCAAGATCCGTCACTATTCTACGACTATGACGAAACACCAACAAAACATACAAGAACAATAACATAGTTGTTTGAAGTGTCTGCCCTGTAAAGTTTTAAATCTGCGAGATCCGTCACTATTCTGCGACTATGACGAAACACCAACAAAACATACAAGAACAATAACATAGTTGTTTGAAGTGTCTGCCCTATAAAGTTTTAAAACTGCAAGATCCGTCACTATTCTGCGACTATGACGAAACACCAACAAAACATACAAGAACAATAACATAGTTGTTTGAAGTGTCTGCCCTATAAAGTTTTAAAACTGCAAGATCCGTCACTATTCTGCGACTATGACGAAACACCAACAAAACATACAAGAACAATAACATAGTTGTTTGAAGTGTCTGCCCTGTAAAGTTTTAAATCTGCAAGATCCGTCACTATTCTACGACTATGACGAGCTATTTACCAACAACGGAACTTGAATTAACAAGTTAGTGAAAAAAATGTATTAACGTAAAAATGTGGTGTCAATCGTTCATACTTAACTTCTAACTTTCGTTTGCTTTTTTTTCTCTATCTGTTTCATCTCTTTTAAAGATAAACCATATTAAGTGGGATATGTGTATCCAGAAATAATAAAGTTATCTTCACTCCTAATTTCGTAAACCTGTTGATCTATCACATGATAGCGTGAAAAAAAAAAGACACAAAAACAGGGGTACAGTCGATACAGTTTAAAAATGTCATTGAAAACCAAGTTATAAATAAACATCGAGGTATTATAGATAGAGCAGGGGTGCCACGCCTCCAGCTGTCCCTCGGTTAGAAAGACAGAGACGATCGCGGTACCTATCTGCCTGTTTATAGGTTATATTTCATTATTTCAAACAACTTTATAAGGTACTATCAAACCCGGCGAACTCCGTTTCGCCACCAGATGGCTTCGTTTTTTGTAAAACCATATTGGTTTTGTAGTGCATTAGTTAATTTGATTTTATTATTCTAGGTTGTCATAATAACAAGCAGTCCTTTACTGCACATGCGTCAGTAGAGAAAGACAGATGGGCGGTACAGCGATCTTCTCTATCTTTCTAAGCGTTGGACGTTTCCGCTTACAGGCAGCCGTATGTCTTCCCTACTCTATCTATAATACTTCTATGTAAATAAATCTTATTCACTCACCGGAAGGAAGTTAGCGTAGAACTTTCTTTATTTTTAATAAATTACATATATGCCAATTACCTAATTGCTTCTTAAATGCTCCTCCAGAATTCGCATTTGCTCCAGATGTATCATTCATAGTTAATTAATAATTATGTTTTTTAAAAATTGCTAACGTGAAAAAATTCAAGTAGAATATATATATATATATATTTTTAATCTATACTTATAATATAATAAAGCTGGAGAGTTTGTTTGTTTGTTTGAACGCGCTAATCTCAGAAACTACTCGTTTGAATTGAAAAAATATTTTTGTGTTGGATAGCCCATTTACCCAGGAAGGCTATAGGCTTAATAACATCACGCTACGACTAATAGGGGCTGAGAAATAATAAGAAATGTTACAAAAACAGGAAAAAATAATCTTTTTTGAGAGCTTCCGTTGCGTCCTTTATTATTTCTCTTCACGAGACATTTTATAACTATAGTATAACATAACTCTTTAACTGAGAATTTTCGAAAAAAAAAAACTCAATAATACGTTGAACGACCCAGGAATCAAACCTGAGACCTCTTCCTCGGCAGTAACGCAGTAACGAGGCGGGTACCTACTTCTAGAGTAATTGTTTAAAAATATTTAACTACGTTTTTCCCTCAAATTAACGCTTGTGAAACCGCGAGGCACAGCTAGTAAACTATATGCCTCCATCCTCCACTCGCCTATTTTATTTTCTCGAATAGACGTTTTTTTATATACATGTGTGTACCTACGTGCATGCAAAGTTCAAACTTTTCTTCGATTCAAACCCGGGTTTTTTTTTTCCAGAAGTAGGTAACGCGTTTTAGCGCCGTTAGCCCAAACCAACCCAGCTATTCATTTTCAATGTTTTAAACATGTTTTAAACAGCTTCATAAAAAACATCTTAAATTTTTGTTTAAAACAATGTTTTTTTTTAATATTCTGTTTTAAACAGGATGTTTTGTTCTTTTAAAAAAAAAACTGTTTTTTTTCCAACCCTGCTTATGTGTCGTTAGATTACACGTTTGTTACAGAATGCGTTGAAGAAATAAAGGTTAACTGCTCGTTCCCCGTAGGTGATAGCGTGATAATATGTAGCCTATATGTTGACCCGACTTCTTAATAATATTCGTGCCATATTTGAACTAAATCCATGCAGTACTTTGTGAGTTTATCCCGGACATACATACAGACAAACAGACAAAAATTCTAAAAACCATATTTTTAGCTTCGGTATCGATTGTAGATCACAACCCAGGTATTCTTTAAAAAAAATATTCAATGTACAGTTTTGACTTTCCTACCATTTTATTATATGGATAGATATATAAATATCGCATTGAGAAGAACGATAGCACGTTCGAATGTATACAAATACATACATATGTAAATTGTTCACATAAATATTTAACAATTTTAAATTTTTTATCATTGCACAATCATCAAAACAATGGTATTTCTGTGAAAAACAAATTATGAGATCACAGCATCGTTCATTATTAGTCATAATTTTATGTTTACTTTTAAAAGAAGATGAAATAAGTAGCTCTTAGAAACACAGCTATTGTAGCTAATTAACATCTATGTCCTGTTAATGTGATACATAAACATACTTAGGTATATCATCCGATGCTTCGCCTTCTTAGGATTTTAATATTCTGTGTATCTTCTTGTTCTTAGTTAAGTATCCGTATTATTAGATATCATCATTACATATTATAAAACAAAGTACTCCGCCGCGTCTGTCTGTTCGCATTAAAATCAAAAACCATTGCACGGATTTTCATGCGGTTTTCACCAATAGATAGTGATTCATGAGGAAGGTTTAGGTACATATACATACCCCGGGCACAGCCGGGGTGGGCCGCTAGTTTACAAATAAACTAGCTTAAGTTAAGACCATTTAAGCGTAATAGACAAACAATATATGATTTTCCGTACATAAAGAGTCATTTATGAAAACGAATATTGGGTTACGAGAGCAATGAACTTAAAGCTTCATACTATTCAATAAATCATTATGTTCTTATAATAGTTTTCATATAAGTGTTTTATATTTTAAGCAAGAAACGATAGTGAATAAGGTGTAAATTAAATTTGAAGACTATGAACTTCAATGACATATTTGCCAAAAGCCTATAAGCTGCAGCTTACAGATTGTAAAGGGACATATAACTTGAAATTTTAGTTTTAAAAAAATTGTGTATTTTTCTAATTTAAAACCAAAGAATTATCACTTTTATGCTTGATATCTCATAAACATTTATGCTTGATATCTCATAAACATTAAGAAATGTGTCCGTTTTATTTCTACTAAAGCCATTGGTAATGAAAATCTCAGTCTTGAGATGATTCTTCCTGTGCTGAAAATCGTTGCTCTTGTGATCACAGACATCGTAAGTTTCTCACTGCCATCCAATGTATTTCCATCACTATTGAAGAAAGCAATTGTCATACCACTACCTAAAACATCCAATCCCTCCTGTCTTGCTTAATATCGCTCCATTTTTATCCTCCCCATACTGTCCAAAGTCCTGGAATCTGTTGTTCACAAACAACTTTATTCCTACCTAATGTCTAACTCCTTCTTATGTCCATTTCAATCCGGTTTCCGCCCCTCCCACAGCAGTGTTGGAGCGCCGCTGAATGTAACGGAGGATATTCGGTGGGCTAAGGATAATAACAAGCTCACTGCAATGATTTTGTTAGATTTCAGTAGTGCCTTTAACTCTGTTGACTATGACGTACTTCTTGGCACTCTTTGTACAGTTAATATTTTTATTATGTCATATTCTGCTGCCATTGACTGGTTCCATTCATATCTTTTTGACGCCAGCAGGCTGTTAGGTCCGATGACAACTCATCGGATTGATTGAATCTCACTGCTGATGTCTCATAAGGTGGTGTACTTTCTCCTTTACTATTTTCTATTTTTAATAACAATATCTCACATAGGTACTATTACTTCTCCCTACCACCTGTACGCAGATGACCTACAAATATACCGTTATTTTCAGCTGACTAAGTTGCATGAGAGTATCGAAATTTTAAACAAAAACCCAGGTAATATACATCCATGGGCCAAAGCATTCGGACTTCTTATAAACCCAATAAAATCTTAAGCTATAATTATCGGTAGTAGCCGCTTAAGAAGCCGAATTCATTAGAATGCAGTACCTTCCATCATGTAGGTACTGTGGCACATCAATCCCTTATTGCGACAAAGTTAGGAATTTTGGCTTGCTTATTGACAATAATTTATTTTGGATAGCTCATGTCAGCGAGGTCAGAAGAAAAATGCACTACGCCTTCCACTCTCTTAAGCGTCTTCAATATTTTCTCCCAATCAAAATCAAAATTTTGCTTGCGCAATCCCTTCTTTTATCCATCCTTGACTATGCAGATGTATGCTATTTGGATGTGACACAGGAGCTACTTAATAAATTAGAACGACTACATAATCTAGAAATACGCTTTATCTTTGGCTTACGTAAATATGATCGCATATCTTATTTTCGAAATCTTAAGTGGCTTCCAATCCGCCTTCGCCGTAACATGCACATCCTTTCTTTTCTTTACAAAATACTCCATGATCAAAATTCGCCTCCTTATCTTAGATCCCGTTCATTAACTGACTTCCTATCCCAATACGCTCTATAGGCGGTCTTGCATCACAACAATGCTTGAAGTCCCTAAGCATAACACCAACTTCCTACTTAATTCATTTACATTGACGTTAATATAGTTTTTTCAAATATTAATTTATATGGGAGAATTTTTTTTTTCTTTGTTGACCAAAGAAGGAATCGACTTTACTATTTTTTATATTACTTGTTTAGAGTGATCTTTCTAACGGATTAATCCTACAAGTTTAACACTAATATTAACATCTAACAGTAAAAAGTACCATCTTTTTACACATCTAAAATTATTTTGATGATAATTGTGATGGGAGAATCAAACGCGCATTACAGAGTAAATATAGAGGTGTTACTTCATACAACCGCTTGAGGTAAAAAGTTTATTATAGTTCGTGTACTAACATTTTCTTAAGCCTTGTTACACTACTTTCTGTTGCTTGTACTATCTGTAGCTATGTCCTAATCGTAGTCGACGATAGTGCGAAAGTTATCGATAAAAGTATCGATACCGATTTAGAAATGGGAACGCTGATTTTTTTTTAAATAAAATAATACTAAAAATTATTTAATCATTTTTATTTCCGACATTCTTTACATAACATTTTAATATAGATTTTATTTTTATTTTCCTTTTTTTGGAAACAAACGGTATTACAATAATAATATATAAAATAACAAACAAAATATTATTACATAACCACAAACAGTTTCCGATATTACAAAAGAACATAAAAAAAGCTGAGAAGAGATGAGTAATATTAATAGTTCCATATAGTCCAAGATCCCAGGGCCGCCAGACGTCACGTATTTTCTGACGGATAAAATGTGGACGATTAAGTAGTGTTAGTATGTACTATGATCGTATGCCTACCTGCTAGCTTGGTCAAACGGCCAATTTCCAGGTATCAGGTAATCAAGGTACATAAAAACATTACTTACTTCACGTAAATTCTCATGGCTGATTTTCATATATGTTTCCGAGTGTATAGTTAAAAACAGGGTTCGAAAATATCCGATATTTATTATAAATATCAAAATATCGGATATTTATGATATATATCCGATATATATCAAAATTTTTGATATTTATCGGATATTTATATATTTGTATGAAAGCCATATTATTAATTTATTGTAATTATTATTATTTATGTATACTATTTGCATACGTGTTACATAAACATAATTAATTATTTTAAAAAAATGGTTGTCTGTAAAGTCGGTTTACAGACGATAATTTTTACGTGATAACGTCATAAGAATACATAGATGTAGAATTGTATACTTTTATGAATCGAATTGAATTATTATCACATATACAATGATAGTGTGATATTCAAGATTTTCCAATCTGAGTTATTTTGTTAAGGATAGTAAGATGATAGGAAAAGTAGGAAATCAAGGGGAGTGTTTCAAGTGGTACTCTCTACCAAACAAGTGACAAATCACAAAACAGTAGGGGTGTGCGATAAGTGTTATTCGATAATTTTGATCCGATAATTATCGATAATTTTTCATTCGATAAATATCAATAACTATCGATAAAACGATTCAATAATCATCGATAGTAAAATTATCGATATTTTTTATCGATGAACATCCCTACTTGTACCAAACAATTGACAAATCACAAAACAGTAGGGGTGTGCGATAATTATCGATAATTCGTAACTACTCGATAATTTTCCATTCGATAATTATCGATAAGTGTTATTCGATAATTTTGATCCGATAATTATCGATAACTATCGACCGATAATTATCGATAACTATTCATTCGATAATTATCGATAACTATCGATAAAACGATTCGATAATTATCGATAGTAAATTTATCGATATTTTTTCCGATGAACATCCCTACAAAACAGTTCGCGTGTAGATTGCGTGGCGCCACTGTCTCTTTTACTCGAACGCGGTCCGATGGAGTGTAAGACAGAACTTAGGCTAATCGTGCCTCTCTATCGCTTGTTCTGCGCTCTCGCTCGCTCATGGAACGTGACAAAATGGCGTCATCTTTAAAAAAATATACCCGATAGCTTTTATCAATTTACTAGACGTTATCACGTCAAAAACTAAAATGCTTTTAATGTTTTATTTATTTAGGTACTTAAAATCTGACAAATGAAACCAAAACATAAAAACTTTTTCTAGATCAGGCAAAATCAACTAAAAAACATAAAATCTAATACATTAAAAAATCAACTTAAAAACAGCCTTTTTACAAATTCTAATCAGTCAATACCTACACTTAGGTAACAAAACAGGTTTTTAATTTTAATTTGGATTTTGATTTTGG
This sequence comes from Euphydryas editha, assembly GCA_036937285.1. Classification (NCBI taxonomy): domain Eukaryota; kingdom Metazoa; phylum Arthropoda; class Insecta; order Lepidoptera; family Nymphalidae; genus Euphydryas; species Euphydryas editha. Next base: position 1,699,639 of record JAUPFZ010000024.1, read on the forward strand.
TCTTGATTTTGATTTTAATTTTGGTTTTGGTTTTAATTTTGAATTTTAATTTTGATTGAATTGTAATTTAAACTTAGTAGGTATTGATTGGATTTAGATTTTAATTGTGACTTTAATTAAATTTTAATAATTTTAGTTTTTGACAGAATTTTAGTATTGATTTTGAATTCTTAATTTTAATTTGTAATTTTCAATGAATTTTGGTATTAATTTTGAGTATGATGATTTTAAATTTTTAAGTGATTGAATTTTGTCGTTGATTTCATTTCGATTTAAATTTGTTATTATTAACTGTTATAAGAAAACTTTGTAACTAACACTATCCATATAGTGTCTAGTCCTGAATTAAAGGTTATTATTATAAAACAATAAACATTACAAATAATAACTCTAGAATATAATCAAATAAGTCTTTTAGTTATCAAATCAGTTATCAGTCATTCGTAATACACTGTTAATTTTCAATATAAAATAATAAAATAATTCCGTATTAGGGAGTTTAACTCTACCCCAACGCCTTCTACATTTGGGAAGTAGAAAATTAGAAATACAGTTACTTACTTAATAATATAAAAAATTTAAACCAATTTTTTATTGATATATATCATAAAAAATCATTTGATATATATCGGATATATATCACGATATATATCATGATATATATCCATTGATATATATCCTCGAACCCTAGTTAAAAATAAATTGTCAATACTCCCAGACACTTTCCGTCGGCCATATTGCTTGGCAGACGCTTTAAGGGTCTCAAAATAAATAATTAGTTAACTTCACGTAAATTCTGACGCTCCATTTTTATATATGTTCATCCGACAACTATTTTAAAACCTTTGACAAGAAAACAGACCGATCCAAGGGGCCAATCATCCCCTAAACTAAATTTTAATATCTCTGTGAGTGGGAGCGCGAGAGCATTATCTACGCGCATGAGTGAGACCGACTGCGCTGTTAAGGCTATGAAAATTACTTGAACAGATATTTTATAATTTTTAGAACTTTTGTTGACAAGTAAATTATGGCAAAGTGAGCTTTGGCAACAGTTTCGTCGGGCTAGCTATATCGCTAGTCTTTGGAACAATGCAAGTATGAAGATGATAAATATTTTCAACACCGAAAACAACGGCTGGACACTACAAGATGGTAAATATGATTTTCATTGGTCCGATGGAGATCAGTTACCGGGTTTTGTCAGTGAGTCGCTGGAAGAACAATCAGGTAAATTATTTTTGTTTCTCATATTATTTGTATCTCTTTAGTTTTTTCAGACCTTCATTGTTTAACTTGTTTTTTACAGAGGAAGAAAATAAGGATAATGCTGATGATGACGATCACGATTTAGATATTTAATTTCAAGATTGGCTGAATGATGAATTATCTAATTTTAACGATGATGATAATGAAGAGTAAAAGGCACTGTAACTCCAAATTTCCAATAAATAATTAATTTAAAAAATTGCTGTTATTTTAATATAAGTGGTATTTTTAAAAAATATTTTTTATTTCTAATTAATAAATTGAAAAAAAAAAAATTAAAAACTTTAGTATTATTTATTATATGTCAATTTTTTTTCTTGTTTTTGTTGCCATAATTTACTTGTCAACAAAAGTTCTAAAAATTATAAAATATCTGTTCAAGTAATTTTCATAGCCTTAACAGCGCAGTCGGTCTCACTCATGCGCGTAGATAATGCTCTCGCGCTCCCACTCACAGAGATATTAAAATTTAGTTTAGGGGATGATTGGCCCCTTGGATCGGTCTGTTTTCTTGTCAAAGGTTTTAAAATAGTTGTCGGATGAACATATATAAAAATGGAGCGTCAGAATTTACGTGAAGTTAACTAATTATTTATTTTGAGACCCTTAAAGCGTCTGCCAAGCAATATGGCCGACGGAAAGTGTCTGGGAGTATTGACAATTTATTTTTAACTATACACTCGGAAACATATATGAAAATCAGCCATGAGAATTTACGTGAAGTAAGTAATGTTTTTATGTACCTTGATTACCTGATACCTGGAAATTGGCCGTTTGACCAAGCTAGCAGGTAGGCATACGATCATAGTACATACTAACACTACTCAATCGTCCACATTTCATCCGTCAGAAAATACGTGACGTCTGGCGGCCCTGGGATCTTGCTCTAATATAAAATAATTATAATTACAATCATCAAAATTAAAATCAAAATAAATTCAAAATTAAAATCGAAATGGAAATCAACATCAAAATCAAAATTAAAATCACGATCAAAATCAAAATTAATATCAAAATATCAATCACAGATCGTAAAAATATCGTCACTTATCCAAAGTTATGTTTTTGTGCCGTTTGCAGTAGAAACACTTGGACCTTGGAGTAGCAGTGCAAAAAAAATTCTAAAAGAATTAACGCCACGTCTCATAGCCTCCACTGGTGACAAAAGGGCTGGTGCATTTTTTGCCCAAAGAATCGGAATTGCGATTCAACGGGGAAATGCTGCTAGTATTCTTGGCACCATTCCACGCGGACATGATTTATACCAAAACTGTTTGTAAATATATATTTTATGTTTTGAATTGTAAATATGTATAATATTGTAAAATTTCTCAAATAAATATATCACAGATACATCAATTAAATTAAGGCATTCGTGACATGCAATTTAAATTTATTGAGAGAGAGATGAAAAATGTCAATATTTATAAACAAATCATTGTACTGGGCACAACGTCTGTTAATAAAGGTATTCTTAGAAAATTTTGTTCTTGTAGCTGGGACGTCAAATGTGACTTTATACTGAATAATAATATGATAATAATGCTAAATATGACATTTGTACTGAGGACTCCAAACAGTAGAGTAGATATAAAATACATGCTTTTTTAACATACAAAAACAAAATTTTTTTTTTCAGGTAATTAATTTACAAACGGTAAAATGATAGACAATTTGAAAAAATCTTTCATAAATGCAACGTATACAAAAATAATCATATAAAAATATTGTATTTATCAGTCTTTACAAGTTGGTCAATTTTTAAGGCGTTAAAAATAAGTGGATTTAAATTCTTTTCTTATTCTCTATTTCTTATTTCTAAAACATTCATTGATAAATACTCGTATACTCAATATTATTCCCTTACTTAGTTCTTTTACCGATACATATAAATCAGTACGGGAGACAGGGAGAAGAAGACGGTACACGCTCCTTAACCCTCCGCTCTAGAGTGGGCACCTATAATCCTCCCACTCGCCACCAGGGCAATAGTGCTCACGGTGCCCGCGAGCGCTCTACAGGCGAAGGCGGCAACGGTCGGGGCGCCACGATTATGCGCGAGCGATCCCGGGGCGCCCCATTAGGGTGCCTGTTCATTGAAGCGAAGCGGCGGAAAGTACCTGCACTAAACGGAAGGTCAGCGGCCCGAACCGCCACCTCACCCACTTCCGAAAGATCGGCCTGACTGGGTCCTCCGTCCACTGCGGGAGGACCGGCGGGGCCAGGTTCTCCGTCCACCGCCGCTATTGTCTTACGCCTGCCTCCGCATGCGTGCAACCTCCTCCCACGGCGAGGATATCCGTCTGCAATTCCCAGGGGGATCACCGGCCAGCACGCACGCCGCCGTCCAGGATCCCGTCCGGTAACCGTGTATCGCCCTCGTCACGATGACCCGCTGCGGACGTCGCAGCAGGGTCTCATTGGCTCGATTGAGGGCGTCCACCCAGATAGGTGTTCCATACGTGGCTATTCCGGATGACCCCGGAGTACATTGTCATTGGATTACGTCGTAAGCTATATCGGTGGAGGAGTGTGGTTGGGGTCTCTTGCGGAGAAGATTCCTCTCAACACCATGTCCAGAACTGCGGGCTCCATAGACTCGGCGACCAGAGGCGTTTGGTGCCAAAACTTTTTCCGGGCAGCCTTGTACGGACGGTCCCACGAATCCCTTTCGAAGCTCGCCAGGGCTTCGCTCTGAAGGCCTGCAACTTGGCCCTGACGATGGCCAGCAGTAGCTCGTGCTTAGCGGCACGGTACGCCTCTACAGCTGGCGCTCGACCTCCAACTCAACTCCGCGTGCCGAGGCCCACCTCGGCTGTGGTAAGTGGAAACCTTGAACCTCACGTATATGTGGTCTGAGAGTCTCCGCCTCCGACAGTACCCTCCAGACTCGCACACGTGCGGCGAATGATATGTCGATCGCGGACCCCCGTTGTGTCGCTCGCATGTGTGGACCGACCCTGTGTGGAGCATTGTTAGGCTCGCGGCGCGCCCCTATTCCGCAGCCCAACAAGGATGAGAGGGGGAGACGTAGTATGGTTCCGCCGCCACCGCCACGTCTTTGCGCCACTGCGCCAGGGCCTGTATGAGCAGGTCTTGGGACTGGGCGCAGTGGTTGAGATTCACCTGGAGGAAGTTGTGACGTCCGACCCGATACACATTATTCAGACATCACAACTTCTTCCCCGTCCGCGCCAAAGGGACGACCCTTCCTCGGAAAGCTGTCTCGCAGCCACTGGGTGGCCCGGACCCTGTCGGAGTCCGAGAATATGATTCGAGTCTGTTTTTGCTATGTTCATATTTTTAACACATTCATACCATTTTTCACTTTTATCTTAGCTTTGCATTCTGCATACAAAATATTTCTCTTATTCATCATCTTTTATACTATAGTCCATTTTGGATGGTAATGTGTGTGTGAGGTCTTAATCGGCGGCTTTTCCCTTGGTCGTCTCAGGGTTGCACCTGCGACCTCCCATCACGTGGCCGGAAGGCCTTCCCGACTCCGTGCATATCGCGCAGCGCGGGGTGGCCTCTTCGCACGCGGCTACCTTGTGGCCCGCACTTCCGCAACGGACGCATAGGTCCTCCCCGTCTGCCGACGCAGGGTTCTGAGGGTGCGTATGGCCCAGCCCCATGCACCGGCAGCAGCGCATGGGCAGCGTCTCCAAGGCTACCACTCGAGCCGAGCTCCATCCGATTAGGATCCTGCCCTTTTTCGTTCACCGCTTTCGCTACCGAAATCGGGCACGAGACGACGACGCGGACCTCGTGCGGCCAAAGCCGGGGCGAAGCCCCCCAGCCTTTCAAAGAACACACGAAAATTACAAAACAGTATTTGTTTAAAAATACAAAACTAGTTTTCCATTTCAAGAAATGTAAATTAACTTAAAATATAATTTAATTTATAATAAGCAACTATATATAAACCAATGTATGCAAATAGAAAATATAAGTATAATATATTTAAAACCAGTGTAAATCTTTGTTGAAATCTCATAAAGTTTACAATATTACAAGTTTATATTAACCCTTCCTCTACTAGCGTCACATATATGTGACGTTCCGATTTTCTTTGCTGGGCTCGGTATCACAAATGTGACAGTTGTTCATTATCAATTTATGATAACTGTTACATCAAGTCGTTGCACATAGATGTATAATGTTATACGACAATAAAATAAATGAAAAATGTTATTGGTCTTGCAATAATTACAGTTTATAAGATCTGAGCGGTTTTTTCCCCCGAGACCCTGGTAGCGAAAGGGTTAAGTATTATTCATTGACTAGTTTTTAATTTTTCAAATGCTTTAAATAGATAACTATGGTTTAAGTCTAAGATAATACATGTATTTATAAACATCTTCAAATAATTCTTCAGTAAACATACATAATATGTATGTAATCTAAATAATCACCAATGCACCTGATGTAGAATCTGAAATAAGAAATAATACAAATGTAAAAATATATCAAAAAGTAATACACATATTTATTATACATAATGTCTGAACATGTAACGGCTTAATAATGGCTTAATGTATTTATTTTTTAATATTTTATTCAATTTCATGTTTAATATTTGTTATTGTTATTGTTAGTATGATTCCTGTTATTGTATTGTGCTTTATTGACATATTAAGAATATTTAATTTTTTATATCAATTCAATTGTTGACTGTAAAAAAACACCATAATGTTAGTTATAATGTAGTTGAATTTGTAAGTAATGTTGTTTTTAGTTATAATAGGGCTTCAGTGTTAAATAAGATTCTTCCATTTATATTGTATTATGCATGCTTATCTATCTGTAGTCTGTAACTATTCCTATTGAATAAAAATAAAAATAAATTAAAATAAAACATAGTATTATTTAGCGTGCGTCTTAAATAAGGTAACATAGTGATTAAGTTTTTCTTTCGGTGGTGTTAGGTTAATATCAAGAGAAGACTGTCAAAACTAATTGTAGCATTTTATTGATCAATAATCCCAAGATTTCTACAGGAACGGGATTATGTCACTACCTATAAGATGGAAACAAGTTATCGAACAAAATGGCACATATATTTTTAATGACTTACTAACATTTATACAGGCTTTTCATGAGGGAACCATAGAATAAAACTACTAATAATAATGTTATTCTGAATAATGATCGATTACAGATTAGAGTACAAAGTTTTTGAGACACATGATACATAAAATAATATACACATAACATTTGAAACTTATATACTGCATTTTCTAAATAAATATAAATATAAGTAGTGGAATAGTCTAATAAGTACATCAAGACTACAGAACTTTTGATACCATATTCTTAAAATTCTATTAATCCAGAATTCGCTAGTGACTATTAACACAGTCGGAATTGCAAAATCGATTTTTTTTATTAATATCAGCTGAAAAGAAAAATATTATTTTATGCATAGTTTTTTAATCACTTGATTTATAAATGACGGTATTTATAAAAAATATGTAAAAAGACGCATGCAATTTAAACTTTGCATCGCTCTCCTGTAAAGTTGTTTTTTTTTTCATATCCGACATTTTTAATAGTCATATGTGAATTGTACCAACATTAAGGATTTAAAAAATATCTATACCTCACCTGTATATGTAATTTCCTGATGGTTTCTTATTTTGTTTCTAGGGTGTGAAGAGGAAATTCTATCAAATGACTTGTCTAACGTCGAGCATCATCATTAGCTATCCATTCTCCTTGCTGTTGAAATACTTTTCTTCAAAATATGATTCACACCAATATTTGCATTGATTTGATTTTGCAATACGCACACAGTCTTGTGAATGAAGATTGCTGATTGATCATTGTCTGAAAGTTGATAAATAAATCATTTTTAACCTTAGTAGGAATATTTAATGCAAGTTTGTCATTACAATTAATCATTGGTTAAATTTAATGTATAGATTTATATGCACAAAAATCTCGATCAAGCAGAAATTTATTCAAAAGAAAATTGGATCCAGATGTTCTTTATGTACCACAGTAAATATACTTTTTATACAGTAAAGTGGTTTTTAGCGCTGGTTCTAAATTCCATAAAAAAATTAAACCATGGAAAACTTTAAACATAGAAATGTATTATATATTAACATAATATAAATACAATAACAATTTATTATTCATTTGTTAATTATTATAATAATTGTATAATTTATATATACTGTATTAGAAGATTCAGGGTAAGGATTTCAGCTTCATAAAAGGGAACGATGCAATACCTCTCTACCTTCCTACTTCGCATAGAAGATCTAAATCAGTCCGCATCCAAACGACCTTGTTATGAACTTCAAGTTGTTAAAAATTATGGAAACTTTTAGCATTTGTATAATAATGGAGTTTTTATATGGATAAATGCAGTCATTCATGTAGAAAGAGGTAGAAATGGTTCTTCAGAAAATATGCAACTTGAAGTTGAAACCTACATTATCTCGGAATATCAGAGGCGTTATGCATTTTGATAGGCAAACTGCCAGACGTTCCACTTGATTCTATAAACAGAATATAAACTAGTTTACATGGAACTAGCCCAGGCAACTCATCTATGTGTTGCCTGGGCTATCCAGAGACATAAGGTGTTAAAGTCTCGGTGCCAGTAATTACACTGCCTGTCTTGCCCTCCTCTGCAAAACACAGAAAAGCTGTTTCACGGGAGAAACAAGCAAGATGGTGGTACCCATGCAGCCGGGAGCGGCACAGCGCATCCCTCCCACCGGTAAATTGATGATGGAGCCATGAAACAACTGGTTAAGGAAAGAGTCATTTGGTCGGCTGACGACAGTTCTTGACAGCTTTCTATCGGGCGGTAACAAGGTACACGTGCCTTTTACAGTTGGGTTATGCCCTTAATAAGACGAACAATGGCATAATTCGTAAGATTTCAAAGTGTATTTTTTTAACATCAATAGAGATATGCACAAGGATTTTGTGGCAGTTGATAAGTGTAATAAAAGCTTAAACCTATAGTAATGGGTGCTGTTAACCGCGAGGCCGTATGCAAGAGCAAAGATCTACATGGTCGGCTCTATAGTTTTAACAGACACCGATGTAGATCACTCAGACTCCATGACCTGGTTACAACACGGTAACCTCTTTGGGGAGACCGCAACTTTTGTTTGTGTAATTATGAACGAAGTTATTAAGACGAATAACTACCGGAAACATATAGACATATCATGAAAGACGGAATTCCTAACATATGCCGAGCGTGTCATAGTCCAGGAGAATCCATAAGACATGTATTTCTGGGAGTAATCGTCTTGCTAACGGTGAGTATTTGCACAGACATAACCGACTAGCTTGGATTATCGACCAATAACTTGCTCTTCGATACGGCCTCGTTGAAAATGAGTTGCCGTACTATAGTTACAAACAAACGCCATTTCTTGAAAATGATTATGCTTTGCTCTACTGGGACCGGTCTATTGCCACTGACAGGTTTACAGCAGCCAATAAACTCTATATAGTGGTAGTAGACCGATCAGTGCGCCAAACAATTACTGTTACCTGATATTACAGTTCTACATGATAATAATATCGTTAAGGAGAAATTAATTAAGTAATGTGAAATGTGGACTCAATAATAATTATTCCTATTCGGGTCGCTCAATTGCTTATTAGCGAAGAGTTTCGATCAATGCCTTGAAAAACTCTCGCTAGATTGTTGGATCAAGGGTTGGATACAATATTATGAGGTTTCTAAGCCTGAATACCAATGTGGAGTATCTAGTAATTTGTACACAGGTATATGTATATATCTCTTTAATCAGTCATTGTGACAACTATTACTATTACCACATACGTAGTACGACACAATTCATAGTACGAAGCAAGGAATTTATATCATAACTGGAACGCTCACTTGATAAAATTGTATATTTAAATATGCACCTTGAAATAACTGACATAAGGTTAAAGGACACTTTGGTAGTTTGGTGATAATGGATTGAATAGTATATTATAAAGGAGATAAAGGATGTAAGTATCCTTGCGAAGCCGACTAAGAAGCCACTTGAGTTCAGCTCTAGAGATGTGATCAAACTTGCGAAGTTAGAAATGAATCAAATGCAAAAATTTTGTAACCTCTCAAGTTTGCAAAAATGCAACTGATGCAATGTGATTGATTTGATTTCCATGTATTATCTCTATATTGTATTGATGTGCAAATAGTATAAATAAATGTTTATTTACTTGTTCTTCAGTAGCATAAAAGTAACAGGAATCAGCCTAATCAAGAAGATTAAGTAAAATCGATCGATTGAGCAAGAGTTTTAGTTTAAGGATTCACCGCGACTAATAAAACTACTAACTTCGGTATCGATTGCAGATCACACCCCAAGTATTCTTTAAAAAAAAATTCAATGTACAGTTTTGACTTTCCTAGCATTTTATTATATTATAATATAATCTATAGCAGTTAAAAAGGATTAATCAATTATATTTTATTTCAAATGACCTAATAATATTGGGAACCATAGAATAAAATACTTTAGATATTAATGAAAAGTGAGGTATTATAATTTCTCAAAGGAACAAAGAAAAAACCTAACATGATTTAGAATGGTTGATTGCAGATTAAGGCAGAAAGTTTTTGAGACACATGTCATATAAAAATATAAATATTTAAACCATACCATTTGAAACTTATGCTGTTTCTTCTAAACAAATATAAAAAGAAGTAGTGGAATAGTCTAACAAGTACATCAAGACCACAGACCTTTTTATACCATGTTTTTAGAATTCTAATAATCTAGAATTATGGCAATATAAAAGGACTAATACTAAATAAAAAAAAAAAAGCTCACCTTTGCGTATTATTATATATCTCCTGCTGGTTTAAGGTGTGAAGAAGAAACTCCATCAAAAGACTCTTCTTATGGCAGTCATCATTATTACCTATCCATTCTCCTTGCCGTTGAAATACTTCTGTTCAAAATATGATCTATACAAATACTTCAATTGATGTGATTTTGCAAAGATCATCGTCTGAAAGTTGATAAATAAATCATTTTTAACCACAGTAGAAATTTTTAATGCAAGTTGGTCATTACAATTAATCATTGTTTATATTTAATGTATAGATATATAACACACCAATCTCGATCAAACAAAAATTTGTTCTAAAGAAAATTGGATCCAGGGGTCCTTTATGTACCACAATCAATACATTACGGTATCAATATGGTACAGTGGTTTTAAACAATGTTTATAAATTCCATAAGGAAATGAAACCACGGAAAACGTTAAAGATAGAAATGAATTTTATATCAACATAACATATTGAATATTAACTACTCAGAGACAAATAATGAAATGTTGAATAACAAGTTGTTGTTTCGAATAAGATGAAAATATCTAAAATTTTGATTTGTTACTACATGAAAAATCATATTTATTCACATGTGACTTTCGTGTTATTTCACTGTATCTTCATCATCATATCACTCATTGGATGTCTACTGTTTAAAGTAAGCCTTCCCCATAGACCTCTGCTCCATAGGCCGTCAGTTCTATGAGCTATGTGCGGTCCACTGCCACTTCAACTTTAGCAAATCCGTTGGGCTATGTCGGCAACCTTCGTTCGTGTGCGGATTTCACCATTTCTAATTCGATCTCGCAGAGAAATAGCCCTCTCCATTGCACGCTGTGCGACTTGGAGGTTGTTTAAAAGGCACATAGTAAGAGACTACGTCTCTAATCCGTATGTTATCACTGGTAACAATAATTCACTATATATGTAAGAACAATTATATTATTTATTATTTGGATCTTATAATTGAAAATAAAAACTATAAAATGAGTAAATACCTATCTCTTAAAATAACTTTTTTCCTCTTAATAAATAAGAGGCAAAGTTCTAGGATTAAAAGGAAAAAAAACGAGCAGACCCATGAAGGTCTTCCGAATCTTAATTATTTTTACACAAATAATTTCGTAAACACCTACCGACCCTAACGTTGGGAAAATAAAATGTTTATAAACCGTTTAACAACAATACGCGAGTGGCAATTTTTTAACCGAAGCAAAGTACTTATTGACGTTTTCGCATTTCACTTTGACAAACAATGCTACCAATTTTTTACCGGAAGTGAAACGTTAGTAGCAAAGCAAATCTTAAGTAAATCACTGATTGTACTCGGTTCATTATGCTACCAAGAATAAGTGTAATTCACTGTATAGTAGAATCCTTTCAAAGGAAGAACCGCATAGTCGAATGATCACCCGCGAACCCCACTGACATTTTCTAACACTCTAAAAACTAAATATAAATCTAGTGTACATCGAAATGTGACTTGTTTGACCTAATTTTATAGTTATGATATATTTTTAAATAATACAGTGTACAAATAAAAGCAATACAATTAAACAAATGTTAACAAAAGTCAAATTATTTATCTATTTAGTGTTGAATTACTTATATAGGTGTTAAATTTATATCATTATAGGTTTTATTAGTGTCGTAAGTGATAAACAAACTTGAAACCCCTTAATATATTAATCTGTCACATGTTAGTTACTATTAAAGAGTTTATTTAAAAATTGTAACATCTTTATTCAATATATTCCTGTTGTACTTTTTAAAATATAGATATATTTTATTCATAAAAAATGTCATTTGTAAAATGTTGTTTTGAATCCACCGAAGGACATGATTTTCTAGATTCATTTGTACAAAAGTGCACTGATCCGGGATGTAAGTATTCATTTTACCTAATTCTATTTTTAATTTACGTTTTCAAAATATTTTCTTAATTAAATTAGGTGTGTCAATTGCATGTAGCACACAAATATCCGTACTTCTTAATTTAATTTTGGCACACGCTATTCTTGTATTGATTGAACATTTACCTTTAACTAGTGCCGCCAATTTGGATATCCGTAATCATGTCCGGTTTCGTTCTGAATTTTTTTACAGATTGATTTAATAGATATACGTTATCAATTATAACAAAAAGTTAATTCAATAAATCGTACGCGTATTTGCACTGAAAATATTTGAATATAACACTTTTATTTATTTTACTATATGTAACTACTTACTATTTTTAACATGGTGTAAAACTTCAAGGATGCAAATTCGAAACGCTAAAACGTTTGAAAAAAAATGTTTATTAGTGTGAGTCAGACATATTAACGCCTATAATTTTATTTAAGTCCTATGTGATTTTTGGACATAAAATTAGTTTTGTTTCAATTATGGCGCAAGGTAAGTCACAAATTGTGTTATTTTTTTTGCCTAATAAGACATAAAAACACGTGTAGAATTTTGTTGACATCTGTTTTGGTCGCGCCATTTTGATTTTTGTCACTTAATATTTGTCATTCGAATGCTTTTTACAACACGAGGATATTAAACGTTAATTTACTGCAAGAGTCGTTAGAAATGTAATATCATGTGTATGAAGTAATAAAACACAACAGTATATGTATCGTACGGTGTTAATTGTGTGACATTAATTCAAGTGCAGTGTAAAAAGTTTCGACATCAAAATGACCGCTCCAACTGTACAAAATCAGACAAAAACCGCTAATGCTTCGCCAGCTAAGCCCCAAAAAAAGTACGGAAAGATTGTATTAACATTACACAATTGCTTATTACCTGAATCTGCGTTCAAGGAGACTCCGTCACAGGCTGATGGTTTGGACATAGAAACTGAGACGGATTTACGTATTCTCGGCTGTGAAATGATACAAACGGCCGGTATATTATTAAAATTACCCCAAGTCGCCATGGCCACTGGTCAAATGTACTTACAAAGATTCTACTACTCCAAATCGTTCGTCAGATACCCGATGGAGACCACAGCTATGGGAAGCATTTATTTAGCGTCTAAGGTTGAAGAAAAACCCTGCAGGATCCGTGATGTGATTAACGTATTCCATCATATTAAGCAAGTGAGAGCCCAGAAGACAATATCCCCATTAATAGTCGATCAAAATTATATAGAACTTAAAAATCAGGTTATCAAGGCTGAACGCCGTATTTTAAAAGAATTAGGGTTCTGTGTGCATGTTAAACATCCACACAAGCTAATTGTAGTATATCTTCAGGTGTTACAGTATGAAAAGAATAAGCAGTTAATGCAAATGGCCTGGAATTATATGAATGATGCACTACGGACAGACGTGTTTATGAGATTCCCTCCGGAGACGATTGCTTGTGCATGCATATATTTAACAGCTCGGAAAATTGGACTGCCACTACCAAACAATCCAAGTTGGTTTCTTTTATTTAAAGTTACAGAAGAAGATATAAGATCGGTTTGTATAAAAATTTTACAACTGTACAAAAGACCAAAGGTCAATCCTGAGGAATTAGACAGTAAGGTTGATGCATTGAGGAAGATATATCAAGCAAACAAATATGTGCAGGCTCAAAAAGAACGTGAAGCGAAAATTGAGGAGAAAAAAGCTGAATCTCCTACTGCGTCCACATCAAAAGACTCCAAGCGTGACACAAAGAAAGATAAATCACCTAAAACACCACCGCTATCTTCTAAATACCATAGCAGTCATAAGAAGAGAGAGAGAAGATCTCGTTCCCCATATGATAGGAAGAGAGATTATTCAAATAAGCATCGTAAATCTAGATCGAGAGATAGAGAAGTAGACAGGTCTAGAGAAAGACGCTCTGATGACAAAAGAAGTCGAGTCTCATCAAGAAAATATGACGATTATGATCGTTCGAAAGCGAGAGACAGAGATGACAAACGTAAACACTAAATTTTAATTTTAGGTGTATCGGATAATAAAATTTTTTACCAAATTTTGTTTCAAATTATTACTTGAGAAAGACATCATTAAATCATAATGTATGTGATGTAAATCCTTCTTCTATATGGAGAAGAGGCATTCGCTCGGCTGTGGGTTGTTTACAGGCTGATAAAGTACAGTATATATAAGTTATGACGGGCTTATTTCCGCAACTCGACGTCACTGTGCGCCTATTTTGCGTGTAGAAGTGGGCAGCTAGTCCTGCTACCCTAACTCTTGTATACAAAGTACAGTACATATTGACAAGAATATTATAAAATTGTTTGCTATTTTATATCTTCTTAAATGTAATGATCTGTTGAATTGTTTTTAACTAAACTGAAACAGCCTGTAAATATTTCATTGATAGGCATCCCTTAATATTCTGCAAGATAGCGGGTAATAAATCTTTTCTCACAACTGCTTTTAGTAGTTTTTATACTGTAAAGAATACTTGAGATATCATATTGATATCAGTGTGGTGAGTTGTTATAAAATGTAATGACAAGGAATAGAAATAATACTTTTGTTCTTGTAAAATTACAGAATTTAAAACTTTTGTGTAGTTTGGATATTGAAAACCCAACATTTGACCTATATGAAGTATAGCCTCAGGACTTAAATATAAAAGTAAAACTTATGAAATGTCCTAGGGTCTCTTGCAGGGCATATAGACAATAGTTGGAGCCTAATATGCTATACTGCTTCACTACCGTTAGGCGGATAATTTCATTATGAAGAATAGCTATCATTATCATGTGATGATTGAAATTGATGATTACAAACAAATATTTTTGTTAATACAAATAGCACCAAGTGGGAGTCGAACCCGAGACAATCAGTGCTCATGCAACTTTTGCACCAGTACACCTGAAGTAGTAAAAGAGCACATAACTTACATATAACTTAAATGCTTTTATTCCTTTATAATATAAAATTTATTGTGTAATGTTTGTGTCCATAAATAATAATGAAGGTTATTGCAGAAAGCAAAGGGCATTTTAAATTTGTTCCATATATAATTCTGATTTTCAGTCTGTAGTTGATTTTCTCATAACCTAGTTCAAAATAAAGCTCTCTTGAAAATTTATGTGATCTTGGTACTTGTATAGTGTACTTTGTGTTATAAATAGATTTTTTCTTTCTGTCATAGTCTATTTTACCCATGACAGACATTTTAATAGGTAGGTTGTAAAGGTAAATGATCTAGTTATCTTAGCTTGTGTACTTAAGCTGGAATTTCTTTTTTTTTTCTTCTATAATTTAAAACAATATAACTGCTCATTAATTAGGTTGGTAGATGTTCTATAAATTATTTTGATATTTCAGTTTAGTCGCTGTTCTCATAAAGTTGTGTATTATATTATCTTGAGTATTCAACTCTTCTCTTCTAACTGCTAGAAACACTCATCCTCGATACTGGGCCCGTTGCTCTTCCTCATTTATATTTATTTATTTATTTTATTTATTTATTATATAATATATATATATATATTATAAATGAGCTAATACAGAACAGTTATATTACTCTCTATGCAGATGATATTTGTTTGTTTTATTTCAGTTCATCTGTACATAACCTTATTTTATAAGCTCAAGAAGATTTAAACATCTTATATAAATGGTTTCAACACCACTTATTGACTATATTTCCACAACCTGCTTCGTATTATTTAAGGCAAAAAATACACTGATACTACCACCCCTTACAATCAAAGATATTCCATTGCAACAAAACAATCCATGAAAAGTATCTTTGGTATTCATATGGACACTTGGTATTTGTCTTCGAAGTATAATGTACATTACAAAAACTAAATTAGTAATACTTCGTGATTAACTACGTTGTATTGTGAAACGACACTTAGATATATATTATCTTATCGAGGTCTGGTGGAGTTTAGCTAAAACAAGAATAAACCAACATCTAAACTTGCATTTATCAAATTGCTTTTTAATTATCATTACCTAACTTACTAATAAATATGCAATGAAACAAAAATAATGCATATCAAAAACCTTTACATATACAACGTTTCAAAATTTCCAATTTTATCCGAAAAACAGACAATCCTCACTAATATAAAGTTCACCAAACAAAAAGAAATCACCAATCGTAGCATTCGCCGAGCTAGTTTTCTCGTCCTACCCACGATTCGAACAAATTACGGCAATACAGTGATCACTTTTGAAGGTGTAGAAATCTATAATTATAGATTATAATCAATTACGCTTTTTATTTAAGGAGGAATTTGCTTAGTATATTTTCGATAATAAGTCACTAAAAATTAAAACAATACGGAATTGAACCCGCTACAGTCGGTGTGGCGTTGTGGCGACTACTCGCACCACAACACCAGAACGGTTGTCAAATAACTTAAATATTATTTAACTATATATTTATTCCATTTTTATAGTGTTTTTTTAACATCTCCATCTGTTCTCTAGTAACTCTAGTTAAAGCTAATGACAGCAACTATCAGTAGATGGCGTTGTTTTTTTGTACCTGAATAATATTAACTGCAACCATTTTTTATTTTGCAAATTTAAATTTAAAAGAATCATTTTATTTTTTTTCGATTTTGACGCAAAATTTCTGGAGAAAAAGTATACAATTATTTTTATTTTTTTATTCGGACACATTAACTTATTGTTAACTAGCTTCTGCGGATTTGCCCGCGTGGATTTCGGTTATCGCGACCAAAAAAAAGTATCCTATGTTACTGCTAATACCTCCAAGAATACGTGTACAAAGTTTTATGATCGGTTGAGTAGTTTTCGCGTGAAAGCGTAACAAACAAACTTACTTTCGCATTTATAATATAGGTAGGGAGGTAGGGATAATCTTGTCTAATTAGTTAAGCGCCCCGTAATGTCTGGTTCAATGAGACGACTTGTTTGCTCCAAAGTTCGTTTATTAATCCCTTCTCTTCGATTAGAGTAACATATTTTATAACCATCGACTATTAAAAACTTAATGTTCGGTATCATCCCGCTCCCACGACTCTCCAGGAACTCAAAGATGCGGCTTATTGAGGAATGGAACAATATCCCTCAAGAAGAAATTTTAAAATTGGTAAGATCTATGAGCGATCGTATAGAACCCGTCATCAAGGCAAGACGTCAAGGCATTTCAAACTTATATAAAAGCTTTACTATAGAACGTAAAAAGAAGTTATCAAATTAAAATTATGATTTATACGTATTTTACATATTTTGTTTGAGCTGAGATGTAATGAAATACTGAAAGGTAATAGCAGGTCGAGCAAAATCTCACGAAATCTCAATAATGTTGGTCGAAAAATCGCCAAAATTGACTCACGTAATTTATGGATGGCCCGTGTAAAAGTTTCAAAAACTAATTTTTATCATGAGACGTATGGAGTTTCGGTAAAACACCAAACGCATAGTTTTTTGTAGGGACTATTTTGAAACACTGATCGTTTCAAATTGAACGGTTCGCAAGCAAAACGAGTGGTTCTTTGAATATAGGAACCGGCCTATTGGCCATCTCTTTACTAAGTAAGTACTAATGACGGATCAAAGTTTAAGGTAGTTTCAAACTATCTTAGTTTATTGAATCGCAAACATAAAGTTGTGCTATCTATCGTCGGGAATTTACAATTTGATAAATGCAGATGTTACGTTATTAAGACCGGTCTCATTTAATCTCATAATTTAATTTTTTAATTTTACAAGCTTAAATCATCTTATAAAGACTTCAAATTGTGCTATATCAGTAAAAATTATCTTAGATTTAAGATGTCATTAACTCTCGCTCTAGAATACTGAATTGTATTTTTAAATATACTCTTAAAACAGTTTTTTTTTAACTTTTTTTTAAAGAGTAACCATTTCCATTCCTGTGTCACTATTTCGGCCATCTCTGCTCAATTTAAATATAGAACTTTCGCTCCATTAGCTGTTTCGCTCAGTATTTTCAGAGCGTCCTTGACGTTCGGACGTGTTTGTGCATTTGTTAAAAAAAAAGAATCGCGAAATTGTGCACCGTTTATAGTTTAATGATAATAACGTGAATTAATAGTATTTATTGTGTAAACGTTTGAATTATTAGTGATGTGTTATTAATTAATAATATAAAATGTATATCTTTTAAAGGAAAATAATTAATTATTAATAAATAAAATAGCCTTATTTAGTTGATTAAAAATAGAACATTTTTTATATATTATTTATAAGCGGATATAAGCTTGGGTGTTATCTAACAGGGGAGAAGTAAAACATTTAATTAATTTTGAGATAAATAAGATTCTAAGTAATTGTGTTTTAGAGTTGTGAGTATATTTAACTTTCCAAAAATATTAAAATTGAATTGAATTTCTAACAAAAGGAATACTTTTAATTAACAAAAATAAATATATCGAGTTTAAATTAAATTAAAATAATAAAATAGAATACATTTATTTCGTTTTAAAATTAATTATTAATAATTCAATAACAACGGTGAATAATAGAGGAAAACGGATATTGTTTTACAAAAATAAATTTCGTCTGTACGTTTTACTCCTTAACATATTAAAGTTTCTGTGTTGCCCAGCGATCCGTGAAGGGATCCAGTTCCCTTAGGACGTTAATAATAAAAGAGATAACGTTGTAGAAGCAAGATTACAAATTTATATAATATTTTAAATTTTATATAAACAATTCGACAATGTGAATACTATAACTAGCTGAAAGCTGTGGCTTCGTCTGCATTGCTCACAATGTGTGTACTCTTTAATTATGAATTAGTGGTTTTTCACTAATTTCAAGTGAATATTCACTTTTATTAAATGTGAGAATCGTACCACGTAGAATAAGTGACTGTTCAATGTATGTATATGTGAATATCAGAGTCCACTGATTCGATCATTGAATATGTGTGTGTGTGTTAGTGAGTATTCACTAACTTGTTATTGAAATTTATTGATATGTAGTGAATACAGCTTCACTAACGGAATTAATGAAAATTTCACTGATTCGTGTTTATATAGTACATTTTCACTATAATGCAAATAGAGCACTCAATTTCTAGATAGATTATCAAGATGAAACCTGCACAAGATTTGAATTCGATCTCCGGTATAATAACCTTGAAAATTGCATCAATTTTTGTGCAGCATATTTTGCGTGATGTCGGGAAAAAAACATATAGACAGACAAAATTTCTAAAAATAATTGTATTGACTTATATTGTTCTTTAATGAGTTTTTTTCTAGATATTTCTCATTTACAAACAGCGGTGGGTTACAAGTTATGATATGTATAGATTATATAACGCTTTAGATTGTTAGATGCTGAGATGGCCCAGTTGATATAACGCGATTGAGACTAAATAATAATACTTGTCTTAATAAGCTTCATTTTATTTTGTGTGCACTTCCTAACCGTAAAATTGTCTGAAAAAATTTGCTCTTTTAGATTAAGCGCTTTTGTTCATCTTTTCCGGTATTATTACTAAGTTTTTTAATACTACTGATTGAGCCTGTAAACGTTCCACTGCTTCAAATTCTGGGCAAAGACTTCCTCTCAATATAGGAGAGGGGTTCTAATATATTACGCTATTCCACTACCGGTTGGCGGATAATTTCAATATCACGAGTAACGACCGCTATCAGATGCCCATGATAGCAACCGGGACCGACGGCTTTACGTGCTCTCCGAGGTACAGTGGGGAGACCCATGTGGACATACATCCAGACCAAAAACAAATATTTGTATAATTACAAATATCGAACCCGCGACCGCCGACGTTTAGGTGATTAAATTCTCACGGTAAAGTATATTATTATTGTATTTCAAATACGGCCTAGGACCTATAAATTTCCAGTGAGAACTGGTTGAAGTTGTGGCAATGTGTAGTATTTAACTTTGTAATCAACTAATAGAGAATTAAAAAGCTGATATTATATATAGTAGTAGTCCCTTTATCCTATTTTATGTTAGTACCTCACTTATTAACTTTTTAAAGGTCTAAATCAATTCTTTTTTTATTCGTTAGCCCAGACCAAAACAAGCATCTGTATTGCCAATACAAACATTAATCACGAGCTCGGATTTGACCCGCGACAGCTTGCGAAATAGTCAATTGCTTATAGCTTTATGACGTCATAAGTATTTCAATATAGCGGATAGCATTTGTACTTTAAAAAAATGTTAGAACTAATTACGAGCAGAGAAATGGTGTCATTATGTGGAATATATTTATATGTAGTATGTGTATTTCGGAGATGGTGTTTTCGTCGTGGATATCCTATTTTAAATATCTAGGTTATTCGATAAATGTCAACCGTGTAATAAGTCTGCGGCGATCACACATGTATACGTATGTATTGATTAACCAATGATGAGAGATGGGGTAATCGAATGTTATGGCTGTGGTATATCTAATCATTGTATACTCGACTGTAGGCTTGATATGTAAGAGTAAATGTTGAGTTTCTTGTCGATTCTTTTCAGCAGAATTTATACCGTGATAATAACATGACCTTTCTGGTATAGTGGTGCGAGTAATCGTCTTAAAATTAGCGGTCGCTGGTTCGATTCCCGTTCGGGACAGATATTGGTATTTGTACAAATATTTGTTTCCGGTCTGGCTGTATGTCCTTGTGGGTCTCCCGACCGTGCCTCGGAGAGCACGTAAAACCGGCGGTCCCGTTTGTTATCATAGATATCTGAAAACGATCGTTACTAATGGTAGGGAATTATCCGCCAATCCTCTGTGGAACACCGTGGTGGATTAAGCTTCGACCCAATGGAAAAGAGGCCTTTGCCCAGCTGTGTGACGTTTACAGGCTGTTTCAGTCAGTTCAGTCAGAAAATAACATTAACAATGATTAAATTAAATAATAATTGTATAATTATTTTGTAAAATGACGAGGACGTATTTTTTATGTATTGTTTTTTTTTTAAGTTAAATAATTTTTCCGTATAATCCTTGACTTTATTTATTCAAATTAAGTCGTAAATCTTAAGTGACTATATTGACTATAATTCCATATTTACTAAGACACTTAGAATCAAATTTAATCTTGAACTATTTATAAGCACCGTGGCATAATGGCCGCCGCTTGTTGAACTTTCGGTCAATTATAAAAATGTCTAATGTTTTTTTAATCATTTGTAATAAAATAATTCTTTATTTATCTAAATTCAAATATTTTATGTAACTCTACCAGACTCTTGATTTGTTTTAATGATTTTTTCAAGTATTAATCAATTCAAATTAGATGTTTCGCGGTGTCTCAATTCTTAAGTGCAAGTTATTAAACTTTCCTTAACAATTAGGTATTCTTATGCAAAGAGGATTTAACAAGGAAACGAACCCCATGTAGAGTTACATCTCCATAAATAAGTCGTCAACAAAATTTAATATTTTATAGTACAATAACCTCCCTTTTTCAATGTTGGTTGGCTGGTAATGCATCAGCATTAAGCCAATCTTTTATAACTGTTGAGTATTTAAAGGGACAATAAATATATTTTATATACAAATTAAACTTTAAACTGCTCTCTGTTGAATGCTATTCGTACTTTCATAGCTCGTGAATGTGTTCATGTATTACATAATAATAACATCTGAATAGATTTAAATTTAGTGTAATAATAAAATAATAAATGCGTATAACATAAAACGTGACACTAAAAGTTAATTTGTGCTGGAAAATTTATAAAAAAAGCACTTGTCGGACTTCCACAGAAAGGGGTTCGTAGCAACTGAATAATAGGTACCTATTTGTTAAGATGTAATTAAAAGACGTCGACGATTATTACGATGCTTTTCTTTTCTCGAAAATTCAGCGCTAGCTCAGATAGACTTACGAAATTTCTGTAAAGGTCCACGTGATTTATTATACCTAATTTATAATTTATACTGGACTACTTTGTCCTTTTCTAGGGCCTAGAATACCGCGTATTTGTTTAAAATCTGAAAGACATAACTATAAGGCAGAATAAAATTTTCTGTAATAGATAAATACTAATATTATAAATGCGAAAGTATGTTTGTTGGTTACGCTTTCAAGCGAAAACTACTTAACCGATCATCATGAAACTTTGTACACATATTCTTGGAGGTATTAGAAGTAACATAGGATACTCTCTTTTTTGGTCACATCCACGCGGGCGAAGCTGCGGGCGGATGCTAGTTGTCTATATACGTATTTGATAATTTAAATTAGTACCCCGAGTTTGGTAACAGAGACACGCGCTACGAGCGTAAATAGCCAATAGGTTCGCCTTATTATTATTGGCCTACCTATACCTATTTATATTTATATAAAATATATTTCGTCATAGTCGTAGAATAGTGACGGATCTTACAAATTTAAAACTACAGGGCAGACACTTCAAACAACTATGTTATTGTTGTTGTATGTTTTGTTGGTGTTTCGTCATAGTCGTAGAATAGCGACGGATCCCACAAATTCAAAACCACACTGGGCAGACATTTCAAATATACAATAACAACAACATAACTATTTGAAACGTCTGCCCTGCAAAGTTTCGAACCTGCAAGATGACGGATCTTAATAACTATTCTACGACTATGACGATTTAGACAAAAGTAGCGACAATATTTTATACAATTTTGTTGCACTTGAAACCCGTCCAAATTCGTTTGATACGTTAACGAAATCACAGTATAAATGTATTAAAATAAGATTTACATCTCCGTGAAAGGTTATGCAGAGATGCCAATCTGATATGAGCAGCTGCATATCAGGTTTCGATTAGATTATTTCTATCCAACAGATTCAACAAATAGAGTAAATCCGTAAAAATGCATTTATTTTCTCTCTTTATCTATAAAATTTTAGAATCGAATCAGATTTAACATTGATAAGCGAGAATTAAACGGGAGTTACTGCGATTATTATCAAGGATAAACATCCCGTGACCATATCTACAACGTCCAAAAACTTATCGTAAGTCCCGTTTAAATCAAAGTATCGATAGTGACTATGAAAGTAAAAAATTATAATAAATTTTTAATTTAAAAATTATAATAAGCGAGATTTTAAAGATCCTAAAGTCGACTCGAGTAATTAGTCGAAAAATACTTTTCATCTTTCGACTAATTACTCGAGTACGCGAGGAATTAGATGATTGTTTTTAAGCTGACATAACAATTGCTATTGTATTTAAACTTGACTGTGTCAGTTAGCTTCTTTATAGTTAGATAATAAAAGAAATTAAGTGTAATGTTCACTTACTATCACTTACTACGCCCTCTTGTAAATATTCGTCACCAATGAAGTTATTTTTGACAAGCGTTTACCACCGCATACCATTACCATACGAACGGAATTGCATTAAAATACTAGTTTATTTTAAATCGTAAAATGTAAATATATTTTTTCAGCAAGATAAGTAGGTATATCAGCTTTTGAATGACGCTTTTTTATTAAAAAAAAATATATCTAGAGCATGATTTTGCAATTAGTATAGTATAGTATATCTTGTCTTTAATTTGATTCTATTCTTTTATAATGTTACTAGTTCAGTTATTTATAATAATTTATAGAAGAGAAGACTGCAGATTGGTCCACTTGACAAGAATAAGAAGATGGATCGTTCACTTTACCTTACAATTATAATGGTATTAGAGAGTTAAGTACATTGTTTCGAATTTTCAACCATGGCATTTAAAGTTATGTTCCTTGTATATTTTTATATAATTCTCACACACTATTCTCATTAGAAACGTTCTTGTTGTTTGTTCACATTTGATAATTAGTATAGATAGTATTAATAAGCGTATAAAAAATATTTTTCGCTCTTTATAGATTCGATAATGTTTTTTGTCTTGCTCAGAAAAAATATTTGGTCGCTCTTTATAGATTCGATAATGTTTTTTGTCTTGCTCAGGAAAATATTTGGTCGCTCTTTATAGATTCGATAATGTTTTTTGTATTGCTCAGGAAAAATATTTGGTCGCTCTTTATAGATTCGATAGTGTTTTTTGTCTTGCTCAGGAAAATATTTGGTCGCTCTTTATAGATTCGATAATGTTTTTTTGTCTTGCTCAGGTATCAACACTATTAATGTATGAATTAAATATTTAGTTGATTTTTGATAATAGTAGATAAATAAAGAAAAATATTTTTCAAGGAATCTACCTTTTAAATAATTAGATAAAGTAAGTAAGTTTTAGCATTAATGCTAAAACTTTATACGGACAAATTTTACGATGAATAAATATCTTTAAATATTTTCTGGTAAGTTATTTCAACTCAGATAAGATGGCAACTTCTTTACACCCTTTGGTTTAACAAATTTGACTGAACTTAAGTTAAATAAAATTAACGACATTTAAAAGTATTAGAACGAAAATTTATTTAGTATGTAAATACACTTGTCATTGCAATTACTTTTTAGAAAGAGTTTTATTAGATGGCAAAAAAGTAATACAGGATTCACAGAGAAATTGTTGTATCGGGGGCGATGAGTGAGCGACTCAATGAAGCGTTGTAAGTTTAGCTCTAATTAATAACAAAATGTCTCGCTATAATACGCTATAAAATACGTTCAATACCATAGTGTTAACCATATAATTGATTGATTTCCATAATTGTTTTTTGGAATTAAACGTACATTAATTTATTGATTACGCAGCAAAATAGATATAGGTTTCATTGACAATAAAGGGATCGGTCAAATAGCTTTACAGTAAGATTTAGTTAAGATGTCGATGTTGAAGATATAAATTAATTTCAACTCAATTGTCTATTTTTTTAAAAACTATTATTCTTTTAATTAAAAGTCTACACCGGATTTTATCGCGTTTATTTAAAAAAAAAAAAAACTTATAATTTAACGATTTTTAAAATTGTTTCCCGACGTTTCGGACCTTACAGCCTTTACAGCGTCCATGGCCTCGGGGGACTGAGGTGGTGGGTTTCCGAATAATTACAAAAACTATTATTCTTTTGGGGGAGATGGGATATTGATTTGTACAAATACTTGTAAAATTATTCCTTTCAAAAAACATGTTTACAAGTTTTTTTTATTCATCTGTTAAGAGAAGTTTATTGTTTACTTAATGTGTTTTTTACACGTCCCAAAGTGAAAATAATTTCAAGATAATTGTGTCATGGAACCAATCACGCATCACCGACTCATCTTGTCTTGTCATGTTATCAATAAATATTATCACAACTTACGAGTGTGTACAGTCTATCACATCGTGTCGTGTTGTCGCTTATCAATTTTTTAAACGTTAAAAAACAAACGAAAGTTTTTATTTAATGTGCGGTTTTGAAGTGGATAAGTAAATTATTTGCGCGTGTGTGTGTTTTTTATATATAGATGATGATATTTTATAAATTGTTTTTTAATTTAATTGCGAGTTTGTAAACGAGTTTGTAATAGATTCGGGTGTCGTAATATTAATATCCATCTCTAATCTATATATATCTATCATCATATATTATCATTCCTTGACGTTTTCGTGAACTAGTTCCAGATGATGTGATGTAGTTTATTTTATTGAAAAGTAAATTAATTTTAAGAACAAAATATTATTAATTCATTTTCTATATAAATTTCAATTCGTAGCGTCGTCTTTTTAATAACGTGTCAAACACAAGAAGTCCCTTAAATATATCAATATTAAAAATAATAAAAAAATGACTTAAAAAAAAATTTACTTAATTACAAAGTTGTGTGTTTCTTTGTGGTTTATTTATGTACAAATTTGATATACTTTTATGAATTGAGAGAGTCTTGTAAATAATAATATATAAATGCCTCATACTAAACGGCTCTCAGTAGGGTGTGTCCTGTGTCGGGGCTCCAAAAACACAAAACACAAGACTAAACGCCCAGACCACGACAAGCATCTATTAGCCTATAAAAATATTTATCATGTGCGGGGATCAAACTTGCGACCGTTAGCGCATCAGCCAATGTTCAGCCAATATCAGAGAATATACTCTCTAAACGTGAATCAGTGAAATTTTCATTAATTACGTTAGTGAAGCTGTCACCACATATCAGTTAAGTTCAATAACAATTAGTGAATACTCACTTCCGTCAACCAGCAGTGGAGCAGCGTGCTGGATTAAGCTCCAAAGTAAATACAGATGAAATGTTGTATCCGCGTATTAGTTATCATCTTCTTGAAAGCGGATTATGATTTTAAAAAGGTATTACTCGTATATATGATTTAGTATAGTCACGATCTGTGAATAATTGAATAGTCCTGTACGTCTACCATGAGTTTTTGTTACAAGCGCGCATGACATAACTACAGTAGTAAACATAGAAACGCAATAGTAATGATAGTATCCTATCCTGTACAGGCGCTTCTCAACTTTCCATACAAATTGTTGAAATTGTCTACTACATTTAATTAAAAGTCTAAATCGGATTTTATCGCGTTTATTTGTTTTAAAACTTTACAGTTTAACGATTTTTAATTAAATGATTTTTAATAATGAATTTCATTATTCGGACACCCACCACCTCAGTCCCCCGAGATCATGGACGCTGTAAAGGGTCCGAAACGTCGGGAAATAATTTAATTTAATTAAAAATCGTTAAACTGTAAAGTTTTAAAACAAATAAACGCGATAAAATCCGATTTAGACTTTTAATTAAATGAGTAATATTCGCGTAAATATAAGAGAAAAGTATTGTCTACTACACTCGCTAACGTGTATCGTTTCTGGAAACTCATGGTAGACGTACTGAATCAGTCTATAAACGTCTCGTTGCTGGGCGAGGGTCTCTTCTCCATGTACGAGAAAGGTTGGCGCCAATCGACCACACTCCTACACTGCGGGTTGGTGGATAATGCTATGATAACAACAGGGACCGACGGCTTTACTTGCTCTCCGCGTAATCCTGAGCTCTCCACGCGGGGAGACCTACAAGGACGTACACACAGACTAGAATCAAATATCTGTCCCGAGCGGGAATCGAACCTGCGAACGTCGGCATTAAGGTAACTTCTTGCACCGTTCCATCAGAACGTTTGTCAGTTTGGCTGAGTGGAACTTATATGTCTAGAATAAACAGCACAATGCTAATCTAATGAATTCTTAGTTGCTATCAAAACACTGAACACACATCTTAAAACACATAAGCTATGTAATACCTACAATAAAAATTAAAACAATGTAAATATAACAAATGCACGTACATAATTTGATAAGTACTCGTAGTTGAGATAGATCAGTTTTGAGTATTAACTTTTTAAAATTTCATGTCATTAACTATGATTTAAATGTAAAAGGGCCTATTTACCATTTTTGTCCTTTAAGCTAATCAATAAATTCAAAAACGTGCCTTTATTCTTTTAAATGTTCTGATGATACCATAAATTTTTCAAATTTTAAAATTAATATTTAATACTATAAAAAAATATTTTGTGTGATATATTATAGTCTCGAGCAGCGTTGTGATCATGCCGTAGCGGCCGCGCGGAGACCTATTAGTCCCGGTTTCTTCCTTTCGAACTGGTGTAGTAGACTCACGACGTTCAGTAAATAATTGTAATAATTTTATTTTGAATAAAATATTTTGACTTTGACTTATTTTCAGCCTTGAATTAAAGTTATAAAAATATGGATAGAGTTCCAGGAGTCGGAACTTCACTATTGGAAATTTCATACTCTTTAAGGATTTTTCGAAATTCCTTAAATATTAATAGTTTTAGAGTTGATAATAACAACTGCAATTTTTTATCTACTAATCCATACTTTCCATACATTTTTTAGACGTTATTTCGAATCGAATGAGCAATCTCGCATATTTTTAGGAGGTTTATCAAGAATTAACACGTTTTTGAACTTGTTGACTAGCCGCGTTGGTCATTTTGGGATTTTGATATGTGTATACCCGTGAACATGGCGCTTGCAATAGTGCCGATATAATTATGGAGTTCTAAAATCTATACCAAATGTGGAAGTGTGGGCGAATGTGGGAGTGTTTGCATACATAAACACCTAATCCCAAGGATAGGCAGTCGCGTATAAAAGTGAACTATAGGTACAAGTAACTTAAATTTTTATCAAATGTAATTCTTGTTAAAATTAATTAGATTTTTTTTGTAACATAATTAGTATTAAATGCTTATAGTATTTAATCGATACAAAAAACACGACGGAATTTTTTTCGGTTATATGTGTGTTCTTATATATATACAGGATGACTGGTAAATTACTATCAATATTTAAGGAGAATACTCGGTACATGATTCTCATTCGAATTATGTAAAAAAAATAGGTACTTAATTTTTGACCAAATTTTCATAAATTTCAATTCAAATAAATGAAGCGATGACACTGTTCCAGTCATGCCGGCGGCGCGTGCACAAGTGTTGTATTGTGTCGCTTGTTCACATCTAAAAATTGCCAAAGTTCACATCATTTACCTAGTCAACAAATTTGTTGCTTAAACGAGTAAAATATCTTAGTATTTTTGCCTATCCTAAGCCAGGATTAAAGTATTAAGGGGGACTGGATCATGCTTGTTTATCCTGCTACCCTGTTAACACGTGGCGGCGTTAAAACGTAGGTAAACTACCTATTTTGTGTCGAAAGTGCAGCTAGCTGCTAGGGTGTCCAGACGACGCATACATAAATGGATAATTGTTGAGTAACTTTACTTAAAAGTTTATTAATATTTACCTATTTTTTTTACATAATTCGAATGAGAATCATGTGCCGAGTAGTCTCCTTAAATATTGATAGTAATTTACCAGTCATCCTGTATATTGAAATGACTCGAACGCATGTGTTATTCGATACCTACTCTGTTTTAACAGTCGTAAAGATTTTCTAGGATTTATTTTCTTGCGAATTAGGCATGATTCCTTCTTGATTCCCTCGTGATTTCTCCCGCTTTAACATATGTCTATTGTTTCACACAATTATGTTGTTTTCTAGGAAAATATTACTTCTTACTACAAAAGAGCTTCCTGTAGTTTGTATGTTAGTCCTCTGCCCAAAGGTTGCCTGGAAGAGATCGCTGTTTTAGCGATAAGGCCGCCTATTGCAACTGATGTAAGTTGATTGTTTTAAATACCATTTATTTGTTACTATTGTGTATTGGTATGCAAAAATAGTGAATAAATAAATTAATAAATAAATAAAATAGAGTTTTCGAACGCTAAGAAAATAAAATGATCGCATTAATTTCAGAGTGATATATATTGCAAACTAATAAATCTTTCGTTGTTGTGATGTCACAGCAACTGGGTGTCGATTTTCAATTTCCGCTCATGGTAAATATTTGTGGAGACCGTATATGTATTTGCCGTTGTCTGGCTGTTTGTGTTTGTTCTGTATGAGTCGGAAACACCCCTTACTGAGTATACAAATGTCAGTCGTTGAGTGTGATACTTTTATGTATAATATTGGAAATACAGTCTAGTAAGTCTGTTTCTGGAATTTATTGTATTATAACTTTAATATTGGCATCATCTTTGTACAATATTCTACCAGCCGAACTCTTTCCAGTATAGCTGGTTTTCTGGTATCCTTTTGAGTATTTCTAGATCCCCTTGGTGGCTTTTGTGTACAATTGTGAAATAGGTTCGTTCTTTCCAGATCTTACTCTGCGTATTTGTGCATCAGCTGGTGGATGGTCGTTCTTTTATATACTGTTATAATTGAAAGCCTTTGGTGATCCAAGTATAACAGTTGATCATCCAATCGAGTAATAGTATTTTTTTCTGAAAATATGATCGAACGTTCGCTTGTAAAAGCGGAACTTATTTCAGCAATCAGTATTTCTTTACACGTTGCTGATAAGGCCTGAGTCATTGTTGATTATATTATCTTCAATCTCTGATATATTAACTACACAATTTGTCTATTTGGTTTATCCATCCAGTCTGAGCGTATAGTCACTTAGGTTCACTCCCCTATACTCTGTTGAACAGTCGAGAAGAACTACTGATGGCAATCTTCGTTTAAGCCAGGCAGAATTAATTAAATTGTCTATATTTTTTTTTCCACCAAATAGTAGTATAGGTGAATGTAGGTACAGACAAGGTGGTTGAAGCTGTTCACTGCTACAAGGATATATTTTTTCTATGTAACTTGAACAGCTAGTTGTTGCTCTCTACCCGTAATCAATTATGTAGGCCATCCTTTGACCTGCTCAGGCCCTTGTTTTGTACGGCTCATGTGATGTAGTCGATGCACAGATTATTATTAGGCTCAAGTTTGATTCTTGGTGTCTCCTTGAAAATATTACATTGAAAGGGTCATTAAGGTCAGCGGGATTTTTGCCATACGTTGCGGTATTACGGTACACGTATAACGCGTATTCATTTTCGTCCCCTATCTCAAAGAAACCGGAATGAATTTCGGAATAAAGATTACCTAGTGTCCTCTATAGTAGTATGAACATAAGTTATGCTATGTTTCACTCAAATACATTCAGTCGGTAATTTTGGCGTCATGCGCGGCCAAGATAATGGGAAACAGGCACAAACGGACAAAAAAGTGACATTTTTGGTGTCAATGTCGATTACAGCGTATCCTACAAAAAATTTTCAAAATATTTTCAATGGATAAAATTGGATCTGTTAAAGTTTTATTATTAGAGGTAGTGGATTAATGTAGTTAGGTATTTAATTCCTGGTCATATTAAACAAGAGTATTGGTATTTATGTTATTAAAAAAATCACGGAATACGTTATCTTAATAACATGAAGTATAAACGTTTTCCTGTTTTGGTTACCTTGTACGTTTATCTCGTTTTAATTTTAATTTTAGGTATTTTGATATCTACTTATGAGTATGTCTGTGTAGTGTTTTAATTGTAACTAAGACGTTATTAGATTAGCATTGCGCTGATTATTATAACCGTTCTGGTATAATGGTGCAAAAAGTTGCATTAACGCCGACGGTCAGAGGTATTTGTATATGTACAAATATTAGTTTTGGTCTGGGTGTATGCCTCGGACAGAACGTTAAGCCGTCGGCCCTTGGTTGTTATCATAGGCACCTGATAACGATCGTTACTCATGTTAGGAAAATTATTTGCCAAACTGCTTTGAAGCAATGTGGTAGATTAAGTTCCAACCCTTTTCCTACGATTATGGTGAAGAGGCTTTTGCCCAGCAGTAGGCCGTTTACAGGCCGATTTAGTTCAGTGCTGGCTATTTTAGATATGTATAGTTCTAACAGACTTTATAAAGTACATGTATATGTATATAGGTAATTATATAAATATAGATAAATCAGTTGTGAGTTTAAATATATATCGATTCATTTAATCAAGTTATAAACAAGGAACCTAACTTTTGCATGGTTTAACCGACTTTGAGAAGGCCGAGGTTCTCATTTTGGCTTTATTCGTTTTATCTTTTTTTTTGCGTAGGTTAGATGTCTTTCCCAATCGTGAATCAATTGAAAAAAATCTTTGATATTTCTAATGAGAAATACCAAATGTCCGAACTTAGTTGCCATATTATTTAAAAAAAAAAAAAAAAATGTTAAGCCCATTGAGTTAAAGTAAATCATTGTAAATTTAGTAACAAAAAAAAGTTTTTTATGTACAATATATGTGTAATTAAAAATGAAAATTTTTAATAAATAGAACTCGATATTAAAAATGCTTGCTGGCCTGGGTCTAGAAATAAAATTGTATACAGTAGAATTTCACTAATCCGGCAATATTAAAAACCCGAGGGTGCGGGATTATTGGAATGTTCGGATTATTGGATTGTATAGAAAATTTCATCATTACATATTATAAAACAAAGTCCTTTGCCGCGTCTGTCTTGTCTTTCTGTCTGTTCGTGATAAGCTCAAAAACTACCAGACATTCATGCGGTTTTTCGTATGGTTTTCACGAATAGATGGAATGATTCATGAGGAAGGTTTAGGCACATATACATACCCCGGGTGCAGTCGGGGCGGGCCGCTAGTAGTAAATGAAATAAAGCATTTCAAAAAGGGTAGTACAATGTATTTGAGTTTATGTTCTACACGTTTTTTTTTTTTATATAACCATAAACCGCATATCTCACAATTAAGTAATTACATAGTTTAAAAAAACCCGACTGCGTAAAATACTTCTTAATTAATGTTATTATAAACTAAAAAGAATAAAACAATTTACTAGCTTTCATTTAATACCCATATTGCTACAGTAAGAAAAAATTCAACTCCCCCTCCCTCATTCCGCCATATGCGGGCGCCATTTTGAAAATTTATATAGCCTATGTCACTACTACAATTTAGACAAATCCAACGACACCTTATATGTCAAAAACCGTCCAGCCGTTTGGGCTATAGGGCGTGCCAAAGAAATGGACATACATACATACATACACTCGAAAATCATAGCCCTCCTTCTGTCGCAGTCGGGTAATAACCTTTAATTGAGGTTTGTTTTTGTGCAACTTGTTGTCCTTGTTTAAAAACCTTTTCTCTCACTTGCGGAGGGTGTCGGATTATTGGACGTGTTGGTTTATTGTAGTGCCGGATTAGTGAGATTTTACCGTAAACGTACCTACCATATTGTTTAAAGCATAAAACAAGAAGTTGCATTTAAGACAAGTTGTAAGCAGGAGAGATCCTTTTGTATATAAAATCTAAGGAAATAACGACGAATAAAGAAAAACGACGAACGACGAATAGCGAATAAGGAAATAAAATTTATAGAAATATACTAAGTACACATAATGTAGGTATGTACCTATATCACATTTGTAAAATTTAATTATAGAAATATTATATATGTAGGTATTCCTTTCTAAAAGTAGCGGCCAGTCCCGGCTGCGTCCGGGGTATGTATATGTACCAAAATTTTCCTCATGAATCACTCTAACTATTAGTGAAAACCGCATGAAAATCCGTGCATTAGTTTTTGAGTGTATCGCGAACAGACAGACGGACAGACAGACGCGGCGCACTTTGACTTATAATATGTAGTATGTAGTGATACACTTAGTAAATTTTTTATTTCATATATTGTTTTTGTTCACGATTACAAATTACCGCAGTGTTGTATTCCAAGTGTAACCTATAATGTTGTTTTTTTTATTTTTTACACCGTCTAGACTCTAGAAGTTATGTTAATGTTAATTAAATGTTAATTTTTGATATTAAAGCATAAATTCGGTATAAAAGCTAGTTTTATATACAATATATTTTTTATATTAGTATAATTTTATGTGATGAAGTTTTCGTTATTAATTTACATATATTAATACGTTATTATTAATAGTAGGAAATGAGTACTAATTCATGTAACCATATAAATAATATACTGTTCTCTTATATTTACGCGAATATTACTCATTTAATTAAAAGTCTAAATCGGATTTTATCGCGTTTATTTGTTTTAAAACTTTACAGTTTAACTGACTGAGTCCCCCGAGATCATGGACGCTGTAAAGGGTCCGAAACGTCGGGAAATAATTTAATTTAATTAAAAATCGTTAAACTGTAAAGTTTTAAAACAAATAAACGCGATAAAATCCGATTTAGACTTTTAATTAAACATATAAATAATAATTAAAAATAAGTTTTATTTACAAGTGTATTGTAATACTTATAAACTTAGTTAACGAAATATTAAATTAAATGTGTGTTCATAAATAAATTAATAAAATATTATAAAGTGACAATCAAAAGTGTTACAAACATAATTGATAAACAATATTAATTTCAAAATAAAGTGTTTAATTAAAAATAAATATTTTAATGACTTAATATTACTGAATCAGTGATGTAAATGATATAAGTGTAGTTTGTGTGATTTATAATACTATGTTATTGTGTTAAAATCGGTTAACGGTTAATTTTACAAATGCGTAAAATCGCTCACCGGACATGTTTCTTCGTAAGCAGAACGATATACATGGCATGTGAGTTTAATATAAATTTTTTTTCATCATCATCACCATATAAGCCATTGACTTTCCACTGTTGAACGTAAGGGTATGTACGCACTATGCGGATAGCCGGAATGCGGCCAACCGTCCGGTTAGCCGCAGGACGCGGTTGCAACTGCGGTTAACCGGGCGGCGGCTAGCCGTAACCGCAACCGGAAAGTGGGGATAGGATAACGTTGCGGTTTCATCGAACCATTTCGAAGATGATTCGATGATAGATTTTGTATTCCATATTGCCGGCCTATTCTGTATTTCAATTATAAACTTTTCTGTATCGAAATTCATTGCGTCCGTTTTTAGCGCGTCAGTAGGTAGGTACACACGTGCGTCGTCAGTGGCGGGCGGTCGACCGCAAACTACTAACCGCGTAGTGGGTATAGCAACCGTCCGGATGACCGTCAGTCGGGCCGCAGTGCTGCGAGCGACCGCAACGGTTGAGCGGCAGCCGCATGACAGTCAGTATAAATACTAATTTTTCATACATTTTTTTGATTGCGGTTAACCGGACGGTTAACCGCACTCCGGCTATCCGCATAGTGCGTACATACACTAAGCCTCATCATCTACCTTCAGAGTGACTGGTTCGAAGCAGCCTCCATCCAACGGCTGGATTTATGTTTATTTGTAGTTTAAATTTTTTTTTAACAAAGTTGAAAATGTCAGTCTCCTCGTTCCCTAACTAAAAACAGATCGACGCGCGACGCTTAGCTCTTATCTTTACTTATGTTTTTTTTTAAATTATAAAACAATTAAGTTGTCTTAAACAGAACAGCCTTCGAAAAATTCATAAAATTTATATTTACATTAATTTTTTTTTATATCTCTTATTCTTCTTTCTCCGTTCCGGGGACACATAGACTAATATCATTTTTAATAATAAGAATAACTTTATTTGGGACACATCAAAATAAAGAAAAAAAAAAGAACTACAAGTGAGTCTATATATAAAATAAATTAACAACTACAATGATAATTATAGAATAAAAAATTATATTTACTAATTAAAAAAAAAAAAGTACAATGTCTACAACTGTGTTGTGTCCCAAAAACAAGTTTGTAAACTCAAAAACGATTTTCAACAGTATCCTCTTATGACTGAATTGATGATGTTTTTATAGACAATTTTTGATATCTCCTGGGAAATAAACTAAGCTTATAGCAAGCTTTTATTATGTGTGAAATCGAAAAAGTTTGTATTGTGTTTCGATTGTTTTCTCAAATATTCACTAGTTGTATCTAACGATTCATGGAGTTTTATTGTTATCAACGGTCTGAGTGTTCCAGTGGACCAGAATAGTATTTTGTATCACAAGGGACGAAAGTACTACTTTCTGTCTCGCATGTGAATTTGCCAAAAAAATCAAACATGCGGAAAAGGATGTAGTACTTTCGTCCACTGTTGCACATACTTTTTGTTTTCTATCTAGGCCGAAAGTTCGATTTTTGTCCCTGTAAAATTAAATCTTGTAAATCTGGGAAAAAGTGTCACTTCTGTCCCGCTTCACAGGGAAGAAAATCGAACTTTCAGCGGAGGTAGGAAAAAAATATAGTACCTAATGTCGAACATGGATACACTATGTGCTAAACGTGTACACTCAATGCAGGTACGAACAGCGACTTCAAGTGTACGTATTCTATGGAAGAGATTAGCGGGTTCCTATCCAAGTTTGCTATAAAATAGCTAATTGTATCACAATGTCGATTAATAATAACGTTGCGTTAGCAGACTTGGAACCTAGGAACACGTGGTCAATACATGGCTTAAGATACACTACGTATACATTTAAATTAACATATAACCGTATGCATTCTGACAGTCGTAATATCGACAATAAAAGATTAGATAATAAATAAATAATTTTAGTGCTCCATTAAGATCTTGAGTAATGTTAATCAGAGGGTAACCTAGAGACGGTAGAGTCCCTGTTATGTTTTATTAAGAAATATTTTAATCTTAATTAAATATTTTTACAGACCTAACAGTGTCTTAATTTATACCGCTTCTTTCAAAGCTTTAAACATGAATTATTTACATATTTATAGAGTCAATATAAAAGCTGTTCGTGGAATATAATTTGGCATGTTACGAAATATCAAAAGATTACTTTGTATACGTTTACATTATTGTCATTGCAAAACATAATATTTTGTAATATGAGATTTGTAAATATACTTAAAGATATTTCTCTAGTGATATCGATATGTAATAAATTTATATATGTTGAACAAAGTCCCTTTTGATAAGAAATTGAAATTATTACATAACAAGTATGCTTAATTAAAAAAATTAAAAAACCCGACTGCGTAAAATACTCTTATTATAAACTAAAAAGAATAAAACAATTTACTAGCTTTCATTATTTTGATACCCATATTGCTACAGTAAGAAAAAAAAATTCAATTCCCCGTCCTCATTCCGCCATTTGCGGGCGCCATTTTGAAAATTTATATAGCCTATGTCACTACTACAATTTAGACAAATCAAACGACACCTCATATGTCAAAAACCGTCCAGCCGTTTGGGCTGTAGGGCGTGCCAAAGAAATGGACATACATACATACATACACTCGAAAAACATAACCCTCCTTCTGTCGCAGTCGGGTAAAAATGACTTATCTACGAAGCCATAAACGTCGCGTGTCTTGTAAATGTTATACAAATAATCAAAAATTATTTACTTATTTCTATTATTACAAAGTTGTAAGAAACATTCTTTTAAGTATGTCATTATATTTATATTACTACCAGCCTCCCCGGTTGCGCCCAGGCTATATATATGTACCTAAATCTTCCTCGAGAATCACTATATTGGTCAAAACCGCATTAAAATCCGTGCAATAGTTTTTGAGTTTTATCGCGAACAGATAGACAGACAGACACGGCGGAGGATTATGTTTTATAATATGTAGTGATGATTGACAGCAGTGACCGCAGGGTCGCCCGCACATGAGGAGGCCGCCGACGTGGCCTCCATCCGCGGGCGACGAATGGGGGTGCGTAGGAGGCGCTACTTAATGCGCCTCCTGTAACGCCCTTGTGCCCGTGTCGGGCCGGGATGGGAACCCGGTCCTGCTAGACACGGCATCGTCGGGACTGTTCAGAGGTTAGCCGGACAGTCCCCATGGAGGAGAAGTCTGGCCTTTTCGCCGAGGCCAGCCTGTCGCTGGAGGGATCCTGTTGCCTGCAGATCCGGGACCCTCCAATTAAAGCGGCTGAAGGCTCCCGCAGGGGTTTAGTACGGTATTGCACTCCCAAAGTGCCGAGTCCGACATAGGTCTAGGACTGCCGACCCGGGCGTCCTGGATATCATCCGTAAATGGATTCCCCTGCGTTAAAAAAAAAAAAAAAAAGGGTCGCCCGCACATAAATTTTATCTTACCCACACTACTACTACTACTACTACTACGGTACGGTAGTAACTAACCGCGACTTAGACCCCTATAAAAATTGTCGTCAAAATTTCTGAATAATAATAATAAAAAAAAAACATGTGAATATAGATTTTACACACAACTAACACACCGTCAAAATGCCGTTAAAAATATCATTACCAAAATAATGACAAGTTTTATTGATCTTTTGACCACTTTAAGTATAACATTATGTGGCCCTGGTTAGTGCAAGACTAGACTCCTATACAAAATACATAGTTACGCTAATGGGTATCAGCGACAGATTAACACCTGACCATTGTCTGCGCTGTGACCAACAACTGGCCAGTTTGCAAAGGGATATTTCGGACTACATCTGTTGTAATATTTCTCATTAATACACTACTAATACCACTTAGCAACAAACACTCTTAAATACAAAATTTTACACGTGTTCTATCTTAAATGATATCACTGCTGAAAATTGTAATATAAGTTTTGATATATTTTTTCGAGAAATTCCATTTTAAAACCGTTTTATCGTAATACCTGATTTTTCTGAAACTGTTATGGTGCCTTTCCAATTAAACGCTCTCTTTACAGGCTTGTACTTGTGGACGCTTGTCGAGGCTTGGTGAGCGTGGAAAGGCACCATTACGTGTTAACCTTCTAACTGCCAAGCTGTTTTGGCCATGACTTCCCCAGATGCCAAATGGAAATATCAAGTGTAGGCTTTCCTTATGTGAAAATTTGGGATCTTTACCGGATTACCGGAGGGTCGGAAAAAAATAATATTCCTTAGATGTACAGATGAAAAATTGTGAGGTAGCCGGCGGCCCTCACGGCACCTATTGTTGGGTATCTTGAGGTAGCCGGCGGCCCTCATGGCACTTAAAAGGTTAAAGAATAGAGAAAACTCCGATTTAAATAGGTGTATCTACTACCTACTACCGGTACACGGTACCCGTAGTAGTATTAAGTAGATTCCAATTAATAGGGTTGAAACCCCTATACCAATTATATATATATATATATATATATAATTTTTAAATGTCCCAATCTCCAAAATATCGTTCTTCTAGGCTGCTGCGGATGTTGCTCCGCGCTCCGGCCGCGCTACAAGCGGCTCGTGGACAACATCTTCCCAGCGTCCCCTCAAGATGGCCTGGTCAAGTCAAATATGGAGAAGCTCACCTTCTATTCCCTGTCCAGTCCGGAGAAGCTGGACAGGATCGGGGAGTACCTCTTCCAAAAAGCCTCCAGGGATATTTACCGACGGAGACATGGGTATGTGTATGATTGATGTATGATTATAGTTTATATTTGCTATTTAATTTCTCAATTGTATCTTGAAACTCTTGAGGAGCTTACTTATATTTTCAGGTATCAATTTTGGTTTGAAGAAGGAAAACAAAAAATATTTTCTCATACATATCCTCTCTTAACAACCGTTCTGGTGTCTTGGTGAGTGTAGTCGCCTTCACAATTACAGCAGTCGCGGGTTCGATTCCCGCTTGGGGCAGATATTTATATTTCTGCAAATATTTGTTTCTGGTCTGGGTGTATGTCCTTATGGGTCTCCCTACCGTGCTTCAGAGAGAAGGTAAAGCAATCGGTCCTGGTTGTTATCATAGACATCTGATAGCGATCGCTACTCATGGTAAGGAAACTATCCACCAACCCGTAGTGGAGCTTCTTTCTATACGGAGAAGAGGCCTTCGCCCAGCAGCGGGTTGCTTACAGGCTGATTCATTTCAGTTCAATTTCAATAAATCTTATATTGTTCCGCTCTTAAATTGAATAGTATATAATTTTAGTTTAATGCAAGGGCATTAAACTAAAATTATATAAAAGTTTGAAAAGGTTTAATTGAAAACAAAATATGTAAAAAAATATCAATGTTCTAACATCAGAATTTTTGTCTGCAAAAGTACAACAAAAAGGTTGAAGTTAAAATTAACGCGATTACTGTAAAAATGTGGCAGACTTAACGTGAAACAATGATATAACACCACTTTAGATATAGGTTATCATAAGTGACATTTGAAGGTCAGACGATTGGGGACAGGTTTAAGAGTAACTTATCAATTGGTAAATAGATTAATCTTAATAGCATTGAGATATAATATTTTTTGCGGATAATAACAATTTACTGACGAAACAAAAAGTTTCTGCAAACCATTTTTACCAAGTCTTAAAAATCTTGTTTGGTTTTTGAGTTATATATTCTTATGTGTTATAACTAGGTAGTAAACTTACTACATATACATATACATAGATTCAAATAATTAAATAATAAGATTTAATAATAATTAAATAATAATTAAATAATAATTAATAAATAGAATTCAAACTTTCGTTCACTCTTATTGTATTGTGAATTTGTTTATAAGACGACTAGTCACAGGAACTATCCTCGGTATTAATTTTTTTGACTAAGCACGATTATTGAATCAACATTGTACTGCGATTCGAGGAAGGAAATCAGTTACAATAAACGTTCACGTTTCAAAATCCAAAGAATATCAAGAGTAATCGCGTCACATCGAGTCTACTGTAAATTTATAAAAAGGGAAGATTAATTAGTTTCTTTATTTCTTCACAATACAGTCTTAAAGATATATTCAATTTAACATTGTAATATTTTTTTTCCCCTTGAACTAAACTGAATCAGCCTGTAAACGCCAACTGCTGGGAAAAGGCCTCTTCTCCATATATCTTTTACCTATGGAAGTTATATAACCCAGAAGTAACATAAGCTATAATATACCAAGCGTGTGTTGTGTTTCTTGAACCTCGAAACAGGATCTCATTTTACTGGAGCATGTTCACAGTTTGGTGTGTTGGTTTGTTTATTTATAGTTTGTTTATTTTCCATTAGAACAGTGGCCATTAACTGTCCTGAAAAATAAAGCTCTAAGCGTTTCTAATAGGAAAGTATGTTGGTAAATAATATAGAACGGTTTCCATTTCAGATTCGTTATAATAGCAATGGAGGCAATGGACCAACTGCTAGTAGCATGCCACTCGCAGACCCTTAACTTGTTCGTTGAGAGCTTTCTCAAGATGGTGCAGAAGTTGCTGGAGTCGACTGACCCGCAACTGCAGATTTTAGCTACACAGAGCGTAAGTAATTTATCCTTAACTCTATGTTAACTAAAGCCAAAGATAAGATGAATTTTAAGTATATAAGCTCTTGAAGATTCAAATTTATTAGTCTTAACAGATTTTTGTTTTCCATCAATTTGTATGATAAATAAGTTTTTTGTAATGAGTTTTTGAGCTCGATTATGATCCTTAGCGTAAATATATAACTCTTTAACTATGCTAGATCACAAATTGAGACAACACTTAGCAGAAAGTCTAATTTTCTGTACGTATAATAAAGTATATACAAATTAATTTTGCACAGTAGCCTTAAAATACACCTTCACTTTAAACTATCCAATGCCGATCACAGTTTTAAGCAGATATCATTGCCTAAAAATTAGTACAGAATTGGTATTATCAGAGGTAATTTATTAATACTGGGCTGAGATTTAAACTCTTATTTTTACATCTTGTATTTGATATAATTAGGTCGTGCATTGTTATCAACGACCGTTCTCGTGTAGTGCTGTGAGTCATCGAGTATTGCCTCAATGCCGGCGGTCGCGGGCTCGATTCCCGCTCGGAGCAAGTATTATATAAATATTTGTTTCCGGTCTGGGTGTATGTCCTTGTGGGTCTCCCTACCGTACCTCGGAGAGCACGTAAAGTCGACCCCGGTTGTTATAGAAATCTGATAACGATTTTTACTCATGGTAGGGAAATAATCTGCCAACCCGCAGTGGAGCAGCGTGGCGGATTAAGCTCCAACCGTTCTCCTATATGGAGGATATTTGCCCAGCTATGGGACGTTTACAGGCTGATTCAGTTCAGTTTAATACCATTTTATAAATTTTCATTTTACACAGTTTGTCCGTTTCGCAAACATTGAGGAGGACACACCATCTTACCACCGTCGATACGATTTCTTCGTGTCGAAATTTTCAGCGATGTGTCACAGCAATCACAGCGATAAGGACACTAGGGAGAAGATACGGCTAGCGGGGATACAAGGGTTACAGGTAAGATTTGGAGATCTTAACGTTGCAGTGGAATAAAAAATTTTGTTTCCGGTCTGGGTTTATGTCCTCGTGCGTCTCCCCACCGTGCCTCGGAGAGCACGTAAAGCCGGCGGTCCCAGTTATTATCATAGACATCTGATAAAGATCGTGGATTAAGTTCTAATCCTTCTTAGATATGGAGAAGAGACCTTTGCCCAGCCGTGGGACATATACAGGCTGTTTCAATTCAGTCCAGAACAAAAAAATACTTTTTTAATTATTATCTCTGTTGTAAATGTGATGTTATATAATATATATTATAGTGTCTTGATAAATTTATTATTCAACAAAGCCTTTAACTCTTAGTTTCCTGTTTATGTTTATTTTATTATAATTGTTTGTTGCACATAATTATATTTCTTGTAAGGTGGAATTAATGCTAACAGCGTTCTCCACCAGCCAAACTTCGGACGTACAAGAGAGTACGTTTGGTAGTATCCAAATCCACATTTAAAACCCAAAATTTTTATTATAATCTAATATGTAGTTTTCTGATACTAAAATTTGATGGTTCCTAACTTGAGATGCTTTGTATACTTTCTCAAATGTCCGTTTAAACAGTAGTTTGAAGCGTGGACTTATTATTTTAGGGTGTGATAAGAAAGACCGTATCGGACGACCTGGTGGAAAACATTTGGGAAGCCCAGCACATGGACAAGATAGTGCCATCGCTGCTGTACAACATGCAGGTATGTTCCTTGTGATTTTTATTGCCTTCCCTCTAAAACTATGTTAATTTATTATATAATAAGTATATGAATGCTTTATTTCCCTTTAAACATTTGTAAATATAATGGAATTTGACAAGGGCGAACTTATCTCTATTTTTTGGAAGATTGTTAAATTTTTCCAAGAATTTAAAAATAAATAAATAAAAATAAAATAGACTTT
Source organism: Euphydryas editha (assembly GCA_036937285.1). Lineage (NCBI taxonomy): Eukaryota > Metazoa > Arthropoda > Insecta > Lepidoptera > Nymphalidae > Euphydryas > Euphydryas editha. The sequence goes on from JAUPFZ010000024.1 coordinate 1,741,957, forward strand.
ATTGGTAACAATTATAAACAAACATTGCTTACAATAGATATAAAAAAACAACAACAATTTTTGAAGTTAATATTCAATTTCACGTATAAAAATTAACTTATTATGTCACCAATCGGACGCCCACTCAGTAACGTTGGGACATTATTGCCCCAACACTGATTTTCAGTGAGCACCGTGTATATGATAAGTGCAGCACGGACAGTGATAAAAATTTCTGGAATATTTATCGGAAACTTGGAAAAATTTTAGACTGCAGAAAAATATGAAACCGTCTCCTGTATGGAGACGGATACCCGCGACGGGATGGAGGATGACCCGCCACGCCTGGCCGAGGCCTGTCTGCGGGAACTGGTGGGACGGGCTTCATTTGGACATATCAGGAGTGTGTTGAGACCTGTTCTCACGTGAGTGTTTTTAATGTACTTTTCTTTTAATACTTCTAGAATGATCTGTTTAGGTTAACACTTGTTAAGATACATGAATTTCTGGTAGAATGGAAATAAGAAAAGGAAAAGGTGGATATTGGCTTTCAGCTTTCTGACTCAATTTTACGAAATGAAACTGTAGTAGCTACGTCGCGTTCATTTTCTGTGGATGTCTGTGGGGACTACCCTGATCAACCATTTTTTTAAATAATAAAATTTAATACAATCTGTCATGTCTCCTTACGTCCGTTTTCAATAATAAACAATAATCTATCGCTGCTTTTTCTGACAAGCGAAAAATTTCTGATACAATTCGCTTAGATTGATGTCAAAATTCTATCTATAGTTACGAGTACAACAATCAAAAATGAGTTTTTGATAACCCCTATTACTGTTTCTCCTCAGTGTATATGTCGTGGCCATATTGTAAAATTGCACACATTATGAAATGCTTGAAAATTTAATGAAATGGTTGCATTTCATTAAATGTTTCACTGTCCATTGGCCACATCATGATGTTCCTTGGTTAGATCAATTATCAGAAACCGTTTGTCGATATGGTCAACTAAGGCGCTCTACTTCGTGAATTGGTCAAGATTATTTGATCATATCGCTATAAAAACAAATTAAGGATTGTGGGGTGACCATGCGAAAAAAATCTATAGACTATTACTCGCTATCCAAATATGACATGGATATTGCGGATGAGGAATATATTACATTCAAGAAAAAAAAGGAAAAAAAAATTTACCTCATCTAACATATTTTGGATTCGAACGTACGAGAAAGGAGGTAGTCCAATATGGACACTTTTAATGCGATCAATATCTACCCGCAAACTTCAGTCTCGTGAACAAGACATTCGTTGATAACGTCGAAATATCGAACTCCACCAAATCAAAAAAAAAAAAGGTAAATATCCCGTTTTAAATAATTGTAGTAATATTCTGGATTTTTGGTATTCCAGGAAAAAAAACCTAACCTAACCTATTCTGGATTTTTATTATAATATATTTTATGGACACATTATTTTCATGCTATGGCCAATCGTGAATGACGAAATCGTGAAACGTTCACGATTTAATGATCTGGTCAAATTTAGTTGCCCACATCATGAAATGCGACAACTTCATGACATTCTCGAGCGCTTCATGATTCTACATTACAAACAATTCTACGATATGGCAACGATATATAGATAACTTCTGTGTCGATTTTTTATACTACAGTTTTTTTTAAAGTAAGTAATTTTTATAGTTGTAGCATATGTACGTCTTATGTTGCAGACATTTCGATCGTCATGAACTATGGGTTCCGAACGACTTCGCCGTCCACACATTCAAGATTATCATGTTTTCTATTCAGGTAATTTATTTGAGTTTAATCAATATCGGTGTAGTAATTTATTTACTATTCGAGTTACTTTTATAAGTCACTCGTTTATTTGTGGTTTGATAATTTAATCTTAATATTTACAATATAATAGTTATGTAACACATGACGCGCGGCAGTATGTGTGCGTGTACTTGTAAATACGTTGCTTAGATTTGTGTGAGAGGGATACGGTATCCGACACACTAGCGACTCTCAGTACAGCCAATGATAATAAAGCGTGTTCGATATTAAAACGTCCCTCCAGATGTAGCACTCGTACATGTACGTTACAACAGAGTGTGACAGTAGTATGCGTGTTCGATATTAAAACGTCCCTCCAGATGTAGCACTCGTACATGTACGTTACAACAGAGTATGACAGTAGTGTGCGTGTTCGATATTAAAACGTCCCTCCAGATGTAGCACTCGTACATGTACGTTACAACAGAGTATGACAGTAGTGTGCGTGTTCGATATTAAAACGTCCCTCCAGATGTAGCACTCGTACATGTACGTTACAACAGAGTATGACAGTAGTGTGCGTGTTCGATATTAAAACGTCCCTCCAGATGTAGCACTCGTACATGTACGTTACAACAGAGTATGACAGTAGTGTGCGTGTTCGATATTAAAACGTCCCTCCAGATGTAGCACTCTTACATGTACGTTACAACAGAGTATGACAGTAGTGTGCGTGTTCGATATTAAAACGTCCCTCCAGATGTAGCACTCGTACATGTACGTTACAACAGAGTGTGACAGTAGTGTGCGTGTTCGATATTAAAACGTCCCTCCAAATGTAGCACTAGTACATGTACGTTACAATAGAGTGAGACTTGACCAGGATCGTCACATCGTCGGCATAAGCCACGATATTTACCCCCCAGGGAGTGGCAGCCTGAGCAAATCGTCCATCAGCACGTTCCAAAACGTGGGTCCCAGCACTGATCCCTACGGACAGCCCATAGTGGCCGCCTTCCACACTACCGTGTAGCCCACAAACACCCCTACTCTTCGATCGATGAAGTAGTCCACCAACATCCTGTAGATGTTTGGTGGTCAACCTCCCCGCTTCGATTTCAGCAATATCATGGGCCACCAGGCATTATTCAAGGCCCCAGAGATATCCAGAAATATCGCCTGTACAGACTTTTACTGCCAGAAATTTTGACGAACTCTCACGAGCCTCGCTAAAGATGCTCCTCCGCCGCCCTCGTGTGAATCCATGCTGGCAGTCACCGGACTGCCAGACCTTTGGTCATCTTATCATTAATCGTTCAAGAAACTTACCAAAGATCGGCAACAGCGTGACGGGCCGGTAAGCTTTTGGGTCAGTAAGAGGCCTGCCATTCCCTTTCGGTAGGACAACCAACCTGCCATCCTTCCACGTACCCGGAAAAGAGCCGTCCTGCACACATCGCCTAAACACTTCAGCTGTTTCATCTGGCGCGGCTGCCTAAATTGTGTTAAATTGTACGTGCGGTTATCCCATCGATACCCGATGCGGTGTTGTGAAGCTCCCTGACTACCGCCCCCACAATCTCGACAGTCGGAGGAGGGGCATCCCCACCTGTAGGCGTCGGAGCTTCATGACACGCACTATCACGACCCGTGTCGTCGTCTGGGCAAAGTGTCTCCAAAAGATACATCATGGCCTCCCTGACGCCCCAAGCATAACCTTCGGCGTATTTGGTGCCATTTATTACGTTATGGGGATGGCGGATCCTCTCACTCGCGGCTCGGTAGGCTTGTCCCCAAGGGTCCTTCCGGAATTTGCGATTTTTTGAAAGTGCAAAAGTTGCGCCTCCTCCATAGCTACCCTGTAACTACGCCTACGCGCGTGGAATCTTTGCTTGGCGGCCTCATCAGGACATTCACGTTTGCGAGCGATCTGCCAGGCCCTACGCAGGCGGTAAGTGTACCGACGCATACGGTCAAGTTCCGGAGTCCACCACTCATACCCCTGCTCGCTTTACCCTCCGTTTTCAACCCAAGTATCTGCAGCGCAGTGCTCTTCACCAGTTTGGTGAACTGAGCGCCTATTCGCGCTACTGACCGATTCCACTTCATTGCACCAACTCTGAGACGGATCTGGTCCTCAAAGTGTGCCCAATCCACTCCGCGATCCCGAAGCCTCATTAGCTTGTCCGGCGACCCTGCGCTTGATTCGACCCCATTATCAATCTTCTTGGCCACCACAAATGCGATCAGGCGATGGTCACTATCTATCTTGTTTTCGTGCACTCTCTACCCCGTTACCGGGGTGCCTTTCGTCAGAGTCAGGTCAATGTCGGATGAGCCAGTTGGCCCAGCGAACGTTACCGGCTGATTTTCAACGTTCGCCAAACGGAGTCTATGTGCCAGGATAAACGCTTCCATCGATTTCCGACGGTGCGTGACGTCTGGTCCGCATCCAATGTGCTGCCTCCTCTCACAGTACCATCGGAGAGTGCGCGTTTGAGTCTACCCTATAATTATGGGTTTGCCTCTCAAGCAGGGTAGTACTGTCTCTAGATGTTTTAGGTGTAGGTCGATGTCATCTGCATACTGGAAGTAGGTCGATATTAGGTATACCCCATCTATGTTCGCTTGAAGGTGGCACACCATAAAGTGCCTGTTGGACAAGTGTTGTAGTGCCGCGCATGTGACATCCCTCCTGCGTAGATATATACCAGCCTTTGCGTTGTCCTCGTGATGTATGATTATAAATATAAATATTAACCAACAATCACACCACGTTAACCTAGCCCCGTGCTAAGTTCGTAAGAACCTGTGTTACAGGTACTAGGAACGGAAATAAATTTAAGATATAAATACATATATACATAAATACACATCCATGATATTTACAAACAACTCGCGCGCGCGGCGAGAGTGTCTTGGGGTCTGAACGGGGAGATCGTACGGACTATATATGTGGCGGTGATAGAGCCTATCGTTCTGTATGCGGCGAGCGTATGGTCCCCTGCAGCAGAGAAGTTGTCGATTCGCAAGCAACTAAACTCACTGCAGCGAGGATTCGCGCAGAAAATATGCAAAGCGTACAGGACGGTGTCCCTGACATCGGCACTAGTCATCACGGGCCTACTCCCACTTGACCTTCGCGTACGAGAGGCGGCCATATTGTTCAAGATCAAAAAAGGTCACAGCACGGACCTTCTTCCACCGGGAAGAGAGCTGGAGCGCAGGGTGGGTCCAATGCAAAACCCCCACCCTTCTCTACTCATGACAACTGAGTACGAGTGCCTAGAAAATCTGAACCCCGAAGCCCTTGAGGAACACAATATCGTTGGGCCTCTCATCTTCACCGACGGTAGCAAAATAGAGGGCAAAGTAGGAGCCGCCCTCACATGCTGGGACCAAGGCAGGGAAGTAAGATACTCTACTTTCCGGTTAGAGCCGCACAACACTGTCTTCCAATCGGAGATGTATGCACTCTTCAGAGCTGTGGACATAGCCAAAACCTCAAAATCAAGCTCTATCAACATCTTGAGCGATTCGAGGTCGTCACTCGATCTGCTGAGGAGCCCCACAGTGACCCACCCTCTGGCTGTAGAAATGAAGAGTCGAATTAGGCGTCTCCGTGAGGAAAATAAGACGGTTAGGTTCTTTTGGTTGAGGGCCCATGTTGGAACACCGGGCAATGAAAGAGCGGACGAGCTGGCAAAAAAGGCGGCCTTAACAAAAAAAACGGCACCTGACTACGATAAAATACCCATATCGTATGTCAGAAGGCAGATCCGGGAAGAGACTGTCAGGTTATGGCAGGACAGATACAATTCTTCGGAAACTGGTTCGGTCACGAAAATATTCCTGCCGGATGTGAAGACCGCTTGCAGACTGGTAAGGAAGTCGGCACCAACGCATGTCGACACAAAAATACTGACCGGCCACGGAGGATTTGCGGCGTATCTGCACAGGTTCCACCTCACTGACAGTCCTTCGTGTATCTGCGACCCGAATTGTGAGGAGACAGTTCTGCACATTATACTGGACTGCCCGAGGTTCGGTAGGGAAAGGCTGGATCTGGAGCTCAAACTCCAGATGAAACTTGACCAGTCATTGCTCCATACCATCTTCGAGAGCGAAACGAGCAGAACGTCTTTCCTTACTTTCGCAAGAAAGGCCGTCACAGTAGCCGCAAAAAGAAACAGCACGACCGCTCTACCACCGGCTGTAACGCCTGTACAGAGTGCCAACACCGTCGTTCAAGTAACACAAACACAGACACTCTACACACGAGGAACCGCTCAGCAGACCGCTCCAACGGCTACGCCAATGTCTCCTGGCCGTGTCCTTCTGGACCGAATAACTCAAGCCATGCCCTCCTCTTTGCAAAAGCTGTTCAGGAAGAGAGCCAACAATAACGCACCTTCGCAACCGACCCACAGCAGGATCACGCAATCCTCGCCCAGCGAAGAGGTCGGAGGCGGAGAAGTTGGAATTAAGACCAGATGCGTGGCTCTTTTCATGGACAGTGGGGTGGAGAGGATAGGAATCTGCTTCTGTCGCTCCGAAACACGCGATCGGCTGGTGATTTCACCGGGGCTCGCGTTACTGATAAAGGGTAGCACACAAAAGACCACCATTAAGCGCACAAAGATTGAAGCGCTAGAGCAAGAACAGGAGGGCGACTCGACCTACCGTTTGGTACGTTTGAAAAGCAAACTCATCGTGCTGTTCGAGTGGGGAGAGACGTCAGCCTTTGCGCAGTCTAGTGTGTGGCTGCAGCAGTTGAGCGAGACCCCCGGGGGAATCCCTGGAAGAATCAGTGTAGATTCAATGAGAGTCGGCTATGATAGAGGCGACGTATCGGACAGGTACGGTTGCCTAATGGCCTCCAAGAACAGTGAGGTCACTGTCTACGAGGACAGGGGGGAGGATCTAGGTTATTTAAGACCGAGATCTATAACACCTTCACCCCCTGCATCGCCGGCTGTCGATGAACCCGCACCTAGCGGTTCGGAGCGCTTACAGCTCAGGGTCGAGGTCCAGAAGGCAGAACAACTCTCAAAAAGGGCCGCACCCGAGTCTAGGCCAAGTTCGATGGCAGTAGCGACATTTATCCATGCTACCATCTCCCCAAAACAAGATAAGCTCTCACATCACCCCTCTCCCAAAAAGGCGGAACAAGAAGAGCGGCAAGCGGAGGCGCTAAACAGGTTCACCAAAGACGACAGTCCGAGGCACCCGAAGGCGTCACCGGCCGCTCGAACTAGAGCCGACATGGGGCAGGTTTCACCACCGAGACTTAGACCTGCGTCCACACCGCTCCAACACGCGGAAAACGCCCTAATCGAGTTCCTGGCTATAACAAAGGCAAACCGCGAGGTAAGCCTAGCCATCTGCAATAAGATCATGCAGACCTACCGGTACGACCATCAAAGGTTACTGGAGGCGGAACTCGAGGAAGCCCAAGCAGCCATATATAACAGCGAAACCCGACAAGTACTCAAGGGCAAGATGTCGGGTACATATATGGCTGCATATAACAGCACAGCAGGCTTCGTGAGCGCCGTCGAGTCTGAGGGGAAAGATGAGGAGCCGCAGACCTTTGAAACACCCGAAGGGGACCCGGTGGTGGTAGTGGCCAGATGCACGAAAGTAATGCTGGGGGACCGGATACTTCAGATGGCGAAAACCATCTCGAACGACTGGGAAGCCGGCTTACTATCCGTGACCTGGGGACTCCCATCGCTGGAATGGATAAATGGGGTACCGGGATGCGGCAAGACAACTCGCATAGTAAGGGACTTCGACGAGGATACGGAGGTCGTGATCACGACCACAGTCGAGGCGGCCAAAGACTTAAAAGAAAAACTGGCCCACCACTATGGCAACAAAGCCAAGCAAAAGGTGCGCACTATGGCCTCCGTTTTGGTAAATGGTTTCCGTGAGGGCTCGACAATTACCCGCCTAACGGTGGACGAAGCCCTTATGAACCACTTCGGAGCCATAGTAATGGCCGCCCGACTATCCGGTGCAGAGAAGGTGATCCTCGTCGGAGATATAAACCAGCTGCCGTATATCGACAGGGATAACCTGTTTGAAATGCGGTACTGTAGACCTACCCTGCTAACAACCATCTCGTGCGAGTTGTCATGCACGCATCGCAACCCCAAGGATGTCGCCTTTGCCATCAGTGAGGTCTACGGAACCATATACAGCTCCAGCGCCAAGATCCGATCGTTGCGAGTGGAGAGCCTCACAGGCGCGCGTATCCCCGTAGGAAGGGATCGGACCCTATACCTGGTCTTTACGCAAGATGAAAAGAGATTGTTGACTGACCAGGGATATGGGTCCGGCGAGGGATCGCGCGTCTTAACCATCCATGAGGCACAGGGCCAGACCTACGAGGACGTCATCGTCCTCCAGACTAAGACGAGGAGGCTCCGAATCCACGACAGCGTTTCGCACGCCGTAGTCGCGGTGACTAGACACACTAACACCTGTGTCTATTACACCGACGACTGTGATGACGCAATTGGTCGCTTTGTGGCGAGGGCGGCGGAGACCACGGAAAAGGAAATCCTCGAGCACAGTCTCAAGATGGCGATTCATCACAGAGATACCGCCGTCATTGAGAGTGTGCTCGATATGTTGAGTAAAAACATCGGTGCGAGGACATAGTTGTTAGAAATATATTTATAAGAAATAGCTATAAAACCAGTATTAGGAAAATAAGTTAAGCGTTAGTAATAAGCATATTGTACAATTAGCAAAGTAAAGTAAAAGTATAATAAAAAAAAAAAAAAAAAAAAAAAAAAAAAAAAAAAAAAAAAAAAATGCATGTCATTAGATTTAAGAATACCTTCATATTTTGGTCGGTGGACTCATGTTGTCACATTAGAGACATTAAGTTTTTAATTAAGTCCTTAATAATGTAAGCAGCTACCATTGTACTAAGTATACCTAAATCTGGAATAAAAAAGGCATGGGCAAAATGAGCCCGTGGACATACATTTATATATAAAAAAAAAAAAAAAAAAAAATACACATCCATGACCCGGTGCAGACATCTATATTCGTCATACAAATTATCTGCACCTGGCGGGATTCGAACCCGCGACCGCTGCGTAAAGTGTCCAGTTGCCTGACCACTCGACCAGCCGGCCGTCAAATTATGCCAATTATGGGGCTAGGGTAGTGTTCTTGGACCAGAACGACGTCTAACCCCATTTCCTCGGCAACTAGAGGTAGCTCGGTGGTGGCCGTTCTAGCTCCCGCCAAATTAATCAAACAAAACAGTGAAATTACAAAACAGTGAAATAAAAATAAAATTGCAAAACAATTATTAAATAGCATATTACTTGGGAGAGAAAAATATACGCCGTATGATTGACCATGAGAAATGAAACTGGGACGCTTACAGTCACTTGTCACTTAACCGGTGTGCACCCATCGATAGTAACGATGTACAGCCGCGTTGACGCAAAAAAAAGTTATAAGCCGATCGTACTAATCTCTCAGTACTGAAATCGGGCTTCGTTGCAAGACCCGTGTACAAGACCGTGGTTATGCAGTATTGAAATTGGGATTCGTTGCATGACCTGTGTATAAGACCGTGGCTCTACATCCGGAGCTCGCCCGCAGGCGCAGTACTCGTACAGCGTGGTGGAGTCGCTGCTGCGGCACCTGGACGCGGGCGCCGGCACGCGCGTGCGCGCCGCGCGCGCCGCCGTGCTCAGCAATATCGTGGCCTTCGCCGCGGGCGACAGCGTCGGTGCGTGCTATTTATTTGTTTATTTATATACTTTATTGCACACTAAGTAATACATAAAAAAAACTTACATAAATAGAATGCAAAAGCGGTTTTATCCCTGATAGTGATTTCTTACAGACAACCATTGTCTATACCTATATGATACCAGTAAATACTTAAATAATATCTACTAATAAATAATTAACGCCTCACTCTCGACGACCTCCCAGTAGAATAAAATCCTGTATCGGTCGAGAAACACACAACACAAGCACAAATGTCCATACCATGGCAAGCCTCTGTATGGCCTGTAAAAAGATTGCCATGAATCGATCCTACGACCGTTAACACAATAGCCATCTACTGTAACTCCTGCACAAATCCATCCTCATTTAATCATCAAAACATACCAATTTTAAATTCCTAAAAGCAAATAACTGCATCTGATATATACGTATATTAAAAAAAAAAAAAAACATTCTGTATCAAATAACCGGATAAACGTAATAACGCTCGCAATGTTTTATTTCAGGACCATCAGTTTTGGAGATTATCAACAACCTCTTAACGAACTTACGAGCATCTGTTGCCAGGGACTCCGAGGTAAAATATCAGAATTATTTATTACCATTTCCCCATTCTTAGCTACTCCTCTTTATTTTTTTGGCCAGTAATGCATTTGCGGCCTTTCCTTTGACAGTTAACGTTCAGTGACCAGACTCATATATTGGCTAATTTTCATTAAAAAAAAATTGTTATTAAAAATTAAAATTTTAAATTCTCCAAAAAATAGAAAGAATAGTATTTTTCGATTTTATTGGAATTTGAACAAATTTATTTTAGCTGTATTAAAATGGGAACAAATATTACAAGTAAAAGTTATGTTCAACAGAAAGAGTCCGACGAGAAATTATATCAAGATGCGCTGATAAACGCGTTGGGAGAGTTCGCGGACCACCTACCGGACTTCCAGAAGATCGATATCATGATGTTCATCGTCAGCAAGATACCCAACCAGCGTGGAAAGGCCACCAAGGCTGATTTCCGTCTGCAGAGCATCCTCCTCAAGTCTTTGCTTAAGGTGAGCTATTGGTGAACAAAATTACCAAAGTTTTGCGACTCGTCTACTTTCTATTTAATTATATTATATAATGGAAGTATGTTACAAAAGTTTTTTGTCCCTTCACCCATCCATCACTGCCAGCTTTACGGTCTTATTATATACTTCAGAGCAGGACAGGATACTCTACAGTCCTTTGTTTTGGAGATAGTTTTAAGCTTATTTTCATCGTTTCTCTAGTAAAGATTGATAGAACTAATGAATAATACTTACAATGTCTTAAGTAACATTTACAGTCTTAGTAACATTTACAATGTCTTATGTGTCTTATATATTCATAATTAGTAACTGTCATCACACTCAAAAGGTCTTGCGACCTTACTGATAACCAATCTCAATGGACTGGCTTTCGTAATACGGCTTTCAACTGATTTTTTTTAATGCTGGAAAATGCAAGTACGCATCCCGCCGCGGCGAGGCGGCGGATTTGTGGGACTCGCTGGCACGCAGAATACCCGCTAAAACCCAGCGGTGCCCTCATCGTCGTAAGGGGGCGCCACGAGATCGCTCGCGCATGCTACCGTGACGCCCTGACGGTTGCCGCCTTCGCCTGTAGAGCGCTCGCGGGCACCGGGAGCGCTCTATAGCCCTGGTGGCGAGCTTAGACCCTTCTTTGTAGATGATATCAAAATTTAAACGACGGAAGTTAAGTACATAACTGCATTAGCAATATCCAAAGTTTTGCTGAAAATTTAAATTTGTACAAGAATTCTAAAATAAAACGAAGGACATCTATACTCTGTTTGACATCTGACGTAAAAATCTATGTCATTGTCACTAGTCACCACGAAAGTGTGCCCTGGCTCACCCAAAGCCTGCATCAATATAGCCAGTCAAAGATTGTCAAATATTACCATTGGCCATTGGGTCAAACAAATGCCTCCTTTCTGTCTCTGACGAAGGGATCGACAGGAATTTGATGATAGCCACTTATAGATATTTTAAGGCTTCGATAAGACTCAACTTATTGTTATTTTGCAATTTTGAAACTTTTTTTGTAATAGATTATAAATTTTTCTCAATTCGTGGTTATCGACGTGGTTACCAGGTGGGCACGACGTACAAGACGACGGAACTAAGCAAGGCGTTCCCCGCGGCGTTCCTCGACGCGCTGCTGCGACTGTCAAGTGCGGGCGAGGCGGGCACGCGCGCGCTGCTGCAGCGCATCCTGCACACGCTGCTCGACCGTCGCGGGAACGCGCCCGCGCTCGCCGTGCCCACGTGAGTGCTACATTACACTCTACTACACTACACTCCACTACACTACACTCCACTACACTACACTCCACTACACTACACTACTGCTGCAGCGCATCCTGCACACGCTGCTCGACCGCCGCGGGAACGCGCCCGCGCTCGCCGTGCCCACGTGAGTGCTACATTACACTCTACTACACTACACTCCACTACACTACACTCCACTACACTACACTCCACTACACTACACTACTGCTGCAGCGCATCCTGCACACGCTGCTCGACCGCCGCGGGAACGCGCCCGCGCTCGCCGTGCCCACGTGAGTGCTACATTACACTCTACTACACTACACTCCACTACACTACACTCCACTACACTACACTCCACTACACTACACTACTGCTGCAGCGCATCCTGCACACGCTGCTCGACCGCCGCGGGAACGCGCCCGCGCTCGCCGTGCCCACGTGAGTGCTACATTACACTCTACTACACTACACTCCACTACACTACACTCCACTACACTACACTCCACTACACTACACTACTGCTGCAGCGCATCCTGCACACGCTGCTCGACCGCCGCGGGAACGCGCCCGCGCTCGCCGTGCCCACGTGAGTGCTACATTACACTCTACTACACTACACTCCACTACACTACACTCCACTACACTACACTCCACTACACTACACTACTGCTGCAGCGCATCCTGCACACGCTGCTCGACCGCCGCGGGAACGCGCCCGCGCTCGCCGTGCCCACGTGAGTGCTACACTACACTACACTCCACTACACTACACTACACTACTGCTGCAGCGCATCCTGCATACGCTGCTCGACCGACGCGGGAACGCGCCCGCGCTCGCCGTGCCCACGTGAGTGCTACACTACACTACACTCCACTACACTACACTACTGCTGCAGCGCATCCTGCACACGCTGCTCGACCGCCGCGGGAACGCGCCCGCGCTCGCCGTGCCCAATTTAGTGCTACACTACACTCCACTACACTACACTGCACTACTGCTGCAGCGCATCCTGCATACGCTGCTCGACCGTCACGGGAACGCGCCCGCGCTCGCCGTGCCCAATTTAGTGCTACACTACACTCCACTACACTACACTACACTACACTCCACTCCACTACACTACACTACACTCCACTACACTACACTACACTACACTACTGCTGCAGCGCATCCTACACACGCTGCTCGACCGCCGCGGGAACGCGCCCGCGCTCGCTGTGCTCACGTGAGTGCTACACTACACTCCACTACACTACACTGCACTACACTACACTACACTACACTACACTACACTACACTACACTACACTCCACTACACTAAACTACACTACACTACACTGCACTACACTACACTACACTACACTCCACTACACTACACTACACTACACTACACTTCAATACACTCCACTACACTACACTACACTACTGCTGCAGCGCATCCTGCACACGCTGCTCGACCGCCGCGGGAACGCGCCCGCGCTCGCCGTGCCCACGTGAGTGCTACACTACCGACTACGTTTGTACTGCTGAGCCCACTTCGTTTGTATTGCTGAACTCACTTCGTTTGTAATGCTGAGCTCATTTCGTTTGTACTGCTGAGCTCACTTCGTTCGTACTGCTGAGCTCACTTCGTTTGAACTGCTGATCTCACTTCGTTTGTACTGCTGAGCTCACTTAGTATGTAATGCTGAGCTCATTTCGTTCTTACTGCTGAGCTCACTTCGTTTGCACTGCTGAGCTCACTTCGTTTGCCCTGCTGAGATCACTTCGTTCCTACTTCTGAACTTACTTCGGTTCTACTTCTGAGCTCAGTTCGTTTGTACTGCTGAGCTCACTTATATTAAGCTCACTTCTATTGTTAAGCGTCAAGTTAAGCAGTCGAGCTTGGTGGTGATATTTTATTCTTATTTATTGAATACTTTATTCCAGAATACATTAAAGAAATGTAGAAAAGGCGAGCTTAATGCTAAAAACATTCTCTACCAGCCAACATAAGGACGTGCATTAGCGGATCTTTGTAGGTGTGCAAAACTGAAGATTAAGAAAATTCACTTTAAAAAATGCAAAATAAGATAATAACATTAGTAACAATCTATATTCTTCTAAATATAATTAGAAAAATGATTTCCGTTAAGTTACACATTGTGTACAAAATGTTTTAGTAACAAAAAGAAAAAATAATAATAATAATAATAAACAGAAAAAGTAACAATGAATGAATCTTCAATTTTCAGTATAATATCAAAATTTTGCAAAATTGAAGTATCTAATCTGTTCAACTATATTTTGGTAGAGATAAACTTTTTATAAATTTTTATTCTTGTATAATTAGTTATCTTTTTCATATGTGTGATGTAAAAGTGTTCAATTGTGCAAATAATTTTATAATCCTCATTGCTTTATATTCAATATATTTTTATACGACTAACTTGTAATTATTTGAGGAGTTGGCGAACAAAACAGACGTACATTTTTGTATATGTACTATTTCCGTTATAATACAAATTTATTTATTATTGCTCGTGGCAAGTATTGGCAAACCCCCACAGAGATAATGCGGAAAGTTTCAGTTCAATACTGGATATCTAACGGCTGATGTTGTGGTAGATTTTTCTATTTTACCTTCAAAGATTTAAATACATTTACGTCAGTAGGCTGAATCAATCAATAAAAATCATCAACAAACCCTCCCAAATTGACTAGCAACACAGACCTCAGACGGTCGCTCTGGACGTCGATGGGGGAGGCCTACATTCGGCAGTGGACATCCAATGGCTAATAATTTCTTCTTTCAGAGTGGATTACGCAGAGTTGGGTCTCATCGTTGAGAAGTGTTCCCGACCCGATCTGATATTCATCAGCAAACACGGCTATGCCATCTTTAGCTCACTGTACGATGGTAAGTGTTTTTAAATTGTATGTGTGTATACAAGATATAGACTGAAATAAGACTTTAGTCATTGAATTTTGTCTTTTAAATATATTTTATGCCTGCTTATGATAATAATAGTCCGAATAACATATAATATAGTTAGAAATAATAGTCCCAGCCTCCTTCAAGGTAACGTAAAACGCGACTAACACCATAGTGGTGCGAAAAACTGTACACCAACCAGGTTTTTGATACACAGCGTCACCATATCCTACCGCAACACACTGTGCTTGCTAACTTGCCTGCCAAGCGTAGCGAGTTTTGGCAAACACCTTAAAAATGACCAGCAATATAGAGCCCGGGTGGTTGCTCTGGACGTCGATGAGGGAGGCCTATGTTTATTTATTTATTTATTTATTTATTTATTTATTTATTACCTATGGTACACAAAACAGAATATAATCTATACTTATACATAATATAAAATGTTAAAATAAATTATAGAACTGGATTATATCCCTAAACTATGTGCACACTTCATGATTATGAAAAATTATTACCAAAACAGTATGAAACTATTAAATATTATATAACGTTGTTGCTTTATTTATTATTCTATGCTATTGAATCAGATTTGTTAAGAATAGCTTTGACCTCTTTAGTAAATTTAGACTTATTTTTATTAAAAATATCAATATTTACATTATTTTCAGAAACAATATCAATTATAAAGGCGACACATTCTAACAATAGGGTTGTAAAATGATGTGTTATTAATAGCAGTGGATATCCTATGGCTGATTTGATGATAATGATGATGAATGAAAGAAGACTCGTAAGAAGTACCTTAAGCTTCAAGACTTATTCTTTGTAAGAGAAAAGGCTCAGTCGTGGGACATTTAATTTATTTTTGAATTACCCGCTGGCGCAGTTTGCAGTGACCCTGTTTTCTTCTCAAAGTGTTGTGGGTTCGATTCCCGCCCCGAGTCTGGGTGTAATATATGTTTATTTATATATATATATATATATATATATATATATGTATTATTTATATGTACATTTATTTAAAAAAATGTATATCAGTCGGCTGTTACCTAAAACACAGGCATTAAGTTGCCTACCTTAGGAACAGACGACCTTGTGTGTGTGTGTCTAAAAAAAAAAAAATTTAAAGATGCAAAGTTAATGTTTCATTCCTGGGGCAAGGATTTTGACATACGAATACATTTTACAAACTATAAATTGACAGATTTTAAAAGAAAAACTTTTAATTTTCTTGTTGTGTCTTCTCAGCAAAGTCTGTATATATCCTAAAATAATGTTAAGTTCACTTATTAAAATCATAAATGATAGGGAAATGACAGTTATTAAGTTGTACAAATCCTTTAAAAATTTGGTTGAATTATATAAATTTTGTTTCTTAATTTTTGTTTACACTATTAATACATTTTATAGGTCTACAGTTGGAGTCCAACACGACTGAGAACATAAGCGCTATATACACGACACTCGCGCTGTTGTGCGTCGAGCTCGCCTCCGAGGAAACCGTGTGCGACATGTTACAGTTGATACTCTCGTGAGTACCGTCTTTATAGAAGTATTAGAATAAAACCAGTCTGTTACGGTCCTATAAAAGAATGCGTACAAATGGGAATTTTTAAGTGCTAAATTTGTTTTCGAAATTCATTTCACGGAAGGAAAATGAGGTGTTTATTTCATTATTAAATTGAAAATTCTGAGACATATGTAGGTGTTAGGCCTCTAAATTACTTTTTTTTAGGCTTACGGTTATGGATGTAATGGTGATACCACATGAAAATAAAATTCCTAGTCTTTTTTAACATACGAGCTATTTTGCTTTTGTCTATTGCATAACACCGTCCAACGGTGGTGCATGAGTGCTACCCATAATTATGTACCTAAGCAGAATTCCAAAATACAGTTTTTAGTTGAATTCAGATGATTTCCAACCGATATTTGTTGCGGTACAAGTATAATGGATTGTTCGTGAGGTCATTGACTTTTGGACTCACAGTTTACACAAGTTGAACGGCGGTATGCAATATACGTAAGCAGAGTAGATCATGTATTAAATAAAAGTAACTTAGGAAGGAGTCTTGAATTTTATTTTCACGTGGAACGTGGTTTGTTACACATAAATAGTTTGTCTTTATGAGTTTAAGAGGGAAGATTCGATCTTTTTCATTCTTAGAAGAGGCATTTAAGAATAGTGGAACATTTAGAGTAATATTTATTTCATTTATATACGAAGATGTATATGTACTTAGTAGTAGTAACTTAAAACTTTAAATTAGTTAATAAGCTAAAACATAACTTATTTTATTATATATTATATATAATAAAATAAGTTATGTTTATATTATAACTTATTTATTTACTTTGACGGCCGGCTGGTCGAGTGGTCAGGCAACTGGCACTTTACGCAGCGGTCGCAGGTTCGAATCCCGCCAGGTGCAGATAATTTGTATGACGAATATAGATGTCTGCACCGGGTCATGGATGTGTATTTATGTATATATGTATTTATATAAATCTATTAAATTTATTTCCGTTCCTAGTACCCGTAACACAAGTTCTTACGAACTTAGCACGGGGCTAGGTTAACGTGGTGTGATTGTTGGTTAATATTTATTATTTATTTATTATGTCAATATAATAAAAATTAGATACTAATAGAAACTAGAAACAAGAGAATAAATTTGCACATGAGGGACGACTCGTTGGCCCACACCGCAAAGGCGAAGGCCGATCTTCTAGGCTCTCTTTTTGCCTCAAACTCGACTTTGGATGACCGGGGAAAAATACCACCGACGATCCCTCGGTGTGATTCTTTTATGCCGGAAATCATTTTCCGACAGAGCTCCGTGCGTAAAGCCCTCCGTTCGTTGGATATCCATAAGTCGAGTGGGCCTGATGGCATCCCTCCGTTAGTGCTACGAACTTGTACTCCTGAGTTGACACCTGTCCTGACGCGTCTTTTCCGGCACTCTGACTCATTAGGCGTCGTCCCACGCTACGAACCGATACGACTTAGGGACCTTCAAGAAAAGAGCATACGCCCATTTGAAAGGCTGGCAACGCACCTGCTAATCCTCCCATTTGGCAGGTGTCTATGGATATCGCGTGCACTTACCATCAGGTGTACCGACTGTCCGTTTGCCCCCTCTTACATAAAAAAAATAATAATGACATGACGTGACGAATACGCCGACTTCCCTCAGCATCCAGCAGTCAGCGCTGAGCAACCCGGTGCTGTCGGTGTCGCAGCAGTGCGCGCTGCACGCCGTGGCGCTGGCGCTCGCCGCGCTGGTGCCGCACGTGCTGGTGCTGCCGCGCCTCGCCGACTACGTGGCGCAGGTGGGCACACACACACACACACACATGCACACACTTCATACACGCACTACATACACGCGTGAGTCGGCACACACACTCACCAACACGCACACACGCGCATACGTGTGTAAACACATGCGCGGCCGTGTGACGTGTTTGGCGTGTGTCTGTGTATGCCGCTTAGTGTGTGCACCTGCGGTTTGCAACTCTAATTGTTGTGTCGGTTGCGCGGCACGAGTCCGAGGGACACGCAGTGCAATCAGTAAAAATAGAACTTCATATTTTTGTGCAGATATTTCTTTATATTTTCAATTCGGAAAATATCAAATGGACATATTTGAATTGAATTTTTGTGTATAAAAATACCCTCACCTTGCGAAAGCAGACAGACATTGATGGACACATCACCACACACCGAGATGACTTGAAACATTTTTGTTTTTACTTGGCACAGATTTTACCATATCCTTTCGTTCTTGCAGCGCTTTATTCTTTATTTCGAACGCATTCACTTCAGTATCTACCATAATTTATTTAGACAATTATTTATTAATTTTTTTGGTGTTAGAAAACCTGTTTATTTGTGAGAAATTTTAGGGGATAGTCAAACATGATATGACTTGTGGGAACCAAAAAAAAAGAAAGAAAGCGATATAAATATCATATTAAAACTCGGAAACTATTTTTTTAAAACAAACTTTCTTAGAATAATATTCAAGTTCTACTTTTTTAGTAACAAATAAATTTATTAAGGAATTCTAGAAATAATTCGCTGATTATATTGATTTTTATAGATTTAGAATGATACTCTACTAAAACAAACGTATAGTTGTGATGGACAACGTCCACTCAGATATGGCATAGTCAACTTGTACACAAACTTCTCTTAGATCAAAGTATAAACAAACTTGACTCGGCCCTTGCTACTGGAGAGGATATGCACGGGTAGGTGGAAGAAAGCTTAAACGCCTGAACCTGAGGCCCATACATTAATAGTTTTCCAATCGTTTGACAATTTTGACTTTACTTTGACTTTGAAAATCAGTGCTCTCTTTTTAGTCATACATAAAAATTCGAATATCATTACATTGCTCGACTTTCTTAGCTTTCGAGAGGTAATAATCTTTTTTTCATATAGATAATAGAAGCTCGTCGTGAAGAGGCCCCTCATCTCTTACCGCCTCTTTTGGAGGATTACGACTTATCGCCATCGAAGATGCCCAACAAGCTACCCTACCTAATGATTGATCAGGTAAGTTTAGCAAATATATTTTAACTTTGCTTTATGTATTTTTAAATAATTATAGCTATACAAATTGCTAATAATATAGATGTTTAACAATTTTACAATAATTTTATGTTTTTTTTGTAAAGAATAAAATGGAAGGATCATTGGCAACCAGATTGAAAAGGTCTTTGTTTTTATTTGGCCAATTTACGTTAGAGCCGCTAAATGTATAGCAATTTATATGAAAATCAGAATAAATAATGAAATTGACACCAATAAAATGTTACTGTTAGGGTCATTGACTCCGACTGGCAACCGTTCTGGTGTAATGTTGTGTATTGTGCCTTGGTGCCTTAACGCTTGCGGTCGCAGGTTTGATTTCCGCTCGAATCTTGTTTAAATATTTGTTTCTGGTCTGAGTGTATATTCTTGTAGGTTTATCTATCACGTCTCGGAGATCACGTAAAGCCGTCGGGGTCCGGTTGTTATAACAAATGTCTGATACTATACGTTCACTACCGCCCAAAAGTTTGGTAGCAAAGTGGCTAAATCAAATAAAACCATCTAAAGGAGATGGATACGACTCCATACATTCGTGATCCAAAATATAATGAAATGAAAATGGCATCAATTAATGCATTTAGGCTTATGGATCTCTCGCTGAAAATTCTCTATATTTTGGCTATCTGAGAGCGGAGTTGTTAGACGTTTAGTAAAAATGAGGTTATGTTACAATGTCTATTAAAATATCCGGATCTAAGTTCTTGAAGCACTAATGTTTATTATATTAAATGAAGAATGTTTGAAAACTCATTACAAATATCAGTACATAATAAATGTCGTTCAGAATAATAATAAAAAAAACCTTTGAATGTATTTCATACGTTATTCTTCTATTATTATTATAGAATGTCATCTAAGAAATGTAGGTAAAAAATAAACGGCTAGTATCAATGTCAGTTACTTGTTAAAGCTGTCACTAAAAATATGATTTATTTTTTAATCAATACGAAATCGATATTATTATCAAATATTAAATGATATTTTCGCTATTAATGTAACTTTATTTAAATGAACTTTTTTGCTTACAACTTCAATTGTGCATCTAAATACTTTGAGTTAATTACAACTGACTAGTGGAAACCTTTTTTTTTTAATTCTGTAATCGATTTAATTTGAATCGATACCCAATTAATTTGATAAATACAATCTTTCTCATTTTTCTCCGCTTCTAGATTCAGAATTAAGCTGATTTTTTATATTTTAAGATAAAAAAATATGACCAATTTTTAAAACCACATCTCTACTTATTACATTTTGGCTCAAAAGTCCCCATCTCATTTATATAACATACATATTCTCCAGCTTATATAATATATCGTCCTTCAAAGGGGGTGTTTTGTAGGTATAAAAGATCACGTTACGCATGAAAATAAAATTCCTAACCATTTTACAGTAGTACTTTTTCTTAACACGTTAAATGCCACGTGGCCTACCGGTGGACGATTCAAGCAAACTTAGGACTTAGTGGAAATCATCAATTCCATAATTTTTCGCCAAGTTAATATCGACACAAATTGCATATTTAATTTTATATAAACAATTTTTGACGTGATAACCTCTTATAAATCGATGAATGCCGGCTGCACGCACGAAAAAGCATGACTCATTGTCACGTTCCACGAGTGAGAGCGCGAAACAAGCGATAGAGAGGCACGATCAGCCTAAGCGTTCGTCTTGTGACGCATCTATCTCCCTTCCATTTCATGGGCAGATGTGTCCGAGTAGAAGAGAAAAATATGCGTGCAGCCGGCGTTCATCGATTTATAAGACATTATCACGTCAAAAAACATTCAAATCGTAGATTTCAGAAAACAGTTATTGGAGCATCTGTGTCAGAAACTACAAGAACCTGAAGTGCTAGTAAGGACATCTCCATTACGCTAGCAGAGCAAAATGATCAAAATCTGATTCCAAAATGTTCTAAAGAAGGTGCTTTTTGGCTGTTGATTGGGTACCAAATCTAAAATTAGGTGTTATTAATGTGAACTGCTAGCTTTAGATCAAGCTGGTAGAGAGCAACAACAACAACATTTACTTGTTGTATATGGATAGCATTATAAAAAGTAAATAAACAAAAACTGTCATATGAAAACATTTATGAAAATGTATGGTGAATATTAAATTTAATGATGTTTTTCTTCTAAATGAGATAATTTAATCTAAATTAACAAAGTTGTAATTAATTAATTATTTTTTTATTCTGTTATATGTATTAAAATGATTTTGCAAATTCCACTATTCCGCACGTTCCGCACTATTTTTTGGACTAAAATTATTATTAATTTTAATAATAGGTACTTTAAATTTATTCCATAAAACAACTTATAAACTGATTTCAAAATAAACTGTCAGCGCTATTGAAGTTAGTAAACGTGTCCTGGCCGATTGTATAGTTCATTTCTCAGCGCTAGCAAACTATCAAGCGCTTTTTTCTGCCAAAGATATCTATTGTTTTAGATAAATTTCCTAATTTTGTACGACAATCAATATTTTTTTCTGGCAATTGCTTATATCATGGAGTTTTTATATACCCTAGCATATGCTCTTTCTTGTACAAATACAAGACAGCAGTCTCTGAATTAAATTGTATGAACTTTCAAAAGTTTTATCAATTTTGACATTTTAGGTACCCATTTAAAATTAGCTATGTTCACGGTCCCCTTCTAAGTGAAGATTTTCTTCTCTTTGATAGGAGGGCATGCGCATTACGAATGTCCTATTTTCGCGCATATTGAATGTATATAACGTGCGCATGCGCTCCTATCAAAGTGAAGAAAATCTTCACTTAGAACGGGACCGCGAACATAGCCATTAATGTAACAAAATTTCTATGATATTCTTTTAATTTTAGAAGATGATTAAATAATTTTTGATAGATTTTAGTATTTGATGTATGTTCAAAAAATTCTGTAAAAGTCGTGCCACAAGGTATTAATCAATTATGATATCTTCAAATAATTTCTTCAGATTAGGTACTTTACTTTCAAAATATTGAATATTACGCGAAACTGTCAAACTTCACAGTCTTTTGTTTTTTTTTTTTTTATTAAGAGAAAAATTGCTACATATACTGTTTCAAATATTGCTGATTGGTTTTCTTTACCAAATTCCTTTTTGCTTCTTTTGATTTATTTTCCTTTGGACTGGGAGTTTTTTTAGCTTTAATAATGATCCTTTTTCTGGTTACTATGTTTAATACTTTTTTTCTGTTTCTGTAATCAGAATGAGATTATTAAGTAATTTATAAATACAAAATTCTAAAATAATATTACAATTTTCATACCAGCAAACCTCGAAATTTTGACCTGGAACAATTTTCCGTTACCTTCGACATTCAATTTTTTGTTTGACGCTGGTGGTCCACCGGTGGTCCGGCACACAGAATAGTTTTCTGAAACATTGATACGAGAAATTAATGCATATGGCTTATAACCTCCATGACCTATTAAAATTAATTTAATTAATAAATATTAATTATTAATTAAATATATTAAGAATTAATATTTATTAATTAAATCTATCTATGATATCTTATCAGTCGTAAAAAAATTACTCTGGTCTAACCTACGAGTATATTATTAATTATTTAAATTAAAAAATAAATAAATAAGTTGTATACTAAGAAGGATGTTTTTTTTTTTGCAAAAGTTATATTTTTTAAGTATCTAAAAAGCACTTTATAAATAAATTATAGAGCCGTGTTGTTATATTTTACTTACTTTGTTTTCCTTTAGAGTGCATCTTTAATTGTGTCTTCGAAGCTGCACCGGTTGGTTCTTCAGTTTTGGTTAAATTTCAGTGCTTTCGGCGGCATATAATTGTAATATTGAAGTACTTGATAGAGCAAATTAAATATAGTGAATAATTTTTAGGATTTTCTTTAGGCGGCGCTGCTAGCTTGATTTTGGACTGCTTTTGACGTGATTGATTGGCGATTAGTGAAAAGAATTCCGTCTTACCTGTTTTCTGTGTTTTGTGCCTGCAAACACATAAAAAGCGCTTAATTTTCGTTTTTTTCTTTTATTATTAGTACAGTTTTTGTTCATTTAGTTCTGCTATCTTAGCTAAAATTTTTGAATGGTACACCATAAAATATTTGACTATATTAGAAATATAAATAATAGTTTGATTGTTTTACTGTGCAGTTATTACGAAAGCACTTAAATGTAACTTATAACATTTATTAGAGAAGACACTGCTAGCTTGATTTTTTGTCACAAGTATTATCATGTTTCACGTTTTTCTTATTGATATATTTTTATTTATGGCAGTTCACATTAATAACAAAATTTTTTCAGTTCAAAATTTGACTTGAAAAAAAGAAAAGAAAATGTCAAAGCAAAAAAAGTAGAAATCGTTCAAATAAAGACTATGTTAGTATCATAAATTTCGATTGCCAATATCCAAGTGTGCCTAAACTGGTCCAAAAGATGACCCTATAAAACATTTTTGGTATAATCACCGGGTGATTAAGTAGCAATCACATCACAATCACGAAAGTTTGTTAAAGTTTGATGTATATGCTATGATAACTGTTTTAGTTTGATGCAAACTATTGTATAAGGTTGTAAAACTTGATTTTATTTCACATAGACGAGATAGTCTTTTGCTTTTTTTTTTTTGATGGGCGTGTACCACCTTCGTCTTCATCCACACTTTCCATCAGGTGAGATGGAAGACAAACGCCTATTCCATTACAACTATTAAAAATATATATATGTTTAACATACTTTTTTTTATAACATTTTTTTTATAAAAAAAAAGTTATAAAAAAAGTTATTTGCTATTGCATATTGTTTAAGAACAGACGTGCTTTAAAAATTTTGGGCGGTAGTGTTTTGAGGGTCTGTAACGCGCTTGTAATGTGTGACCATGGGCTACGGTATCTGCACACCATAAGCCGGACCGTACTCTTGTTTGCTGCTATAGTATGGTATAAAAAAAGATCAACTTCAAAAGTTTTTTTTTTTCAATAACATTATAATTATGATACCTATAATATTTTTTATTATTCCAGTTCATTTTATATTGATTTATATTATTATGAATCATATTATTGTGAACATCGTCAGTTAGTAATCTAACCATTGCAACACGTAAAATTGTGCACTAGTCCTGATAGGGAAACGAAAGACTTGGTTGGACTAGGTTATTGACAGATTCCTTACGACGCAGAAAAGCAACAGATGCAAGTTTTGCACTGGCTTATAATTTTTCGGATTGCAATGTATAAATTGCAAAGTAAAAATGTTTGCAATTATACCGTTGTTTGAACGTCGGGTACATGATTACACAACTAGATGGCGCTGGGCGAATGTCTGAAGGCAAATGGTGTGGAAGCGCGCCTGCAGCCCGCCGCACCATACGCGGGTTCTGCGCTCGCGCACCGCCACAGCTGGGTGGAGGCGGGTGAGTACGTGACAGTAGCAGGCAGTATTGCCAATGTGCGGGTATTTACCTGATTTTCGGGTAATTACCCGACCTTTGATGCGTAATTTGAGTTTCCGGATAAAATCGGCCAATCTTATTTGTTATTACTTTTTGAAATAATAAATTAAGGTATGGTAAAAAAAAAACATAATATTTTGAGGAATTTATCTATCTGTTAAGTCTCACAAAGGTTTTTTTTTATTGTTAACAACTTATGTTAAGTTATTTTAGTACTACAAGTTCATATCTCTGTTTATAAATATTTGACAATTTTTATTAATTTCAACACACATTTTTCGTTTCGTCACTTTGTCGTTTATGTAATTTAATTAGAAATATAAATCTATAATTTCAAAAATTTCGTTGAAAATTGAGACTTTATGTTGGCTCAATGTATTAGTTACATACTTGGTAAGAATCATAACTCTCGGGTAAAATCGGGTAATCTCGATTGAACGAATGGGTAAGTTTGAGTCCATGTATCGGAAACACTGGTAGCAGAAGTACTGTACTAATGTGTAAAGGCCGCATTGATTTTTTTTTAATCTACCCTCTAACATTGTCGAGATTTTATTTACAAAATATTTAATTTCGACTCTTACATACATACCAGTTCGCCGCATTAATTATACCCAAAATGTAGGCGTATTATTATTAACTTATTTAAGCTGATTATATCGTCGCGCAGGTGCTGCACAAGGCAGGGATAGTTTAGCGGATATATCAGCAGGTCCCAACACTGAACTAGACAGCGCTAACAGCTCGCCTGGCGTACAGAGGGTATGTTATTAATAATACAATAATACACACATCAATATTCCTATCGACCAATAACAGGCCTCTATTTGAGAATAGAAGCGTTGGGAGGAAATGGAGGAGTCGCTTTTTTCCTGCAGGTTGTCGAATATATCTAATGATTTCTTGCAGATTTTATGCAGATTTACTCATGATACTTTCCTTAAAAACGAATATAGGAGAACATGTCTATGTTATGAGACTCATATATAGCAAAACGCGACGAGATAACTTGAAATATCTATACAAAAACGCGTGAATTGGTAATTTTTATTCTATACTGACATTTTTTGTCGATTACACATAGTGGCGTATATTGCTGTAATAATAATTAATAGTACTAGCTTAATCCAATATAAATTAAAGTAAGTGCAGAAATATAATAAATATTAAAAATTATCGCTATCACTATCAACTATAATACTCATTATAGTTTACAAAGTTTATAAAATCTTTTTGTAAATGGCAACGTTCAATTTGGTCAAGCTGGAATCTGTGTTGATGTTTATTGTGAGGATATGTTTCTCCCTCTTCAAATTACTCCATGCAATTAATTTTGAGCCTCGAAAAATATTCAAATGTGTTTTTACCTAAAGATTCCTTTAAGAAAATACCCTATCCAATTAACTTTAACTCTCATTATATTTTACAACGTTTATAAAATCTTTTTGTAAATGGCAACATTAAATTTGGTTAAGCTAGAGTCTGTATTGATGTTTGTTGTGTGGAAATGTTTGTCCGTCTTCGTATTATCCTGTGTAATATAGTTTTAAGCCTCGAAAAACATTTTAATGTGTTTTTATCAAAAGATTCCTTTAAGAAAATACCAAATCCTTCGAACACCTCATCACTTCCACGGGTGTCGTCTAGTTTTTGTATAAATGAAAGATGGTTATAGAATTTTTCTTATATAGCTAACCCAATACGATGATTTGGATGAAGAGTACAGAATGTTTATTGAGAAATACAATTATAATCATCGTCCTACGATGCCGAATTTCGGAGCCTACGTAATTATATATTTACTTTTAACCCTTTTTTGATATAAAGTATTATTTGCATTAAAAACAGTAAAAAAAGAATTAATAGTGTAAATGAAGCTTTGAACATTTTGATTATTTATCTTGACAGAGGTTGACTACCATTTTCTTTTA
This sequence comes from Euphydryas editha, assembly GCA_036937285.1. Classification (NCBI taxonomy): domain Eukaryota; kingdom Metazoa; phylum Arthropoda; class Insecta; order Lepidoptera; family Nymphalidae; genus Euphydryas; species Euphydryas editha. The sequence continues at coordinate 1,768,705 of JAUPFZ010000024.1, forward strand.
AAGAGAAATAAATTAACTCAATGTTAGGTAAAACTCAATAATGTTGCATGAAAATTTTAAAGAAATTGAGCAAAACAATCTGCCAGATTAAGTTTTGTCGATAATTTTTTTATTTAGTATCTGTATATTTGAGATTTATTTTAATGATTTTGAAACGAAAATCGTGATTGCTAATTTATATAAAAGTAAACTTTAAAAATCCAGATAAAGCTTCCAGGTAATAAAAGAAATTTTAAACATAGTTATCCAATAGAATTTTCTTAAAGCATATATTAATTTTTATCTGGTCTTATCGTTAATTTACAAGAACTAAGTGATCTCTGTTGTACCTATATTCATTTCCTATAATCCTATCCTTTTCCTAGCGAACCGACAATGATTTCTGGTATTGGGGTCACGAAGAGGCACATCTTTCTTTACATGATATGCGGAGGGAAAAACGAATTACGGTATATTATTGTCATATAAAAATATAAAAACTGAAACGTAGTTATTATTTAATCAGTAGATAACGAAATAAAAGGGTACGAAAGAGGGAATATGATATAATGCGACCTTTCCTTAGTTAGATGTCGTGAGATTTTACTCGACCCTCTCTTCACTCCCCTACTCTCACGTGAGATTTTTTAAAATACGTATTTGTAATGTAAATGAGTTAATTTGTGTTCGATTATATTAGATTTATTACAAAAAAAAAGAAACGCGTTTCGGGACACCAGACAGAAGTTATTAAGAAATTAATCGTGATTATTTATATCAATTAATCACTTTTAAAAATGGTGATAGTTTTAGGTTATAATTATGCTCTTTGTCAACAGTATATGTCTGTCCGAAATAGGGCTAGCGCTGTGGGTTAGAGTGAGAGAGAAGGAGCCTGCCTACCGCTGCCACATGCGTGAGAGAGGCAAGTCAGGTAGACTGGCGCCATAACGCGTTACGTAACGAAGCGGTTTACCTTCCCATAAGAAGTTATCACTTCAAAAAATATTTAAGACTAGTATTTAAGTTTTTAAATGAAGCAAAAAAAATGACGTGATATTTGTCGAGACCACCCTGCCCCCACGTGAGATCGAGTGAGGTTTCCCTCGACCCTCACGCAACTAATGGTGGCGGTTCGCCGCGATCAGCGACCGCAACAGGTGACCGCGACAGGAGAGACAGAAAACAGAACCGAGACGACCAATGATATAACTTGTGTCTGTCTCGCCTGTCGCTACGCCGGTCGTGGCGCGAACCGCCACCATAAGGGTGCCGGTCCATTGACGCGGAGCGAGGCTGCAGAGCGGAGAAACGGAGAAATGTTAACAAATAGCTCTTGTCTATTGGAGTGGAGCGGAGATTTTCCGCGTCAATAGACAGGCGCCCTAACGGAGCCTGCCGGTCGCAGCACGCGGGCGCGGGCGGCGAGAGCGTGAGCCTTGAGGCGCTGCGGCGCGCGGCGGGCGGCCCGAGCGACGCGGAGCGCCGCGAGGCGGAGCGCCGCCGCGCCACGCTCAACGACACCTTCCGCACCGCGCCCTTCGACCACCTGCTGGCCATCACGCAGCCCAAGGTGAGCCGCCCCGGGCGCTACTACTATACTTTGTCCATTTTATTATATGCTCGACGTTTTGTTGTATTTCTGTTTTTAATAACGTATTACACTTTATTTACATCACATACGATCACATATTACATACGATCGTAGTAATCGGTATGACGGCACATCAACAATAGGGAAGATGCAATATTTTTAATTTTTTTTTCATTTTAAAGAATACCATCTAGAATAGACCACAAATATATAAAAAATTTAAAACATTGTAATTTATCGGAAAAAATGCGGTTTTAAATTGACAGTTTAAATTTTCGCGCGAAAACGGACCTTTAGTTCCGATGACGTCACTCCTGCTGTCACTTGTCGTACTTGTTCGTCGCTGGATTTCATACTTTTGCATATTTTTTCGACTATTGAGATTTTTGTAAAAATTTAAAATGTTGTAAAAAGATGAAGTACTAAGGTAAAAAAAAAATTGCAAGCCTTCGAATTCATATTGAAAGAGTGATTAGAAGACTGCGTGAATTTGCTTTTCTAAAGCCACATGCCTGTATTGATCATTTTCTAATTCCTCATTTAGACTATAGCATAATCATTTGTTGTGCATTTGTAAATTTACAAGCACCTTTAATTAAAATTGAATAAAAAATAGTATTTACAAAGCATAAAATTTTATTTTATAAATTTACAAAAAGGTTTTAGAAAAAAATATATTTAAATATTATATAAATCTTTTAATTTTGGAAATACAGCATCTATCCAGAATTTCTTTGCAGCATTTATAACTGTTACAATGCTGTTGGCACATTATAAATATCAACTTCTTTTGATTTTTCAAAATCTGGGTGTGCTATACATAAAAGTGCCTTTAATAAAAGTTTTTTAGTAAAAGTTCCTTTTACTAAAAACATTTGAAGTTGTACTTGTATTCAACATTTTGGTGTTATTTTATTGTCTTTCACATAGGAAAGTTTTGTAGCTTCTGTTGAAGGACATTTCACCTCTACTGTGTAATTTTCAGTAAGCCCGTCAGGTGTTGCACCAAAAATAGGATACTCGGCATTAAGAAGAAGTTCAGCTTTTTCAATTTTAATCTAAAATGCAGAAACAATGATATCAATTACTACAAAAGCCTTGAACCAAACATTATAAATTCTTTTATTCAAAATATTTAAACAACAGAAAAATTAATGAAGTTACCTTTCCTTTTTTGCTCACTACTTTGAGAACTTCTTGTTCTAGTTTTTTTACTTCTATCCATCGCAATGGAAGTAAATTTTGAATGTTCTCCCATAATTTTATTCAGAAGGGAACCAATTTTAGTTCTACAGTGAGCGGCTTCATAAAGGGTTGAGCCAGTAATGATTCCGTATCTGTAAAAATAGAAAAAAATAAAAATGTATTGTGTACAGTGAATATGCCAATCAAGTTTATGCTATATAGGTATGATAGTGAGTTTGTTTGTCGAAATTTAATTTTTTTTTTTAAATAATTCTACAAATACTTCTGGAAGTTCATGTCTTTTTTTATGATAAATACAATAAAACTAAGCTAGAAGCATTACTACTTACCTCAACTCAAACCACAATGGTGAATCACTTTGATGTTTAGTGGTAGAAAAAATCATATGAATATTATCAGTGGTCATTTGCTTTGACAACACTTCAAGAAATGATTGTGGAGAGTCCAACTTTCCAATCAAGCTTGAACACAGCTTATGAATACTTATACTTTGTTCGTCTTCTTGAAAGTAGCGAAGAATACTTGCTCGACAATCTTTTTTTTTTGACAGCATCTAGATATTCACTTAAAATATCCACCTAAAAATATGCAGTTATTATTGTAACATGTATTCAATAATTTCTTTGAATAAAAATAAAAAAAACTACTTACTTCAGAGAAACTGTTAGTGACTGAAATATATAGAGAAATAAGATAAGATCTTTTATAAAAGATTTTCCAGAAGCACATGTAGATAATTTAGACTTCTTCCAATAACATGTGGCGGATGTAGTCGAAGGGTCCTTAGATCTTCTGTGCAACCATAGCAATAGTGCAGCAGCATGCTTACACCCACCTGGAAATAAATTTTAGTTATAATAATCCTTGCCAGATATAGTTTAACTACTATATAAAAATAACCTTAATTTTTACCTTCAGAAGCTGCACAATCTTCACAATGGCAGGACTGAACCAAGCTTAGCATTTCATTTATAACAGCTGTAACACGATAACCTTCTTTACGTACTTTATGCTCCGGAGTAACTCGACTTTTTACTATACATAATTCTCCATCTCTTTTAATTTGGACATAGCCGATTGCGTTGTCGCCATAAGATTCTCTTGTTGAGCTGAAATAATTGCTATTTGTAGAAGCAGCTGAATAAAATACAAAGTTTAACAACTGATTTATACATACCGTAGCAATTTAGTCCCTTTCATTTCTACACTTGAAAACTCTGCACTTTCGATAAAAAAAGATACAACCATGTCAACATTAACTCTTGGTAAATTTCTGGAGTCTGCTTTGATAAACCCAACTTCCATTTTTATTAAGAAAACGTAATTAATATTTACATAAAATAATATTCACTTTTACAACCGTAACCTCAAATAAGTTGTCGTAACAAGTGTGACGTCACTAAACGCTGATTGGTGTTTTAAAATACGTTTTGTTTCAAGTAATTTTTATTTCGTAATTATTGTTAAAAATCAACATTATGTTAAATAAAAACAATGCAGAGGCCCTTATTTTATATATTTTTAACATTTTAATCATTAAATTTTCATAAATATTATATTTGCATCTTCCCTATTAGATCGCTCAGGTTACGTAATATCACACCGGTGGGATTATAACGTAACTTACGCGATCGTAAGGAATCGCTGTGGTGTCGAATTTCAATACTAATTGAAGTTCGGTTAGTATATTGAACATCGTAGAGATTTCTCGCTTTCACACAAGTTACGTATTAGTCACACCGGACCTATGTCGACAGCACTGTATGTATGTATAGAGCTAAAAAGCTCCCTCTCTGGTTCCAACTCGCAATACAGTAACAGCATATCGAGTGTGTCCCCATAAATATTTTTGAAATAACATAATATAGTACACTATCTTTATTATTCCAGTATGAAATAAAAGAAAAACTGGAAGAAATCTTCAATTCGTTATCCGAAGAGCCGCTACTGGGCGCTGGAATAGGAGGTTCCCCTGCCGGCAAACCAACCCCCTGCGCGAAGTATTTCCCTGAATTATTCCTCTACTAGTAAGTAATTCCAGTTCTAAAATTTACTTAGTAAAAAGTAAAGTAAAAGTATATAATAAGTAATAACGATGAAGAAAATATGAAATGATTTCACCAAAAAAATGTCCTAAAAATGGAATAATTAGTATTAAGGTGTTGACTGGCTCGTTGGTGCAGTTGGCAGTGACCCTGCTTTCTGCCCCAGGGTTTGGGGTTCGATTCCCGCTCCGAGTCTGGGTTCAGTATATATTTATTCATGTATGTTTATTCCAAAAAAAAAAAAATGTGTATCTGTTACCTAAAACAGGCATTAAGTTGCCTATCTTAGGAATAGACAACCGTTTGTGTATGTTAAATATATTTAAAAAATATATTAATAGTACTTTTTTTTTACTAATTGGCATATACACCAAAGGTTTTTGACACATGGATAATATGATTTATCCGAAAAATCGTATGCAAACATAGAAGATTAATGTTGAATTTTATTTTCAGATCGCAGAAAATACGTGATTGAATATTTACTGATCCAACATAATACGTAGTCGCTTCGCATAATATATTACTAACAATAATCTATACTTCCATTTTATTTCTATATTTTTCGAAAGTTTCGAGTTTTTCGAGAATAAAATTAAAAATAGGAACGTATGGAAAGAATATTATGAAGGGATTCTGTCTAGCTATCGCGTTTATTACAAATGGAAACAAAAGCTAGTTTTTGTATCTGGTCAATCATTAAATTGTTTGTTTAGTGTTGCAATGTAAAAATAATAATATTTGTTTTGTTTTTTTTTAATTATATTTTTTATTGTAGCAATAGTTTATGATATAACGGGGATTGACAATGGAATTGATTTAATTTACCTTGTATTTGTTTTTTTATTATTATTAATGAGTGTAATGAAATATTAAATATCGTTATTAAAATTAATATAGAGGAATGTCGGCGCGGAGACCAAATATATGATATAATGATATATGGCAATAATTTTGTTATGATAATAGAATGCATGTTGTTCGTTCGTGACGTCATCGATGAATGATGAAAAATACGCCTTGTGTCATGTTAATATTCAGAAAACCGCTCTGGTGTAGTGGTGCATGTAGTCGGCTAAACGCCAGTGGTCGCGGGTTCAATTTCCGCTCGGGGTAGATATTTGTATTACAAATATTTGTTTCCGGTCTGGGTGTATGTCCTTGTGGGTCTCCCCATCTGTCGTGTCTCGGAGAGCACGTAAAACCGTAGGACGCGGTTGTTATCATGAGCACCTGAGAGTTTTCGTTACTCGTGGTAGGAAATTATCCGCCAACCCGCAGTGAAGCGGGGTGGTGAATAAAGTTCCAACCCTTCTCCTATATGGAGGAGAGGCCTTTGCCCAGCAGTGGGTCGTTTACAGGCTGATTCAGTTCAGTTCATGTAACAATGACGATGAATGACGTCATAGTAACACGACACAACGCGTCATAAAAATAAAACAAAATATGAAATTTAATTTAAAAGAATAAAAGTGGAAGAAAATTTGAGCAACGTAAAAATAATTTTAATGAAAATTGAACAGTCTTCATCTTTATCATTATGGTGAAATACTCTCGACAGATATTTTCTGAAACTTGAATTAGTATATGTGTAAAATTTTGACTTCATTGAATGTTAGAAAACTGTTTTAAACTTATTTCTTGATTTTGTTCGGTGTTATGTGGTGATGTGAAATGGTGATACTATGATTTAGGTGATGATTTCGGTGATGATAAGTAATTGTATAGTATTTGGCAGTATTTAGTAAAGTAATTCTATGTGTTACATGTCGATTTTAGTTTTATATTATCTATTTAGATTTTAATTAGGGGACAGATTTTTTTTTTACATTGTTTTGTTATTATATAATAATATTGCACATATTAATTAATTTATATTTTACAATATTTTTAATATTATATGTTAATATAATATATTATTCATCATAGTGACATAGAACAAGTGTTAAAATTTTTAAATTATTTCCCATTTACAGTCTAATCCTGCATGTCAAACTAAATCGTTCAGTCTCAGTTATTTTGTTTGTAGTTAATAATTTTTAAACAAATAAGCTTTTCAACTGAAAATAAATTCTAATAATAAAGGCATCAGATATTCTTCATTTTAATTTGAAAGGCGTTTCTGCCGTCCATTGACTAAAAAGCCGTGATTGTATCTTACTATTATTAATATTAATATAATGGTTTAAAAAAAACTGTGTTTTTTCTAGGATTTTTTTTAGCTGAACGGCTTTCTAGTCTAAGGACCGCAGATTTAAGATTTAGTAACCTCATTGGATTAATATGTAGTACGCAAAATTGAATCTAATACAATAGGTAATACAGTACAGTATTCATGTAACATTCCAATCCAAGATATTAACAATAAACGAATCTCTTTAATAATATGTACAGTCGGCAACAAATTATCATTTACAGTACAGTGACAATAAACGACTGATATATTTATTTTATAATGCACAAAAAATACTTTTTAGATTTTTATTTCGAAATGAATGTACTTGTTTAATGTGAGTGACAATTTTAATTAAAAAGAGACTTATAAAAAAAAATTATTAATTATTTTGTTGTCGACTGTACAATGTATGATATTATACAAAGCTTTTATTGAAATTTTCAAGTATGATGTTATATTTGTATATATATTAGCTAGATAATGGCCCTAGATTTTTATAAATGTTTACAGTTTTAAATTGTAACTAAATTGTGTTCGGTACATTGTGTTTTTAGAATGGTAAAGGTCATAAGTGATATATGTGGTTAGTTTCTTAACTTATTTACAATTTGAATGCAAATCTTTAAAAAAATTCTTATTTATGAAGTCATTTCATGTTTAAAAATTAATTATATACATTTTTAAACCTCTTATAAAATAATAACAAGTGAACTATGAGCCAAAAGTGTTTCTATATACACTGGCTTATAGAATCTCAGTGGTTCTTAATCTTGATTCACACCATTATATCAAAAAAATCACATATAATAATAGATAAATAATGGTTCCATAAAAAGCTTATCGCAATAACTTTCTGTCTTATACTTGTTATATTAATTAAAAAAATTACAGCAAATATGGTTATTGGGTCTTATCCCATTTCAGCTCAAATGTTATTGTAAAAAAAAAGAAGTAAAATAAGGACCAATTCTAGAATTCCGTGTATTCTAGTTTATTATACTTGTTGCAATATAACAGTGTTTAATATTAACATATAAATAAGTATATGACATATTTTATGGGACGAATCTTAAGGACTTCAATATTTAATTGATTAAATTGAATTGAAAGCGTAATTAACATTGGATCATGTAACTTTATATTAAAAGGCGTTTGAAATTGCTTTAGTTCTAATATCAATACCAAATACTTTTGCTTATTTTTATTGAAAGAAAGATCTCTTACTTATATACTGAACATTATGCCTGAATAAGGTGAATGAGATGTATTCAGAGGTGTCCAACATATTGGAATATAAAGAACTCGATTTGTTAAGAGTATACTTCTTTTAAAAGAAATTAAATATGTGTATTTCAGTTAACTTCTCATATATTATTTTCTTAAACAGTTTGATGACTGTTCTGTTTTAATGTACAAAAACATTTGATGCCTTATGGAAATATTCCCTTTTTTGATAGTTTTTTTTTTTTTTTTATTAATGATAAGACTTTCAGAATCTTTTAAAGATTTCTCTGAAAGAAAAAGAGAATATTTTTCGTTTTAGTGGACATATACATGTCGTTTGATTTTCCATTTTTGCTCAGCGGTGTTTTTTTTATTCATTTAAATTTGTCCTTTAAAATATGTCAAGGGTAATTAGATTTCATATACTCCCGTGTATTCTAGGGCCTGAAAATATAACATGCATTTCTATTGACTATATACTGTTGTTACCCGTTCTTAATTAATGTATAACTAGGTAATTAGGTTGTGTTCAAACAATAATAAATGTGGTTCGGACGATGTTTTGTTTTATTAATAATATTTTTCTGTGGTCCCCATTTAGAGACTTGTCTAATTGTATTTTCAACCGATTTTAAAAAGAAGAGGTTATATTATTAATGGTGTAATGTAATTGCTTTTAAAATTTTAATACTAATTTAATTGCCGTTCGCTGACCGGCAGAGAAGAATAGTCCCGTGGAACTATTACGTAACTTGCGCGATCGCGAGAAATCGCTGTGGTGTTGAATTTCAATATTGATTGATGCTCAGCTAATAGATCGCACAGTTACGTAATAGCCGCAACGATCTCTCTTGCGGAGGTGTCGTAAAAGGCGACTAAGGCCTTAGTGGTGCCAACAACTGTACACCAATCAGGTTGGTGATGGGCAGCAGCGTTTTACCATCATAGAGGTATTATAGATAGAGAAGGGGAGCCTCCCTCGGTTAGAAAGAAAATCGCGGTACCGGTCGAATTACATACCAACATAATATTACTGTACATATTAGAGTTGTTTCTATGATTTGTTTGTAGTCGAAAAATTAAAATATAAGTAAATAATTGATGTTCACAAAAAAAAAAAACTTATCGAGATTTGAACTTGAGACCGTAAGGCCAATGGGGTACCGCAATCTTCTCTTTTTTTCGACGGCCGGCTAGTCGAGTGGTCAGGCAACTGGACACTTTACGCAGCGGTCGCGGGTTCGAATCCCGCCAGGTGCAGATAATTTGTATGACGAATATAGATGTCTGCACCGGGTCATGGATGTGTATTTATGTATATATGTATTTATATCTTAAATTTATTTCCGTTCCTAGTACCTGTAACACAAGTTCTTACGAACTTAGCACGGGGTTAGTTTAACGTGGTGTGATTGTTGGTTAATATTTATTATTTATTTATTTATTTCTATCGTTAGACGTTTCCGCTTACAGGCAGCCGTATGTCTTCCCTACTCTATCTATAATACATCTATGGTCACCATACCCTGCCGCAACATACTGTGCGTTGTGCAACCCCTCCCCCTCCAAATATCGTGAGAGGCCTACGTTCAGCAGTGGATATCTAACGGCTGATGTGGTGGTGGATTTTTCCATTCTACCCTCAAAGGTTTAAATACATTTATATCAGCAGGCTGAATCAATAAAAATAATTTAAAAATAAAGGAGTAAGCGCGTAGTAAATATATAATATTAATATTCTGAATGCGAAAGTAAGTTTGTTTGTTACGCTTTCACGCGAAAACCACTTAACCAATCATCATGAAACCTTGTATACATAATTGTTGAGGTATTAGAAGTCACATAGGATACTTTTTTTTGGTCGCGATAATCGACATCCACGCGGGTGAAGCCGCGGGCAGAAGCTAGTTTGCTATATTTAGACATATTATTATCCGTGCGCAGAAACTTTGCCGATGAGCACCCCTCCCACCGGAGTTGACTGCGTCCCTCGCTCGTCTTATATGTACCGCTAGCAACGCAGCCGATACGTACGTGTAATTTTTTGCTTTCGCTCCGAATCAATTAATTGTTGTTTTCTTAGATTTTACTTGTTTTTTTTTCTTGTTAGTTATTTGTTTTCGTTGTTTGGAACAAACTATTATTTTACGGCTTCGTTTCATTCATTCACTAAATATAAATACATAAAAATATATAATCTACGTAATAACAACAGCGTTTTTCATTTACTATTTATATTTACACTTTATATTAAATTTATAATTACTGAGACTATTTTTTATTATTTTGATGTAAAATATCAACCCTACTGACTATCGACGGGTGACGTCACAAGGCCATCGGCAAAGTTTCTGCGCACGGATAGTATTTCAGTAATACATAAAACATACTCATTGAAAATACACTGGGATACATAAATAAATAAATTAAAACAACATAGTGTCGTAAAATTTTTATTTAGAAAATAACATTTTTTTAAATCTACATTAATCTAGTGTTCAATATTTACACCAATAGTCGTTTTCATTTGGATGGCATTGTTGAGGTTAAGATTTGAGATTATAAAAGAATTAGTACAATTTACTATTGGAAGTTTTCTCTTATTGATTTTCTTTTCTCCATATGGGTAAAGTAATGGTACAATGTTGTGAACTTACTCCGAACAAAAAAATATGCTTATCTTATTTGTTTTGAGGTAATTTTTTTTTTTAAATATATATAATAAATATTAACCAACAATCACACCACGTTAACCTAGCCCCGTGCTAAGTTCGTAAGAACTTGTGTTACAGGTACTAGGAACGGAAATAAATTTAAGATATAAATACATATATACATAAATACACATCCATGACCCGGTGCAGACATCTATATTCGTCATACAAATTATCTGCACCTGGCGGGATTCGAACCCGCGACCGCTGCGTAAAGTGTCCAGTTACCTGACCACTCGACCAGCCGGCCGTCAAAATTACAATAACAATATTAACAAAAATATTTCAATTGAAAATGAACAAAAAATATTTAAAAACTATAACCAATTTCAAAGTAAAATTTAATAACTAAATAACATATGATAAAATCTATCAAATCGTTTCTGTTCTAGAACAAAAAATAAGCACAATATATTAAGGAAAGTTGAATTAGCATCTCAATGACTATGATTAATAAAAACCATATAAACTGACTATTTAATTATGATTTAATACTTAAAATAATAATAAAAAATATTTAAACATAATATTTGACATATAAAATAAAAGAAAATGTTCAAAACGACTAACGACTTTGATTTTAAAAGCCAAAGACATTTTAAACTGAAATGTGTATTTGATTGTTGCCGAGCACATGCCATATTATAGTTACTATAGTGACAATTTTTGTGCTATAAATAATAATAATAATTTATTATACAGGGTTAATTCTAAAACACCAGCAACCTCGCAGGACAAGATAGCTAACATTATGTACAACAACATTTGTTCTACGACTTTTGACATAACTCAATACATTAATTAAAAATGATTTTTTAAGCTTTTATTGTACTGCTCTGAAATTTAGAGTCTATGTTTCATTCATTATCGAAAGGATGACGCGACGCTCGGGCGCGCTTGCATAATAATAGTAATAACACTTTCTCTGCCCGATAATTCTAGTTAATAAAATTAATATAAATTGCTTGGTGGGTTTGTGGGCAGTATCATAGTATGTATATCGCAGTGACTTAGTGAATAATCAAATTTCTGGTTTGTCATGTCCCTGCAATACGTAAACTGAGTCCACAATCCCTTCATACTTTACCAGGCTTAGAACTGGCTATATTAAACGATAAAAAACAAATAAATCGTATGTATAGGAGGGCAACACATCTGCATAACCTCCAGAGGTTACAGCACAACCAGTTGTGCGGTAGACATCCGGTACCTAGTCATCAAAAGGCTTCGACTGTCCGTATGCCCGCCTATACTATAAAAATGTAGGTATGTAGATTAGGTATCTGAATTATGAACATAAAAAAATATGTGAAAATTATTAACGTAGGTAATTATTCTTTAACGTTTACTAAAGTCTAATTAAACCAATTTAATATCAAATATTGGTAGCTAGGTATTATTCACTTTTTATTGTTAAATACAGGCGGGCATAAGTATTTCAAAAGTGAAATCAGCGTATTTACAATAATTAAAAAATTAAAAATAATTGACAATAAAATAATATTTACAAACGAAATATTACCTCTAAGGTTAAAGTAACGCGCATGTCGGTGCGTATCGCGCAGATAGCGTTCAAAATAGTCACCATCACAACCAACACACAGACAACACCTAAAAATCAGCTGTTCACTAACACGTGCTAACACTTCCGAATTAGTTTTAATTTGATTGAACGCACAAATTATTTTAGTTAACCGAACCAGTTACAAAAATTTACTCGTGCTAGTTTGTCAGATTCGGTGAGTTGGCATTGTCTCACGGCTCGGTGTAGGTAAGTTCGAATATCTAGCTGCATATTGCCGACAGGCTTCCGACACATTGTCATCACACCTAGCCAGTATCCTCACCATTTCCGTGTATTCGACATTAGAATAGCGGCGGTACCATGGTTATAAAATAACTTTAGTACTGGTACAATACATCGATCGATACGAATAAAATAAATACGAGTAGCACACAAAATCATATGACGCGCGCGCATCAAAGTCGCCCGCCGCCGACTGCCGCGGCTGGCTAAATAGGTCAAGTTCAAAGGCGCTAGCGCCGCCCCGTTCCTACCTTTCCCCTCACATTAGTACGTGGTCGTTATTTACCTAATCTTTGGGACGCGCGTAGAGTTTATTGCATTCACGCGAAAAATTAAATTAATATTTATTTTTGTATGAAAATAAAATGTAACAAATTAACAAAAGTGGTAGAACAAATGTTGTTGTACATAATGTTAGCTATCTTGTCCTGCGAGGTTGCTGGTGTTTTAGAATTAACCCTGTATACCTTATATAGGTAAGCATTGTATTATATATATATATATATATATATATAGTATTGAACAAGTTAAACAAGTAAAATAATAATAATGTGCGTATATGCCGTAAAAATACAGCGTTTACAACACGTACGAATTAACTTGAGACTCCGCTGGAATAAGACTCCTTCCCGAGTCCCCGCGCCGCGTCCCGCTCTCGCCTTGCGCGCTCAGTACCGATAGCATCTTTGTTACGGATACGCGCTTTGACTCTCATTCGATTTTTGAAAATCGTTTGTTATTTTGTTATCTGTTATTGTTAATTGCGTTGTTTATTTGTTAAAGGAAGGAAAGAGGGAGGAAAGACTACATTGCCAAGCACGGACACTTGCTTTAAAAGTTTTAAAATTTTTATTTTTTTTTAATTTAATTTTAATTATTTAATTGTTTATTGTTTTTTTTTTGTGTTACCTTTTTCGATTTTTTAAATGTTACAAAAATATGATGTCATTACCTATTGTTACCCAAAGTAAACAAAAGCTGCTACTTAGTTTGAATTACATTCAATTATTTTATTTATTTGAAAAGGCAAGAGTATATATCAATTATTATTGTTTATCCCAAAACACAAAACAAAAAATTCAAATAAAAACTACGACGCATTGTTTTGCACACCATACACAGAATATGACGTCATCGGCCCAGGTTTCAAGTTAATTCGTACGGGTTATAGACTTAAGATAAATTTTTACTATAATAATTAAGTTTAAGAATTTGTGACAATATGTTATTTTTAATAAACAGTTCTAATAGCACCTATTACTATATTTCTTCTATCTACATATGTATATTTTTACAAGTATTACTGACCAATCATTTTTACAGTCTTATTAATATTTAAATGGTTTAATACATTTTATATATAATAAATTCTTTTTATAGTGAACATTTTAGTTATACAGTGTAACCTTGATATAACAAACCTTTTATCGACTTAATAAATTTTTCTTACTTTTCTATTTCGCTTCAGCTGTTCTTATCGAGGTGGCACTGTATTTTTTATAATTATATATGATATAATACACGAAAAATCTTAATTTATGCAATGATATAATTCGAGAGATAAATCCTTCAAAACATCTTAATATATTAATGTACTTATTTTTAAACGTGTAAATTATTGTTTTATCTGTTAATATTATAGATATTTTTTTTTTGCTAAATATCAAGTAGCTCGAGTAAAAACAACTTGTCTCAAAATCTGGCAACACTACTACTTAATTATTGGGGCGTAATTAAACTTACCCATCTCATATATAATAATATATATGTATATGGGCATTTGCCCAGCTGTGGGACTTGCAGGCTGATTTAATTCAATTAAACTTATCTGAACAATTAGGGAACTCATAAAGTTTATCAATATTTCATAGTTGCATATAATGTATTGTAAATCGTATCAAAAGTAAATAAATCCAAAAATAGGAACAAGGTATAAAAATCTATTATTAGCCAGTTCTTAGTAACTATTGTATGACTTACGGCGAGTTGCACGAAACCGTCGCTAACTTTCCGTTAGTTAAGTTGCAATTAATCTTAAAATTATTTGATCTCATGATTAATTTAAAGCTGTTGGAATTAATCATCCGTTAGATAGGTCTTTAATTAAACTAAAATTTTTTGTTAACTTAATCAGATGTGGGTTTCGTGCAACAGATAATCACGATTCTTGTGATTAAATTAGTTTAATAAACACTTAAATTTAAAATTTGTTTCGTGCAACTCGGCGTTAATCGTGGAAGATTATTAATTATTGGTATTTTTTATTTATTTAACAAAGAGATAGCTATTAATTATTTATTTTTTTCAATTCCAGTTATTAGTAGACACCTATCTATCTATATGTATTTATTCGTTATTATTATATCGTGATCAAATTTTCAATCGTTAATAAAATAGTTTTTATTATTCATCCACTCGAGTTAAAAAAATACACTTTTTTCTAATGTTAATTAAGTTGTAACATAATTTTAACTGACATTGTGATTAAAACTGTGATAAACACAAAAAAAATATTTGGTTAATCAGCATGGCTTCGCAAGTATAATATACTTGATTGTACTTTTAAAATAATATTATAACAAACAACTTTTAAAATATATTATAATTTTTTTTTTAATATTACCGATACTGATTTTATAATCATAATGAAAAAAAGATTTAATCTATACAATTTAAAAAAAAAGAAACCATATTTTGCATACAATTTTAAAATATTTAGTTAAAACAATAAAATATAGTACCAATAATAAAAAAAAAAAAATTGCCAACTCAATTCAGTTTTTTATAAATATTTTGATATATTGATACAAACACATATTAACTTTATTTTGTATATGTTATCATTTGAAACTTATTTAATATACATATATTATTTGAGAGTTTGTATACTATTTTTTTTTAATATTATGTACATACAATAGAAAAAAAAAATGTTTTATCAATGGCGTTGTTTTAAAAAATCACAGATTATATATGAATATTGTATTTATTATCTGTGGCATTTTTTGACATTCGTTATTTTGTGCAAAATTTTTGGTTTATTAATAATCTAACTACTATTGAGACTAATAAAAAATATTGAAGTCACTTCAGACATGGCTCCGGCCTTTTGTTATACCGGAATAAAATTTACAAATTTGGACTAGGCTGTATGGATCATAGTCCTTTGCCTTTCCCTATTGGGGATAAATTTTAAAACAAAAACAATTTTGGTTTATTAATAATCTACCTAATATTGAGACTACGGGAATCTTACCACGGATGTACCGATAGCTTCGTCTCCGCACGCGTGCGCTAAAGCTGACTCAAAGTCTTGAGGAAGAAAGATCTAGAAATAGAAACATATCTTTTTTATATTCGAATGGACATTCATGAGTACATAAGTATATAATTATGTAGATTTCGCGTGTTTACGTTTTACGAATCATACTAATATTATAAATGCGAAAGTAAGTTTGTTTGTTACGCTTCCACGCGAAAACTACTTAAGCGATCACCTTGAAACTTTGTAAACATATTCTTGGAGGTATTAGAAGTAACACAGGATACTTTACGCGAGCGAACCCGCGGGCAGAAACTAGTGTGCCTATAAGTAATTATTTGTAGTATTTATTTATGTTACCTTACCCTTATCTTTGTATTAATCTATTTAAAAGATAAAAAGCCAAACTTTACCTTATCGAGAACAGGCGCCAGCTGACCGGAGTCCACAAGCAGCCTCAAGTTATCGAGTCCTTCCCGGAGCTGATTCTTGTCTTCCAACCAATCTGTGTGTGTCCCACACCCGGTTGCCCACTGTAGGGAGGACCATTAAATTCGTATGTCTTTTGAAAGATTTTGCTGACACAAAAACTTCTAATTCAGCAGGAAATATACCAGTATTGAGGATTTCTATTTGGAATTTAAGATCGATTTTTAATTGATATAACAAGTATTAGACAACAATAATCATTTGATATGACAAGTATAAATTAAATTTTTCAAAATAAATCGTAAGGAATCTTGACGATGTGTCCGGTAGATCGTGATATTGTCACCATAATCAAAGAGTAGGAATGGGACATTCTCAAACTCAAACTTAAAATATTTTATTCAGCATAAAATTATTACAATTTCTTACTAAACGTCATGAGTCCAGTTCGGAAAGAAGAATCCTCTGACCTAAGAAGATCTGGCGAAAGAAACTCAACTCAGCATTTATCCGGGTATCTGGGACTGCATGACAAAAAAGGGTAGAAAATAGATTTTTTTGATGGTGATGTGATAAATACAATTATCTTACCCTTAAAAATCTGAAGGCGTAAAAGGATGCCGAAAATATCACCCATAACGGAGTTGGAAGACGATCAGTTAGTAAGGGTTTTGGTCGTAGATCTATCAATGCGTGGCGTGGTGCTGTCGCCCTGGAAAACACGGATGTTTATTGGAATAATGCTAGATTTTAAATTTTATTTTTCTATTTCTTTGGGTAATACAGTTTAATGGTTTTGATGAGATTTCGCCCAACTTCAGGGAACTTTGTTTTGATTATATCTAAGGGTCAGTACCTACATAAATATGACAAAAATTTAAGTTAATAGAACGAAAATTCCTTCATTACTCAATTCCCACAATTTCTTTTGTAAAAATATTGTTTTCTGTGTCGTAATGGTACATCTAGAATCTAGATTGTCAATAACATCTTGATTCAAGATGTTATTTGACAACCGTTCTAGTGTAGTGGTGCGTGTAGTCGCCTTAATGGTAGCGGTTGCCGGTTCGATTCCCGCTCAGAGCAGATATTTATATTTGTATATTTGTTTGCGGTCTGGGTATATGTCCTTGTGGGTCTCCCCATCGTGCCTCGGAGAGCACGTAAAGCCGTCGGTACCGATTGTTATTAGAGAGATCTAATAGCGACCGTTACTCATGGTGGGGAAATTATCACCAACTTGCAGTGCAGTAGCGTGGTGAATTAAGCTCCAACTCTTTTTCTTTATATGGAGAAGAGGCCTTTGCCCAGCAGTGGGTTGTTTACAGGCTGCTTTCATTTCAGTTTAGTTCAGATGTTATTTTATATGAAATTTATTATGAGAGTCATTAGCCGTTATAAAGTTAGACGTCATATAAAATAAATATTGGTCACAAACAAATAAAGTGGGTTGTGGTCTTGTGTCGTTTTTGAATGTTAAGTATCGGTACAAACTTGAGCAGTGCGGAGGGCGCCGGCGCGGGCGGGGGCGGAGCGCCGGCGCAGCAGAGGGCGCAGTCCCACGGGCCGCGCCGGCTCGCCACCTGCTCCAGGGTCAGCCAGGACGGACTCGTGTGCGAGTTGCTCTCCAGCTCCACCAGCTCGTGAGCACCTTGGGGGTTAGCGAGGGTTCGGACATATTGATTTTGTAGTATATTATTCCCTGTCAGGTGTACAATAAATAATATACGAAAATAATGTGAATAGTTCAAAACGTGATATAGGGTTTTCGAAAAATGCAACGATTAGGGTTCAAATTATGGATGAAAGTTTAATCGATTATTTTATTAATTTGTAAAAGCCAGTAGGCAATAGTTATCAAGAAGAGCTAGAAGTGGTTTTTCGTACCTGCGTGTAAAAGCGGTTGAATATAACGTGGACATGCCCAAGTCTCTCGAGGCGCGGTGCTAGGACATAACGTGGACATACCCAAGTCCCTGAGCACGCGGTGCGCGGCGCGGGGCGCGGCGGCGGTGACGCGCGCGCCCAGGACATAACGTGGACATACCCAAGTCCCTGAGCACGCGGTGCGCGGCGCGGGGCGCGGCGGCGGTGACGCGCGCGCCCAGGACATAACGTGGACATACCCAAGTCCCTGAGCACGCGGTGCGCGGCGCGGGGCGCGGCGGCGGTGACGCGCGCGCCCAGGACATAACGTGGACATACCCAAGTCCCTGAGCACGCGGTGCGCGGCGCGGGGCGCGGCGGCGGTGACGCGCGCGCCCAGGACATAACGTGGACATACCCAAGTCCCTGAGCACGCGGTGCGCGGCGCGGGGCGCGGCGGCGGTGACGCTCGCGCCCAGGACATAACGTGGACATACCCAAGTCCCTGAGCACGCGGTGCGCGGCGCGGGGCGCGGCGGCGGTGACGCGCGCGCCCAGGACATAACGTGGACATACCCAAGTCCCTGAGCACGCGGTGCGCGGCGCGGGGCGCGGCGGCGGTGACGCGCGCGCCCAGGACATAACGTGGACATACCCAAGTCCCTGAGCACGCGGTGCGCGGCGCGGGGCGCGGCGGCGGTGACGCGCGCGCCCAGGACATAACGTGGACATACCCAAGTCCCTGAGCACGCGGTGCGCGGCGCGGGGCGCGGCGGCGGTGACGCGCGCGCCCAGGACATAACGTGGACATACCCAAGTCCCTGAGCACGCGGTGCGCGGCGCGGGGCGCGGCGGCGGTGACGCGCGCGCCCAGAACATAACGTGGACATACCCAAGTCCCTGAGTACGCGGTGCGCGGCGCGGGGCGCGGCGGCGGTGACGCGCGCGCCCAGGACATAACGTGGACATACCCAAGTCCCTGAGCACGCGGTGCGCGGCGCGGGGCGCGGCGGCGGTGACGCGCGCGCCCAGGACATAACGTGGACATACCCAAGTCCCTGAGCACGCGGTGCGCGGCGCGGGGCGCGGCGGCGGTGACGCGCGCGCCCAGGACATAACGTGGACATACCCAAGTCCCTGAGCACGCGGTGCGCGGCGCGGGGCGCGGCGGCGGTGACGCGCGCGCCCAGGACATAACGTGGACATACCCAAGTCCCTGAGCACGCGGTGCGCGGCGCGGGGCGCGGCGGCGGTGACGCGCGCGCCCAGGACATAACGTGGACATACCCAAGTCCCTGAGCACGCGGTGCGCGGCGCGGGGCGCGGCGGCGGTGACGCGCGCGCCCAGGACATAACGTGGACATACCCAAGTCCCTGAGCACGCGGTGCGCGGCGCGGGGCGCGGCGGCGGTGACGCGCGCGCCCAGGACATAACGTGGACATACCCAAGTCCCTGAGCACGCGGTGCGCGGCGCGGGGCGCGGCGGCGGTGACGCGCGCGCCCAGGACATAACGTGGACATACCCAAGTCCCTGAGCACGCGGTGCGCGGCGCGGGGCGCGGCGGCGGTGACGCGCGCGCCCAGGACATAACGTGGACATACCCAAGTCCCTGAGCACGCGGTGCGCGGCGCGGGGCGCGGCGGCGGTGACGCGCGCGCCCAGGACATAACGTGGACATACCCAAGTCCCTGAGCACGCGGTGCGCGGCGCGGGGCGCGGCGGCGGTGACGCGCGCGCCCAGGACATAACGTGGACATACCCAAGTCCCTGAGCACGCGGTGCGCGGCGCGGGGCGCGGCGGCGGTGACGCGCGCGCCCAGGACATAACGTGGACATACCCAAGTCCCTGAGCACGCGGTGCGCGGCGCGGGGCGCGGCGGCGGTGACGCGCGCGCCCAGAACATAACGTGGACATACCCAAGTCCCTGAGCACGCGGTGCGCGGCGCGGGGCGCGGCGGCGGTGACGCGCGCGCCCAGGACATAACGTGGACATACCCAAGTCCCTGAGCACGCGGTGCGCGGCGCGGGGCGCGGCGGCGGTGACGCGCGCGCCCAGGACATAACGTGGACATACCCAAGTCCCTGAGCACACGGTGCGCGGCGCGGGGCGCGGCGGCGGTGACGCGCGCGCCCAGGACATAACGTGGACATACCCAAGTCCCTGAGCACGCGGTGCGCGGCGCGGGGCGCGGCGGCGGTGACGCGCGCGCCCAGGACATAACGTGGACATACCCAAGTCCCTGAGCACGCGGTGCGCGGCGCGGGGCGCGGCGGCGGTGACGCGCGCGCCCAGAACATAACGTGGACATACCCAAGTCCCTGAGCACGCGGTGCGCGGCGCGGGGCGCGGCGGCGGTGACGCGCGCGCCCAGGACATAGCGTGGACATACCCAAGTCCCTGAGCACGCGGTGCGCGGCGCGGGGCGCGGCGGCGGTGACGCGCGCGCCCAGGACATAACGTGGACATACCCAAGTCCCTGAGCACGCGGTGCGCGGCGCGGGGCGCGGCGGCGGTGACGCGCGCGCCCAGGACATAACGTGGACATACCCAAGTCCCTGAGCACGCGGTGCGCGGCGCGGGGCGCGGCGGCGGTGACGCGCGCGCCCAGGACATAACGTGGACATACCCAAGTCCCTGAGCACGCGGTGCGCGGCGCGGGGCGCGGCGGCGGTGACGCGCGCGCCCAGGACATAACGTGGACATACCCAAGTCCCTGAGCACGCGGTGCGCGGCGCGGGGCGCGGCGGCGGTGACGCGCGCGCCCAGGACATAACGTGGACATACCCAAGTCCCTGAGCACGCGGTGCGCGGCGCGGGGCGCGGCGGCGGTGACGCGCGCGCCCAGGACATAACGTGGACATACCCAAGTCCCTGAGCACGCGGTGCGCGGCGCGGGGCGCGGCGGCGGTGACGCGCGCGCCCAGGACATAACGTGGACATACCCAAGTCCCTGAGCACGCGGTGCGCGGCGCGGGGCGCGGCGGCGGTGACGCGCGCGCCCAGGACATAACGTGGACATACCCAAGTCCCTGAGCACGCGGTGCGCGGCGCGGGGCGCGGCGGCGGTGACGCGCGCGCCCAGGACATAACGTGGACATACCCAAGTCCCTGAGCACGCGGTGCGCGGCGCGGGGCGCGGCGGCGGTGACGCGCGCGCCCAGGACATAACGTGGACATACCCAAGTCCCTGAGCACGCGGTGCGCGGCGCGGGGCGCGGCGGCGGTGACGCGCGCGCCCAGGACATAACGTGGACATACCCAAGTCCCTGAGCACGCGGTGCGCGGCGCGGGGCGCGGCGGCGGTGACGCGCGCGCCCAGGACATAACGTGGACATACCCAAGTCCCTGAGCACGCGGTGCGCGGCGCGGGGCGCGGCGGCGGTGACGCGCGCGCCCAGGACATAACGTGGACATACCCAAGTCCCTGAGCACGCGGTGCGCGGCGCGGGGCGCGGCGGCGGTGACGCGCGCGCCCAGGACATAACGTGGACATACCCAAGTCCCTGAGCACGCGGTGCGCGGCGCGGGGCGCGGCGGCGGTGACGCGCGCGCCCCAGGCGGCCAGCAGCTGCACCAGCGCGCAGCCCTCGCCGCTCGCTGCACCGACCACGCACACCCTGCAGACGTACTACTAGTTACGTCTCTCTCTCTCTCTTTCTCTCTCGCTATTACTTTTTTACTGTTTATCCTAAAGGTTGACTGGGAGAAAATGTAACTATACTTGAGCCAAATTCGATGTGGAATTTATGTAAACAAACCAAATGTCATCGTGTATAGGGTTGTCACACTTTTAGTAATGAAAAATTGTAATTTATTACCATTTTCCTAGTTATACATTAATAATTTTACTTTAACATTGTTTCCTAGAACTTAACCCCCAAATACGTAATATATAAGAAAATTTGCTTATAACAAAAATTAACAAATTTGTAATTACTAATATACATCTATCAACCCTAAATTTTTGCACTGACAGGAAAATTTCGCAGATAAGCAACATTTGGTCTTTTTTGATCAGTCGTTATATTGTTAAAGGTAAATTGTTATCGATTTTTATGCACAATTTCAAATATTATAATTATTATGTTTATTCAACGTAAGTAAAGTAAAATAAATAATAAAAGAGAATGGGTGTCTGAACATAGATTTTTAATCATATTAAATCCGTTTTAAAACAAATGTTGTTTTATTTTAAATACTATTCAGGGATAGTGTAGCTATTTATAATAGAGGCATATACATATCTATACAAATAATAAATCTGTTAAAACCTCCGTTTTATTAATACACTATATATCATCAAGAATAAATTTTAATAGCGCGTTTTTTTTTTGTATCAGCGCCATCTCTTATCGTATTTTGTTCGTGCACGTATCACGTAAAAAGTACAAAACCAATGTAAATAACTTTAATACATAAAAATTATGCATAACTCACAGTATAATTTAGTTTTTGTTTCATTGTAATTAAATTTAAAAATAAATATTTAAGAAAATAGAAATAGGTACCTACGCCGCCAACGCCATCTGGTCTAAGGAATCTTAAAAACTCACAAAACTTACTTTTGAGTTATTATTTTCTTAAACTTAAAAGTTTACTAAATATGTCGGATAGGAATAGAAATCGTTTTAATATTTTAGATAAACATCATTTTCAATTAATATAGGTACTATTATGTTAAATGTCACTAAATATAAAAACGATATGCTTCCATTATACGATAGATGGCGCATGTAGGTGATAAAAAATATAAATTTATAATTTTTAAAATTTTAGTTAAATTCCCACGCGAAGCTGGGGCGGGCCGCTAGTTTATTAAAATATTTAGAAATCATTCAGTGGGAAATTAGTATTCCCACGTTAACAAGTAAATTTTACACATAATTATAGATAATATATAAATATATCTAGTTTCTAACTTATTTATTTCAAGTTATATATGTATAAATATTAAAAAATATAATTGTTATAATTATTTTCCAATAGGCTGTAAACATCTGCCTATGGTTGGTTGCTAAGCAACGGTTTGTTGGTAAACATTCCATATCGAATTTGGCTGAAGTATAGGCATTTAATTCGGCTTTTGTAAACCTATAATTAAAAATTTTTAATTATAGTCTCATAGGCAGTCATTTGACCGCACTGGTAGGTTTACGGTTAAATGAAATAAATTCTTCACCTACGTCTTCTTTGTCCTACTCTGCATCTTTCCCTGTCTCTCTCACTCACCGTTTCCCCTTGCAGGTGTCGGGCCGCAGCTGCACACGCTGCAGGGCGGAGAGCGCTAGGGCTCCGGCCCAGGGCAGGGCTGCGGCGCTGTCCGCTGCGAGATGACGCGGTCGCTTGCCTACTCGTGAGCTGTACAAACAGACAGTTTATAAATTAAAAAAAAATGTTTGTCTGTAAAGTCGGTTTACGGAAGATAATTTTACGTAATAACGTCATAAGAAAACATTGATAAAAAATTGCAAACTTTTATTAACTGAACTGTATTATTGTTATATTGTTTTGGATAATACAAAGAAGAAGTTAATTGAAAAATATTTTTTTTTTCGATAAATTAACATTTATTTGCACTCGTTAATTCAAATATTTTTTCTTTTCTACTCGAACGGATCTGCCGATGGAGTGGAACAGAGATAGATGCGTCACAAGCCGAACGCTTAGGCCGATCGTGCCTCTCTATCGCTTGTTCCGTGCTCTCGCTCGCGGAACGTAACAATGAGTCATGCTTTTTCGTGCGTGCAGCCGGTGTTCATCGATTTAATAAGACATTATCACGTCAAAATGATTTTTTTTAATCACACGTCTTAAACAATAAGGCAATGATTCGTTTTGTATCGTAACTATACATACCCAGCAATAATTTATATATCAGGGACACAACTTCAATCTATATCCTTCAACCCAATCATCCCTTTTCGGTTCATTACAAGAACTTGCAAATGTTCTATTACTGAGTACATATATAGTTGCTTCTCTTATTCAGAAGTATTGGAGTTAAATCAGTCACCCTTCTCCACCTCGGACAGGCAGATATAAGAGTCTCAGAATTACTTCAAAGATAGAATCTTTAGGTCACGATGTTTTCCTTCACCGTCGACTATGAGATAAGTTTTTGAAGAAATTGAGCACTTGAAAATTTAGCGGTGCTAGCCCGGATTGCAATCCACGATCATTCGATTAAGGTAGCCATGAGGTCAAGTGAGCATCACCTCCGGACGACAAGCAGCTCGTTCGCGGCACCGCCACACCACTCGCTGACGCAGCCCCACACCTCGTCTCCCATCTCTAGGTCTGCGACTCCCTGACCCACGTCCAGAACTACCCCTAGTAATAATAATAGAATTTAAATATTCGAACACAAAATTATGGGTTACGAATCTTATTGTATCAGCCTGTAAACAACCCGCTGCTGAGCGATGGCCTCTTCTCCATACAGA
Source organism: Euphydryas editha (assembly GCA_036937285.1). Classification (NCBI taxonomy): domain Eukaryota; kingdom Metazoa; phylum Arthropoda; class Insecta; order Lepidoptera; family Nymphalidae; genus Euphydryas; species Euphydryas editha. The sequence goes on from JAUPFZ010000024.1 coordinate 1,793,454, forward strand.
AGAAGGGTTGGAGCTTAACCCACTACGCTGCTCCACTGCGGGTTGGCGGATAACAACCGGGACCGACGGCTTTACATGCTCTCGGAGGCATTGTACAAATACAAATATCTGTCCAGAGCGGGAATCATACACAACCACAGATACCTGATAACGATCGTTACTCATGGTGGGGAAATTATCCGCCAACCCACAGTCGAGCAGCGTGATGTATTACGCTCCAACCCTTCTTCTATATGGAGAAAAGGCCTTCGCTCAGCAGTGAGTGGTTTACAGGCTGATACGCGGCGTCGAGGTGACTACTTGCACTACTACACCAGAACGGTCACGCAAGTTACGTAATAGCCCATTCGTAAATATAAACAAGCCGGGCGGCGCTCACCCGCGAACCCGCGGCCCACGGTGACGTGCGCGGCGGCGAGCAGCGCGCGCAGCGCGGCGGCGCGGCCGCGCAGCGCGGCGCGGTCGGCGCGCGACACGCTGAACGCCTGCACGCGCACCAGCACCTCCCCCGCGCCGCACCCTGCGCGCACGCGTCACTAAAGCGAAGCTATACTCTCTAAACATGAATCAGTGGAATTTCACTAACGAATCAGTGGAATTTCACTAATGTATCCGTGGAATCCACTAATTTTAAGTGACTATTCATTTTTTATCAATGTGAGAATGGTACCACGCAAAATTAGTACCTATTTAATGTATGAATATGTACATATCAGAGTCCACTGATTTGATCAATGAAAATGTGTATTTTATTTAGTGAGTATTCACTAACCTGTTATTGAAATTTACTCATATGTAGTGAATACAGCTTCACTAACGTAAATAATGATAATTCAATCAGAGCTCAGCAGCTCAGTATTTTGCGACACCTGTATTAACATTATTTATCTTGGGCGATATGTATAGCTGCCGGTCATCCGGGTACATGTGATACTTACAATGTACAATACTATTGATTACATTCGCACTGTTTGACGACCCCGTTGGCGTAATGGTCACCATGCCGGACTGCCAACCAGGGGGTCCCGGGTTCGATTCCCGGCACGGCCAACATCTTTGTGATGAGCAAATTTGTTGGCTGTCGGTCTGAGTGTTCAATATATATCGATGTAAAGTATTTATGTATGTATATGTAGTATATCAGTTGTGTTAGCACCCATAACACAAACTATAAATAGTTTAGCATGGGGCTAACCAGCCGTGTGTGAAATGTGTCCTAATATTTATTTATTTATTTATTTATTTATTATTTACTGTACAAAATAAACAGTAAAGGTCCCAATAGTGACCCTTGAGGGACACCGCGATCTAGGCGTCGTTGCGTAGAAGTTAATTTTTCTCCCGGTACAGATTTATTGTATCTCGACTTGCTCGTATCGATTTGAAAAGTAGCAATCATTTAAAATTTTCTGCACTTATGCCATAAAAGGCGATTTTAGATAATTACATATTAATATTTAATGTATCAAATGCGCAGGAGAAATCTAACAGGGTTAAGATAATAGTCTCCCAGATATTGTTCTGGTAGGATATTAGGTCGACCACAGCAATTAAAGCAGTTTCAAGGGTAGAATACTTTTTGCTTCAAGAAACTTAGCTGCTTACAAGCTAGGTTCTCCATCAGCTTGGAAAGAGATGAAATACTTATGGGACGCAGATCAGATGGAGTTGCAGGGTGTAGGTCTAAGGTATAGGTTTAACTATGGCTTGCTGTCAAACCCTAGGATATGTACAAGTCTCAAAAGATTTGTTGATAATACCTGTTATAATTGCTAAACAGTCTGGCAGCAAATCATTCTAGATATATTGTACACGGTACCAGAGCCACGAGGCACAAGCGCAGCAGAACCAATTTCAATTGACGTCATTGGTTGCATTTTTTATATCTTCCAGACGCAACAAATTTAATTACTTTAGAAATACACTTAAACTTTATTTATTAGTACATAGTAGATTTCTAAATATGTATATGTTCTTACCGGTTGAAACAGCGTCTTCGACTAGTATGACAGTTTGGTCAGACTGTGTGTGGAGGGCCCTAGCATGGGGCCCACTTGGAGCACTAGAACTGGCTCGGAGCCCTATCACCAGTCCTGCGCTCCCGCCGACAGCCACACCACAGATAAAGATTACCATACTTCGACGCCATACTATGAGATAAACAGGACATATTAAAAAAAAATTGGTTGTCTGTAAAGTTGGTATACGGACGATAATTTTACGTGATAACGTCATAAGAAAACATTGATGGAAAATTGCGTACTTTTATAAACTGAATTGAATTATTATCACTGAATTATCATTATTTTGTATAATACAAAGAATAAATTAATTGGAAATTACAATTTTTTCGATAAATCAACATTTATTTGCACTCGTTAATTCAAATATTTTTTATTTTCTACTCTGACGCATCTGCCGATGGAGTGGAAGAGAGACAGATGCGTCACAAGCTGAACGCTTAGACCAATCGTGCCTCTCTATCGCTTGTTTCGTGCTCTCGCTCGCGGAACGTTACAATGAGTCATGCTTTTTCGTGCGTGCAGCCGGCACTCATCGATTTATAAGACGTTATCACGACAAAAAAAAACTTTTACATAATATTTATGACAAATTAAGAAAATGTCATAATTAGCAAAAATAAAAATAGAGTTTTTTACCGATAAGGAGACATTTTTTTAAATATTAAAAATCTTTTTAGTGCGTGTCGGATTCTATACACTGTCGTTCAAATCAAAACCCTCCAAAGGGGAGGGGGGGGGTGTAAGTATATACTAATGTCTGGTTTATTTAGTTTAATAGTCTATCTATTCCTGATTTTGACAAATTAAAAAGTTTATGTCTATCTAAATTTAGCAAAGTCGATAGAGACATATAGAAGTGACAGATCACTTGATCAACTTCTACCACACTAGTGCCAAGTTGTGAGGTTGGGACCTAAATTCAATTCAATTCTTCATATAATCGAGACCTGACCTATGATAACGAATGAATTAATCACATTTTTTTAATATGCTATAGATGTATTTAAGTAATTTGGATACCTACCATGGTCTTTGAAGAGTGTCACGAGCTCCTGGTACAGAATCATGGGCGAGAGGGGTGGAGCACCCTCCTTCACCCTGCGAGCCGCCTCCCGCGCCCACGCCGCCGCTCGGGCTCTTCCCTCCGTCACCAATTCATGGTCCCACATATCCGAGAATGCTTCTCGGATCTTTTATTATACAAAGGTGGTTAAAATATACCATAAATTGATTTTAAGAAATATTAGCAGTATATTGTTTTTAGAACGCTGTAGCAGCAAGTTGGCGAAAGTCACTTTTTCCAATAAGGAGAAAGAAGAGTTGGAGCTCAATTATGCCATGCTTATCCACTTTGGGTCGGCAAATAACCAAGTAAACTAGATTAGCTTAGAGTTTATTCCTTAAACTACGGTTTTTCTTCGATTTGAACCCATGACTGTCTATAATCTTTTGACGAGTTTTGGATGCCAGGAGGCTATTTTAGTTAAATTTGATTCAAAATAGAAAGAAATATCAATTTTTTATTTATTTCCTTGTATTGCCTACACATGTAGTTTAATACTACTACTTGACTGACCCGTTGGCGCAGTTGTCAGTGACCCTGACTTCTGCTCCAAGGGTTGTGGGTTCGATTCCCACCCCGAGTCTGGGTATAATATATGTTATTTATATATGTATTATTTATAAGTATATTTATTTAAAAAAATGTATATCAGTCGGCGCGGCGGTTACCGTACTGTTACCTTAGGAACAGATGGCCTTGTGTGTGTGTTAAAACATATTTATATTTATTTATGTAGTTTAATACATTCATAAAACCTAGTCGCTTATTTATTGTGGCAATATAGCTATAGTTTCACTATAGTTAGAAAAAAATATCTATATATCTGTACTAATTCGAAAGTACTCTTAAATAAAATTTAAAATATATTATAAATTATTCTCACTCTTCTAATTGCTTCAGCTGTGTGGTTAAAAACATTGTAGAATTTGTTTTTGCTGCTGTTTGCCGCTACTATAGCTGCTTCCTGTAAAAAAAAAAAAGTGTTATTATGACATATTGTATATTTATTTAATGAAGTATTTGTTTTTTAATGCAGTAATTTAGGGATTTATTTATTCAAATTCAAGGTTTCAAAAGGACTTTAAATTATTTTTTTATTTAATTATATTTGTACAGCATATAGAATCTGTAGAGAAGACATGGTAAGAAACTCAACAGTTTTTTTAAATATTTATATTTAGTCATATGTCTTGCTTTAAGGACAGTATTACTAAATTCACACATCTTCACTGGAATAATTTAAAAAAACAAATTCCATTATACAGTCTGTTTGTTGAGAAGGCTACGAAATATCACACTTAGGGCCTGTTTCAAATGTTGCTGATAAAGCTTATCTTGCAGATAAGCAGAGAAGTTATTGATAGATATTATTAATAGTAGGTAAAACATATCCTTAGGGTTTATTTAACTTGATTTTTAATTTACAATTTTGCAATTAGAAATATCTTAAAGACGAAATGAAGTTTGACATTGGAAAAGAAAAATATATGTCAGAAAACATTGACAGTAACCGGTGAAAAAGGCCTTTAGGCACTTATACGATAATACTTAGAAATATTCAAATATGTCGAACAATTTTATAAGTATCTTAACTAATAAGTAGTAGAAACTGTAAGTATTGTTTAGTATATACACATTACATTAATCTATAGAATATAAATATATATAGAAATAAAAACTGCCAGTGTCAAAATATTTTAAATTTAATTTCAGTAAGTAAATGAGAGCATGGACCCTTATGGACAACCAGTTATATATGGTAATCAATCAATTATATTATTATTTATTTACTTAATTACTTGAAAATTTTTATCTGTATTAAAAGTAATTAAAATTAAATATTTATATTTAAAAATACTTTGTCACTTCAGTTATCAATCCTAATATTTTTATATTAAATAATGATCAGTTTTTATTAAAACATATACCCTCTATTGAGCATAATATTTTATTTATATTCAGAAATATAATTGTATTATACAATATCTTAAGTTTATTTTCTGTTGCCAAAATAGTATGACCTAGTAGCAAATATATTTAAAGTGATTAACTTCTAATTGCATTGTTATGTAAGTTTCAGGGTCATATTAGAACAATAATGTCATTACCACAATACAAACATACATACATAAATAACATAAAAAATATGAATTTTAAAAAGAAAATTATAAAATCAAAAACATCGCGGGAGAGAAACGTTCAAGCCAAAGTACCAGGGATTCATAGATTAATGAGAGTTACTTACGTGCAAAGCCTCGATTTTTTCTCCCGCTTTTAACTTAAATTCATCCATATCAAACACAACAGACGGAGGGTCGACCTATACCAAATGCACGGTTACTTCATATCCAAACTCATCACAAATTCAACCTTTGGCCACAATCCATTTTAAATATTTCAGTCTGAAAATAGAATGTCATTGCGAGCGCATCTGCACATAAGTTGAATGTAAACGAAAAAATTATGACTCTAAATTAAATAGTTATGAGTTTTTTAATAGACTTTATCATAGAATAAAGGATAAATTGTAGTTAAATCACAATTTTTACCTTCAATAAACATAACCTATTTGACGTCTGCGATTGACGTTAGACACCTGATTTTGACACTTCATTAATTTGACATGTCTTTGCTCAAAGTGTCAATAGGACAATCGTTTTTAAATAAATTACGCCAAAATACTTTAAGATTTATATTTTTGTTCTAACTTATTTGAATTTGTGTCATCATAGTATTTTTACCCGACTTTTTTATGATGTTAATTTTTTGTTTATAATAATGTATGCTTTAAATATAATGTAGTTTGTTTTTGAGGCCGCCAGGCTCCCTGGACCAGCTGATGTGAGTGCTCAGCCGATAGGGGCTAGCCGTCTGGGGTAGCTGGTCGTCCGGTGATGGGTGGGGCACGAAAGCGCGCTGGAGGATGTAGCACGGATGTGCTGCCGGTGAAGGAGTAGTGCCCAGAGGGTTCAGAGACAAGAGGAGCTCGAAAGCGCAATAGTGCGGCGGGGCCATAGTCTTGTGCTGTGGCCACCCTAGTCATGGTCGGCTCTACGTTGATCGTGGCTACCCTGGGCGCGGTCAGCGATGGTTCTCTAGCTGTCGCTGGCTGTGTCGACTGGACTGCATGGCAGGTGGCAACAGCACCCGCCTTGATTGCAGCCGGTCAGGCATCCAAACCAGGGGTGGTGTGTCCAAGGGGGTATCGACACTTAGAGCACTGGGTGGTGGTGGTGTGTTCGGCACGGTGGTGCGGACGGTGGGAGTGTGGCGCTGAGAAGGCGCGGAGATATGTGGGGGAGATTTTTATCCCCATTCGGTCGCAGGAGCGGGGGGAGGGGGTCGCTCGTCCGCTCTGTGGGGACGCGTGGTGCGCTGGCTGCCTGGGTCGAACCTGGCTCCTTACAGTTATTACGTGGCTGTCTGGGTGCAATCCGGTGGCGGGGGTTTGTCGCTCAATGCTGTTAACCTTCTGCTCTGCGGTGGAGAATGAGCGGCGCGTGTTGAGTTGGGCCTCTCCTGGTACTCCTCTGCCTCGTGCAGAGGGGACTGGTCGAGTGGCTACAAGCAGGGGCCGACGGGCATGCACCGGGTTGTCATGGTGGAATGCGAAAGCGACCCCATGGCGTCCTACTATAGCGCGCGACGTTATCGATGGGTTTTTATGCGGTTTTCCATCGCAAAAAAAGACGTATTCCCATACGAAGTCGCCGATGCTCGAAAAAAACCAATGATCGGCCAAGAGCCCAAGACTAGGCTACTTATGCTAGGCCGAGCATGGGTACTCTATCATCGCCCTATGGCTGGTACACCATTGGTCACCGATCGATGCTCTTACTAACGACGTACGATCATCAGTCTATCCTCGGCCGATGATGTGATGAATTTACTTCTGCGCATGTACTCTAAATATCACATCAGCTGTTTCTTAACCTGAAAAATTTTATAATTAATATAAAATTTCATTACTTGCTTTTATTATAAATAAAAATTTTACTACTTTTTTTTCTTATTATTAAGAATTTTCATTATTTTTTTGTAACTATTAATTCAAAATTGAACTAATTTTTTTTATTATAAACTTAAAATTTCATTTCACTCTAAAGCAGTGTTTCCCAACGTTGGGCCTACGCCCCACTGGGGGGCAATTTGATAGTTAAGGGGGGCAATTTAAAAATTGACTCGACACGACTTTAACAATATTGAAGGTTAAAAATTATGCATGGGGTAGGGGTGTGCGATAATTATCGATAATTCGTAAGTTTTCGATAATTTTTCATTCGATAATTATCGATAATTATCGATAAGTGTTATTCGATACTTTTGATTCGATAATTATCGAAAATGTTTTGCGATTCGATAATTATCGATAATTTTTTCCGGTCCGATAATTATCGATATATTTGTGTGATCCGATAATTATCGATAGATTATTTCGATACCGGACGGCGGATGACCTTTTTTTTTTTAGTTATTCGGATAGGGAACGGAGGATTATGTGGATACCGACGGCGGATGACCTTTTTTTTTTTTTTTTTTTTTTTCGTCGTCCGAAAATTGTGCCGATAATTATCGATAATAAAATTATCGATAATTTTTTCCGATGAACACCCCTAGCGTGGGGGCATAAAAAATTTAGAAATGTTAAGGTGGGGCATGGCCTAAAAAAGGTTGGAAAACACTGCTCTAAAGTTATCTATTTGTATTCAATAGCAACTAATTAGTTACATTTTGTATAAGTATAGTTCTAATACAATTTTCTTTATAATTATAAATGTAAGAACACGTAACAACAATTTAACGATAGAACAATAATTCAAAGGTTGAAAGGTCTTCGTATGCCAACTGCGCCTAAGAGATGGCACCACTAGGATTTTAAAACGCACTATCGTTGGGTCACATTCAATTAATTAATTCTCGTCGAATAGTTTGATTGGTATGGGATATCCCGAATCCGATCAAATCGGATCGTACATGAACTCTCGGATTGGTATTGGATTGGATTGCATCGGACTATAAGGTCCTACGAAGCGCCTAACTAACTTGCTTTCAAGCTATTGAACGAGTTGTTATTAGGGGTGTTCATCGGAAAAAATTATCGATAATTTTAGTATTGAGTTATCGATAGTTATCGATAATTATCGAATGAACAGTTATCGATAATTATCGGATAAAAATTATCGATACTTCACAAAAGGTATCGATAATAAATTATCGGCACAATTTTCGGACGACGAAAAAAAAAAAAAAAAAAAAGGTCATCCGCTGTCCGGTATCGATATAATCCTCCGTTCCCTATCCGAATACCTAAAAAAAAAAAAGGTCATCCGCCGTCCGCGATCGAAATAATCTATCGATCATTATCGGATCACACAAAAATATCGATAATTATCGGATCGGATAAAATTATCGATAATTATCGGATCGCAAAAAAAAATCGATAATTATCGAATGAAAACTTATCGATAATTATCGAATGAAAAACTATCGATAATTATCGAATCAAAATTATCGAATAACAGTTATCGATAATTATCGAATGAAAAATTCTTCGAGTAGTTACGAATTATCGATAATTATCGCACACCCCTAGTTGTTATCCTTCATCCGATCATCCGATCCGAATTCCGATATTCAAATAAATTAATTAGGGGTGTTCATCGGAAAAAATTATCGATAATTTTACTATCGATAATTATCGAATTGAATTATCGATAATTATCGGATAAAAAATTATCGATAGTGGCGAAAGTTATCGATAATTATCGGATACAAATTATCGATAGTTCACGAAAGTTATCGATAATTATCGGCACAAAACGACGAAAAAAAAAAAGGTCATCCGCCGTCCCGTATCGACATAATCCTCCGTTCCCTATCAGAATACCTAAAAAAAAAAAGGGTCATCCACCGTCCGGTATCCACATAATCCTCCATTCCCTATCCGAACCTAAAAAAAAAAAGGTCATCCGCCGTCCGGTATCGAAATCATCTATCGATAATTATCGGATCGCACAAAAATATCGATAATTATCGGATCGGAAAAAATTATCGATAATTATCGGATCGGAAAAAATTATCGATAATTGTCGAATGAAAACTTATCGATAATTATCGATAATTATCGAATGAAAAATTATCGATAATTATCGAATCAAAAGTATCGAATAACAGTTATCGATAATTATCGAATGAAAAATTATCGAGTAGTTACGAATTATCGATAATTATCGCATACCCCTAAAATAAATCCTAACTTCATACGCCTTATTCTTTCTGTCCACACTAGGGATGTTCATCGGAAAAAATTATCGATAATTTAATTATCGATAATTATCGTATTGTGTTATCGATAGTTATCGATAATTATCGAGAAAAAAATTATCGGTAGTGGCGACAGTTATCGATAATTATCGGATAAAAATTATCGATAGTTATAGATACTTATCGATAATTTTCGCTAAATTATCGGACGACGAAAAAAAAAAATAAAAAGTCATCCACCGTCCAGTATCGACATTTTCCTCCGTTCCCTATACGAATACCTAAAAAAAAGGTCATCCATCCCAAACCAATTGTCGATAATTATCGGATCGCACAAAATTATCGATAATTATCATATCACACAAAATTATCGATAATTATCGGATCGCACAAAATTATCGATAATTATCGGATCGCACAAAATTATCGATAATTATCAAATGAATAGTTATCGATAATTATCGAATGAAAAATTATCGATAATTATCGAATCAAAATTATCGAATAACACTCATCGATAATTATCGATAATTATCGAATGAAAAATTATCGAGTAGTTACGAATTATCGATAATTATCGCACACCCTTAGTCCACACATTCGACACTCGCCCCGTCGTCACTCGTCCCTATGCACCCGAACTACTACATAAATATATATTTTTTTCTTGTTCGCATATTCATGTGAAGTGTAGCGCGTAGGCATGGTAGATAATAAAGATGCCAACACAAAAATCCAATTCCAAAAGAGAGAAGCCAAAGTTGTCAGAACTAAATCAACACAAGCAAATACGGAGAGGTGCGCAGTAGACGAATGAGCGAAACGTACTAACTGTCAACGGTGTCAGGCGCATCTCCGTCTAGTGAGACGTTACGTCTCGCTCACAGTGGCGTGGCGTCACTCTCTGTCTCGCTCGCTAATGACAAACATGTCCACTATCCATCTCTCTCATCATTTTGCCGTTAAATTAAAAACCTACCAAGAGCTTGTGCGAATAAAAAACATTTGAACTGAGTATAATGGGTTAGCAAAAATCGGGTTACTTCAGGTTTTTATTTTTTTACCAGTTTTTTTTAGTATGAAACTAACAAGTATTGTACCATTTTACAATCCTGATTAAATGTGCGAACTTTTAATGGTACTTGCCAAGGCACTTTAGTACATTTTTTTTAAAGGTGGGCCTTTCAAAGTCGACAAATTTTGAAAATTTTAAATTCATAGTTTAACAAATAGTCTTAATTCTAGGAAACTTGGGGTAATTTTGTCATTATTTTTGATTGTGGTTCTAGAAATGTTATTTAGGGTTACGATTCCAAAGTTTAAATGAACAAAAATAATAAAAATTAACCACAATAACCGAAAAATGGTTACAGTTTGACCAATTTTCTAAGTTTTGCTTAAATGCCCATAACTTCCAAACTGCATGGGATAGATTTTTTTTCTGATTTTTCTCATGATGCTTACAATCAATCCTGTCACCCTGTTTTGGCTTGACGTTGAGTTCTGGGACACCCTGTATATATATATATATATATATATATATATACATACATATACACACACATACATACACATATACATACATTATAATATACTAATAAAGAAAAAAATATATATTTATGTAGTAGTTCGGGTGCATAGGGACGAGTGACGACGGGGCGAGTGTCGAATGTGTGGACTAAGGGTGTGCGATAATTATCGATAATTCGTAACTACTCGATAATTTTTCATTCGATAATTATCGATAATTATCGATGAGTGTTATTCGATAATTTTGATTCGATAATTATCGATAATTTTTCATTCGATAAATAAATATATATATACATATATACAGGATATATGTATGTGTATATATATTTATTTATAATTTATATTTTTCATTAATGTATTAAATGTGTAAATGTATTTTATAGATATACTATGAAGATAACAGTAGTACACCACCTACCTTTTCCATGCATATTCTGTATAGTCCGGGTTGTCTGGAAGAAATCGCTACTTAGCGATAAGACCGCCTTTGTACCTACATACATGTTTTAAATATTGTTTATATTTAAGTTATGTATGTATATAGTGGTGAACAATAAAGTGTATATAAATAAATATAAAAATATAAATTATAATTATAACTTTAATTTTATTTTTGCACATTTGGTGAGCAACCGGCCACTACTTTTGCCCGATCCTTACTGGCTATCCTCGGCCGATCCTCACTGACTATCGGCCGATTCTTGGTTACTATCCTCGACCGATGCTCGGTTACCAGGCTTGGGACGATGTTAACATCCGATACCCAGCCAGCCTTGGCCCAATGAAAAATCTGATTCTCGGTCGATGCTCGAGGATCGGCCGCCTATCTTGGCCCAATGATCGACCGATCCACATTCTTCGTATGGGTTCTGCAGTGAAGACCGTGTATCGGCAAACGTAGTGTGGAGTTTCTTCCGGCCCGCTGGACCGACGATTTACGCAAGGTCGCGGGCGGCAGCTGGATGAGGATTGCGGAAAACCAGGATATTTAGCGCGAACTTGGGAAGGCCTGTGTCCAGCACTGGACTTCGAGAGGCTGCAGCGAAGTGACTAAAGAAACCTGTAAACCTAAAAAGCCTAAAAAAGAAAAAAATGTAAACCTAAAATTTTACAATCTTAATTAAAGTCTCAAAAGCGGTCATTTGACCGCTCTGGTAGGTTTAGTGTTAATTTCGATCAAGAAAAACATAGGGCCTAATATCGATTTCTGAGGAATGCCAATTCGGCTTACTCCTATAATCTCAGATTTTTACTATCTGACTAACGGTTTGATAAATAAGATTCGAACATGTAATATGCATAGCTTGTTATTCCTAGATTTTTTAGTTTTGCCAAGAATATTTTATGACTTATAGTGTCGAACGTATTTTTTAAATGTTTATATATCTCCACAGCTATTTTCTTTTGGTCTTACTTTAATTTTTGTTCTAAGATCTATTGCAGATGTATCTACTCGTATACACTCTGTATTTAATTTTTTCTGAAAGCCATATTACATATTAACTTTTGATGTGAAACATCTATAGCGGCACGTAAAACCGATTTCTGGCGTGACGACGCATGCCGTAGCTACGATAAAGAAATTATAAATAAATACTTCAACCAAATAACAAATTTCAAATGCTACAAAATGTGACTATGGAGGGTTTTGAACTTGCAGCTCACGAGCGATATATGAAAATAAATTCTTGTACACCGCCACTGCGCTAGCCGTCATTAACAACTTTGAGTGAAATTGTGTATCAATATAGAAAAGTTTGCAGTTTTTTTGAATGATGTATTTTATAGTGAGCAGGTAAATCGGATATAAATTCGTACGAATGCAAACACTTATTATAGTTTTATAATTGAACAGTTAGATTATGTCTTTTCACTCTTGAAATTGATTATCAAATCAATCACGCACTGTAACGTCCGGTAACACTTTTATTTGACACTCGATCTTAAAAAGTTGATATTTTTGATGAACAATGTACGTTATGAAGTCAATAATATTTCACTGAATCTACAGTATATACCGATATTGTTAACGATTTACACTAGTTCCAATCTATGATGACTTAACAAACAAAATAGTTATATTTCTGGTTATTTTAAATTATTATTACTGTAGACAATAATAAAAGGTGTACACGACCATACGACAATAAATGAAAACACATGTCGTATTGGTATATAGAAATATGATAACACTATCAGAATATATTTTGAACCGTTTTTGAAAAAATGAAATTTTCGAACAAACTTAATATCACAAATTAATAAAATACATAGTACGCCATTAGCCGCGTCCAGAACGACTGAGCACGGCTCGCGAGCCACGCTCGGACTTTGCCTCGCGAGCCGTGGCCCCGAGGCAAATTTGAAAGTTTGTGAGCGTGGCTCGCGAGCCAAGGTGAGCCATTTTGAGCATTTAGTTTCTTTCCGGCATACGATGATAAATCACGTGTTTTCAGCTGCTAAATTATGTGGGTCTTTTGAAACCCACAACATTTCGAAACTTCCGTAAATTGGTATTAAGCGAATAAATAAATAATAATAAATAAATAAAACGTTTCTTTCGGACTTCTTGTCCATAAAAATCAACATTATTTTACAGTAGGAGTCACAAGTAGAACACAGAAAGCAGAAAATAAAATACAACAACATTATAACAGAAGTAAGCAAAGATAAATAAAAAAAACATATAATTTAACATTGAATTAAATAAAATCATGTAATTCAATATAGGTAATGTCATTCAATTTAAATTAATAATAATTAAATTACATTATGTCAAAGTTAATAATAAAGTATTATTTATTCATTTTTAATTCACTGGCCCGCGAGCGTCGTTATATCCGTCCACACCGCCCGAGCAGCTCAGACTGAGGCGCCTTTGAGCATCGCCAAAAACCGACAAATTATGGCTCGCGGTCGAGCGCCGCTCGGCCGAGCCAACGTGTGCCCGAGGCAGCCCGAGGCAGCCCGAGCCCCGTCCACACCGGCCGAGCCATTGGCTCGCGAGGCTGCCTCGCGAGCCAATTGCCGGCCGTGCTCGGTCGGTTTGGACGCGGCTATTTGTAATTTAGGCTCACTCACCTCTGGAAAAAAAGGCGGGCATGGGCGGTTAGGTAGCCGCTCGCCGCTGTATTACGCAATATTTTGACACTATTATAATTCAATTATTTGTTCGTTTTTGATTGTCAGAATAATAATTAACACATACAAAATTCGTTAAAAGATATTAAATTTTAAAATTCTCAATATGTCCACCATGAACTCGTACACACGAAATGTAGGTATCTATCTACGTAACATGTTTTTTCTCACTTTTGATAACAGGTCACCATTATCTGCCATATTTTTTAATTTATCAAAAGATCGTATTATACGATTTTTTAAGTCGTCCACATCAGTTACATCCGTGGCGTAAACATCATTTTTAACATAGCCCCATAAAAAAAGTCGAGTGGTGTGAGGTCGGGATTAAAGGTTGATTCTCCCGGATCCTCTGGATAGCTTTAACCATAGTTTGACCATTTGTTGGACAAACACGGGCGTGCCCATACCTCTCTTGGTATGTACGAATCGCTAAAGCAGCGTTTGTGTGACATTCTCCATAAATTAATATCATATCGGTGTACTCTGAAGCCGTATAATTATAGCGAGGCATTTTTATTAAAAATATTGCTATTTGCACACAAAATAAGCGTCCAATTTCGCACAGTTCACCTAACAAATATCCTAAATAATGTGTATTCACTTAATCTCACTTGTCACTTCAGTATTCAAGCGTCTAATATCTCACATTTCACAATAACAAAAAAGAAATGTACTTGAGTACCTATAAACAATGGCATCACTAGATCGAATGTTGCGCGAGCGCTGAAGTCTCAAATAACTTAACACGTCACAGGCTGACGGCAGTCGGCGACACACTGACCTAGTGACCTACTTACGAATTATGAATAAGGAAGAAATCGATCAAAATATTTCAGAAAGAAAGCGCAAATCAATTATTACCTTTCCACATGAAAGTTGCTACGCTACGTGTGTCAAGTTAAACGTCAATTGAAATAATATTTTATTTTAAATATTTTTTTCATTATATATATACAATATCTTTATATATCAGAATAAAAAATAAATAATATATCTATTTCACTTGTGAAAATATAATAATAAAACTGTGTGGCTCAATCTCTTAAAATGAATAAGTGCGATAAATGTACAAAGAATATTACTAAAAGAAGCCCTGGATTAGAATGTAGCAAATGTGGAAAAAAGGTACATGGTAATACAACATGTTCAGATTTAACTAATAAACAAATTGCCGCAGTACGCGCAACAGAGAATCTAGAATGGACATGTCAAGATTGCCATAATTCCTCTTTAAGACGCAGTTCCTTCTTCACACCCGATGATGATGATGACAATGAAGAAATACCTCATGATCCACAGACCCTAACAATGAATATGAAATATATATTAAAAGAATTAACAAAAGAAATGGAAAAAGCTATACAAAGAGAGATGAAGGATTTTATTAAATCGTTACAATATCAAAGTGAAAAAATGGACGAAATAGTGGAAAGTATAGATTTCTGTAAACAAACTATTCATGAATTAAAGAAAAAAAATAACGAACTATCGAATAAAAATTCTAATCTAGAAACAAGAATTAGTGCTTTAGAACAACATAATAACGATTTAGAACAAAATAAATTAAATGATCAGTTAGAAGTTTTTAATATACCAAATACTGAAATAGAGAAAACAAAGCTTATTGCTACGAATATAGCTAAAAAATTAAAAATGCCGTACGACGATATTATTCACATACAGGCTAATAGAAAGACAAAAGGAAATGATCAGCCTGGAACCCTAAAATTTAAAATGAAAAATGCGGAAACTCTCCAAAAATGGATACAAGCATCAAAAATTACAAAAATATTTTTAAAAGAGATTGTAGAAAATGAAAATGAAAATATTTATTCTAACAAAATAGTATTTATGAAAGAATCCCTCACACCATATAACAAAAAACTTCTTTGGAATGCTAAAGAAAAATTAAAGGATATATACCAATTCATATGGTGCAAAAAAGGCGTTATCCGTGTGAGAAAAAGTAATAACAGTCAAACTATAATACTGAGGTCACTAGAAGATATAAATAAGCTTATTTAATTCTTCATAGTTAATATTTTCTCTATTTATCCTTATTTTTATTACTTAATTTTAATATAACTATATTGATTCTTATAATTTTACAACATAATGGATGTAATTAATAACGAAGTAACCGAATTATTTAATTGCTCAAATTTGAATGATTTCATAGCTTGTGTATCTACTAATAATAATAATAATGATATAAGTTTGTCATGTATTCATGTCAACATAAGATCCATGATTAAAAACTTCTCAGCATTAGAACAAATAATTACGCATTGTAATATAGTTTTAGATATCATTGTTGTAACAGAAGCAAATATTTCGGACTCTATTAGCAATATGTTTAACTTGGACGGTTATGAAATGCACACAGCATTACGTAAAGCGCGCAAAGGAGGTGGAATTATTATATATATTAATAAAAACCTTAAAGCAACTATCACTAAGCCAAAAACTAATACTTTTGAATGTATTTTAGGGTATATAAAAACACCAAAAAATTATTCCGTAACACTATGTGCAATCTACCGTCCTCCAAATAATACCAAACATTTATTTATTAATGAATTAGAAAAACTTGTGAAAAATATATACGATAAACATGAAATATTTTTAATAGGTGACATTAATATTAACTTAAAATCAGACAATTCCATTAAAGATACTTACAATAACATGATGTCAAACCTAGGCCTAATGTGTGGGATTTCAGATTACACGCGGATAGAAATATCTAATAATAAAATTAGTAAATCTTGCATTGACCACATATATGTTAAATCCCGCTCACTAGATATTTTAACCGCAGTACTTGACACAGTACTCTCCGACCATAGAATGATTGCAATGGCATGCCTTAGTTCAATACCCATACAAGATAATAAAATAAAAAATAAAGTTGTCATTAAAAATGATCAACTCAAAAGCCATTTAAAAAATATTAATTGGAAAGCGATAGAAAATATTAACTGTCCATTAGAAATTTATTCATATCTTAACAAAAGCTTTAATGACTGTTATAATAAATCAAAAGTTGAAATAAAATTAAAAACCAATCCAAAACGAAGTCATAATAAA
The DNA here is from genome assembly GCA_036937285.1 of Euphydryas editha. Classification (NCBI taxonomy): domain Eukaryota; kingdom Metazoa; phylum Arthropoda; class Insecta; order Lepidoptera; family Nymphalidae; genus Euphydryas; species Euphydryas editha. The sequence goes on from JAUPFZ010000024.1 coordinate 1,810,572, forward strand.
TGGATAAATAAAAGTATAATTAAAGCATGTCAATTTAGGGATAAATTATTTAGAAAATGGAAAAAAGATATAAATAATATGATATTAAGAGTTCAGTATAAAAAAGCAAGAAATTACGCAAATTATAAAATTAATTACTTTAAAAATAAATACTATAAAAATGAAATTATCAAATACAAGAATGACCCAAGAAAACTATGGCAGTTATTAAATACACTAACTGGTAGGATAAAAAAATCATTAGATGAAGTTATACTAAACGCATTTGATAGTAAACCCATCTCGGTCAAAGATATTTCGAATAATTTCGCAAAATCTTTTAATAACAACGTTAAAAATATAATAAATATATGTAAAATACCATTACTTGATAAAAATATTTACAAAAATTCAATTAATGTTTCATGTAGATTTATTAAGGCTGATAATTGTAATATCTCTAAAATATTAAATTCACTTAATACCAAAAAATCAGCAGGCATAGATAGTATTCGCGGAATTGATATCGTAGGATTAGGTGAAAAATTATGTCCTATCCTTGTAAAATTTATAAACAGTAGTGTAATGTCAGGAATTTACCCAAAAGATTTAAAAACGGGCGTCGTTAGACCAATAATAAAAAAAGGAAATTTCGACTCATATGAAAACTATAGACCTATAACTATACTACCAATAATTGATAAAATAACGGAGAAATACATTCATCGACAAATTCAAAATTTTTATAATGAAAATAATATACTATATAGTAATCAATTCGGTTTTCAACCAAAAAAAAGTACGACACAACTTTTATCAATATTTTCAAATTCAGTAAATAAGCATTTGAACGACAAAAAACACATTTTGGTAATATTTATAGATTATAGCAAAGCATTTGATACTCTACAACACGATGTCCTTATTGAAAAATTAGAAAATAACGGAATCAGGGGCCCTCTTTTAAATTGGTGTTATAATTATCTTTCGAATAGGACATATCGTGTTAAAATTAGCGACACGCTTAGTGATGAAGTACCAGTAACAGAAGGAACCGCACAAGGTTCAGTTTTAGGTCCCCTTCATTACCTTACATATGTTAACGATCTTCAAAACGTTATCAAAAACTGTGAAATGTACCAATTTGCGGATGATACATGTCTTCTATCGACCCATCGCGATATAAAACAAGCAATAAAAAATCTTCAATTTGATTTTGATCAACTTTCGAAATGGTCACATGATGTTGGTCTAATATTAAATGCAGAAAAAACGAAAGCCATCTATATAAGCTCAACACACAATAGATTCTCTGGAGATATACAAATTACTGCACATAGCCACCAATGTTTCCACAATCCACAAACTTATACATGTACTTGTAGCACTATCGAATTTGTTAAAACACAGCGTTACCTAGGAATTACAATAGATACAAACTTCAATTGGAAAAACCACATAAACAATGTTTGCGACAAATTACGTGCCCTTTTAGCAAAATTAACCCTAATAAGACACAAAATTCCTTTCTCGATACTATTAATGTTTTATAAATCATTAGGAGAATCTATTATATCTTATGGACTAAGCACCTACGGTCTTACATTTAAATCAAATCTTGATAGAATTTTTCATCTTCAATTAAGAATATTAAAAACAATTGTACCCTTATACATAAGAAATAAATACAAAAATGATTACTTGAAATTATTTAATTACTGCAAAGTAATGCCAATTCATACTAAAATAAAATATACGTTATTAATCGAACAATATTTTAATTCTAACATTCAAATCAAATTAAATCATAAGAAAATAACCAGAAATATTACAAATCAAATATTACAAATCCCTAGACATACTAATTTTTATGGAAAACGTACACTTGAATATATTATTCCTTTGTTAATAAATAATCTGCCATCAGATTTAAAAGAAAAAATTCAAAAAAAAAACTATAAAAACATACTTAAAAAATTCTTTTTAAACCAACATATAGAAATAGCAAATAAAATGGCCACATGTATATAATAATTTATAATATATTATTTTAATTTAAAAAAAATATTTAGTTTAATAATACATAGAACTCGTACTCGTGTCGATCGCTGTCTCGAATTATGTGTATTGTTTAGATGTAATTTAGATATAGTTTTTTATTTCTTATTTTATTTTATCGGCAATAAATGGTACACAGTAAAGTTTCATTGTAAACTTATGTTGTACCTTAAATTTATATTTATCTAAACTTGTAATTGTTAAATAAATAAATAAATAAATAAATAACATATTAATTCTAAAGTCTTATGAACAACGGTATAAGGTTTATTTTGCGTTAAATTGTAGCATGGTTAATGAAATAACGTTATTTACAATTTTCATTTAAATTGTTTTAAATACGTAACTTTTGTCGGACATAATAGATTAATAACAGACACAGAGTGATGTTTTAGTTACAAAAAAAGAAAAGTATTTTGTGACTAAACTATGAGATATTAGTTAAATTAATTTTTGCACGTTAATTAAGAATGTTACTAACTATACTCAGTATTAATTATTGTCGTATTGTCACGACCACCTATACAGTCTATATGCAGTAGTGTGTGCGGTGTAGGGGTGTTCATCGGATAAAATTATCGATAATTATCGTATTGAGTTATCGATAGTTATCGATAATTACCGAATGAAATGTTATCGATAATTATCGGAAAAAAATTTATCGATAGTGGCGAAAGTTATCGATAATTATGGGATAAAAATTATCGATAGTTCACGAAAGTTATCGATAATTAATTAATTAATCACAATTTTCGGACGACGAAAAAAAAAAAAAATTACCGAAGTCACTGATTAAACGAATTAAGTAGTCACGATTTGAAATAAATTCGTAAATTTTTGTATTTAATGAAAATAAATGTTTATTCAATAAATAGTCATCGTTATCTGGAAAAAAATCGTAATATTTTATTTTATCATTATGACATATTTAGTTCCTATCACAATATGTTCTTTTCTGCATATTACTTTTACAAAATAATGTCGATGTTTCACATCTGCCAGGCGTCCCGTGACGGCTCATTTTTTTAAATCTACTTAAAATATTGTACACTAGCTGCTGCCCGCGACGTCAAAATCAAAATCAAAAACAACTTTATTCAAATAGGCCCCACGAGCACTTTCGAATCGTCATTTTACAAAATTAATATTGTAGTGATTATTATTATTTTTTATAAAAGCTACCACCGATTCGGAATGTGAAAACTCCGTAGTTACTCTTTTGAAAATAATATATAAAATGTGTTTTAGTACAAAATTAGTAATATAATAATAATAATTTAATAATAAATATAATAAAAAAGTAATGAATAAAATATAAATAAAAGTAATATCTTGCATGAAATACAGCGCCACTAAGTCCACACGTCTTTATCAGCTAAATAATCCTGGACCGAATAATAAGCTTTATCTATTAACTTTTTCTTAATAAATTCTTTAAATTTAATATGAGACAATTCCAGAATTGTTTGTGGGATTTTATTATACATGCGAATACCATAACCCAGAAAGGAGACGTTTACTTTGCGCAGTCGGAAGCTTGGAGTTACAATTTTGTTATTCCTTCTAGTGTTTACAGCGCGATTAAAGCTATTTATTTCAAAACAATGAATATTCTGGTGAATATATATAATATTATTATAAATATACTGCGACGCAATTGTTAATATGTCTACCTTTGGAAAAACATCCCGTAGGGAGACTCGAGCTCCAAGATCGTAAATGCCGCGAATAGCCCTTTTTTGTAAAATAAATATAGTCTCAATATCTGTAGCATTACCCCACAGTAACAGACCGTAAGACATTATACTATGGAAATAGCTAAAATATATTAAACGCGCAGTAGCAACGTCGGTCAGTTGTCGTACTTTTCTAACTGCGAAAGCTGCGGAGCTGAGTTAGGGGTGTTCATCAGAAAAAATTATCGATAATTTCATTATCGATAATTATCGTATTGAGTTATCGATAGTTATCGATAATTATCGAATGAACAGTTATCGATAATTATCGGATAAAAAATTATCGGTAGTGGCGAAAGTTATCGATAATTATCGGATAAAAATTATCGATAGTTCACGAAAGTTATCGATAATTATCGGCACAATTTTTGGACGACGAAAAAAAAAAAAAAAAAAAAAACGTCATCCGCCGTCGCGTATTCATATAATCCTCCGTTCCCTATCAGAATACGTAAAAAAAAAAAAACGTCGTCCGCCGTCCCGAATTCATATAATCCTTAATCCTCCGTTCCCTATCCGAATATCTAAAAAAAAAAAAAAAAAAAAGGTCATCCGCCGTCCGGTATCGAAATAATCTATCGATAGTTATCGGATCACACAAAAATATCGATAATTATCAGATCGGAAAAAATTATCGATAATTTTCGGATCGAAAAAAATTATCGATAATTATCGGATCGCAACAAATTATCGATAATTATCGAATCAAAATTATCGAATAACACTTATCGATAATTATCGATAATTATCGAATGAAAAATTATCGAGTAGTTACGAATTATCGATAATTATCGCACACCCCTAAGCTGAGTCTACCATTCAAGGATGACAAATGGGAATTCCACTGAAGTTTTTAGTCCAAATGTATGCCTAAGAATACTGTAGTATCATTGACAATAAGCCTCTTGTTATTTATTTTTAAATTATAATTTGGATGTTTAACATTAGGCAACGAAAATACAACGCACTTAGTTCTTTTTTTGTCTTCGTTGCGTTTTAATTGAACGCTATTAGATTACACGTTGTTACAGAATGCGTTGAAGAAATAAAGGTTCACTGCTCGTTCCCCGTAGGAGATAGCGTGATAAAATGTAGCCTATATGTTAACCCAACTTCTTAATAATAATCGTGCCAAATTTGAAGTAAATTCATGCAGTAATTTTTGAGTTTATCCCGGACATACATACAGACAAACAGACAAACCGACAAAATTTTTAAAAACTATATTTTTGGCTTCGGTATCGATTGTAGATCACACCCCCAAGTATTCTTTTAAAAAAATATTCAATGTATAATTTTGACTTTCCTACCATTTTATTATAATATGTAGGTAATACCTATAGATTATATTTTTATTTAATTTTGATTTTAATTATATCGTAAATAAAATAGTTCCTTATCTTTTAAATCACTTGTTGTTTATTATGTAAATAGTGAAATCAAATATTAAGATCATTTAAATACACCTGTTACGTGATGTAGTTCGTAATACGATCGCGGTTTTAATGTTATAAATAATTAAAAGTACATTAAAATTGCTTGCAATAAATATTTTATGTTATAATTAAAATTTTACAAAAATAAGAAACGTTTGGTACCAATAATTACATCTAAATTGTGTTGATTAGTGATTATTAAGAAAATGAAATTATACAAGACTTTTCGGGAGGGGAGTAAAATAAATCAAATAATATGTGCCATTCTGAGTAAGAAATAACTTTTAAATAATAACTTTTAATAGAATTTGAAATAATTATTTATCATTATTACTTATGTATATCATTTTTTACTGGCTATCGTTCGTGGCTTTGCTCACGCAGAACTAAATAACTGAAACGCCTTTTTAGATTAATCTTCAAAAAAGTCAAAGCTCAAACGAAAAGGAAATGAGAGAGAGAGAGAGAGAGAGAGAGAGAGAGAGAGAGCAAAGCATAAAACTTAACGCATTATCCCGCATATTTAGAAAAGGGCATCCTACTTGCAAAATTTTATATGTCTTCCTTCTTAATAGTTTAGGTTCAAGATTATGAATCGTCAGGCAATCACTCAGTCAGGAAATGTGATATGGCGTCAGAAAATGTGACATTGTTTGAAAAATTGACGGGGTTGAGAGTTTTTAGATGCAGTGTACGTAATTTATGGGTGGAATAACCATAAAAAGCATGGTAATAGCTCTTCATTTTCAGTAAATCTTCCGGTGCTGTCGTATGGAGCAAGCATTGGATGGATGTCTCCTATGACACTATTGTTGCAGTCAGAAAATACACCGAGAGGGGTACCGCTTACTGATGCTGAGGTACGAATTGTTTAGATGTTACAAAAGTTTTTAAACTCTTACATCTTTATTTTCGTATATGTAATTAGTATATTTATGCTTGCTGCAATGTTGGTAAAAACATTAAATAAGCTGAAGCTGGATTGGCTGAATATATTATCATTACTATTTTTAGGCTTAGACACTCGAGTTGTTCAAACATATTTTATTTTTAAAGACAAAAACGGGTACATATCACGATATAGTTTTTTTTGACGATTTTTGTCAATATTTCGGACCAGTTCCATGGTCCGTGGACACAACGGTATGTAGCCGTTTTTATCACGTCAAAACAAACTATATTTTTAGTATATAATATACATTACGATATGAGAATAAACTGAACTGAATTGAATTAGCCTGTTAACGTCCTCAAACCACCATGCTGGTCTTCAGCGGCTTGGCTGATATTTTTCCCTACTATTAGTAATGATCACTACCAGATATGTCTAGTCTCTAGTCTCTATCAGTCTATGATAACAACTGGGACCCACGAGTGTACGTCTTCTCTTAGGAACGGTAAGGAGACTCCAGAACCCAGATCTGAGAGAGATCTCCAGATCTCCAGATCTCAGAGAATCCGCGACAACCGGCGTTGAGGTGACTATTCGCGTCTTATATCAGAATGTAATAAATATTAGTAAGGGGTTTCATGTTCATTTTAGGTCTCTTGGATGGCAGCTATACCATACTTGGTATGCATGCCGTGCAATATTTTGGTTGCGGTCATCGCAGACAAAGTTGGGCGGAAGATTACGGTTATTTTCATTTCATTAGCCAGTGCTGTAAGTGACTAGACTAAAGTTACGTAACCAATAATAATAGGTGCTATATAAGGGAACGTGCCCATGCTACGTGAACAATTTTTTACAATTTTCTACCACCTACCTCTCCCCATTGGTGACTACCCATATTATTTGCTAATACCCTCCCACTACCCCTCAAATTTTCACGAAGTATTTCATAAATATGTTTTTTAATGATTTTTTGCAAACAGAAAGTTAAAAAAGTGTAGTCAGTAGTAATACTGATAGTGTAGCGTAGTGTTGTCACCTGTGGGTTTAAAAATAAATTTCTCTAGAGGATATTGACTACGTGACGAAAACCTAAGAAAAGTGACCAAGTGTGGTATTTTCTGAAGACCCCCCCCCCCCTGAACGGAACAAATAGTATGGGTACGTTCCCTCATTATTTATTAATAACTATTCTGTTCCAAAAAATTATAATGTCTATATAATCTTACGCAAAAAACAGGATCTTGAATAAAATTTTCATTTCATTCAAACAGAAGAATGTACGAAAATGTGACGTCCAGTTAAGAAGTTTTAAGTGTGGGCAACCTGCGCAGTGTATATTTATATGTATGGCCTGTACAAACAATTGTCATGAGCGAGAATTGAATCCGCGACCACTAGCAACACACCAGCACCATTAGCGCTGCGCCAAACTATCGTCAATATAGATTTTATTTCTGTTTAGGCAAGTTGGGTTTTACTGCTGTCTTCTTTCAACATCTGGGTCCTTATCCTAGCGAGAGCTCTTGTTGGCGTAACAATGTCAGGGTGCTACGTCACTTGCCCTATATACACCAAAGAGATAAGTGACAATAGTATCAGAGGGGCATTGGGGTGTTTGGTAAGAAGTATTTTCTTTCTTTTTTGTGTTAGGTACGGGTACGTTTCTATACAAGTACGTTCTTGTGATTACTTTTGAGAAAAATTACTTCGTATTGAGTCTGGAAATTATATCTGTTGTATTGTGACGAATTTTAATTTCCATTTTATAATTACACACAATTACACAACGTTTTTTGTAAAGACTTTAAATTTATATTTTTTGTAAGATATATTATTCTTAAAGATTTTATTTACAGATCGGTGTGTGCTTTAGTTTGATTTCAACTGCTGCTGTTTGTAATATTATCGTGTTTGCTTAATGTGTGAGATTATTGTGATAAATAAATGTCAATTTAGCTTACAATAATAATATCAGTGTTTATAGCACTTATTGGTCATCGAGTTTAGGGAAAAACTTAACTGTAGCTAACTCATTCTCTCACAGAAAATTGGGTTAAAGTAAATTAGTATTAGGGTCATTTGAAAAGCTCGTAGCCTAATATAGTTAGGAGCATGCTATTTTTATGAAATTACTCTCATTTTGAAGCTACATGATTCTTGAGCAATTGCGTAAAATTTAATTTCCTTATTTGATTTACGATTTCTCACACTTTAATATTGTTAATGTCATATATGATTTCTCACACAAGTAGTGGTAATTTAGAAAAAAATTGAATAAGAAAGGTTTAAGAGTAAAACAAAATAATGGAGACATGTTACCTTTACGGGAATCTGGGCTTTCATTCGAAAAAGTGTCGAAGATCCACGTAGCGCCATCGACGTCTACCACCGACGAAAATATTGAAAAAAAAGTGATTCGATTTTACCTAACCGCATATTGACTGTTAATAAGATAGCTGATGGCATGACCATTGGAATCTCATCTGAACGAACGCACAACATAAGTTACTGAGCTGCACTTTGTAAAGGTGTGCGTGAGCGGTGGGTGTCTCGGCTGTTTAAAGTTGAACAAAAACGATTTCGAGTAACGATTTCTCGAGACAGTTTGGAGCTGTTTGAGGCTGAATCAACTGAATTTGTTGAGAGATTTATGACTATGGATGAAATCTGGTTGCACCATCGTACTCCAGAGACAAAAAATCAATGTAAACTGTGGAAAAGACCAGGATCTCCAGCACCGTAAAAAGCAAAAGTGGTTATGTTAGTCGGTAAAGTGATGGCGTCAGTTTTTTTGGGATGATTAATTAAAGATAAACGTCTTGGATTGTTACGAAGAAAAGTTTTGTTTCACCAAAATAATGCACGAGTTCACATGTCAGTCGAGCCTGTTGCAGAAATCCATCAGTGTGGCTTCTAATTGTTACCCCATACCCCATATTCTCCTAAGCTCGCACCTTCTGACTAATATCTATTCCCAAAGCTCAAAAACCACTTAGGAGGTCAAAAATTTTGTATAAATAAGGAGGTTAAGGCTGCTGTCGCCGCATATTTTAAAGGTGTAGACGAAATTTTTTATTGAAGCTAGTATAGAAGCCCTGCCCGGCCAATGGAAGAAGTGTGTGGAAATCGGGAGAGAATATGTTGAAAAATAAATAATAAATAAATTCCTATATTTTCATTTTCCTGCTTAGGCTATGAATTTTTTAAATGCTCCTCGTAGCTATAGTGCGTTTCATAAGGTCATCCAGAAAGTCTACAAATCTTTAGGTATAATTCTGTTTCCTTTTATTCTATTTGTGGGTAACGCATTTGCTGATCCTCTGTATCTGTAAATGTTTATGGGTAATAAATAAGCTTAACATTTGGTGTAAATTGTTGTTTTGTTTCTTATAAAAACTTATTGTTAAATTTTAGGTAATATTATTTCACACAACAGGAAATCTCTTTCTGTACGTGATTGGTGATCTATTGAACTATAATATCATCCTCTGGATCTGCTTGATGATACCGACGGTACACGTCGTCGCGTTTCTGTTCATGCCGGAATCTCCTTCTTACCTCGTGAAGAAAGGCAAGTTTGAGGTAAGCTGGTTCATGTTCTAAGTTAATAAATGTCATTGAGATTTCTTTGATATTTTATTTATAACAACTAATCAGTAAAGACTAGTTAGGTATATCTTGATTTATGGTGAGATTGAGCACTGTTAAGTGAATCCGAGGTGATAGCGAGAGCTGTTATAGTGGTCTGACCTTTAGAATTAGTGTTGTTTGTATTTCGCGTTTATTTTAGTAAAACTTTAGTTACAATACATACTACATTTATATTGTTTTATTTTTCGTTCAATTTAATTATTAGGCTGCATGCAGTGCTCTGGCGTGGCTCAAATGTAGTACGGAGGACGATTTGAAAGTTCGAGAAGAATTTGACGTTATAACAAAAGAACAGAAAAACGACGAGACTAATAGCAAGTTCTCTCTTAAAGAGATATGTGAGTTTTTAATAAGTTATTCTAGTATAGTCTATATGTATAGTAATAGTCTATGGCTCTAAGTTAACGTTAAATTATTCATATAAGTGTACGTGTACGTGTACTTGAAGTTGATCAAGTGTACACTAGAACAATTTGACTGATCTTTTGGTGCAGTTGACACCCAGTAAACACATTTACATAAAATTTACGTCAAGATTATATCATTTAAGTAAGTCACGTATGAGTCATATATGACTCGGTATTTCATACCTTCTGACGTTGAGTTTGGGTGTACCTAATATTTATTTATATTTATATTGTTTGTTTGTAATGTAGACCCTGGAAATAAAAGCCGACATTAATAATGCCAATCAGAAAAAATATGTATTGTGTTTTATGCACATTGAATAAGAACATATTATCTAAGACATAGGTATTAAGGTGGCTTCTGTAGGAAACGACGACCAGTGTTGGACAATACTGGACAAAGGTTTCCCGTGAAGAGATTGATTAAAGTTTTATTTGCTATCATGTTCAACTGTGAATTAGTGGATCAATCGGATAAACTTCCGAAAAGCGGATACCGAATTTCGTCATGAAATTTGGCACGGACATTCTATTTGACTATCTATGAGTCCCCTTAAAGGGATTTTTGGCGGCACGCAATATTTTTCGAGATATTGAATTTTTTAAGTACGCTGCTTAGCACACTCAATATAAGAAAGCGAGTCGATCAAAAGAAAAAGGAAAAAAACCTAACCTATCCTAGAATGTGTAAATGCATTTTACAGCGATTAAAAAAAAGACCTAACAACCTAACCTAAGCTAACGATTTAAAAAAATCTTAAACTAACCTTACCTTAAAAAAAAAAACTAACTGCGTAATGAATTTTTCAGCCTCCAAAAAAAAAAAAAAAAAGTGGCGGAGAACGTAGTGAAACAATGGCCGATCATCTATGCGAGTTTTTATGGCGTTGCGTCGTCGCGTTAAAAATTGAACAAAAATCCGTTCAATTAATTATTACAAAATATAAAAAGTGTGTATCCGGGAAAATAAAAAAAGTGGATTGATTATATATATGTGTATAAATAACGCCTGTAGTGTGTGTGTGTAACGTGGCGATAAATATATAGATATATTATAAGCGTGCTATGCAGCATAGGTACTCAAAAAATTCAATATTTCGAAAAATATTGCGAGTCGCCAAAAACCCTTTTAAGGGGACTCTTAGATAGTCAAATGTAATGTCTGTCCCAAGTTTTATGAGAAAATTCGGTATCTACTTTTCACTTTCTTATATAGAGCGTACTAAACAACGTACTCAAAAAATTCAATATTTCGAAAAATATTGCGATCCGCCAAAAATCCTTTTAAGGGGACGCTTAGATAGTCAAATGGAATGTCCGTGCCAAATTTCATGAGAAAATTCGGTATCTGCTTTTCGGAAGTATACCCGATCAATCTATCGCATATCTTATAAGTCATTACAGTTTCTCAGTTGTATGAAAATCAGCAATAAGTTACAACTGTAGTAAAATAATAAAGCAAACAAATCTGTTATTTAAAGTGAGTTATCTAAACATTTGAAACTTTAATCAGATGGTATTAGTACCTACATATACCTACTAACTAACCCTATCTTAATTCTTAACTAAATATGGAAATTTAAATAAATATTGTTAAATAAAGTACACAATCCAAACTTCAGCAACTTGTTCTTAAATATTAGTTTACTATATTAAGAAAATTTGTAGAAGGTTTTTTTTAATAATTTGTAGAAGATTATATAACCTTAGTTGTCGAATAAATTTTGTTTATGTCAACTAAAAACCTTTTGTTGACACTTTCTTAGCAGCTGGTTTTTCAGGAGTATAAATATCATTTTCCATGTTTAAAAATAAGTCTTATTTCCAGAGTTATACACGTTTACCCTTATTATACTCCCTTGGAGATAAATTGTCAAACATGCAATATGTTATCTGTCATTAACAATAAGCTGCGCTGCGCTGCGTCCGCGCACACTTGAACAGGCTCGAGCCTGCAAAAAAAACGTACATACATATTTAGCTTATTATATTTGTATTCTTATATACTAAACTAGGCTTAATTATAATAAAATAGGTGCGTCTATGTATATATGTATCTCAATTCCTCATAGACGGGTGGTTTAATTTAAGGCATTAAGTCCACTTTTTGTTCAAACTTTATTTTGCTTTTTACCCGACTACGCCAGAAGCAGGGTTATGTTTTTCGAGAGTATGAATGCATTCATACTCTCGAAAAACATACATATATACATAATGTATGTATGTATAATTGCTTGGCATGCTCTGCGGTCTGAACGACTCGATGAATTTTAGCTTGAGAGTGCCGTTAGATTCTTATTAATTGTGAAAGTGACAGCGGGTATAAATTTTTGTTTTAGAGTTTTTTCATTTCCACATTACACAGAAACGTAGTCGGGTTTTTTTAGTTTTTTTTTTTTAATTATTAACTCGTTTGACCAATAAAGTATAGAATAAATAAATAATTAAATGAATTCCGGTGAAATTTTTATGTATCTCTTTGAGTGACATTTGCGATTTGATCTCATGTCGACCAGGATTTAGTTAAAATAAAACTATACTTCTAATATAAGATTATAATAAATTACTGCATTGTTATCGGTCCTTGATAAGCGTGCAAAGTTTCAAACCTATCTAACGTTTTGAAGCGGGGGAAAACCACATTAAAAGATTCGTTTACTTAAATATTACAAAGCTAATAAAAGCGTGTTAGAAAGCTAAATTTAACGTAGAAAAAATAAGATAAGATTGTATGTAATTATTAGAACAGATTTTAATCTGTTAAAATAATATAGCAACGAGTTAGGCAACGGCAAATATTGATATACTTAATATAAAAATATAATATTTATATAATTTAAAAAATTATTACAGTCGAGTGATAATAAATAAAAAAAAATCTTATCAATTTAAATTGACGTTGACATTTCTGGATATTGTTCTTCCGGTCGTGGTGTCCTAACGTGATCTTTTTACCTACGTTACACCTCAATAATATAGCTTTCAAAAGATGAAAATATTAATAAAATTGATCCAATATTTTTAATTAAGATCATATAGTTATAGGTAGTAATGTTAGCCACGAAAATATGTAGCACATAATCAGGTACGCCGTACAACACATACATAATTTGTACACGCACACATGTGTGTAGTATATATAATTAAGCTAAATGTTTATTGTGTACGTGGGAATGGCTTGTATACCCGCATATTCTAAAATTTACACTGAACGGAACTGATTCAACCTGTAAACGCTCCACTGCTCCACTAAATACCACGAGTAACAACTGGGATCGACAGCTTTACGTGCTCTGCGAGGCACGGTGGTGAGACCCACAGGGACATACACCCAGACCGGAAACAAATATTTGCACAAATTCAAATATCTACCCTGGAAATCGAACCCACGACCCGGCGGTCATTGAGGCGACTACTCGCACCACTACACCAGAACGGTCATCTATTATTAAACATATAGTAAAATTATGTCTAATGTTCGAATCATTGCTATTCTAAATTATTGTAAAAATATAGATTGAAATTCACAAGAAATTTATTTTCTTATTCATTATTTTCAGTCTTCGACAAAACTCTCAGGAGGGCGTACCAAATAGTCGCGGTAGTAACTTTATCCAGGGAAGTATGTGGTGCTATACCGGTTCTGAATTTCGCTGGTGATATATTCAATCTGGCGTCAAAAGATTCTGGTTTGGTGCTGACTCCTAACCAGCAGGCGATGTTGCTCGGTGCTGTCCAGGTCGTTGGGTCAGTTCTAGCCTCGAGCGTCGTCGAGAAATCTGGTAGAAAGGTGATAAAGCAGAAATACTTTTTAAGGTTATAATAAATACACTATCGAATATCGTTTCTAAAACGTCATTTGTCTGTCTGTCATTAGGCTGTATCTCCACAACCTAAGAACCTTCCTAGATACACAGACTACAGAATTATGTGATATAACGCACCTATCACTGAGCCCTTTTACAACTTGTGAACAAAAAAAAAAAAAAAAAAAAACTAAAACCAAAAACTAAAACGTAGATATTTGTAAATATATATTATTTAAAAATAACTATCAAAACATAATTTAGCATTATTGTGCAAGTACTGTGTTGTTACTTTGCCGTGCGGTGACCGGCAGAATATAATAGTTTCGATCTCTTTCTTGCGGAGGTGTCAATAAAGGCGATTAAGGCCATAGTGGTACGAAGAACTGTACACCAACCAGGATGGTCATGGGTAGCACCGTCACAATATCCTGTCACAACACACTGCGTTAGTGAACCTGCCTGCCAAGCGTGGCGAGTATTAAGTATTAAGATAAAACCCCTCCAAATATGATGGGGGAGGCCTTCGTTCAGCAGTGGACATCCAACAGCTAAATAGTTCTTCTCCACCCGTAGCAGTTAAGATAAAAATAAGACAATATATTGTATAAATTTTAAGCTAAGATCAAAAACAAAAAGGAAAAAAACTTGTTAAAATTGGATTAAATATATATTTCTCCTTTCCCCCTCATTTACTCCAGAGTAAATTACATTCTAAGTGAAAATTAAAGATAGAATAGACGACAAAATATTGTATAAATTTTCAGCTAAGATCATAGTTATAAGGAAAAAAAGTGTGAAAGAGGATGGATGAAAGAAAGATAATTAGTATGAGGAATAAAAATACGAGATACATGATTGCAAGAACTGGTATGTATGAGTAGATGAAATAAAAATTGTTACCACAGTCCCCTTTTTATGAGTCGGGGGTCTAGATTGAAAAAAAAAGGTTAATGTTGTGTTGTGGTGGTGGTTTTGTTACTAGAAATAGGGGCACATCAGAGATAACATACTGTTCTCTTATATTTACGCGAATTTTACTAATTTAATTATAAGACTATATCGGATTTTATCGCGTTTATTTAAAACTTTACAGATTACCAATATTTTAAATTATTTCCCGACGTTTCGGACCCTTTACAGCGTCCATGATCTCGGGGGACTGAGGTGTTGGGTGTCCGAATAATTATTCGGACAACGCGATAAAATCCGATATAGACTGTTAATGAAAGTGATAACATACCAATATTCTTTAAACTTTTAATTAATTTTCATTATATTTTCAGCCTCTCCTCTTCTTGACATCCCTCATATCTGGTGTCAGTATGTGCGTCCTCGGCACCTGGTTTATGTTGCGTGATTTTAATGTGAGCGCCGCATCTTGGGTGCCATTACTGACGCTTTGTGTTTGCATCTTCTGTGACTCTTCTGGTCTACAACCCGTCTCCGTTGTGCTTCCTGGGGAGATATTCTCCTTTAAGGTACCTATTAAAAATAGTGTCGCTGAATAACTAATTACTAAATAAATAAACGACGACCGTTCTGGTGTAGTGGTGCGAGTAGTAGTAGCCTTCGATTCAGGTTCGATTCCCGTTCGGGACAGATATTTGTATTTGTACAAATATTTGTTTCCGGTCTGGGTGTATCTCCTTGTGTTAGAACGTTACAGTTATAGGAAGACGAATCGTAACGCTAATTGATAAATATAATTGATAATAATAAACAAACTCTCTGTTTCTTCAACTTTGTTTCAGAATATATTAAACTATATGTATGTATGCGTATGTATGTAGACATATGGCTATTTGTGTATGTGTATGTATGTATTTGTATGTATGTATATATATAATGTGTATGTGTATATATGTGTGTATGTGTATGTATATGCATGTATGTATGTATATTGTGGATGTTTTGTACAACCCTACCGTTCTATTTATATCCTCTACCGAAGGTTGCCTGGAAGAGATTGCTGCTTTAGCAAAAGGCCGCCTCTTGTAAATTTTTCTTTTAAAAATATTACTCTGTATTTGTAATGTTTTTTTTGTGTGCAATAAAGAGTACTTGTATTGTATTGTGTTGTAATTGCACCAGATTTGAATTTCTTAAATTTTAGCTATTGTTATGTGGCTAGCTGTTTAAAATGTATTATTACCCGACTGCGACAGAAGGTGGGTTATGTTTTTCGAGTGTATGTATGTATGTATGTATGTATGTATGTATGTATGTATGTCCATTTCTTTGGCACGCCCTACAGCCCAAACGGCTGGACGGTTTTTGACATATGAGGTGTCATTGGATTTGTCTAAATTGTAGTAGTGACATAGGCTATATAAATTTTCAAAATGGCGCCCGCAAATGGCGGAATGAGGGGGGGAGTTGATTTTTTTTCTCACTGTAGCAATATGGGTATCAAATGAAAGCTAGTATATTGTTTTATTCTTTTTAGTTTATAATAAGAGTATTTTACGCAGTCGGGTTTTTTGATTTTTTTAATTAAGCATACTTGTTTTTCAATTATTTTCCAGTATCGAGGTATTGTAATGGGGACGACAATGGCCTGCGCATCGTTGTCGGATTTCCTTCAACTCTTATTCTTCAAACCGTTAGCTAACGCCGTAGGAATCCAAATATCATTCTACTTCTTTGGTATCGTCTGTCTATTAATGGCAGCGTATGTCATCATCATCATACCGGAAACGAAGGCTAGGTGCCTTGAAGATATTTATAAATATCTATTCAAAAAGAAGACCAAGGTTATAGATAAAGAAGTAACGAGAGCTTAGTAGAATTATATCTGTTATAATGACGACGAGCTGGCGCGCTATAGGTCGCGGGTTCGATTCCCGCACATGACAAATATTTGTATAGGCCATGCAGGTGTTTGTCATGGTCTGGGCGTTTGTGCTTGTGTATTGTGTACGTTTTCGGACCCCGACACAGGATTCACATCCTACTGGGGCCGTTAAGTGTGAGGTGTTTATTTTTAATAAGTATAACATTCTGTGTTTAAATAAATATCTTTGGAATGAAAAGAAAAACAGTTTTTTTTTCTAACAAAAATATGTAAAATAGATAAAAGTCTTACTACCGTCAAAATACACTTCTGGTACCTACATACCATATGGACAGGATTAACAATGGGCTTAACTCGGGGCAGATATTTATATTTGCACAAATATTTGTTTCTGGTCTGGGTGTATGTCTTTGTGGATCTCTGTACCGTAGGGATGTGCAAATGAGAAAAAAATTTCGATATATATGGTATCGATATTTTTCAAATAAATTGATATATATCGATATATAGATAAACAATATTTTTTGTCCTATATCATTTTACCTTTGTAGCTTATCCGAATTCCTAAAAAAAAGTTCGTCCGAGATCTACCATTGATGTTTACCCTTGTAGCGTATCCGAATCCTTAAAAATATATCGATTTTGATATCCGAAAATAAATATCAATAATCGATATATCGCGATCGTATATATCGTTGATTTATATCGATTATTTTCTGAAAAAATATCGATATTTTGATATATCGATTATTTTTGCTCATCCCTACTCTACCGTACCTCGGAGACCACGTAAGGCCGTTGGTCCCGGACAGTCAGCAGCAGCGTGCTTAAAGTTATAGTCCTAACTTAATACCTTCTGCCTTATATCGTTAGTTATAGTAATCTGGTAACGTTGCACTGATTGTTTTATATATTTTGTTTATATGTTCTTAGTATATACAAACAGTATTACAGTATTACTAATAATAGTTTTATTAAATTAAAAAGATAGGAATGTTATGCACAGTGTTGCCAGATCACTATAAATTTAAAATAAAAATTAATATTTATAATTTTAATATCTCGATAACAAAAAAGTGAAGTGCTACTTTTATTTTTTTAGCTTATTCTAAAAACAATACTCTCCTAGTTTTTTTTTCCATCCTGTCGAGAGAATTTTTTAATATAATAAAAAATCGGACATTGTACATACATAAAGGGCTTAGCCGGATACGTATGACGAGTCGGCCCCCAAATGGGAATCGATATCGAAACTTATGTTTTAATATCGACTTGATGTTCAAACACGATTTATGTAATTTTCGCGACCGACTTCCGCTTTGACCTTGAGATAGAGAGCAAAATATCTGTAACTCACAGAGAACTCAGAAAAAAAACATGCTTTTTTTATGTATTTTTTTATTCTAAAAATTATAAAAAAATATATGTGATATACTCTGTAATGTAACCTAACACCTCGCGTTAGTTTCACTTCTTTATCTTAATTAGCTTCAGAGATATATCACATTCAGTAATAGTCAAGCATACGGAAAAAATCGGTCGCGAAAATTACATAAATCGTGTTTGAACATCAAGTCGATATTAAAACATAAGTTTCGATATCGATTCCCATTTGGGGGCCGACTCGTCATACGTATCCGGCTAAACATACAGACATTACCTACTCTCAAAATCGCGAACTTTGTCTTTAAATATCTCGCGATCTAAACCGTCAAAAATTATGAAACTTTAGGAATTCATAAATAAAGCTATTCTGAACCCGTGAATTTTTTTTTGCCGAATCTGTCGAAAAGTGGTTTCATGCTGGAACTACCTTAATTAAGCTCCAACCTTCTCATATAGGGAGAAGGGGCCTTTGCCCAGCAGTGGGCTGTTTACCGGTTGATTCAGTTCAGTTGAGTTGAATTGTTTTTTAAAAAACGCATTTCAAATATGTTAATAATGTAATGTATTTTTGTCCATTGTTTTAAAGAGTTGTGAGCTTGTGATTTTTCTCCTCGATAGGATAGGTTTTTTTTTTAAATATTCTTTTTGTAGTGTAAAAGTAATCTCCAGTTTAAAATTATTTTACTTGTATAGATGAGAGGAGTTGTTTATCATTTTTCTTTAAATTTGTTTATAGTTGTAATTGGAAAACAAATTTAGATATAATTATATTTAATGTTTTACTTGCTATGGAATGTTTTATTTTATAACCTGTCTTGTTCATCCCTACTAATATATAAATGCGAAAGTAATGCGATTTTGATAAAATTTGATATGAAGATAGAACTGAACTTGGGAAAGGACATAGAATACTTTTTATCGCAAAAATAAGGGTAGAAGAGGTTGAAATAGGGGACGAAAGTTTGTATGGAAGTTCCTTATTGTCAAACATAAAATCATGTAAGATTGTTCAATTGTTTAAGACAAAGACAAAAAGCGTGCACGGGGAAAGGGGGGGAGGGGGGCGTATCGGGCGGTAGGCGGGGCGCGGAGCGGCGGCGGCGGCGCGCTTACCATGTCGCGCGATATAGCCGAATTCCACGAGGGCGAAGCCGCGGGCGGAAAGCTAGTTACTGATATACGAGTTCGTCACAAAAATAATATAAATTAATATCAATATTGATAAAACCCCGTCAACTTTACCTTTGACCTCTGTTATCTGGGTTTTCACATAACTGATATTAAGCGTATTTTTTTCTCTGATGCCTGCGTTTGACCTTAAATTCAGCTAAAGGAGAACAAAAATATAGTTTATTTATGAGTGTATTTTCCCAGATCTCCTTCAAATTTTTAACATATTTTTACACGTTATTATTAATTACATTTAAATTTTCCATTATTTGAATTAATCTAATTAATGCTTATTATTTTTAATTAATGCTTATTATTGTTATTATTATTACCTTTTATTATTGAACATTTCTGAATGTTTAAATTAACTTAAGATTGAAAATTGATTGTAAAATAATTTAAATGAATAAGGTACACTAAAGACTTGGGGTTACCTGTGATGTTAGTGATAAATATATATAGTCAATTGATTGCAATTATCTATAATCATTTTATTTTATTTTTTAATTTTAAGGTTTCCAATTCTTGCTTACCAGACATTTACAGATAATATACAATATACTTACATTACTATAATGATATGTTACTTACCTATAGGTATGTAAAAATTTTGATATGTGGGGTAGAATTAGAATATACAGACCATAGTTTTTTGAGTTTTTACATGACCCTTTTTTTTGAGGGACTAGTTTGATTTAAAATTTATTAAAAAATACATCATTTCAGGATGTGAAATAAAACATCGAGAAGATAATTCAGTATGTTTTATTAATCGTAAAGATGTATTCATACACAATAAATTAATATACTTTGAAAATTTACTAACAATACAAATATGTGAAGATGTAAGAGAAAATTTGTATTTCTCCTCATGAAGCATTTTCCCCAAAAATTAACTATTAAGTTTTTCTTTCTGTTTTAGTTATGACAAATTCACCCAAAGATAAGGCTAGAGAAATGCACATCTGAAAAAAAAAAAACAATTTAATATCTAAATGTGTATCGTGTTATCTACTAATGCATTCTTAAGAAAAGTTCAAAATATTATTTCTGACACTACTTGTAAGAAAATAGATATTATTTATATTGAATTTAGATTTATGTGAAATTGCTGCCTCAGCCGAAGGCTAGGGTGGCAAACGTGCAGGAAAGGATGTAGTACTTTCGTCCCGTGTAACACATACTTTTTTTCCTACCTAGGCAGAAAGTTCGGGTTTCGTCCCTGTGAAGCGGGAGAAAAATTTCACTTTTTAGACACGAAAATCGATCTTTCGGCGGAGGTAGGAAAAACAGTTTTTATAGCATGAAATATTTTAAAACTCAAACATATAAAAAAATTAAAAATAGATAGGTCCTTCTTGTAACACGTTGAATTGGACACATGTTTGGTGAGCTAGCGTATACTTGTGTATTTGTTATTATAATGTGCTTTGATAATTTTAATTTACCTGTGTCATGATTCTTTACGTGTCAACAGCATTTGGGAGATGCGATCCAGCGTACAACACCACTCAAGTCCTTGTATACAAACATCGGATATTCTGTAAGACCTACAGACATAACATAGGTTAAGTGTGCTCACGTAAAACACCTTATATCTATCTATAGATATATTCATTTAGGGAAAAATCTTATAAATAAATTTATAAATATTCCATAAATAAATAAATAATATGGCGATAACTGTTACTAATATATTAGTTCACTTATTGCTTACTGCAGTACAAGGATGTCATTGCTATTTAACAAAAATAACTATACAAGTATTATTATTGCTTAGCAATTACACGTAACTTAATAGCTTTGTCAAAAAAGTTTAATATTTTCTATTTTATATGTTCCATATATGTATATGAACTAGTTAACTTTATACTATTTAGGTATAGCCATTACCTTAACTCGGACTCGTGTATCAATCCTCCGGGCTCAATTGTATGATCTTCGTTGCAGTACCTCTCATTAACACAATAACCTTGTTTGCCATTTTTCGTTCTACACACTTGAAAATCATCTGTAAATCTTTCTAGAAATAAATATCTAATAATAATAATGCATCACATAACGTATAAACCAAGTCACACAGACATAAAGAGTCAGAGGTAGCTACTTGTGGACACCTGTGTCTTACCCAGGTATATATAAATAAAATTACACAAATGTATGTAAAGGCCACAATCATGTGAAAAAAATTTAAGACCGGGATTTTTATATATACATAGATACACACAGATAACTATTAAAAACTATTAAAATAAAAGAAATAGATACATACAGATACACTCTCTAAACTTGAATCAGTGGAATTTTCATTAATTACGTTAGTGAAATTGTATTCACTACATGTCAGTGAATTTTAATAACAAGTTAAATTTTATTATACATAAAAATATTCAATTATCAAATCAATGGACTCTGATATCAACATATTCATACATTGAATAATCACAAATGCTGCGTGATACGATTCTCACATTGATAAAAAGTGAATAGTCGATTAAAATTAGTGAAAATTCCACTGATTCATATTCAGAGAGCACTTAATACAAGAACATATTGAACATAAGAACATATTCCCACAAAACATCCTGCTGTCAAAACTGCAGCCTCTGTTCAAGCTCTGAGATTGAGCATTTCCATTAAAAACTTTAAGTTGAAGATATTTATTTATCCTCACCTGTTGAACGAGGCAACCGCGACGCCATTGTAACTACGACAATAGCGAACACCAACAACACCCGTAGGAGCTCCATCTTCAGAAAAATCACTGTTTTTTCATTATGGTAAACTTTTTATCGTACATCGTAAACTAAAACCTGTATACATGTTTACAGCAATAATTTGGCAACCCTATTGAAAAATTCTCATAGGATCCTATTAAATGCAACAAAAGCCGCATAGAAACCATTAAATATTTTATAAGTTTCTATGCGGCTTTTGTCGCTTTTAATCGGATCCTAGAGATTTTTTAAAACAGGGAATGTCTTATCGGCATCTCTGTGTCATTTATGTAGTTTTGTAGTACGATACATAGGATACATTTTGACGAATAAATAAAATTAATTTTCTTATTAGATTATGTATCTCTGTTAAACACACGATTATACCAGTAAACTTAGTATTTTATATTAAAATAAACACATAAATGATAAATAAATTACTATTATACAATAATAATATTGAATAAGTAAGATTATTATTTACCTTATAAATTATTCGGTATGAGAAATTATACACGAGTTTTTCGCTCAATTGTTCGTAATGAATGAGCTTTAATTGGGTTTATATTATGTGAACATTGTCAGTGCCGTATTGAGATCTAGACAACTGGAGTATGGCAGGGGCGCAAATTACAAGGGGCGCATCAAATATATGCTGATTTAAGTCAGATATAATATTTTTTTTTATATTTCTAAGAATTAAATTAACTAATTAAACAAGAAATATTTTTTAAATGACTTTAATGATATTTTAGGAAGGTAACGCGGTAGTAGTTCGAGACGAGGTAGTCACATAACGTAATTTACATGTGCAAATCTCGTAACAATGCAATATTATGATGACATGGTGCTGATCTGATTATAGAGCTAGAAGGTGGCCATAGGAACTTTGCAATGAAACAATAAAACCTCATCGAGTTTGGGCTCGTTTGAATCGTCTTGACGAGTAATTTGTCTTTCAATGGTAACCAGGGTCTAATAATAGAACTGGAAGGTGGTCATAGGAACTCTGTAATGAAACGACGAAACCCCATCGAGTTTTGGCTCGTTTGATTCGTCTTGACGAGTTTTTTGTTTTTAGATGGTTACCAGGGTTTGATCTAATGATGGAGCCAGAACGTGGCCATAGGAACTTCGCAATGAAACGGACACAACCTCATCGAATTTGGGCTCGTTTGAATCGTCTTGATGAGTAGTTTGTCTTTCAATGATAATCAGGGTCTGATGATGGAGTTGGAAGGTGGCCATAGGAGCTCTGTAATGGAACAACGCAACCCCATCAAATTTCAGCTCATTTGATTCGTCTTGAACAAGTATGTACTTTGTTTTAAGTTGATTACCAGGATCTGATTACAGGTGGCACGCACTACCCATTAACTCGGCGCATCGTTTTATTATAAGTATAACTTCTTACGTGCGTACATAAATACACACACACTTTTTTATTATTATTATTTAATTTTGTCATTTTCGCTCTAGTATAGTCTTAAATTAAGATTTATTTATTGCGTTACACCTAAGAAATAAAAATTGTACTGCAATGGCCTCAGAGGTGTGACTTTACTTACGCCTTTATAAAATTGTCAGAATTTTCAACACTACAGCGCGTATTGTAACTAAATTTATAGCAATATCATTAAATATAATAAAGTCAGTTTTTTGACCTGAGAAGGCGATTCGAAATTTTATCAGGGGCGCCAATAACTACAAATGCCGCCCTGGTTATTTATAAATAACTTGATTCGTCATAATAATTTGCTATATAAGTAAGTTAAATCCGATTCTTTTATTACTTATAACATACGAAGTTTGATATTTGCAAGTTTTTGCTATAATTTTATTTTGATTATATATTTAAACGGGTTTTTAAGCGAAGTGAAGGACGTATTAGGCAATGTAGTTTGTTTCGCCTCAAGTTCGCAACGATTGTGATGAACGTAGTTTATGATTCATCTCAAATATACCTAACTATTTGACAATTTTGTTTGATCATTTCGTTTTTTAATTGTACAATAAGACCGTGTATCGTGCGCTTGTGTTTGTAAAAATGTGTCTTGTTATGTATATATGACTTTTTTCTTTGTTGTATGTGTTTGTAAATGACAGGTCATATTTGAATTTATTAAATTAAACAGTAAGTATTAATATTATTTTTTTATATTAAATTAATTTATTTTTATAATATAAACTAATTGATTTAATTAATAAACAAATTGATTAGATCATATTATTGTTTATGTCTTGTTAAGATGCGCAAGATAAAAATAATTAAATATATGTCACAATTTGACGGCTTGGATTGGACAGATTAAAATTATCAATATTCTCAACAATATGATGATCGACATAATTATATATATTAGAGATGCCGCAAATAGTTGTTATAGCGAATAGTTGAATACCGATTAATCGCCATTCCCTATGGCGAATAGTCGAATAACTCGCCATTATTATTCGACATAAAAAAGGGGATATAAAAAATAATTTATTTGTTATCAAATATTAATATCACGCTTGTACGCGTGTTGTCTTGAACTTTCCAATCATCTATTTGTTACTGTAATCAAAAATTTTTATAAGGTTATGAGAAAAGAAAACAATGAAGTCTCGTATTATACTGATTTTATATTTTTGAATGCTGGAAAGCATTTTATTATAGATATTTTACGGGGAATACCTCGTTTCGTATAACCCAGAAGAGATAAAAATTTCGTGTTTGACGTTATTTTGAGGAAAAAGAAAACATTGCAAAATGTATTTTGTGTGGTGTAAAAATACTTAGAGCAGCAAAAAAGCAGGAACAACAGCCTTGCAGAATCATTTGAAATTCAAACATCCAGGTCATTTATTTATTTACTTATACAGTATTACCATTAATTTAAGTACCTAGTATTGTGATTCGGATCTAGAAATGGCGTCCAAAAGATCTCGATTATATAGTACAATGAAAGTGGCAATATCGATTCAGATACTCATAAACTATTTTGCGCATGTTTTGAAAAATCTACAATAGAACAGCCTTCTGAAGAGCAATCCGAGGATGCCACTGCTGAAGAAATCGCCTACTGGATCGCGTTAGCAAAGGCTGACATAAGTATAAACTCATGTTAATGGTGGGGTTTTGAGTACCAATACGAATAGATTCCCCCATTTTAAATAAGCTTGCTAAATAATACTTAATCACACTAGCAAGCTCTGCTTATTCAGAAAGTTTTCTGGGGCAGGTTTGATTTATGAAGAATAGCGCAATCGACTTGATCCTAAATGTGCAGAAAAACTAGTTTTTTTTTTGCACCACAATCTGTCCTTTTGTGATTTTTAATAATTAAAAAGCCTAACTTAATACCTTCAACATGACATGACTGATTTCTGGCTAACTTTTTATATTAATGATAATGATAAATATTTAAGTTTGATTATTAAATATTATAGTTTTTTTTGTTCAATAAAAATTTTCAATAAAAATTGGCTATTATTCGGTATTCGACGAATAACAAAAAAAATGTTGAGTAATGCCGAATACCAATAATAGCGAGTATTCGCGGCAACTCTAATATATATATATATATATATATATATATATATATATATATATATATATATATATATATATATATATATATATATATATATATATATATATATATATATATATATATATTAGGAGTATTATAGTTCATAGGTCGTAGGTCATAGTTATCTTTGGTGATTGCCGGCTGGTCGAGTGGTCAGGCAACTGGACACTTTACGCAGCGGTCGCGGGTTCGAATCCCGCCAGGTGCAGATAACTGTATGACGAATATAGATGTCTGCACCGGGTCATGGATGTGTATTTATGTATATATGTATTTATATCTTTAATACACCACATATTATAATTTATTGTATTCTTTAATGTATTTATACTGATCTATAAGTAAATTTACTTAATATTAATTATATTTTGTATACATAAGTTACGTTATCAATGTTTAACTGTGTTATGATTTTTAAATTATATATAAATTTTATAACATCCTATATTAAACTTATATTTGTTATTTAATAATATTTAATTTATTATTTTATTAATAATATTTAATAAATAATTATTTTATTTTTTAATTATTAATCTCGTTACTACTACTGCAAAAATGGGAAAAGCAACGGCAGTCCTGAAAACCAGAGTCAGTCTTTTAGTCCTGACTCCTGACTTTAGCTGAGGTCCCACCTTTTTGCGAAGCGCACTGTTACCAACACTACTATACTAATAATTATCTTCTTTTATTGCTGTTTTTTTTTCTCAAATAATAACATTTCAAATATAACGCTTGTCTTAGATGTTATATATGTGTTAGGAACAGTATGTTTACCAAATAAAGTTCTTTTATTTTATTTTTATTTATTTTTATTCGTATATTTACAATTTTAGTATTTGTGCAAATTTATTTTCAAAATATTAAGTGATTACGACTTTAATTGGATTTACCGTGTGTTATCCAAGCTCTTTAACTATTCGAACCGTCTTTTTTTGAACTCCTTTTCTCTTACTCTACTTATTTATTACAACAAGACGATAGCAGCCAGTTTCGTCATTTAAAAAGTATATAAAGGAATATTATCTTGCTCAGACATTTTGCTTAAATTTATATAGTTAGAAAATTATGTATGTAGAAGAAACCGTTGACGTAGAAAATTATATATACACACTAATGTATAGATAATTTTCTACGTCAACGGTTTCTTGGAAGAAACTGCCCCTTTAACAATATGGCCACCTTTTGCACATCTCTCTTGTTATCTGATTATTATTAATTTTTGTCACTTTTGACTACAATTCGTTGAATTCGAAGAATTCAGCTAAGTTGTCCTGTAAGGCTAATGATGATTGAATGGTGTTTTTGCAGATGGA